>CM073136.1:3674795-4274795 GCA_037039145.1 Fundulus diaphanus
AGGTCGGATAAACCGAGCAGCTCTCTTCGTTCTTACCAGATTGCTTGCAATATTGGGCTGTAATTCGCAAAAGACTAGGCTTCAGTGGCTGCTGCCAGTCGGGCCGTGTAATTCTCCCCAGCTGCAGCTCTTGTGACGACCAGGTATAGTGGAAACATTTGCTGCAGTTGCAGAGACAAGCGATCAGCTCTCAGAGTGGCTTTAAAACTCAATCAAATAAAAGGCGGTTTAATGTACCGCTCGGGTGAGGGGAACCCATTGCTGCCTTGCTTTTTTTCCAAGGCTGCATATGGGATTTATCAAATAGGAGCCAACAGCTGGTAATGCAACGTTGTTGAAATGTGAGCTGAAGGGATGCCTGGAGAATAACCGGGGGATCAGAAAATGTCTGGAATGCAGAAATGTTTTGGGCTCCGATGTGAACGGGGAATCACAAGAGGGAAACGCAATGCACGGGAACGTGCGAGAAGTTTTCAGTCTGACACAGTGGCTCAGGTGTCCTACTCACACCAAAGTTATGTGTTACACCCTCCAAGGCCAGTCCTTCTAAAGCATTAGAGGGAGAAACACGACTGCCACTCCTTTTCCACCCTTGACAGGAAACACAGTGAGTGAACCCGCTGGAAACTACCTGCTAAAGGTTTTCTCCATCCAGGTTCTTGCCGTCATGATTCAGCTGATTGGGTCAGGCCTTTGTAGAGATTACTGAGAGAAACAGCACATTTCAAACAGGTTTTCTGCTCTACAAGCTGGGGATGAGAAAAATGTAAAACCTGAAAGGCAGGGATGGGGAAACCCACAATCTGTTTATTACAATAAATAGATCACAATTAAATAGATCGACAGATAGGTGTGATTGTGCCTCCTGAGGCTAAAGGAACCCTTTCAGGTCTCCAGTCTGAGTGGAAAAGACTGCTGATCAGTTCTGTTTACACGTGCTTACATGCCTCTCTAAATGGTTTACATTGAACACTATTGAGTAAAGAAACCTTTGGATGTCTTGGCTTGAACATGCATACATTTTGGCTTTTTATTAGCTTTGTTAACCCCTTTAAATTTCAACAGCTTTGCTATGTGTACAATAAGCATTGGCTGCTATAGGAGTGATATGATAACCTTTATTAAAATAGCGGTTTCATGGTATTTCTACTGTTCTCCAGTTTTGCATGACTGTTGTCATTTCAGCTTTTAACTTTTTGTTCTGTCTCTTTTTTCCTTCATAGTAGGTACACCTGGTCTAGCGTTCTGTTAGCTTTGACATCATCCAGGAGAAGACGCTCACCCGTTACTACCATCTAATGTAGAACAGATTACTAGATCAATGTGTGCTTCTGTGCTTTTTTGTCTCTTGTTGTGTCTCTGCTCTGTCTTCTGTAACCCCAGTCGGTCGAGGCAGATGACCGTTCATACTGAGCCCGGTTCTGCCGGAGGTTTTTTTTCCCGTTAATGGGTGGTTTTTCTTCCCACTGTCGCTTCATGCTTGCTCAGTATGAGGGATTGCAGCAAAACCATGTACAATGCAGACGACTCTCCCTGTGGCTCTACGGTTCCCCAGGAGTGAATGCTGCTTGTCAAGACTTTGATGCAATCAACTGGTTTCCTTATATAGGACATTTTGACCAATCTGTATAATCTGACCCAATCTGTATAATATGATTGAACTTGATTTTGTAAAGTGCCTTGAGATGACATGTTTCATGATTTGGCGCTATATAAATAAAATTGAATTGAATTGAATTGAAAATTGAATTGAAATATAGCATCTTCTCTTGAGTTTGGTTGCTGCACAAATCAACAGTTTAACATAATATCAAAGCGAGCAGAAGAGCTAAATGCTAAGGTAAATATAACTGGGATTGTTCCAAACAGAATATATTGTCCTGTATATCAGTCCAAGTCCTTTGCTGATACACAGTGTGACACTTTATTCAAATCAATACACAAAATGTGCAGTAAAGTAGCGGATTACATCTCATCAGTATTAGATTATCTACATCAGTATTATAGTTGTGTCCCACTTAACTAACTAGCGATGTTCCGGATAGCTTTAGCTTTATTACTTTGTTCTAAGGATATATCCGACTCAATCTTTAATAAACATGCCTACCGCTCTTGCTGGTGTTTTTTTTTTAAGCACCAGACTAACCCTTCTATGTACATTCTTTGTTTTGTTGATAGCCTTGTTGATAATTTGCCTCAAAATATACACTCACCGGCCACTGTATTAGGTACACCTGTCCAACTGCTCGTTAACACTTAATTTCTAAGCAGCCAATCACATGGCGGCAACTCAGTGCATTTAGGCATGTAGACATGGTCAAGAGAATCTCCTGCAGTTCAAACCGAGCATCAGTATGGGGAAGAAAGGTGATTTGAGTGACTTTGAACGTGGCATGATTGTTGGTGCCAGCAGGGCTGGTCTGAGTATTTCAGAAACTGCTAATCTACTGTGATTTTCATGCACAACCATCTCTAGGGTTTACAGAGAATGGTCCGAAAAAGAAAAAACATCCAGTGAGCGGCAGTTCTGTGGGCGGAAATGCCTTGTTGATGCCAGAGGTCAGAGGAGAATGGCCAGACTGGTTCAAGCTGATAGAAGGGCAACAGTGACTCAAATAACCACCCGTTACAACCAAGGTGAGCAGAAGAGCATCTCTGAACGCACAGTACGTCGACCTTTGAGGCAGATGGGCTACAGCAGCAGAAGACCACATCGAGTGCCACTCCTTTCACCTAAGAACAGGAAACTGAGGTTACAATCTGCACAAGCTCATCGAAATTGGACAATAGAAGATTGGAAAAACGTTGCCTGGTCTGATGAGTCTCGATTTCTGCTGCGACAGTCGGATGGTAGGGTCAGAATTTGGCGTCTACAACATGAAAGCATGGATCCATCCTGCCTTGTATCAACGGTTCAGGCTGGTGGTGGTGGTGTCATGGTGTGGGGAATATTTTCTTGGCACTCTTTGGGCCCCTTGGTACCAATTGAGCATCGTTGCAACGCCACAGCCTACCTGAGTATTGTTGCTGACCATGTCCATCCCTTTATGACCACAATGTACCCAACCCATGATGGCTACTTTCAGCAGGATAATGCGCCATGTCATAAAGCTGGAATCATCTCAGACTGGTTTCTTGAACATGACAATGAGTTCGCTGTACTCAAATGGCCTCCACAGTCACCAGATCTCAATCCAATAGAGCATCTTTGGGATGTGGTGGAACGGGAGATTCGCATCATGGATGTGCAGCCGACAAATCTGCGGCAACTGTGTGATGCCATCATGTCAATATGGACCAAACTCCCTGAGGAATGCTTCCAGCACCTTGTTGAATCTATGCCACGAAGAATTGAGGCAGTTCTGAAGGCAAAAGGGGGTCCAACCCGTTACTAGCATGGGGTACCTAATAAAGTGGCCGGTGAGTGTATCTTAATGTGGTTTCAGTGCATCATATGTTTATAAAACTTACAGAAGTAAAAAGTTCTCCTGCTTTGTATACTTTGAAAGTTGTACAATTTAAAGACGAGTGTTTCAGCTGCACATCTCTCTGGGGTGACAGCTGGGGACGTCAAAGCAGCAGCAGCAGTGAATATAGTCTCTTACACACTGTGAAAGTCATTTTAAAGGGTTTCACAAAGCACTTCAAAGAAGGATTAAGGTGTCTTTTTGCCATATCCATGTGTTTTGTATAAGGACCGATGTGTTGAGGGAGCTCTGTCATGCCAAGTGATTTAGTCACACGACTGTATCTGCTGGCATGCAGAAGAGCAGATTTCCATGTCGTGGGAGGGATGTTGTGACGAGGCTCGGTTTGTGCGACCATCAAACTATTTATTTAGATTTATATGTGTCAACAAGAGCCAGAAATTGTTTTTGAGAAGAAGTAAGAAGGCGAGACATATAATTTCAATTTAAACAAAAGGATCTCTTCTCTTGGTTCATCCACAACTGTTGCTGTGAAATAAATGCCATGGTGAGACCTTCGGCGCGGATTTTATGCGTAGTGCCGACATCGACGCCACATGACACTCCGCGTCGCCCCCCACTGCTAACTTGTGTCTTGGAAACTCACAGCGGTCTGGGTTATGGCAGACTTCACCTGTGATTCATGAATGGCTCTAACACGGCTCGTCTGTGTGGGTTTATGACGCAATGCTTCAGACAAAGCCGAGATTGTTTGAACAACAAAATGATGTACGTGGTCTATAGTAGTTCTGTTAGCCCCTTACATAAAAATTCTTATAAATGATCCACGTCAAATGTGTGAAAGTCTGTCTGAGAAAGTCCCAGATAGTTCACCAGTAAGAGGCACCTGCACACCGATCATTTAATAAAGCCGGTATTTGAATTTGCATTAGGACATTTAAGAATAAAGCTATAATAGCAACAGTAATATCATCATCTATGTATTATTAATGATGTTGTTCAGACTGCACTCAGCATAAACCTACGCTCCTACGCTGTAGATAGATTCAACCCTTTTCTTAATGTAATTATGTTTTAGGCGTACTTTTTTATTAGAACTAATACCATGCTGACACAGGATTAACTCTAAATAAGACACTCTGCACACAGAGAAGAGAGGTTTTTATTAAAGAGATTTGCCATTCAGAGGTTTGCTGATGCTGCTAATTAACTGTCATACTGTTTCATCCCTTCCTGAAAATAATGAGGCTTCTTCCTTGTAAATTCGCTGAGAAATGAAAAGTGTTTCCTCACATATGTCTATGTGTACTCCAATGGGCACAGCTGTCTTAAATGTGAAGCTCTTTAAAGACAGCAAGCTGGCTCCTCTGACTAAAAACACTTTATTTCATCTATGTTTGATTGCGGGTCATTTTGTGTGATCACGCCTTCAGTCGGGGCCCAGTTTGTTAAAAACAAAATCGCCTCAGAAACCTCCCGAATGATCGGTTTCAGTTCTGACACAGGTTAAGTGTGGCTGGAGTGTCCAGTACAGTAAATTCTTTGTGTGATGACATCCCTGGTATGCAGGGTTGGGTTACCTGTTGTGTTTCCACAGCAAAGCCCGCACCCTTGACACAGTCTGTGATCTACGCGGCATGATCGCGTTGGTTTTGTGTTACGTGTAAATAACTGCAGGGTTTTCTCCCTAGTAAGAATCAAATCACTAGTTTCCTAATGTGACGCACATAGATGCGACCCAAAATTATTAACGGCATGATCTCTTGTCGTGTTGGAGTGAAGAATTTCAACTCTGACTCTAACTCTTCAGGAGTCCCTCCGACACGCGCTACACAGAAACCAGCAGTCATAGAAGGTGGTGTAAGGATGACACATGCAGAGGCACAAAGGCGGAGGAGAGCAAGCGCACACTGAAGATCCATGGTGTATTTATAGAAGCCGAGTGTTTGCGCTGACACCTCGGCACACACCCCGTCCACAGCGGACGGGTCAAACCGACACTCGGCAGTGTTTTTTTATGCCGCCGACTGGCCACTCCTTGGCTGCAGACATGTACAGACTTGCAGAAAGGATACGTTTCTCCTGCTCCTGTAATTCAGTCTCTGGCAGCTGATGGACTTGCAAATTCATCAAACTGGAGTTTCTCACTTAGACAGCTGTGAGGGCCACGGGCCCCTCAGACAAGTGTGGGAAATGCCCAAATAACTGACCCATTTGGGGCAGCAAATCCAAAAATGATAGAATTTATCCCGACATAATTGCAGTAGAATACGGCCTCAGTGACAATTAATCATCTGTTTTTGTTATTTCCCACATTTTGCCTCTGTTCTGGCAGCATAAAGGTGCGCACTGCTTTATTTCTATATTTAAAGCACCAAAGCAGGGATGCCTTGTGTTATCTGCTAAATCTCTGAGGAAGTGAATATTTAAGGCTGCCTAACATCCTGCAGAATCATTTTCAGGTAACACCTTTACTCGTGAGAGAAGAAGCTGTGCTGTATTTTTAAACACCCTCCTTTCAACTTCTTCTCTATAAATCACTGTCAATCAGCCACTAGATTGATTTCGATCAGCTCCACACCCACACAAGCAGCTGAATGCATTTTTAAAAATAAGAGTATTGCTGGCATCCCACAGCCGGATGCAGAGGTGCTCACAGGTGCTCTCCTGGGGGGGGGGGAATATCGATTAGACATGCACGCACGTCTCCGCATCTCTTCCTGATGCAGTGGCACTGAATCACAGAGTGACTCACCCGAGAGCTATTGTTGAGGCTGGCCAATGAAAGCGAGGGCTGGATGTCTCCGTGTGTGTGGAACGGAAAGCAGCGATGTGTATGTTCAGGCGGGGTGTTCTGTTGGCGCAGCTTGCTTAATTGTTTTGGTTTTCCTGGTTGTATTTACTTCCCAAACCCGTGAAGACAGGGCATAATTAGATGCTGATTAAAAATCGACCCTTTAATTTAGGAAGCACGTTAGGCCCTGAATCTTATCCCATCTACAGGTTCATAGGGTGTCGCACATAATGATGGATGATAAATGATGATTAGTAATTATAATTATGGATGACACCATAACTGTCCGTGTTTCTTGTGACCAGAAATGTTGCTAATTTTTTTTCTTTTGGTGTAAATGAAGGAAAGGTGACTGGGAGCTGACCGGAGGTGCATGGCAAGAAGTCAGAGATGAGCTGACACTTTTTCTTTGGCATCCTATTAAAACCATTTAAACGGTGTGGCAAATTTCTCTGGTGATTTTTGAGACCACAAGTTTTTAACACCTAGGTATACCTTTATACTGCTAACTGACCCTATCTTAGTCACAAACATCCAGCCAAGGGAGGGGGAGTTGAGCACTTATCACTAAGAGATAGTAAAATCAATAACCAGTCCTACAGACGCTTTAAATTCTTAAACCATGAAACAAAATTGTCCTGAAAGTTTTGCACGGCTGTCAGATGTTATAGTGAATCCTCTTTAAATGTACCAGCGGATCACCTACAGGATTATTTCCCCCCACGATTCACTTCCCAACACTCTTTCGAGTCACAGTTGAGGAATTTTCAATTCGTCACGACCAGAAAACAACGGCTTTTACGAGGCAGGGATATGTGTTTGTCAGGCTAATAGCGAGACTGACGTTACATAAGCTTAAGGATAATAGCAGGATGTGAGGCCGAACTGATAGCGTAGGACTTGTTTGCGTTGCAGCGTACGGTAGAGTCAGTTTACTCAGAGTCATTGTCGCTGGTCTTCACTATCACAGCAGTATCACAGCAAAACATCCTAACTGAAACTCAGTCCATGGATCTGAGACTACAGGCAGGCAGGATTATATTGTGCCAATATATTTTGAAATAAATTAATCAGCCTTGTTTATTTACGTGTAGAATAGTTCTGCTAACTCAAGAAACTGCACCTTTATGTGATACAGAAATCTCAATGTCCTCTTTGTTTCACTGTTGCGATAATACACAACCATGCATGCTGTGATGATCAAAAATAATTATATAATAATATCTCGCAACAAACTAGAACATAAAACCATTTCCTTATGAAGAACCCTGCAGCTGGTTTACTGTAATCCAGGTATCGGCCCTTAACTGGTGCAGCGTTCCTGCTCTGCATTGGTGACATTTTTGTTTTGCGTTTATAAGATTAGGATCTCGACTGGTTTGTCAGGGATTGTCTTTTGAAGCGCAATTTTGATCACAGTAAGATGTATTTGTTGTCTTTTACTGCTGAAATTATAAAGGAACCGCGGGACGATGACAGTTGACAGAGGAATGTATCATCTAAAACCAGCCAGGGTACCCTTTTCCAGAAAATGCACGCTCTCTTCCAAAGACTTTCAAAATGATGCCTTGTTAAATGAACATTTCAGATTTTTTTAGGCTCTGATGAAAGGCTAATATATCTAAATAAGATCATAAAACTAATTTTAATAATGTATTTTTTTATCAAATGATTTTAATACCTGACAGAGATAACAGGCGTGAATACAACATGCCAATTTCATTTACTGATTTGTTTTTTTATCACAGGGGAAAAATCTATTAAATCACCCTGGCCTAATGTGTAAAGGTAATCCCCCTCCTTGTTAAATCAGGAATTAACTGTGATCACATTTATTTTGGAGAGATGAGTCCAGTTTTACCAGCCATGCCTGGGACTGACTACTACCTGACCTGTAAACTTGTCTGACAGCATGAAGTAGGCAAAAGGTTCTCAAACAAGCAGCACATCTTCCCTCTACCTAAACACCTTCAAGAACACATGAGCAAAACTAGACATTGACATCTATCGGTCTGGAAAGGATTGCAAAGCCATTTCTAATATTTGGTGTGCATTATTTATCACCCCGTTTATTTAGTACAAATCCATATCAGTTGTTGCTGAAGGCTAAAGCAAACATCCCATCCAACATAGTCCTATAGACTGATGCCAAAAGATTTAACCATCTCTTTAAGATTCATTAGCTAAGAAAGTTATTTTAAAGTATGACAGATGTCATCGTTTAGGCCGCTTTAGGTCTGAGGCCCCCTGTGTTGACTGACAGGAGACAAGTAGTACTATTTCCTACACAGTCTGTATTATGAAAGGACATTTCCTGGTGGTAGACAAACTCCTCCAAGGTCTATGAGTGACAGTAATGTGTATCTTGTCCTAGTGAGAACATGTGTTTTGGATCGCTGAGACAGCTCCATGTAGGAAAACCTAAAACTGTGGACTTGAGGAAAAAGAAGAGCGTTGGTGTCTTCTTGTGATATAAACTTGCCACCCACATATTAACCATTTTCATTCAGAGCACATGATTCATTGTCACTCTGAGCAAAGACTCGTCCCAAAGGCTTTGGAATGAGATCAATGACGGCAACCTCAATAGTGATCAACCTTTGGGTTGGGTCCATGCAGGAGGAATCCGAGGAGAGATAGCGCTCTTCAGAAACAGTCGTGCTTTGGAAGGGTGTGTTTACTTCATTTCAATTTTGACATCCCAACAAAACCTATGAATTCTCATGACACATAGTGAAAACTTCTGCTGGTAAATCAAGGGTGACATTTTGTTCATTGTCACTTGAGTTCAAGTCTTTTCTTTAGAAAAGATTCTTGTGGCGGCTGTGACTCTACTTTCATACCATCACCACAAATTGGTATTTTAGATATTTGTTTTGTCTTGGGTTTGGCATTCTGGTACCAAGTGGCCTTATTTCTTTCCCTTTAGGTCTGTTCTTCTTTATAAAGAAAGATGGTCATGACTAGCTTGTCAAACCCCGACTTCATTAGTGTGAGCTGACATTGTTAAGAGGTGATAATGGGGCTCAGAAGGATGCCAGAACTAATCAACAAATTACAGGAAATAAGACACACACACACACACACACACACACACACACACACACTCCTAGAGACAGTCGTGGATGGTGAGATTTGTCATCATTCACGTCTGTCTCTGGGAGTGACTTCCAGTAGGCCACTTAGCAACATTCAGAATCTGTATTTGTTTCTACTTGTTAAACAGTGATATTAGGCAGCTCTGTAAAACCCACGTGGACCAGCTGGTGGTGAATGATTGTGGTCCTCTCCCACATCTTATCTCCAGTGTTCACTACAGAATGTGTGTGTGTGTGTGTGTGTGTGTGTGTGTGTGTGTGTGTGTGTGTGTGTGTGTGTGTGTGTGTGTGTGTGTGTGTGTTGAACTGGTAAAGATCATCTTTGACCATGATTAAGGTTCACGATGGAACCTGAAAGAAGGTTCGGGGGGGGAGCACATAAAACCTAACGTTCTTATATATGTTGGTAATTTGGTGGTAATTGGTCAATTTTCCCTTTAAGGTTTGGCAGGTCAAATGCTGAAATCAAAATTTTTTTCCTGTTCAATCAAATCTTTTTAAAGATATTTTGGGATAAGGTTCTTTTTTTATTTTATTTTTTACAATAAAAAAATCTGAAAGGTTTAGTGTAAATAGGTTGAATCTCGTGATTCCTTCCTTTTCCGTTAGACTTAAACTACTCTCACAATCAAATAATAAGCTATATATGTATATTTTTAGGAAACTAATCGATATATTGAGATACACCGCATTATATATACTGTAGTTTCAAATATAGTCCATTAAATACATGGTATTAAAAAGGTTCAGAGTATAATCACAGTGTTCTAAATCTAAAAAAAGTAAACATAACATTGACTGTGTGCTTGATGCTGCATCTTTTTGTAGACTTAAGAAAAACATAAGACATAATTTATAATTTTCAATATCTTTTTTAGGAGAAATTATGACACCACTTAACTTTTTATACCCTCAAGTGTGTGAATACTATTAGAATTATAAAGAAGAGCTGTAAATATACAGAACCATGTGTTACACAGGGTTGCCTATTTAACGGCATTCCATTTAAATACCTGCAACTATGTTATGTAAAAAACATTTGATTACATTAAGTAACTGTTCTTCTAAAAATAGATTTTTAAACGGACATCTTTCTCTTTTTGTGTGCATTACACCAGAATATGACATGTTGAAAACTACAGCTTCTATAATCTGATTATTGTCCCTTATCCTGTGGGTTGGCCTCAGCAGCTGTGGGACTGCGATGCCTCTATCTTATGTAACGAACTCCCCTCCTCATCTTGCTCTCTCGTCTGCGCTCCTCCTCTGTATGTTTATGCTGATGATGTGACAAAACACTCCATCCTGCTTCACCAGTTTACCTCACTGCGGTCAAGGGCAACGTTTCTGCCCCTTCTCTCCTCTGTGCACACAGAAAAACACAAAACCCCGCTTTATAGGGGATTAAAATTTCATGTCTGTTTGGATCTTCCTCGTGCATGTTGCCTGAAAGCCTCAACAGCAGGGCGTAGTTGTCCAGTAGCCAGTTGGGCAATTAGAGGAGCATATTTTAAAGCACTTGTGTTCATTTTACTGAGAGGTAGGTTCACTTGTTCGAAATTAAGACAGGAATTATTTATGGTGCTCAGCCGCAGAGGTCCTGTTCATCCACAGTGCCTCTGTGGGATGCATTGCTTTAAACGGCTGTGGATCTGTGGGTTTAATTCCAGCTGTGCATTAAAACCTGACATGACCCCCCCTCCCCCCAGCCTTTATTCAGCTTGATGACACTTGCAGCCTAATTCTGTCTCTTTTGTCACTCTCTGACTCTTCGAGGGGCTGCTGTAGGAGGCTGCGTTCCCAAATGAAGCCCTCCCAGCTCTGGAACACTTCATGTTTATCTCCACAGTCTGTCTTCATAAATCTAATCACCCACAAATGGTCTTATCAGTGCTCTGCATTTAATGCTCTTATGCTGCGGCACTTGTAATAAGTGTAGGTGAAGTATAACATGATCCCTGCTGGAGGTGTCCTCTGGCAGTCCTTCTCAAGTGTCTCTGGCACACCGCTGTCTCACAGCTGATCCAAACCGGACAGGTCCTGATTTAATAAGTTGAACAGGGAGCCGAGAGAGTGTGCTCAGCTCAGCTGGGCTCTTTCAAAGCAAAGTGCAACGAAGCAACAATGCAACAATGCACACAAGGTATAAGCCGGTATGAGATTATCAGGGTATAATAACCTTAAGTAGAAATACCACAAATTCACAGCAAGAGAGACAAAGGTTTGACATCCTCAAATCACTTTTAATTAAAATTACAAATCACAGAGAATTACAATTACAATAATGCTATCTGTGGCATTTTTCAGAATATTTTGATGCAAAAATATAGAAGAAACTCCAATCCAAATTTAGAACTAGCATTAAGGTATTCATTGCACAGAAAACTCTATTTTTGTGTTTTTTCTATTTATAAAGTTAATACTAGCTGTTACCTTAAAAAGAGTAATGGATGGTGTCGTCCTTTAATAAGCCTGTCTGTATTAGTTGTGGCCAGAATACTCCCAAAATGCCAAATTTATCTTCCTTGTAAGCCAGGGAAAAGTGCAATGACCTTCTTAGGCAGCAGTGCACAGCAACAGGTGTGTTAGTCTATGCTCCATACAGCCACAGAAATCTCTCGCTCAGGAGCTTTAACTTTTTCAAATGCTGGTATATGTTGATACTGGTAACTGGCCCATGCCTTTTGCAGACCAACAAATCTGCCAATAGTAAATAATAGATGCCGTTTCCAGTCGTTTTCCGTTTGTATACTGTTACCAAAGTAACGTTTCCTCTCCTTCCCTCCACAGTCTTCATATGCAGCTTCATGGTGGCTGCTCCCATCTTCGGTTACCTGGGCGACCGCTTCAACAGAAAGGTCATCCTGAGCTGTGGCATTTTCTTCTGGTCTATTGTGACCCTGTGCAGCTCGTTCATCAGCAAAGAGGTACGGCATAGCTCCTGCTCTCACGGAAACTGCCGGACAATGGCAGCTGGAGATCACCGGCATTGCTCTATTTGACTTCTTCCCTCGACAGTTATGAGCTAATTAGCCCGTGATCTGGATATGCTCGATGCTAAGGCAAGCAAAATGAAATGACACGCTTGTTAAATCAGACAGCAGCTTTGCCTTTGAAGACATTCTTTATGTCTGCACACTCCTCTCGCTCTTTTACTCTCTCTATCTCCCTGGCTGCTAGCCAATCAACTAATGAAGGACCACCCCTCACAGTTGTCTCAATTACAATCCTTTAGAAGATAAGACTGTGGCGTTTCATTGCCTATAAACGTGTATTTAGAGTTGATATCTCTAAAAGCCTCTTTGTCCTTTGGGGTGCTGGGTGCATTGAACATTATTCTAGACCATTTCGTGTGGGGGAAGGTGAACACCTCTAAGGGCAGACACCACATTACAGTGAAAGCCTCTGCTTATAGACATGCGAATGTTGGGTGCTCTGGTTAGGTAGGCCTGATGGACATCCCTGATACTTGAACACGTTGAGATGGGCATGTGCCATTAAAGGCAGAGTAAGTTACATTTATGCAGCACACAAAACGTCTGCAAAGCAGCATTATGGATTCCTACGACATTGTGTCTCTGGTGAGTAAGCCGGTTCCCCGCCATAGCTCTTCAGAGCTGTGGACGAAAGTGACAGCTCAGAGAGGTTGATGGTCTCGGGAGGGCATAGTTTGATGGAAATCCTCTTCAGACTCATCCGCTTGGAGCTGAAATTGCAGACTCATCCTTGGGAAGTAGAATAAGAAAAAAGCCCCAGCTGTTTAAGTCAAGGGTCTCTTCCCCTCTGACAAATGCCAGAAAGGATGTGGGCGGTGGACGTGTTACCGATTGTGCCAGTCAAAAAGGACAAGTCCCTCTTACGTAACAGCACCAAGCCACTGTCGCCATGAGAGATGAAAGATATGTCATGTAATGAAATGTTAACGACCACTTATAACTGATTCCTATCATTACGCATTTAGGACACTGCGGGCCATTTTCTATTTGAATTTGTAGCAGATTTGGAATCCGCATCTTATGAACAGAAATCCACCAAAGGCAGACAATTTCTGCATGAATGCAATGGATTACTATTAAAATGATCCCTTTTCTGTAGTGTGAAACACACTGATGACTGTCTGCGGCATAATGCTCCTGACTGTTATGCTTGCAGCAAAACAACCTACACCTCTTCAATTTACTCTGTATTCAATTACATGTTATTCTATGTCTTTCCTCTGTAGAAACCACAACTTATTTCATTCACTAATATCTCAAAAACATGACATGAAATGTGAGAATGAGAATTCCTGCACAGCACAGTCACAACATATTCTCTTTAGTCGAGCTAATAGCATTTTCCTCCCTGAGATTTTGTACATAGTTTAATAACCTACAGTTTAATTGCTAAAATCTGCCATGAGACTTGTTGTAATTCAAATTATGTGTGACTAAAATATGCAAATAAAACAGATTTTTTTCCCCCTTAACAGTCATGTTTATTATACAAATGTGCAAATTAAAAATGGGCAAGGAGAAGTCAATAAGAAGGCTGTAATGGATGAGGGTGATGCAAGTTACTAGAGGTGCAATGAAATTTAAGTGACATAACCGGCAGTAAATCAGGATAGGTGGAAGCAGTTCAGAGAAGGATGCAGAGGGACACAAAGGTAAAAAGAATAATATTTTCAATTGAAAATAACAGAAAACATGTTTTTTCCTAAAATTTAAGAACCTATCTTGTGACCGGTGAGACAAAATACAAGGGTAATTTCTGTTAAGAAAACATACGAATACTATATAGATCAGGTACTTGATTTTTAATAATTACAGCCAGTTACATACTTCACCCATGACCTTTGAAAAATCATTGCTCGGCAATCCAGATCCATACTTATTGAAGTTAGCATTAGTGCCAAGTAACCACTTCAGTTAAAAGAATGAGAAGAAACAGGATGAAACATGAATCTGAATAAAACATTTTTGGGCAAGCAGTAGATTTGACCTTTTTTATTTAACCCTCTTTAGCTTGTAAGTAGTCAAATGACTCAATCAATCAAGTCAGGTCGTATTAAAGGGTGATTAAAACAAAATATATAATAATAATAATAATAATAACATATTTAGTTATATACCGCTTTCATTCAAAGTGCTGAATAGTAGGTGATGAAAATAGTAAAACAAGAAATAAAACAATAGAATTTAAAAACATGTAAAAGCAGGTAAAAACATAAAAACTAAAGGAAACACCAATATTAAAACAATATACTTTAGGCATCAAATTAGGCTGCATAAGATAGTAGTTCACATAGCCTTGCAATTAAGGTTTTAAAAAGAGTATCCTGGTAAAATAAAGATTAAATAATAATAATGTATTTTTTTTACATCAAAATAATAATGAACTCTTGTAGCCTATCTACTTAACCTTCTCACAGTAGCAAATATTTGCTTTTATTTTGTAGTAGTATTAAGATTATATTAAAATGGATATTAGTTGTGTAAATCTGCTGTTTCTCAGATGGTTTTACCCCTTTGTAGGCTTCAATAGACAAGCTAAATTCTTTGGTGTTTTCTTGTTGTCACTACGGGAAGTACTTTGCTGTTTCCAGCTCTACTTGGGTTTTTGGTTCAAAAAAATTAATATAGACCAAGTATGAGTCATTTGTTTGTGTAAGGGTTGTATTAGGTAAAATAAAATTCTAGTGATAAACCAGTTGCTTTTCTGCTGGACCTCTGTCAGAATATTAGCATGTAGCTAACATTACCATTTAGCCGATAACAAGCTAGCCTGTGACTGAAAGTAGATTTCAAATAGTTGCTTAAAACAGCTTTTGTAGTCTTCAAGGTCATTTTCACAATTTCTAAGCTAAATGTTTGGATTGGCATCAGTACTTGGACCATTTTGGTGTTTGCAACACTACTGTTTTGACACACATAAAACATCTGCTATTATCATTTCCCTAAACACTGAAGCACAAAGGGAGGACAATACAGTGTGTGGACACCTTATCGTCTCAATTGATTAAAGAACTCTAGTGAACTTGGTAAACCGGTAGACATTCGGCAAACATTTGCACAATAAGAATTCTCAAACTAGCATCATGTTAGCATTTAGCTTATTAGAACTTAGCTAAGTTTAAGCTTATAAAAAATAGGCAACCTGTAAACAGTTCTTAATTCCCCCCCCCCCCCCTGCCCACCTAAACTTCACCTTCATCTCTTTGTAGTCAAACCACAGATCACCACAAATACAAAGCCAAATATTTGTGGTGTTTTCTTGCCTTCACGTTGACTTCTTTGCTGTCTGCTGCACCACTAGCATTTTTGGTCCAAACCCCGATGATATAGTCTGGCTGCAACCACAAAAAGAAGCAGCCACCATGATTCTACTAAACAATGGACCGCTAAAGGATGAAAATAGACAGTGAATGAACCTTTTGAAGTGGGGAGACAAAGATGTAGCCACAGCAGTTAGAGCTCAGTGGGTTATTGCTTATAATCACAGTAGTTGAAACAAAGCATTACAAAACTAAATGGTAAAAAAACAACCCGGGGAACCTGTGCACATTTATCATTGAAAACAACTTGGTGAACTACAGCAGCAGAGGGGTGTAGAGGGGAATCGTTTGAGCGTGATTTTACAACGGGGTGTGTGTGGTGTAGTCTCCAGAGAATGTTTGTTGTCTCCTTGTGAGTGAGCTCATGACACCGTGCCCCGGCCTTCAACCGGCACAAAGCCTGAGGTGTCAGCTGGGAGCTCAGGTCAGCTCTGAGGTTACGATCTGAGCTTCTTTTTCCGTTGCCACCTTTAGCCCTTTTCACAGAGTGATCCCTTCCTCATCTACCACCTATCCCACCCAGTGTCTGTATATGTCTGAGGAGGACATGCAAAATCCATTGCACTGAATTTGGAAGGTAGGGAAAGTTAATCCGACAGAATTCACAGGACACGAGGCACTACAGTAACAGTGTCACAAACTGACCTCCCCTTCACGTTTTGTCTTTGATGTAAAAGACAGATATCTGCTTTTTGACCAATGTGTGAGGCTTGCGTCGCTTCACTGTGTGGGGGAGACTAGATTTCTTCGCAGCTTCACAGGCAGACATGGAAGCCTATATCCTGTGAATCGTGGTTGCTATGGAAACAGCTGACAATCCAGCTGCCTACACAGGTGCCTCTGAATAAAAAAGCCTTTAAAAATGTTCACCTTTTCATTTTTCACTTTGTGACATCTGATAGAAGATAATGTGTCATAATTAGCCAATGAGTCAAACTACATTGTATCAGGGGTTTCTTTTGTGTCGAGGCAATACTTATACTATACATTCACTAAAACATGTTTGCACTTTTTCAAATAAGATGTTCAATTAAGCTGATCAAAAGTGATTTTAAAAGTTTTAAATCAAACAAATATTGGTGTGCTTTCAGTTGCCTTCATTGTTGAGTCTATACATTCATTTTTGCTGTTATCTATCTCAGAAACATCCTGTCTGACTAATCTATCTCTGTTGATATATATAAATTAGTGGATTTAGTGTTGTAATTATAACACTGATTTCTAAACAAAACAGAAAAGTTCTCTATACAGAATTTGTATAAGATGAAAGATTTGGTAAGAAAAAGACTCCTTAAATGCGATGAAAAACGTGTTTTGCTTGACATTGTGTTCTAAGACAGATGCTGTGCTCCACAGAGCCTATTGATTATTTTTTCTTTCTGCACCTTTTCTGTTTTCTCTGCAGTACTACTGGCTATTTGTGCTCTCCAGAGGACTGGTGGGTATCGGTGAGTCCAGCTACACCTCCATCTCTCCCACCATCATAGGAGACCTGTACACAAACAACAGCCGCACCATGATGCTCTCCATCTTCTACCTGGCCATCCCCCTGGGAAGGTAAGAGGCAGGCAGCTCTGGCTGAGAGACATGTACATCTCAATGAATTAGAATATTGTACAACATTTAATTTGTTTCATTAATGCAACTCAAAAAGTGAAACTCATATTTAGAATCATTACACACAGAGTAATAGCTGTTATTTCTGTTAGTGTTAACGAGAAAGACTTACACCCTGGGAAAACTCAAAACTCAGTTTCTTGAAGAAAAAGAGAGTATTCCAGGACACCAATAAAAATGGATGTTTATTACAGAAATGTCAACTTACTAAAAAGTATGGCCACGTCCAGTCATTTTTCTCCTTAGCCCATGCGAGATGCTTATGATATTAGGATTCAGGAGTGGCTTAACACAAGGATGTGATCTTTATACATCCGTATGTGGTGGCCCTCGAAGCTATCACCCACTAAAACCTATTCTTCTCTCAATATTCCATTAAGATTCTTGGATAAAGAACTCAACCTTTTGTTGACATTTCAAATCATCGAGATGTACCTACAGTATGATTTGTACTGGGATCTAGATGTAAAAACAAAGAGACAAAAAAACAACACTGTAACTTCTGGGCTGGCATTTGTAATCATCTCATGATTTATTGAACTCAAACACTTTCAGGGCAAAAAAAATCTAATCCTGACTATGCTGTCGTCCAAAAGGGTGGGCTTTGGGTGCAGCTATTTTCTGAGATGTGGTGTGAAGGTGTGGGAGTGTGGCCTATTATCAAGCACAAACCTGGAGCCTTTTCAGTTCAGAAACTGTCCATGGGGAGAAAACAAATGAACCCAAATGATAAAAGGTGCATGTTGTGCTGGATCACGGGAATCAGTTAATGCTAACGGAGCTCAACAACATGAGCCCCAGCTGCAAATGAAGCTGTTTACCTTCCTCTGCATGCAGAGTCACTGACAAGGAAGGATGGAGGTGGGAAGGATTTGCTGCAGTCTCTCTAACATCATGATACATTCTGAAATTATATAACATGTCACTTTATGTTATTTCCGGTTAAAATGCAGAGGTGAGCTGTTACATAACTAATTTGCTCCATCACAAATATCGGTTCTTAATTTCATATAGGAGAGAATTAGACAGAAAAGACAACTGGCCTCCGAGTGGTCAGGTTGTCACTGTCTGAAACAGTTTCTGGTCACTGCAAACTGCCCAGCAGCACTAACAATCGGAGGCTAGAGGTTTGGCTTCAGAAATCAGCCGTCAAACCTCCCATCCAGTCTCCTACTTGTTTGTTTTTACTAATAGTGTTCGGGCCATTTCCAGGAAATAACCTAAGGAATTAGATCAGATTTAAAGGAAATTGTGTTTACTGCCGTTTTCCTTGTTTTGCTTTGGAACTTGGCTCCTCTCGCATATTTGTGTGCCATGGTGCTGATTTATGGGAGTGTGTTTTTTTTTTAAGGCCTTAGTTTTACTGATGATGTTGAGCTTTTCAAGCATGCACTCTGAATGGACTCTGATAAGACTGTTAGACACTCACTGTAAATATGACATGCTGTCGGGATAAAGTTTACACTGTTGATTTTGGAGGACTAACCATGGAAGCACAAGCATAAACAGTTTCTCTATTTTGCTGTGAGTTTGTGCAAAGCCAGTGAAGGATGATCAGCAGCTATTATTGATAAGAATGCAGTGCTAAGGTCTTGGCTGTGTTTAAACACTAATCTGTTGTCTTGTTATTGCTTTAATACACAGTAACCCCTGCTCAGAGACGTTGCACCTGCAGTGGAATAAGATTAAAGAATTCACTTGAATGAAGCGGACAGATTTTAGTAAAATAAGTTAAACCGCATACTATTGGAAAACTGCAGTGGAGTTGCATCTTCGAGGTCACCGGGTTTCCATGTTAGATGCCATGTAGTGCCTGCAGGCTTTTTTTGGATGCATGCCGTGGAAGAAATCCATCCAAGTATGCAATAAAATAAACAAACAAAACACGTAGTGTTGGATCAACTCCATTGGGAATTAAACAGATGAGATTGGGAGTGAGAGTATTTTCAACAAACCCTCTACAATCCAAGCGAAGGACAGATAAGGAACCGGCCCCTGAATAATGGATAATGACCTGAAACATATGGCCAACCCCACCTAGAGAGGCTTCACCAGCATCAATTCATCCTTCCTTGGGATGTCTCAGCGTCAGACCTAACAACAAATATTTTTTTAGTACAAGAGTATGGGTGTAAGTCTCAATAAGGAATGGCAACAAATGTGTCCTAGTCTGTCATACAGACAAAAGTAAAGGCTGCGTGTGGCCAGAAATCCTCGTTAATGTTCAATTCTGTAGTGCAGAGGCAGTGTTGCACCTGCAGTTTCTGATTACATGCAAGTCCACTGACTACCCCTGCTTTGATCACTCACACGTCATATCCCACAGCTTTAGTCAGACAACAGACAGGAAGAGAGCAGCGTAGGCATATGTTTAAGTGGTGGTACTGACAGACTCAGGTCAACTCATTGCTCTTTGTATGTCCGTCCGTCCGTCCGTCCGTCCGTCCGTCTTCTTCCGCTTATCCGGGGTCGGGTCGCGGGGGCAGCAGCTTCAGTAGGGCTCTTTGTATGTTAATTGCAATAAGTGGAGGGGAATTTTTGGTTGCTAATGTGCAATGTTTGTTTTTCCCCCGGTAGTGGCTTGGGGTACATTCTGGGCTCCGGTGCCAAGGAGGCTGCTGAGGACTGGCACTGTGCATTAAGGGTAAGTTTATTGTTATCCTTGTTATAGCCGGCAGTCCTGTAAAAAATAAAAATACATGGCCACAAATACAGATGAAGAGTCCCGGATTGGCTGTGGGGCTTGTTATGGATCTGGGGTCAGCGGGGACAGAAGCACTCGGCGATATTTCTGGATCCACGGGCCATCCTGGCTGTGCCTTTGCAGAGAACTGACACAACAGAAAGTTAGAGGCTGAACAACTGTCA
This sequence comes from Fundulus diaphanus, assembly GCA_037039145.1. NCBI lineage: Eukaryota > Metazoa > Chordata > Actinopteri > Cyprinodontiformes > Fundulidae > Fundulus > Fundulus diaphanus. The sequence goes on from CM073136.1 coordinate 3,694,917, forward strand.
CAATCATCAGTGTTAGTGCACCCTCCTGCAGAAACACTTCCAAACATTTTACCATCAAATATGTTTAGCATTTTCAAATGTGTTTAAATCAAATAGTTTTCTGTTTAGTTATTACCATAACAGTCCGACATAATGTAATAATGTTTTCACAAAACACATAACCAACATTTGTCCTTTTTATTTTGCCTTTCTCATCACTGGATGAGTGATTACTATCTATGGATTACTATCTTTGGATTACTATTTATATTTAATTATATCAGTGAGATGTATTTTTTTTTGTCTGTAAGCTTAAACTTCCAGAGTAAATTTAGTTCAATCATTATCTCCAGCAACATAGGACCATGTCATCTAGATTGGTGGCTAAGCCTATCCAAGAGTTAAGCCAGTATTGGGTCCAACAACATCTAAACTGATCGGGCCCATCTCAAAAAGATACCTCCTATAAACCACAAGTAGTTAAATAAGACATAATAAAATGTACTGGATTAGTCTCCCAACCTTCTGTGGTGAGCAACAGTTTATTTGAAAGTGATGTTTTGTCAGTTCAGCCTCCCATTTGTTACATCAAGCCTGGTTGCAGAATGCCTCAAATGTGCTCGAAGTGCATTAAAGGGAAAATCTCAAAATTAAAAGGTGATACCCTATTGCATAAACAAGATGAATACTGGAGACCAGTGGTAAATCAGTAGCATACATCACTGTCATAGCTTTTTATATATATCCTTTTTCTGGGTCTTTGTAGCACTAGTGGCTAGTTTTTCCAAAGTAGGCTGACAGGAAAGGGGGTTTGAGAGAGGGGGAATACATGCGGCAAAGGCCGGAATCGAACACGGGTCAAGCGCGTCCAGGACTAAGGCCTCCATACGTGGGTTGTGTGCACTACCCCTGCGCCATTGGAGCAGGCCCACAGCTCGTTTCTACTGGGAACCTACTTGGTACATGACACCAAAGTGCTCTAAAAGGAACAGCAGCTATAATAGAAAAGACCAATGAAAGGTCTAACGGGCCTCCCCGGGAACGGTTGGCTTCAAGGTCGGCTTTTAAACTCGTTAAAACAAGTTATGACCTTGCTTTCTTGGGAACAGACCGTCGTTTAAAGGAAAGCCTTTACATTCCCAGAACATTCGAGGTGGAAATCAACCCTGGACACGACGGCTTAAGGGACAGGAAGTACGTTTGTTTTTTTTTGTTTTTCTTTTCTTTGTAAGACATTAAAAAATAACAAACGTAGGACGGGGCAACGGTGGGGGAGTTTGTTCCGAAGCAGTCACGATGACATTCCAATAAAACAATCTCAACACCGATTAATCAGAAGTGTGGCATGCAGAGGAAGACAAATACCAAGACATGAAACGTTTTCTGTGCGGTCGCATCCTGTTTTAACAAGGATTTAAAAAAATAAAAAGGTAGCGGCACTTCCCGTTGTTTTTGTCCCGTGTTCCAGCTACCTTCCTGAAAATGTCAATGGAGTAAAATAGCTAGGGAGATTTAACAAAGAAATGTGTGGCGGGAGAGGGGGGATTTGCTAATTTGTCTGATTGCACTATGTTAAACAGGAAGTGTCTAATGGGTCCTGGGGGAGTGCGGGTCAAAGGTCACAGACTACTGGTGTCTCACTGATTAACTGTGAAGGCAAAAATATTAAAAAGCCTCATGCACATGCAATGCTTGCAAATATATTCACTCATCCTGTTACAAACACAAATTTGGGATTTTATGTAGTAGACCATTGCACAGTATCACGTCATTATGAAGGGAAAAAGGAAAATAGCTGCTGTCTTTGGATGTATTGAAATGTTAATTAGCTAAAAATCTTTAAAGTGTGCCATGCATTGGGTGTTTAACTTCCCTGAGTCAACACTTTTTGCTGCAAATACAGCTGCAGGTTTCCACCAAGTTTCAATAGCTAGCTGCAGATCTAGAGACGGGAACGTTTGTCTTTGCAATGCTCAAGCTGAGCCAGATTGGACGGAGAGCAACTGAACTGAAACATCAATTTTCAAGTCTTGCCACAGATTCCCCATTGGGTTTAGATTTGAACTCTGCTGGGCCATTCTAACCAGGGCTTTGAACCGATTTTTTTTCCCAATCGGTTCGTTCCGAACAGAAACGGAATTATAACGCTTCAGGTTATGAGTTCCACCAATAAATTGACGTTCCCGAACCGGTTAGAACAAAAAAATACTGTTCCCGGAACGGTTCATTTCATTCCTGTCAGCTGTTTGGAATGAGTGTTTTACTTAACGATGGATCGTAATTTACCTCTTATTTAAGATGTGTAGCTCTAGTGGAGACACCGCTCTCTCTCCATTCAGTCAGCAAATGTGTGATGTGATGTCACACAGGAAGTGAACCTCAGCCGTCATGGTAACGTGCGCAGGAAAATAATTACTTTTTTTTTTTAGTTAATTAGGCAACGAAAACTTTGAGGAACGAAATTAAACCGGTATTAACCGGTTACCATTATTTTTAAATAAGTGTTCCAGTTCCAGAACATAAAAAATAATAAGGTTTCCGGTTTCGTTCCTGTTCCCTGTAAAATACAAAAAGTTCCCGGTTTTCGTTTTCATTCCTCGAACCGGTTCAAAGCCCTGATTCTAACACATGGATAGGCTTCCATCTAAACCAGTCCATTGCAGCTCTGGCTGTATGCCAGCTGCACGTATTCAGGGAGATGTGCACCGTGCTTCAACACATGGCCATTTGCATGTAGGGCAAAAAGATCCATTTTATGGGATGTCTGATCGGAGCAACTTCTTCCAACTTGTTCGCTGTGGGTTCTGCGTGGCTTTAACTCACCCCAAACGTGCCTTCTCGTTGACTTCTACAGCAGTGGGTTTCCTACAGTATGGCCACTCCCTCATGAAGTCACCATGGAAAACACTGATGTTTGTGACTGCAACCTGACAAAATATAAAACCATCCATGGGGCATGAACTCTTTTGCCAGTGTGCACCATGTGTGCATTTCACTTCGGTGAGATTAGATTCAATAAACGTGTTATTCTGAAAGCACGGCAAAAAAAAAAAGATATTGATTTAGTTGAGCAAACAAAGCTGAGGTTATGATACTGGAGGTGATTTAATCCTTACACATCCACCCTCTCATACAAGCACATTGTATGTTAAAAGTAGCTTTAAATATAACAGTCTTTAATGAGCTAATAAATTCTTATGGGTTAATTTTCCCTGACACGTATTACCTTTGGTGTCGTAAGTAGCATGGATTACTCAGACAAATCCCCTCTCATACATCCCATCCTGCCGTGTTGTCTTTGTAACCCCCCCCCCCCCCCCACCACCACCACCACCATCCCACCAACAGATTCACACAGGTACAAACCTGCAACTACATGAGCCAGAAAGGATGTTAGCAAAGATCACAGCAGATGGGAGCCTGCGAGAATTAGTCCCGCTCACAAAGCAAAGCCAAAAAGCTCATTTGCTCTCCTGTATACAGCCCACACCCACACAAGAACACACATACATAGTACCCGTAGATTGAGCGAAGGCAATATTAGTAGTTTTATAGGGCTTGTATAGGATGTGAGGCGTATCAGCAAACAGCGGCCTCAGCTTCAGTCCACAGACACAAGGTTCCTTGTCCCATATGACATGGTTTAACCCCCCCTCCTAGTGCCCTATGTTGACATGATCACAGCCCACATAGGGTCTCTGTGAACTGCACTGACCGATTGATTCCCTGTCTCCTCAGGTGTCCCCGTTCCTGGGGATCACTGTGAGCGCTCTGATCCTGCTCTTTGTGCCTGAGCCAAAGAGAGGCAGCGCGGATCAAATGGAAGGACGGAAGGCCTCCCCATCGTGGATCAGTGACATGAAGGCCCTCGCCAAGAAGTAAGGCTTTGTACCGTGGACCGGGTTTTTGCTACTTGACAAGAACTGCAATGATATCATTTTACAATGCACCAATTAGAGAGTTTTGTGGCCGATTCTGTAAAGCTGTGATCAGCCGACGCCCATATAAGCCTGTCCCAAATTTATAAAGGATTTCAGTATTGTTTTAAAATGAGAAAATTGTTAGAGTTGACATTTTAAGCTGTATTTAGTATGTTAGTCTTGTATGATTGGCACAATTACTGTTTTATCAGGATATCTGATGAACATCACTCTATGTGCATTCTCTGCTTTACATGGTGACTCTTACCTTACATTTCCTAATCTAGCATGCTCCAAAAAGATAAAATAAAGAAACTGCTGTAATATGTTCAGCTTTCCTGTAAGTATTTCCTGAAGTCTGTTAAATGTGTTTTCCTTTCTGGAAGGTTCTCACACTCGAGCCACTTCTTACTTATAGTAAAGAATAACCAACTTCTAGTCTTCATTAGCAACTTCTACACTGAAGAGTATTGTTGTTTTTCTAACAGTGTACATTTTGTTTTTCCAAGTATAAACCTTCCAAAATTAGTTTCCTAAAAATATTAAAACGTCTTTATAAAACATGTAGGACTCCCGCCAGTCCCCTTACATCACCAAGAGGTGGCCATGATGCACACGGCTCATATTCGCTTTAGATTTGTAATAATGTAACCGTGGAGATTTTTGTTGCTGCATTGTTCCCCGGGCAACAACATCACAGGTTCATACATTAATCTCTGCAGGAAAAAACAATGGCCATATTATTTCTCCATACATGACGCCCAGTTGCCGTTAGAGCTGGGTTTAGGTTAATTATCCACTTGCACAGTCAGGGATGTTTCCTAGAGCAACAAGTTTTGTGCCATTATTATTATTGTTATTGGAGCAATTAGGAAGCTTGATACTGTGTTATCATGTAACAGGAGCTTGTTGTATTTTGCGGTGATGGTTTCTAAGCTGTGCAATCTTTGTGTTTCTTCTCCGCCAGCCGCAGCTACGTGTTCTCCTCCGTGGCGTCGGCAACAGTGACCTTTGCCGTAGGTGCGTTTGGAATGTATATTCCCATCTACCTGTTCAGAGCGCAGGTGGTGCAGAAGGAAGTAGAAGCCTGCACATCCAAAGTTTGTAGCAGCAAAGACAGGTGAGACGTCGGTTTGATTCATGCAATGAGCAAAATGCTTATAGGACTAAAGAAATATAGTCGTTTAGCTAGGTCTGCAATAAGAGCTGGTGGGTTTTGTCTGGGTGGATGTGTGCATTAACGCTCGCTTGTCTCCTGCAGCCTCATCTTCGGGGCGATCACCTGCGTGACAGGGCTTCTGGGCGTGGTCATCGGGGCCGCCACCACGCGTTTCTGTCGCCGGAAGACGGAGCGGGCCGACCCGCTTGTGTGCGCCGTCAGCATGCTGGGCTCCGCCATCTTCATCTGCCTCATCTTCGTCGTGGCCAAAAACAGCATCACTGGAGCCTATGTAAGTTTATCCCCCCTGTTTACTCTGACAGAAACACCTCCCTGATAAAATGCACCGAGCCTCCCCCTCACACAGGGTGACACTGCAGCACGTGAGTCACGGCGTTTAACCTTAGGGCCCGAACGCTGAAAGTGACACTTCTGTGAGCCGTCTAGCAGGTGAGGGCCTTTTTAAAGCTGACTGAGGCGAGGTTGATGTTTGAACAAAGCTGTAAGAGGACACCAGGAATGACAGCAGTTCTTCCCAGGCCCCCAGGGCAGTGAGCGGCTGTCGCTCCATATAATGATCGCCGTTAATCCCAGGTCAGATTTAAAGCGACCCCAGAAGCTGCTGCAGGTAGCGGTGGTTAATAGTGAAATGATCAAATGAGCATGGCATTCTCAGTCTAACAGCCTCGTTTAGCAGGAAAGGGTGCAACCTCACAATCACAGTCTCAAAACAATACAGTCTGGACCGAGCGCACATTTTATTTTTTTTGTTCTTATCAGTTACAAAGGAATAGGAAATGACCCTCAAGGTGCTGGCTGGTATTAGTGTTGCATATCTGGAAAATATTTTCCCATGCCTGTCAGAGCGCATAACAGACGGACTTCCTAAAAGACAGGCCATGGCCGACCTTAGAGAGTCTAGCCTCTCATTGTTTCACAACGGGGTTGGTGAAGAGCGTTTCATTTGAGGTCCCTTTACAGTGCTGGTGAGAAAGAATATTATTACATCAATTAAGGGCCTATGAAGACAGAACCTTTCATTTTCTAGTCATACATTCTTCTAATAATAAAAATGTAACAAACAGCTTTAGTGATTAAAAAATAATTAGATGCACAAGTTTGAACTCATTATGAATTTATTAAATCCAATTTACTGGCTTAAATAAATGCAAACACCACGACTATTATTTGCACATATGTCCCCGTGCTTTTCGTATGAGCAAGGTTCTGACCTGGCTGGATATTTTCCTCGCTTTTCCTTATCAGAACAGGTAGACTTTATATAATTGGGTTGTTTGCCTTGCACAGACCTTGCTTTTAGGCATATGCTATTATTCTTTAACAGTGTTGGAGTTTGAAACATTACTCAAACTCAAGGTTAAGCTGTTTTGTCCATTCTGAAACTAGTTTTGATGTGTTGAGGACCACTGTCCAGTTGGAACCATATAACTCAAACCGGCCCCCTTAGAGTCTACGTCCGACTTTGATCGTCCTGAGAAAGTGTGGACTGTGCTCAAAAGCCATGCTTGTAGTCTGAAACCAGCCAATTTGAATGAGCTCTGCTAATTCTGATAAGAAAAGTGGTCAAATATCCAGCCAGAGTGTTTTTCCAGAGGCTAATCTAACAGCTCTTTGAATCAGCATGTATAATTGTGACTCTGTGTGAATTAGAGAAAAGGTTGTGCATCCATGTCTCATCTTGAAGTTGTTTGGTTTGCAATCATTGTTCTCTGAAAGACGTTCTCAGCGGTACTGCAGTGATGTACTGCTTGTGTGCACGCATGGAATGGCTTCTGCTTGTAAAATAATGTTCTGGCGAAGATACAGCAGTCAACCTGCAACTTCTAATTTAGTTTGCAAATATCAAATAAGTGCCAAAATGGAGGACAATAAAACCTTTACTCCATTAAATCCAAATCAACTCCCATTAGGTCAAAGGTGGACATTTATCAGGTGTTTGACGGCGGCATGACTCAGCCAATTAGACTTTAGCTGCAGAAGTATCCACATTCATTTCACGGTCACATATCTGTCCAACTCAATTTTATGCGCGTTCTACGTTGCAGAACTAGGTTGTACTTTACTCTAATGAATGGGAATAGAAATCAGGCGTGACAAAGGTGCAGTATGGAGATGATTATGCTGGGATCAATTAGCTGAGAAATAATGTTGCATCTTCATTAGCATAAATAGCTTGAAGCCTGGGGCTTCGCTTCTGCTGTCAGTGCTCTACTGTACCGTATTAAATCATTGTACACTGTTGCAGTTGTAAATGAGCGACTCAGGTTTCCCCGCAAAGAGCTGACAGATGTGTCATATTATCAGGCGTGACATGGCTGGACCCGGCGGTGCTGCTCTGTGGAAGTCGAGCGGGCCCTCGCAGCTGTTGCCTCCTCAGCGCGTAGCCAATCCACGGCGAGACTCGGCTTCTCTCTTTCAGGAGGCAGCGTGTCGGTCCTGAGCCTGACGCCTGCTCCGCGGCCCTCAGAGCAGACCTGTCTGCATCTCGGCTGTCGGACCCCTGCTGGAGCTCTCCCTGTGCTGTACTGTAGGTCTGACACGCTGATGGGTGGGTGGGGGGTGCTATTCCCCAGCAGGAAACACACATCAGTCGGCCGTGCTAAAGTGGTTCAGATGAAACCAGCCGGTACAGATACATGAGATTCCACGGCAACCAAACCCCTCTAGGTGTGTTTACGATTCAAGCGGGCAGAAAGCAGCTGCCCCTGCTCGCTGCGGCTGCACATCCAGCCTCCTACATGCACCAACGGCATGCTCTGTGAGGTTACCTAAAGAGTAAACGTCTCACTCCACCTATTCTGGAGGGATAGAAATTCACATCCTGAAACGTTGCGTTTCCAGCGTGTTTTCCACATTGGCGATCTGTGACAAGAATAACCAGTTGTTGTCGTCCTGCGCTGGTTTTCTGCTCGTGGGGCACAGCTCAGTGAAAGCCCGCATGTCGGCAGCGTCCACGGGGCCGCGGCGTAATAACATGTTTTTCAACCACGTTAACCCGAGCAGTTTTTTTAAAAGCGACGAGCTCTCACAGGATGGAAACATCTTCCAGCCCTCCTCTGCTTTTCCTGTCAAGTCAGCGGAAAGTGGCGGCTCTTTGTTTCAGTAAAATCGCGGTAAATAAAATCTCTCTTTCTTTACTTAGGTTTGCATCTTCATTGGAGAGACTCTGCTTTTCATGAACTGGGTCATCACAGCGGACATTTTAATGGTAAGTAGAATAAAGTGGCACAGTCCTTTGGGTTGGACTCTATCATAAAGGCCTAACACTAAACTTAATAGGGCGACTTTCAAAAATATCCATAGCTCTTTGCTCTTTGGTCACGCTGAGCCACAAATTTAAATGCATCTTACTGTGGTTTTGTGCAGCCAACAAGAAGCTGCTCTTCCCTTTAAGGTGGAAGGGAAAGGATATATGTTTTCCTTTTTTTTTCTTCCGTTTTACAAATAAGAATCTGACAATTGTGGCAAGCTTTTGTGTTCATCTGCCTTTACTCTGATACCCATAAATGCAATCCAGATTAACCAATCACAAGAGCCAAATCCCTAAACTGACAAGAGAGAAGTAACAATGAGGTCCAGGGTAATTCTGTCAGGAGAACCTGCACTCAACAAATCCCCAAAAAATGCCTTTATAAAAGGGTCGTAGGAAGGAAGCCATTGTTGAGGGAAGCCATAAGGAGCCGTGTCTGCAGCTTGCCTCAGGCCGTAGATGGGCCGCAGCAAACATGTGGAAGGAGTGGCTCTGTTCAGATAGACCACAGTTTAAGTCAACGCTCCTTCTTCGTGGTGTAGCATGGTGATGGCAGCATCATGGCGCTTGTTTGTCTTCAGCTGGGACAGTGAAGCTGGTCAGCGTTGACGGGAAGATGGATGGAGATAAATACAGAACAGTGCTGGAAGAAAAGCTGGAGAAAACGTCTGACTTTTATATGTGTTAAACTTTGAAAACTGGGTATAATTGTCCTTTTGGCTTTGCTGTGTTGCAGTGTTTTGCATTTGTCATAAAAACACAATAAATCCTATTAAAGTTTTAATGGTTGTAATATAAGTTTTCAGTATTTAATAATGCATTGTACGTCTGGGTTGAGCATGCACAAAGTAGACCTTCACTGACAGGTTTACCTGAACCTAGGTGGTTGTCTCAGCTGGGGTGACCCTCTTCTTCACCTCGACTAATGTTGCTCAATTTCCCCTTTCCCTCTCTTTTCATCTCTCCGCAGTTTGTTGTTATTCCCACACGGAGAGCGACAGCAATTGCCTTTCAGACCTTCATCTCGCATGTCCTGGGTGATGCAATAAGCCCGTACCTGATAGGCCTGGTAAGACCCCGTGCGATCTTGAACGGGAATGTGTGTTAAGATGTCCCCCAGCTTATAAAAGGTGGGGCACGCCACTTCAGCAGCCCATTCACACATAAACACATGCATTTAGATAGCAGCTGAGCTCTCGCTTTAACTAGGCCAGTGGAAAAGAAAGTGTGCCGCAGGAGGCGCTTTTAGCGCGTGTCTCAGGAGAGCCGGTGATTTCACCACCGCTCTACGGGCAATCAGTGGTATTTTCTAGTAAGCCTCATGGTTCCCTGGAGACGCCACGGTTTCTGCATGTGATTGGTTGTGAGATAAGCGAGTAGTCCTTACCGGGCCTCTCAAGGTCACTGTCAGCCTGCCCCCCCCAATCAAATTCTCCCCGCCCTCCAATCACGCCCAAAGAACAGCACTCAGGAAGCCTGAGTGAAAGTGCTGCTCGGCATTCAATGAAGTGTGAAACAGGATTCACATCAGACTGTCACAACACATTCCTCGGATTTTAAAGTGAGAACGAACACTTCCAAAGTTAAATAGTACCTCCATGGATACCCTCCACCCCGCCCCATCCATTCTGCGTGCAGTACTGGATTGTGAATAAAGGCAGGAAGGAGTGTAGTCTTCTGCACGCCGCATCACGTGTCACACTCCATCCGCGTATTTAACATTTGAAATCAGTATTTATCGCGCGGCTACAAATTGTATCAGGAGAGCAGAGGGCTTTGTCGTCACGTGTTTTATCACTCGCAGTCTGGCTCACAGTCTGAGCTGCATTAACAAAAGCAGCGGAAGTCTTTGATTAAGTGGATCGACTGATCCAAGATCCTCTGCCAGGACCTGACAGGCACAGCTGTCTGCTGAGCGGCATTGAAACTCTGCCGTTTCTCTTCTTTCTCGCCTGAATGAAAATCTTAAACTATTGTCGACAGCAGATGAAAGAAGCAGCGCGTTTTCTCCACGAACAAGAGGAGCTGCTCAAAAGGGGATCAGATGCAGCATGGGACTGAAGTAAATTGTCCTTATTCTTGGAATCATTTTGCTGTGGTGTTTCTGAGCTTAATGTTGCCAGTGAAGAGTTCACTTTGGCCTGACCTCCACTTCCTCTATCAGAATTTGATCAGAGTTGTACACAAACTATGTGGAAAAAAATCTAATAAAACATGACCAGTGGGACTGGGCCTTTATTGTATCGTTTTATCATTATCGTGAAAAATTTCTTATCATGATAAGCATTTGGGTTTATCTTTACAACGATAAATTCCAAGTAGTAATGTCCCCAAAAAGTGCCTGTGTTGTCAGGATTGTTTGTTTCATTTTCTCCACTGTTGGGTTCTTCAGAACATCAACAAATGTCAATGAATTCAAGAATATATTTAAATGCTGTTACTGTGTGCAGTTTAGTGATAAAAATCAAAATTTGTTTGGTAACTTGGGTCCTGATGACACATATTTAGAATTTTGTTTTAAGATATTTTGCATTATTAAACTTTTTTTAGGGACAGTATTTGTATTTTTGGGGCTATAATAGACAATTGTGACTGTCACAGCCAAAAGGTTACCTATAAAGACTACAGGAAGCTCATAACAGTCTTTTATCACCACTCTTATCACTATCACGATAGCACCACAATATATCGTGATAAAATTTAAAGTCCATATCGCCCACCCATAGTGACAAGTAACACTTTGAATAACATTTCAGTCATTTGCCAACATAATTCTCAACTTCCTCAGTCTGAATTGTGTTTACACATTTTTTAGAGGTTTCAAGAGTTGGCCACAGAAAATAAAGGTGAAATTGTTCTTGTTGTTTTCCACCCGATCAAACCGAGCCTCCCAGAACATTCTGGTGTGAAAGCATTGTGAGACTTTCAGCTTCCGTTTTTATTTATGCACAAATCTGACTAATGGACCTTGTACTGTTAGGAAAGTGGGAGTACTACAATGTTAACAGCGCTATTATGGAATGCCTTGCAAAAGTATTCATACCTCTTCAACTTTTCTACACTTTGGCATGTTAGCACCACAAACTTTAATGCATTTAATTGGGACTTTATGTGATAGACTGTTGACACAAAATCCCAATAAACGACAAAGCTCAAGCTTAGTCAGATTGGATGGAGAGCATCTGTAAGTAGTTATTTTAAACCTTGCCACAGATTCTGAACTGAATTCAGACTGTACTTTGGCCATTAGCCTCTAACGCATGAAATCGTTAACCTCTTCACTGTGGCTCTGGCTTTATGCTTAGGGCTATTGTCCAGCTGGAAGGTGAACCCAACCCATTCTGGAGTCTTTTACAGCCTCTAATGAGTTTTTATTCAGGGATATTTACTAATTAGTTCCGTCCAAATTCCCAATAATAGTTCATACTGAGGGAAAGCACCCCCACAGCACGATGCGGTCATCACCATGTAGCACTGTGGTGATGGTGTGTTTAGACTTTTGAAGGCGTCTGGTGTCAGAATAAAGAGAGCTAAATGCAAATACAGGCTAATCCTTTTAAATTTTTAATTTCCTTTTCCTTTTCCTCCCACAATAATGCATTACTTTTTGTTGGTCAATTACCTCAAATCCCTATAAGGTATATTGGTATTTGTTGTGTTAACCTAAAAGAAATCTAGAAAAGTTTGAGCGGTATGAATACTTTGGCAAGGCACTATATGTTATCATTCTTAAATTTGCGGTCCAGTATCGTAAATCCACTTTTTCAACAGTGCAAGTGCCATCAGTCAGAGTAATGCACAGAGGCTGTGCCGCCCTGAATCAGTCCTGCACTGCCCCACAGTTCATCTGTCGCCCCCGTCTGGTCCACTCACCCTCCTGGGCGGTCATGACGCCCCTCCAAAGAGTGACACTCTGAATGCTCGGAGGTTTCCCGCTCCTCCGCAAAATCGCGGCTGACAACGCGCAGAGGTCTGGACGTGCGTCAGCGCTCAGTGTCTGCGTGCCTCGGTTCCTGAGCTGAGGTTTTAGCACACGGCTATGATGGACCAGTCGTGACGCACACTGAGTGGGGGCAGATATGCAGTCGCCCATGCATATTGGCAGGAATGCTGCGAATTGACTAAAATGGAATAGCAGGAAAAAGCAAGTGGTTATCACCAAGCAACCACAGGAGAGCGATAGGGAATGACTCTGTTATTTTGGTTCACAGTGGGGTTTTGGACTTGAGCACCAAACAGACCTGAAGATGATGTATTGAGCTCAACAAACCAGATCCGGTGCAACAAAGCTGCTTTTTAGTGGGAACGCCTCAGGAAAATTACCACCTTGGTGTAAAAATATATAAAAAAAACAGCTTTAGAATATTTTAAATTCTCACAAACATGAGTCAAGACTCATCTTCATCTAGGACACACACTGTTGTCACTCAAGAATCCCTTTTGGAAACCCATCGCAGAATCCTCCCCTTCTGTTCAAGGACTGGACCACATAGTTGGTGGCAAAGGAATGCCAGCAACAATCTCTCGACAATCATCCAAGAAATGCCTCCTGGCAGGATAATTAGACCAGCAGCAGTTCTCTGCTTATTTTTAGCTTTGCTGCTCTATGCAAGTTGCAGAGAATTTAGCGTACCTGCTGAAATGGGCCCTGCACCGGCCACACACACAGCTGTCAGCTGGGTTTTTGAATGTTTCTTTGCTAAGCTGTGCGTGCATGCACACCGCGCCCCGAGCACGTATTCCTCGCATGGGTCCGCCTGCCTCGGTATCCTCCTGTCAGTGATCCTCCAGCTTTCCCCTAACATGAAATCAATGCGTCCTGAGCCACTGCAACGCTTGGACTCGCTCACACGGTTTGCTTAGCGTTACCATCAGGAGCCTCCGTTGCCGATGATTGTCAGTGCACTGCAAAAACGCAACTTGAAATAAGTAAAATGTTCTTAAAATGAGTGTATTTGTCCTTGATTTGAGCAGGTAAATAAGATGATGGAATAAGATCATAATCATCCAATGGAATAAGATTTTTGCACTTAAAGTAGGAGCAACTCATCTCCATCATCTTATTTCAAGTGCAGGATGTCTAATTATCTTATTTTAGGGGTCAAAATACTCATTCCATTGGCAAATAATATTATTTACCTACTCAAATCAAGGACAAATACACTAACTTTAAGAACATTTTACTTATTTTGAAGTAAAATTTTTTGCATTGTGGGAAGCGTTATGGGTGATACCGGGTGGCATAACAGGTCACTTGACACCTACTTTTCTTCAGCTGTTGTTTCCCTCAGCGTAACACGTGACACCCTGAATTCTAAGATGATCTATTAGTTGTCAAACTCTGCCCTGAGTCGGACAAAAGTGTATGCAAAAATGTGAAATCCATGTAGTGTACCAGAAAAGGGTTAGGGATGGGATATTTGCAAAACTTTCTTTAAATAAATTCTCTCTTCTGTGTGTGTGTGTGTGTCTGGCCGCAGATCTCCGATGAGCTTCAGGAGAGCTACGCTTCATCTGAGCTATGGAAGTTCCTCAGTTTGGGCTATGCCCTCATGCTGTGTCCCTTCATCATCGTCCTGGGGGGCATGTTTTTCCTGGCCACGGCACTGTTTTTCCTGGACGACAAGGAAAAGGCCGAACAGTGAGTGAAGCACACAGTGTTGGAATAACTTTATTATTTCATTCATTATTCAGCAGTCTGCTCTTAGGATATTTAGCACTTTCACGGGTTGTTTGTTGCAGACTTTCTGAGTAAGGGCAACGAGAAATCCAAAGAAATTCTCTTGATGTAGGTAAAATTATCATTTTAAAATGTTCCTTTTTCTGTGCATTGCTGTCAACTTTTCTCCTGTTTCCGGGGTGTTGGCGTGTTGCTCTAAACTCATATCCAAAGATGTACATCCAGAAATAAGGCCTCTGAGCCATCAGAAAGTCCCAGTCAGCTAAAAGTCCTCCACAGCCGACAGTCTGTTCCAGCCATCAGTTTGTCTAAGGGCGGCTTTATAGACCTACATCAACTGCTTCCCTCCCATTCACGTACTCACATCTTCCTTTTTTATAAGCACCAAAGACGTGAATCAGTAGGAAACAAATGCTGGTCATGGCCTTAAAAGGCTAAAACAAGCTCTCCCGTCCTTTTCTATACGGCGAGACAAAACGTCTTCTTTCTTTTCTATTTTTTATCACATTTGCTTGCTCCCCTGTTACCAGTGCTTACAGAAATGACTTCCTTCCTGTGGAAGATGCGGAACATTTTTAGACAGGATGGCGATGTGTTGTCTGATGTCCGTCTGCAGACGCCCTGTCTTTGCCCTCAGGAGTTAGTTTTTTTTTTCCATTACCACGCCTAAAATGATTAGGGAAGGCTTTTGTTTGTTTTGCACAGCCTGGCATAAAACAAAAACTTCTCATCACCATAAGAGTTTTTAAATTTGCAAAAAGAGATTTCAGGACCGCTCAGGTCCCATTTCATTAGCTTTTCTACTTTCTACGTCGATGACAAACTCCGACTATCAGACAAGCTGTGAATACTTCGTCTTTGATGTTGAAATGCCGTGCTGAAAAGGTCTCCCGCATAGACACACATCCACGGCTGCCACCGCCGAGCCTTGCTGCGGTTTCTGTTTGGATTCTTCTAGGAAAAAAAGGGGTAGAAAAAACAAAAAGCAGAACAGTGACTAAAAGAGAACCCCTTCTGCCGAAACGGTGCCAGTAATAGATATTAGCCTGTGGTCCAAAAAGTGGTTCAAACTATAACCGCACTATCGGATGCTGCAGGCAGCTGGCGCATGTTCACTCAGACTGAAACTAACCACAACTCCTTGACTTTCACCCAACACTCTGCAGCACAAAGCCAATATTGCCACACAGGCTGATGAAGTGTCCATAAACAGGGAAAAAACAGCAAACTGCAGACAGTCTTCATATTGATAGGAGTCCTTTTGTGCAGCTGTGGGTGCTGGCTTTAATTTAATTGTTTAACAGCTTTTAAAATTCCAGAAATGAGTGAATAAGATTTTTGATAAATTCATTTATAAGGTCTTTAATTTGTAGGTTGCCAAAATAAACCAATTATACAAGCTAATTTGGGTTGCCAGGTTGGAAAGTGTTTCATCTGAACCTGTAGAATTTTAAACAACTTAGGACAACTTACAGGAGGAAAGAGCTGGACACCAGGTATGCAGCTATAGGGAAAAGTTAAATATTTTTATGTAGCCTCGTTGTTTCTGGCAATTTCTGATACGCGAGTTTTGGAGCGGGCAGACACCTTGGTCCTGACATTCTCCAGGTGCTGCTTTAGAAAAGCGCTGTGCAAAAGACACCGAGCGAGCTGCAAACACAAATGACTGATAGCCAGGGAGTGCCTACTGTAACTACAGTAGTTTGCACAAACACACTAGGAGCCGATCTTTGTGTTTTGTTTGGAGTTCATTTGAGGTTAGTTATAGACTGGGGAGAGTTACACTGAGAGAGTCAGAGTAAAGACCCTGGAAGATTTGTCATAGTTTGCCAGTGCCTCAGGTTTCTGAGGCTTTATTAAAGAGTTGATCTGAGGATCTCTGTCGGCAGTCTAGAGGAACAACAGAACATGTTTATGTTCTGTCTGGAACGGCTTAGAACTAGAGTGGATGTTTAACATGTTGGTTTTGTTTAAAACATTAAAGAAATCGTTCTGAAGACCAGAAACAGCATTAGCATGCTTGGTGAGCTTGAGCCGCAGTGCTTTGTGGCTTCTTGAAGTAAAAAATAAATAATCCTCACAGCTCATTATTTAGCATATTTAATTTGCTCTTCAGTTCTAGCTATGGGCTGGTATAGTATAATATAATAAACTTGAGTAAAAATACCACGGTTTAACGGTATTATGATATCAACAGAAATATTTAAATTAGGGAAATTTGGGCCGATATTCGATATTAATATTGCTGTTATGTCCGATAACCGATATTTACCTATGTATGTGTGTATATACATTTACGTTCCTGTGATGGATACATTTTGTAAAAGTTTGTACCGACTGAAAACGATGCTAACTGAATTTTTTAATGTGACTTATAGTCTGGACTTTTTAAATATCTGCTTCATTTAAAAAAAAAATACACAATCCTGGCTGCCATGCATAGCTGTCACTGTCACATGACCCGACAAAAACCACATGACCAACACCCTCCCCCTCATGAAACACAGGCACAAAGGCCGACTACAGGGAATAAACATTGGTTGTTCATATCGGCTCAGTTTTACTTATCAGACAGATACCAATATGTGATAAAATTGCTAACATTGGCCAATAACGATTTTAAGGCAGATATATTGTGCATCCCTAAAATTAATCAAATAAAGAAATATAACATGGTCAAAAAAATGTAAACAGAAATGCAATGCTTATTCATACTGATGGTCATATATGGGACATAATATGCCATATAGCTTTTAGTTTAGTTAGAATAAGGCTTTTTATGACATTAATGTATTGTTTTGATACATATCACACTTAAAGTTGTAGGGCAAGCTTATGGCTTACCTTAGTAGAGGTAACTGCTCATGCAGCCCCTAGTCAGCAGCTTAACAGACATGACACTCCTTTCTTTAAACTGTAGTTTTAAAGCAGTGTTATCTTGACAGGACTGATGGGTTGCTCTCCTTTAATACCCATCCCATGACTGTTCAGGGTTTTGTGCACTCAGAAATTTCTCCAAACGTGTCTTTGCTGGTTTGGACACAGCCCTCCATCCCTATTCCTTTACTCTGTATATAGAAGGGAAACAAGCTGTGGTCCCACCAGCACATCCTCTGTCCTCTTATTAGAAGGGTATTGCCCTTTTTTGTTTTCATTTTTCCCATTTCCTCCCCAACAGATTTGCTTGTTTCTCAGCTGATTGTTACAGGTTGAATGTAACATTATGTATAGAAAGTTATCAGCTTGCTTAACCTGGCATTTTAACAGGGCTCTTGCTTTCCTGGGCCACCGTGGTATGCACAATGCAATAATGTTGCATATTTCAAAAAGAATATGAATCCTTTGCAGATCTATGCCAAACTTTCCAATGAATAAAAAGCAGTAGCAAATGCAGTTTTTTTTTTTTTTTTTTTTTTAGTAACCCAAGTCGCAAACAGCACCTCGGGGAGCAAGTAAAATGACAGGCACAACAGTGTACAGCAGGAGTAGTTCCATGGCACTGATGGGCATATTTATATATTCCATTCATGCAATGAACCCTACAATTTAGAAATTCCCCATGACTGTACGGAGTGCTACTCTTTTTTTTTTTTCTCCCTCCTCTGAGTGTGTCCTCAGAAACTCGGTGCTATTAATAAAAATGCATGGAGCCGAACAAGTAACTCACTGGAGCGCATGTGCCTATTTCCAGCCTTCAAGAGTGCTTTATTATTCCTAGCTTCTTAGCTTTTTTTAGCTGCTGGGTTGCCATTAATAGCTGGAGTGCAGTGCGGTGCAGTGTATACCCACGCCTTCACACAGTCCACAGTTCTGCCTGGTGATGTGCGGGAGCAGAACTGTCTCATCCAACGAGCTTTGACAGCACAGATCCAGTGTGTGCATCCGGGGAGGCTGAAGACGGCGAGAAAAAGAGAGCGATGAAGTGTGACTGACAGACGGAGGAGGGCTTTCCTCACTATGAGACGATAAAATGAACTTATCTATGCAGAGGCGCGAGGGGTGCTGGTGCCTATCTCCAGCGGTCATTGGGCGAGAGGCGGTGTACGACCTGGACAGGTCAGCAGTCCGTTACAGGGCAACCATGCGCACACACTGCCACCAAAGGGCAATTTAGAGAGACCAACCAACCTAACAGTCATGTTTTGGTACTGTGAGAGGACGCCAGAGATGGCAAGGCAACAGTGCTACCACTGTGCAGCCATAGGGGGAAACTAATGGTGGAAAAAGAAAGGAATGAAACAAAAAAAGATATCAGATTACATGTGGTTTGAGAAATCTAAGTGCTTCATTGATTGCGTTAACCAATTTTATCTTTTCAGGCTGAAGAAGCTGATGCAGCAGCCTCCACCTTCTTCAGTCAAGGTATGACCAGGTAAATTGCCTTCTATTACAAAGGCACTTTAGAGACGTTAGTGCTTTTCACATCAGTCAGGCAGTTTGAGGGGCTGATAAAACAGAGACTTCCCTTGGACATTAGCGTTTAGAGAGCTCTCCTCTCTTTACCTGACACACATCTTGTGAAGACCCCCATTTTAATAAAGCACAAACAAGATCTTCCAGAACTTCGAAAAAAAAGACTTTGACCTCGCCATTGACGGTTATAAACACGACGAGGCGAAGATGATTGCTCCATGAGCCGTTTCCCAACGCATTGTGCTCAGGAGGGTTCAAAGACTTGACCGGCTGTATGGCATCTTATCCAGACCTGAGCTGTTTTTCCTCCTTCCTGCCTTTATCAGAACCCCACACAAGCTCTGGAAATATTAACCCAGACGAAAAACACAATAATTGGCAGCACACCAGCTAGCTCTGTATACAATGGGGAGCTTCTGTAGTAGAGACTGAAGAATAACAAGCATAAACTTTGACTCCTGATAAGGAGGACAAGGAATCTGTTGTGACTTATTTGTAAAGGTTATCATGCTCAGAGCAAATGTCAAGGCTTTGCTGCTTTCTTTACAAACCTGTCAAAATGTATCTGTTGAAACACTGTAAGCACAGAGAAGTGCAAAGAAAAGCAGGTAGGTCATGAGTGCACTTCAGGGTTAGTCCCATTACCTTTCAGTAAAACTCTGTTTGTACAGAGAGGGTGCACAAATGTCTAATGACAGCAATGCATCTATTAGTTCCTGTTATCTGAATAAAAAGCAAAGCAGGAACCACTTCAACCCCATGTTCTTATCTCATCTTCTTTTTTACGCGATGAGATTACACAGACCGATAAGAAACAGAAAAGTGAAGTGAGAATTGGGACGCTAGCAGGATGGGCAGAGCTCGGGTCAGGAAAGCAGTGTGATCATTCGCCAACATTGCATCTTCCTGTAATATACGAGAGAGACAGCCGACCGAGTGGAAAAACTCTGAGGAGGTGCGAGGTCACGCAGAGATCTTGCTGACTAGAGACACTAACTACATTTTGAAATATGCATCTCGCTTCCAGATACGTTGGATCCTTTGCTTTTACTTTGGAATCTTTATTAATTTGTCCATTTCTTTTTCTCCACTGTCAATCCATCAAGCACAAACAACCATATTTCAAAAGTAAAACGGCAATTTCGGCATCGTTTGGAACACATAAAATCATATTAGGATAATAGAAAAAGTTCAACAAGATGTGTCTGGATGCGTCAGTGATGAAAGTGGTCTTTGGACACACATTTGGTCTTTGCGGATTTATCAAAAAACAAAATGAAGCCAATTTTGGGAAAAGAACAAATAAAAACAATAGTGATTTTCACAATTTTCTAAGTAATTCAGGAGGCAATTCAAGGCCCATTTGCATAAAATCATTCCAAACATGTTGAGAAATTGGGCTGTCCTACCAGATGGAAAGTTGAGGTCCTTGCATAAGTTGTAACACATCTTGAACCTTTTCATATTGACATGTTACAACCAACTTTTTAATGCTTAATTGTAAAGGGGAAGCCTTCTTTGAATATAGAAATCAAAAATTTCTAGGATGCATTTGTATTAAGAACCCTTAGTTAAAGTACAACAAACAGCATCATCAAGACCATTGAGACGTATGAAATCAAAGTTTTTGATCTACATGCAAAATGGTTTAGACTTGAGACTGTATCCTGCAGGATTAGTATCCCTGAGCATACAACCAGATATTCCTGTGGGAGAATGGCCTAGTCAAAGTCTGGACAGGTTGCCAGTGCCTTACCAGACCAGACAACGTAGAGACACACAGAACAATCAATCTCTCACACACACACACACACACACACACACACACACACATCTAAGGGCAATTTAGAGATGCCGTTTAATCAGTCATGTTTTGGACTGTGGGAGTACCCATCGAGAACCCATACAGTAACAGGGAGCACATGCTAACTCCATGCAGAAAGACCCCAGGCCGGTATGTGAACCCAGGACCATCTTGCTGCAAGGCAACAGTGCTAACCACTGCCAAGTCCTATGGCATGACTTGAAAACTGATATCCACAGGTGCTCTTCATCCAATGTGACTGAGCTTGAACTAGTAGCAACAGACAATTATTTTGATCATAGTTGGGGAAAGGATATATGTTTATTCAAATGCACAACCCACTTTTCAGATTTTTATTTATATAAAGGTTGAAAATCATAGATAATTTTCCTTCTACTTCGCTACTAAACACAACTTTGGGTTCACATAAAATCAAATATTAAAATATCTGAAAGTTTCTGGTTGTAACTTGACAAAGGAAAAGTTTGCAATTTGGAAAAGTTTAACAAATATGCATCGTACATTTTGCGAGCCATAGTCGCGGTTCTGTTGTCGAACTTTAGGGAATTGTTAGTATGCCCATTTTCTGTCCGCTGCTACAATACATTTTAATCAGTAAAACCACAATTCAGGTATTAACTGTAAAACCTTGAATTTTGTTTTTACAATGAACACAAAAAATGTAATGCAAGATGTACCTGAATGTGTCAGAAATCAGAGTGCCTAGCACATTCGCCGTTTGTTGCATTATTGTCAAATAAAATGGTCCCTCTTTTGCAAACTAACAAATAAAACAACTACTTTAGTCAAGCTGAGTGATCTGCTTTTAACACAGAAAGTCAGACTAAGCATCTCTCAGTGGCAGTGCGGTGTAACTTTTCGCCACTAGGGGTGCTGGACTTTTAACTCCCAGGGTTAGCGCCCCCCGAAGGCCACATGCAACACCGCGCTGTCACAAAATGAAACGGTCTCCCTCTGTGTTTTGGAATCTGATAGTAGACCAGTTTGGACCAGTAGGTTAAAAGTAATTTAGTCACTTTTAAAGACAAGGCCACATTCACCCCTCTAGATTAAATCCATAAAATAAATATGGACATATTCCGTATACAACAGGCAAAAAAATAGCTTACCAGTCTAATAATAGCGATTCAAAAAGAGAATGGGTCTTGCATCCCGATTGTCCTTTCATCAAACACCAGCTAGCAAATTCTTTTGCAAGATCCCCTTTTGTTTTTCCTATGGCGCGATCTCTGTCTCGCTTTCTCCTTTTGACTCGAGGATGAGAAAAGCAGAAGCATGTAAGGTTAGCTGTCGTGTTTAAGGGGACCTCAGACTGCCATAAAGCGCCGCTCTAGGTCACATGACCCATGGCCCACACGGAGCATCAATATGCGCTAAGAGCTGCTTACTAATACAGTATATCCCAAATTAAGCTAATACTTGGCTCAAAACTTACATGGTGCTGCTTTAAAGATAACTTGGAAAAGCAAAAATAGCAAAAAATGTCTAAACAAGTGGTCTCATTACCACTGACAGGTTGATATTAGCAGGCAAAAGCTAAAGACAGGTGACCTGAAAAGCTGGCACATGTATCATGTTTCAGAGGCTGGCTCCATCAGTTCCTCGTCTCTCTTTCTCACAGACACACACACACACACACACACACACACACACACACACACACACACACACACACACACACACACACACACACACACACACACACACACACACACACACACACAGCAGCCTGAGCATGTGTTTCCCACTGTCAAAGGTTGCTAATTATAGAGAGCACTGATCATTGCTACTCCGGGTCAGAGCTGAGCTGCTCTTTTCTCTCTTGTGGAAGAATCACAGAGACACTCTGCAACAACTGAACTTCAGCTAATCTGGTCTCAACATGCAAAGGGTCAAAGCCGTGGAGTTTGTATCAGATGACATTGTTCGCTGATGACAAGCACCTCATGATTTGCCTTCACAGACTGTTTGAGGCGGAGCGGCCTGCTCTGTGACACAAGGAGGAGTAGCGGTCGGAGAGACAGAGAACACGCTGAGTCTGCCGCCACCGTAACTTACTTTGAGGCTTTAAGGAGAGATACAAAACTAGCAATTATCTCTGACAAGAAGTCGAAGGGAATCAAGAGCATTTTGGCAGGGGACAGAAAAGACATCACGGCTAAATAAATGAGGATGAGGAGAAGCAGTAATCGCTTAAGCTGTTATACATCGCGGGCTATTAATCTCCAGCGACGCAAACCCTGGCCCAGATCGACTACTCTGAGATCCAATTAGCTTCCTCTGTTCGCCTCTCCTGACCATGTCCACCCCCTCATGCTGTCCTCCTCCTGTAGCGCAGGATTAACGGAAGGGCATCCCCGAGCTGGGCGCTGTCAAAACATCAGCAGGAGCTCTGACAGCAGAGCTTCACACTCATTTATTCAGTAACCACTATCCCATATTGCCCCATGAGGAAAATTCACATCACACGGCAAAACTTTTAGAAGTGTTTGCTACAAGTGTTTGTACAGCTGCAGGCGCATAGTTTCCTGCTTTGCACTTTTATTCGTTTAGGGAAAGCTCCGAGTCCTCTGTCAGCCGTGCTGAGTGGGTTCACGGTGCCACAGACCACAGCGCTTCCTACTCAAACAGACCCCCCCACACACACACACACACACACACAGTGTAGAGCCAGACTCAGAAAAGGCTCTTGAATACCAGATCATTTTGCTTCACAATGTGATGAACATGAAAGGCACAAAAGAGCATGCCTTTTATTCTCCGCTTCCATTCTCACAACCTGAAGCCAGACATGTTTAGTCATGATTTGGACCCTCTCTGCCAAAAAAGCACCACAATTTGGTTTGATTAGACGTTGCTGGGCTGCCAGGCCAGTCAGCCCTCCCCTCAGCTCACGAAGCCAGCATTCCCCCAGCACATTCGCAGCGGAGCTATTAGCAGGACGGCCCGTATTCGCACAAATCAGAGCAGCGTTTGCGGCTTCAGTCGTCTCAACGTAGCACGGACAGCTTTCTTGTGATTTAAAGCCTAGCTGCCAAACAATGCAGCCATAACTGAAGCTATTAACTGAGGAAAATCGTCCATCCCAAAACGGATTGGGTCTGCTCGCACTCAACCGAAACACACTGTTTTTGAATATCCACTAATCCCTCTGTTGAGACTAATTAACCCACTCTGATTACCACGGCCGGTGTCTGCCTGGATGTGCAAGTATCTGGGTTTCTATGAGCAGCACAGAACCTGGGTCCGCTGAGCTGCCTTCGCTGATCCTTCCTTGGCAGCGCGTGCGCCAGAGCACCCAGGGCAACGTAATTACAGACTACAACAAGCGGCGTGTTCTGCGCTCTCTCACGTCCACTCTGAAGAGATCACAGGCGTGGCTTTGCGAGCGCTGAACGTCGTAATCCCCACGCTAGGGTTTAGATTTCCCACGTTGGCTGTGTTTATGAGCGTCGAAGCAACTTGAGGAGATTTTACAAACACGAGCAGGTCCACTTGCTCTGGGTCATCAGTGGATAAATCAACATGGAAAGGTTTCATTAGACGCAAAATCAACATTCTCCCACGCTCCTCTGTCTCCTAGCCTAGAGTCTCTCGTGAAAGAAGAGGATTATTTAGAGAAGCGAGGTGTGCCCATAATTGTGGGCACTACTATTACAGATAATTAAAAACTTAAAATATGATTAAACAACAAAAAAACAATCTTTCAGAGGTTTTCTATAGTTTATTGTCAGTAAAGGTGCATTTGAGAATAAAGTATAGCATCATGGAGCTCTACGGTCACGTTTAGCTCCATATGCCGGACACCCAGCAGCGGTGTGTTGCTGTGGCTTAACGCTTGTGCCGTACAGGCTGGAGAGTCTTGCCTTTAACTCTTTGGTATGCTGTGTGCAGGAATATATTTAGGTCACAGTCTGGTCATAGTGTGCAGGCGTGTTCAGGAAGGTCCCACCAGATGGCCCGAGAACTGTCGACCTCAACATTAATTACATGAGAATGTCCTGTGGTGAGTGCCAGGCTCGAAGAGGCTCATGCCGCTCTCCTTTTCTCTCCCTCCCAGGTGATAAGCAGACGAGTACCTATCTGCACAGACGTTTAAAAGGATGACGAAACGGCCATGAAGAAGAGCCCTTGTGTCCTCCGTCCCTTCGTCACCGTCACAATCCTCCAGCTCCTCTCGGCTCCTGCTGCTCTTATGTTCTTTTGACACTCCTGCGGAGGCTACTCAAAACTGGAAATAGGGAGCGCCTTGCTCCTGCTCGAGCCCTCTGGTGAAAGGTTGCTGAGAGCGTCTGTCCGACAGCGAGGGAGCTTCTCACCTGAGTCTGCGAGGATCCACTGAACCTTCCGGGGAAGGGACACCCACAGCCCTCTGACTTTGGATGCCATACTACTGAATGCTGACCATGAACCTGCCCTGTCTATCTGCCTGCCCGCCTGCCTGCCTGCCTGCCTGTACGTCTCCTGTTTGTATGTCTGCATCACCCATCGGCTGCACTAAGTGCCATAGCCTCATTACATTCCTGTAGACTTTGCACTGACCACCGACACCCCTCACGACTTCCTCACTGACTACGTTTACATGCACACTACACCTTTTTCCAGACAACATGCACGTTTTTCACTAATCATCCCGACCTTGTGTTCAATCCACTTTATTCGCAATGGGTTGTGCAACTGCAGCAAAACATGACGCTATGCAGTTTACGTGGCTGAACATGGCCTCAATGTTATTCCGTCACCTTTTAATCACAGTATTAACATTGCAATTACAGTTACACGATAAACGCAGTGTTCTCCCGATTAATGACGCCGTGCATGTAAACATGACGGTCCGCTAAGAGCCAAAAAAGTGTTACTGTTTAAAGGTCAGTGAATCCGCCTTAAAACAGGAGCTTCTCCCAGCCGCCGATGTTTCCTTTGACCCATCATACATGTTTCCCTTTGGAGCTTTTAGCACTTAAATGAGTGCAGACAGTGCCACAGAACGTGACGGAGCTTTCTGCACATTATCTTTTGTAATTTTTCATTTGTGTGTGTGCGTGCCTGTGCGTGTGTAATGTTTAATACTGGAGGTCGCTGCCAGTGATTGTTTCAGAAGGATCATGATGCTGTTCGGGTGACCTGAAGCAGACACTGGATTTGTTTTTCTTTGTTTTGTAATTTATTATAAATATGCTTATATATGCTTTTCCCAAAAGAAAATGGAATGCTACTCTTTGGACTTGAAAAGAGTGACACCTGTGTTTCATCTATATGAAAAGCAATACAAAAAAAAAAGATTTTTTTTTCCTTCTTTTGAGAAAACCAACTGTTTTGTATCCCTACTGCCTTATCAGTAAGCTGCTTTCCCTTTAGACGGGTGGCTTTCTGATGGTTGGTTTTGAGTTTCTGGACACAAAAAGGGCCACACATAGACAGAGGTGCTTTTAATGAAGGGTACCCGTCCAGTCCTGGAGGGTTACAATAACAGGCATTGTGAAGAGAGACCTGTCCCCCATGCAGCTGTAGATATATGATCCCCCCCCCCCCCCATGTAGAGAGAGAGCCATTTCCTGGAGACACTGTCATCAGTGAATTAGTGATCGGAGTAGAAACGCCAAGACAGGAAGAGGAAAGCCTTTTGCATCAGGTTAGAATGATGTCTAGGAATGTGTTTGGAAGCGTCCAATGATCAGATGTCCGTACAGGAGCTACAAAGCGGTCCAGCTCCACCCTCACTCTGCAGAACGATAGAAATGTTTTAGAAAATTACAACAACAGTCGGAGAGGTTTTAGGAGAGAGAGCTAGACTTTATCAGATAACAGGAAGGCTGGGTGTATTGCTCTGTTTTCTCCTTTTGAGCTTTAATCTCTATTTGTTATACAAAATGCTGGATTTGAAAATGTTAGCCTTTTAAAGCTCTCAGAGTTAAGGTATAGGTCTACGTTCTTGTGGAAATGAACTCGGAGAAAGCTGTTTAGAATTTGCTAACTACGCTAACCACGCTAGGTGAGGAAAAAAAAATTACCAAAAAATGAAAACCAATTCAATATTGTAAAATTATATATAACATTGATCCAATGTCTTCACATATTTTAATCCTTAAAGAGACATTGGCTAAAACTGTGATTGGAAACCGGCCTGCAAAATTCTGATTGGTGCGTCTCTAACTGAAACAATTTATGCTGTTTTTGAAACATAACACAGTTTTCCCATTATGCTTATCTAATTTTAACTCACCAAATACATGTGAGGAATATATATTTGGTTAGATCAAGTGTTACTATTTACCATGAAGGATTCTTTCTGTGGAAGATAACCTGATGAACGCTCACACCTTTAATGAAAGCTGGAAATAACCATGATGCTTGTAGGTTTCAAAACGTTTGTCTAAAGGGGAAGAAAGCACTTTCCAGACGTCTAAGAGAACCTAGGAGAAAGTTTCTGTGGTGATGTGTGTCTGAGCCTGCGTGGGATGCCGTCTGGGCCAGATCAGTAGCTTTAGCTTGTCTCCAGCTGCATGGAGCTCTCTGAATGTGATTGTGTCCAACCTGCCGTGTTTACACACCTTCATCTTAATGAACTAAGCTTCTTACCTTACGTTTATACATTTTCTTGTCTTTTTTATGTTACCAAATGAGGTTTTTTTAAAAACTACAACAGATATATATATATATATATATGAAACAGAGAGAGAGCTATATCATTCAGTATCTAATATATTGTATAAATGATGGCTTGAATGCAATGTATTTATTTGTTTGTTATCATAATGAAGAATATTCTATAAAGGGAAGTTTATTGTCTGAATATACAACATTTTTTTGTCATTTGGTTTTTAAATGCCAAGTAGTTCACCTTATATGTATCACTAACACCGTACCTTTTACACGTCACTAAGAATCATCCTGTTAACTGTGATCATTTATCAGACATCTCATATATCAACGGAACAAAATGCAATGTGATGATTTTTAAGCAGCCTGATGGAAGGCTGCAGTGCTTTTGCGTTCGTGTTTGTAGCTCTTGCTTTTATTTTTTTTCTGTTAGAGTAACCGATCAAACCATTTTGCACACTTTAATGTTCAGGGAATCGTTTGAACCGCGTCCCGGCATCGTCTTTACAACCTCTGTCACAGAAGTATATGTCACTCCATACCCACAGTAAGTGCTGACTTTGAGCTGTCGTACTACACAGAGGAGGACGGCTCATGAGCTGAGTTTCACTTTGCCAAAACTGGGTTGATTTAGCACCAATTTTATAGCCTGATACATTGACTTAAGCTATGTTAATAATCACTGGGGTGATATATTAAGTATGTGCTATTTCTTGTTATACAAGAATCCTGTACAAAGCAACTTATTTCTGATCTTGAGCAGAAAACAGATTTTATTTTTGTTTTTAGTCAGTAGAGCTACTTGTCAGAGAAATCAGGATTTAGTTTTAGACATGAACTGTGATGCTCCCGTCAGGGGACAGGATGGTGCATATGTGGATTTGTTGATTAAAAAAAAATGTAAAGATGTCTGTAAATCAAAATAAACTTATTTAATCACTTCATGCTAGTGCGTTCTCTGTGTTTTGTTCATTGCTTTGCGAGGAAAGAACCCATCCACCCATTTGTTCTCTATGCTTAATCCTTGCACGGTGCCAGAGAAGTAAAGCTAATTCTTATCCAATTAAAGGAGCCAACGGTCATTCGGCGTAAGGCAGTATACACTCTGGACAAGTCCCCAGTTTCTTAATGACATATTTTCCTGACATCAGATATAATAGATTATATCTGACTACACTAATTAGGCTAAAGGGCTTAAGAATCAAACATTTTATACTCCAACCTATAGAAATTTGACAATAAATAATATCTCAGTCTATAAAAGTTTATAAAGTCATTTCTAAGGATTTGGGACACCAGTGAGCCACAGTGAGAGCCGTTCTCCACAAACAGAGAGAGCATGTAATAGTGAGGAACCTTCCCAGAAATGGCGAACTGACTCCATGAGCCAATCTAGGACTTATTCAGGAGATCCCAAAAGAACCCAGAACAACAACTTAAACACTGCAGGTCTTATTTTCCTTAAGCAGAGTAAAATATTTCACGCTTCAAGAGAAAATATAAGTAGTACGAAAATAATGTGTATGAAAGTGAACGAGATAAATTGTAATTTCAAATATTAATTTAGGTGTTTATGTATACTAGGTACATGTAGCTATGTAGCCACACATGCATATGTATGTGTACGCAACTATATATCTGTGCATGTGTATATATGTATATATTAAATTTATAGATTAGGTTTGTATGTAAACTCAGGGACAAGACTGTTCGCTTTTCTAACGCTTTTTGTTTGGTGTTAATACTTTGTTGAATATTTTAAGTTGTTACTTGTGGGGGTTTTTTTCTCTGTCTTTGTTTTATTGAAAATTACTATTTTCATTATTAAAAAATAGGGCTTGATCTGATAACAAGGAGGAGAATTCCCTGGTGAAACACACTGCTGATCAAAAAGACCCACATTTGCCCAAAACATCTTGATGATCCCCAAGACTTTTGAGAAAATAATCTGTGGAGAGATGGGACAAAGGTGAAGATTTTTGGAAGGTCCCTGTCTGTTTATAACTTGCAAACCGTTTAAGATAATAAAAAAAGATAAAACCAACAGTCTGATGGTCTGAGGCTGTTGTGCCTCTTCAGGGCCTGGACAACACACTGGAATTGATGAAAGCATGTTCCAAAAAAATCCTGTGAAAAAAAGGACCAGCCATCAGTTAGTGACCTTAACTTTAAACACATTTTGGTCATGCAGCAGGAAAATAATGAATAGCTGCACATGAAAAAAAACACTTTTGGCTCAGCCTAGTCAAAGTCCAGACTTAACTCTGATTGAGACACTTAAGGTCTACATGGTCAGACCTTAAATTGCCTCTTCATGTTTGAGAACTTTCCAGTGTGGCTAAATTAAAATAGAAAACTTATCATGTTTCAGCCCAGGGGGCACAGGCAGTTATTATGTTTAGGGGCTGATTACTCTTTTTTTTTGGATAGCTTTGTTTCTCCCAATGACTGAAATCCTCATTTGAATACTGCTTTTTGTATTTATGCAGATTATGTTTTCTGATATTAAACTTTCTTTGTTGATTTGAAACATTTACATTTCACAAAAAAAGCAAAAATGGTTAAAAAAAATCTGTAAGGGGACAAACAGACACCAGTCTTAATACTTGATTGCTTTTGCAACTCTAATTGATTTCACAAGCAGGCCTTAATTCACCGCACCTATGGAGTTTTTGTTGTAAAATGTAAACAGGTTTGAATCCGCTTCACCAAAGACATAGATAGGTGAGTCAGCTCAAAGCCATTCCAACTATTTTATTTGAAATGAACACCATCTTTGAGAACAGGATCCAATTACTTCCTCCAGCCCTCATCTTTGCAGAGGCTTACGAAAATGGGATTTTTATTTCAGTGAGAGAAAGCCGGCCTTTGTCCATGAATGAGCCACCGTATTGTTGGGAGTTCAGGCCTATGTTGGGCTCAGTTTGTAAAGCAATCTTAAAGCCCCCCCCCCCCCCCCCCCCCGAGTGGTTTACAGGCGCACTGACACATCACAGACACAGGTCTCCATCAATGCTGAGGACCAAAGAAATAATATTTACCTTCACAGGAAGTTTGGAAGCCCTCCTAGAAAAGGATCTTTGTGTACTGATGCTCATTAGAGAGAATATTGACTGGCATTTACAGCTAATACCACTAATGGATGTGTCAATGACAAAGCTGCGCAAACACAAATTTTAAGTGCATGCCGCATTTGTGCCAAAAGGTTTGAAATGTCGGTAGTGAGGCCTTTCATTTAGACAGACCCCCACTACCTGAGCCCTGTGTTCATCTTAATGAGGAGAAGATTATACATGAGTCAAAGGAAAGTGGAGGACCATTTGCTTGGTGGGCAAACATCCCAGTGAGACCAACACCCTTTCCCACAGCCAGGCAAATATGTCCCAGAGTGTCAGATGCGCCAATCTTCAATCTTCAACAACACCTAGTCAGGCAGCGGGCAGGAAACACCGGGGTGTGACAGGAAAAGGGGAGCCATTCTAGCAGGCACTGGAATTTCCATTTGCACTTTCCCGCTTTAAATCACAGAGGACAACCTTTGTACAACACGCAATCTAAATGATGGATAAAAAAATGGAACTACAAGAGGACATGAAGCTTCAAAATGTCAGGCTGATTAAAAGTTTCAGAGGTGCATTGTTTAGGCTAACCCTCATTAATGTGCACGTGTTCAGGCCCTGCTGTGGTCCTATTTATTCAGCTGATGAAGAAATAAAAACATGAAACTTTCAGAAGATTTAAGAGTCCCACTTTCTATCATCAATGGAGACATCGATCTGTTTACCAGTAAAGAATTAGATTTTTGGAGTAGAGTTTGCTTTTAGAATGACCCAAAATGCCCACCTTTAGTTCATACAACAGAAAATCCTTCATAAAATTAAGCACACGGGACAAAGGATGTTCCAAATGGGTTTCTCCCTCACTAAGACATGTCCAAACTGCATGGGAGATTTATCTGATGGCTATCTACATGCTCTCTGGGAGTGTCACAGAGTTCACAGTCCGAGGGCACAGGGCGTTAGAGTGGGCCAGCGGTGAGAATGGCTCTGAAAGCCCTGGGCTTTCAGAGGGACTTGGTCTTTGCCTCTTTGGCCTATGTGCTGCTGCTGCTGCTGCTTCTGTGCTTCACTGATGACCCACCTCTGTGCACACCTGCCCTGGGGTGACGCCTTTCGTCTGTCTGCCCGGGGCTGCTGCGGCCTTCTGGAGCCAGGTATGTGCTCTTGGGTGCTGCGTGTTGCAGGCCTTCTGCGTTTCTGGCCACTCGACCACATGGGCACCTCCAGGTGACCGACTCGCTCACTTACTCTACACCCAATCAACACAAACTTACTTCTGCACTTACACTCAACAACCTCTCTCCCACACAACATAAAATCCAAATGGTTCAAGGTCATACAAACACAGGTCAATATTGCATCAGGGCAGCCTGCCTCCTTTGATTCTGGATCCAGCTTTGATTTAACGAAGTCATTAACACAATTAGGATTTCATCTTAAGAAATCCCTTTCATAGTGTAAGTCTGGTATATGTAGGCAACCAGGTTCTCCATATGGCACTGAAATGCCCCGACCACACATGAAAAAAACTAAACATTCCCCTTTGAGCTCATGTGACATGTTATTTTGATTTAAGCAAAGCTTAAACAATTAGACTGTCACACTAAGGTAACTTCTGATTTTAAATTTGTGAGCTCTCCTGGCTGACAGTGCTTTGCAAAAGAAATCGTTTTGTCACATTGCAAGCACACATTTCAATCTTTAATGGGATAAACCAATCAAAAACACCCAAAACAAACAGTTCAATCTCAGTCGGACTGGATGGAGAGGCAATTTTCAAGTCTTCCCACAGATTTCAAACAAATTAGTTAGCTAGCATTAGCTAGCATTGTGGTAGACCAAGTAACACATGGCTGTGACGGGACATAACACAGGACAAATGCCTTTCATTTTACAAATGGCAATTGTGCCCTTGGATTTCTATTCTAAATCCTTTAATCTGGTACTCATACATTCAAGTCCAGTGAAAATTTAACTTGAAAACTATTGTACAGAGAATCTGACTGAGATTTTTGCAAGTATGGGCAGATATTTCAGTCTAGATGTGCAAGTCTGGTATATTCAATTCAATTCAATTCAATTTTATTTATATAGCGCCAATTCATGAAACATGTCATCTCGAGGCACTTTACAAAGGCAAGTTGAACCATATTATACAGATTGGGTCCGATTATACAGATTGGTTAAAAATGTTCCTATATAAGAAAACCAGTTGATTGCATCAAAGTCCCGACAATATATATATATATATATATATATATATATATATATATATATATATATATATATATATATATATATATATATATATATGTGTGTCAACATAAGCTCATTATATTTTTACAACACTTCAACTCATGTTGCGGTAGAATGCACACAGCTGGCTTTTTTTATGTAAAGCTACATAAAAACAGTTATAAATCAAGGCTGTTTAGAGATATTCATTCAGAACATTTAAAGAAGGAAAACAGCACAACCAGACCCATCTCACTTCTAATTCAGGATCAGAGAATCTATAGAAGAACACATGAAATCACACCTTCACTGTGGATCTCTCACCTCTGCTTCCAACCAACCTCACACTGCAGAACCACAGTTACCTTTACCACAGCAATTAGGAGCTGCCGCTTGTACGAAATTATAAAAACATCTAGTCTACTGGAAAACTGTTTGCTTTTTTAGAAGGTGCAAACAAATGTGGCGTTCTGTCTCTGTGCTTAATTAAGTTAGCAATTACTTATTTTGTAGCTGACAGACCTTGCATAAAATAATCCTCCAAAGCTTTACATGTATAGTTTTTTTTCCCTTCTTACGACACATTATTAAAACTGTTGTAAAAGTAAGTGAACCCTAACCCTAAGACTTACAGCTATCACCAAGACAGCCTCACAAAGGGGAACTCTTTTTCGTGCCTGGTTGTGGCAAAATACAAGCGGATTTTTAACCAGACAAAATGTCAAAATGAGAGTATTCAGAGAAAGACATCAGCCGAGAGGAAGAGGGACGCTGAGGACTGTGGAAAGTCACCAGGAGTACAGAGAGATGCAACGTAGAGTGAAGGTAGAGGTAGCTAAGGCCAAAGGGCATTCAGTGACTTATACGATACGTTGGACATTAAGGAGGGAGAGAAGGATTTATACAGGTTGACGAGGCAGAGAGACAGAGATGGGAAGGATGTTCAGCAGGTTAGAAAGATTACGGAGCCAGACGGAAATGTACTCACAGATGTAGCAGGTGGGATAGGAAGATGAAAGGAAACTTTGAAATGTTGAGAAAGACAATAAGAGAAAACAAAGAGCAGAAGAAGTGACCATTGTGGATCAGGAGGCAGCAAACATTGGTGTAAGTTTATATGTGTACCCACAGTAAGCCTCTAACATCATGGTTGCTCCTCCACTTCTTTTAGCTTCTCCAAGCAGCTTGCCACTATAAACACCCTCTAAGGATGATTTTAGCTTAACCATTTGTTCTATTACGGCAGAGAAATCATCATAAGGTTACGTCCTGACTCAAAACCACATGCTCTTTTTCTCAGCTTAGACACACCGCATTCCTTCTTCACGTGATGTCTGATGTCGTCTGATCTTTTTTCCAGCATGTGTTAATTTGTGGGTGTCTTTGAGCTGACTAAATGAACGCGCGTCTCTAAATCACAGGGAGAGGTGTTCCATTAAGAACTCCACACAGCCTTTATCTGATTACACTAGCTTTACCCTTTTAGCAAAGGTTACACTGAAATACTGAAAAGTCTGAAGAGTGGAAAGGCAGTTGGTCCTGATGGTATAACTGTGGAGGTATGGATATGTCTAAGAGAGACAGCAGTAAAATGTCTGACCAGATCTAGGGCGAGAAGCAGCAGTATGGTTTTATGGCAAGAAAAAGGACTACGGGTGCAGTATTAACTTTGAGGATGTTGTAGAAGATCAGATGGAGCTGCATTGTGTAGAGAAAGCATATGACAGGGTGCTGAGAGAGGAGCTGTGGTATTGCATGAGGAAGTCTGGAGTAGCAGAGAAGTATGTTGGAGCTGTGAGACAGTGGTGAGGTGTGCTGTAGGCGTGACAGAGGAGCTCAAGGTGGAAGTGGGACTGGATCAAGGATCCTCGCTTTATCCTTCCGGTTCTTAGCGCACGACTTCATTTATTAGTCGATATGTAAACATACTTTATTTGATTGGGTTTAATGGAACGTTTAATTCATATCTCCCTGTTTTAAATGCACCTTTTACAGAAAGAGGTGGAATTTAATAATTACAAACTAAAGAAGATCGGCAAAGCAACATTTAACGTCAACATTCTTCCACAAGAAGTTTTTCTATTCACAGCTCAGAAATGACTGGGCCAATGTTTTCATGGAATATTTCACATTAAATAATATTTTCACTTACCTAGAATCTGATGTTACATTTTTCTTTTTTGTCATTTTTGCAATTCTTTAAAGGCACCTATGGGTGTGGTATGCAGAGACAGAGCAAGAATGTCATGGCCAGAGCTTTGTGTCCACGCTGCACCCTGTGAAGACGAGGACGTAAGCTGACATACCAGTCATGCTCTTGTCATATTCCACAGGGTTTTTTTAACCAACAAGAATGAACTTGAGTGGATTAGGTTTAATAAGAAAAACTGAAAAAAAACTGAAATGTCAAAGTCAGGGCTGTCAGTGCAATTGAGGGGAAAAAGCAAGGCTAGTTAATTGTGTAGCCTGAGGTGTAGACATGCCCACCCATTCAAGCATTGCCATTAGAAGAGGTCATACAAAGGCAAACACAAAAGAGAATAAATCAAACATAGCTGTCATTAGATGAAGCACAAATACAATCCATTAAAGACTGACTGCACTGTAAAAAACTCTGGGATGCCTAAAAGTGCCCTCAGAATGACGAGGGCATTTATTATTTATATATTTATGACAAGTGGTGGTGTCATGGTGAATGAGGAGCTGAGTTAAAAAGCTCTCACTTTAGTCCACACCCATGATAAGGGCACATGGGTCATGACAAGAAAAAGATTCTAGATACAGAGTAGATGAACTCAGCCACAGATATAGGACGAAGAGCCTCTCCTAAGGAAAAGCACATTTATTTGTACAGCATGTTTCAGTACAATGACAATGCAAAGTGCTTCACATGATTAAAATATAGGAAAATAAAAACAGAATAAAAGCAAGTTGGAATAAAATGTAGAAAAAATGAAACAAAATAAAGGGGCATGGAGTGGAGTTCCTGCTCTGCCATTTTGTAAGAAAGCAGTTGAAGAGGTTCAAGCTCTTCCTTTTGGAGGTTTTGCAGGCATGTCCTACTGAGAGGTCCCAGGGCTGACCCACAATGAATGGCCCAATGGATATATGCATGGAAAGACGGTGCAAGGATGGATGGATGGATCCAGTATTAGAAGGACAGGAAGTTTGATTATCAGTGTTTGATTATCAGTAAGCACCTCAAGCAGGAGAGCCATTCAATAAATTGTAATATCATTGAAAAGTTCATTTATTTCAGTGTCTCCATGCACTAAGTGAAACACAATACATAGATTAATTCCAAACAGTCTGGTGTTTTCAAACCTTTATTTCT
This sequence comes from Fundulus diaphanus, assembly GCA_037039145.1. Taxonomy (NCBI): domain Eukaryota; kingdom Metazoa; phylum Chordata; class Actinopteri; order Cyprinodontiformes; family Fundulidae; genus Fundulus; species Fundulus diaphanus. The sequence goes on from CM073136.1 coordinate 3,730,392, forward strand.
GTTATGGTTTTCTACTTACAGCTACTGAAAACATAGTAAAGACGAGACATTACATCAGATCAATAAAAATAGCTTCAATACAGAAATGTGGGCTTAATGAGAAGTCTCTTTGATGCCTACTTAAAGGCTGCTGTTTTCAAAATGTATTTTAAAATGTAAATATAGTGTACTTTAATAATTACAAGTGAATATTGAAAAATTAGTTCAACTTTGTACACATTTACAAAATAACCCCCCCCCCCACCCCAAATAAAAAAAAATCATAGATTGTGCATTTGGATTTGAATAACTGTATTGTGTGAGCCAGGCCTTAATTGTTAAATTGGTCTGTAGGGGCCCAGCTGTGTATGTGGGATTCTTTGTTTTACCACCCTTTTAGGTAAATAATTAGTCTCCACTGACTCCACTAGGAGTTTGCACGAGGCATGGCTTGTATAACCAGTTACTCTGCAAAAGAAAAAGGAGACCAAAAGGCAATTATTTGTTGAGCCTTGAGAATTCACCTAAAAAAACAATGAAATCAAAGTAACTGATTAGAGCAAAACAAGCAAAAAAACAACACAATGAGAGACAATGGAGAGACCTTTCTCTTCTAGTTTCTGAGAATCCTTTCTTTTCTTGTAAGGTCGTCGCTTACATTTCATGCAAGGAGCCATCTGGGAGTCGACTAACCTCTGAGTGTGCACAAATGCATTTTTTAAAAGTAATTGCTGAGAAATGTTATGCTTCCCTTTTTTCTGGGTGTTGTCTGTTTCGATGAAAGGAATAAAAGACTAGCTGAGCTAAGCAGGCTCATAGAAAGAGAGGACCAGCGACCGACAAAACCACCCCTCCTGTTGTTTAAGTCATATCAGGAGAGGCTGTCATCAACCTTCATCAAGTTATAATAATGTCTCTATGGAGCTCTAACACTATCAATAAGTGTCTGTGAAGGATCAATTTGATTTGCATCCTGACTAATAAGGATTTCCTGTAAATTGACTGCAGCAGTCTTGCAGCAGTGGGCTTGTTTTGTGCCACGGTAGGCTCAGGGCCGTAGGCAAAGCAGGCTAGAGTTATGAATAGCATTGTTTTCTGAATTAACCATGAGCGAATGCCTGAGTTAGCAAAGCCTGAATGATGCTGGTTGGTTGTAGGAGCTATTTTTAGCTCAAAAGCTTCCATTTTTAGAACTGATGTTCCCACCGCAGCATATAGCAATCCGGGCAAGGCTCTAAAGGTTAGTTGAGCATTTGTCCACGCGTGCGTGACGGTAACAGCTGCATTCACGTGAAGCAGAGCCCCAGAAGAACCTTTGTGAACGACTGCAGTGTAAAGACAAGAAGACAGTGAAAAGCTCTCTAAATGGAGCCACAAAGGCAGGGAATGTATACATACAGCATGTCCCCTGCATACATAGCAAATATTTATCTATTTCAAGGGGGTTTGCAGCAAAGAAGCCTGATAAACAAGCCACACCCAGAAAAGCACACAGCAGCAACTCCAACCATGTCCTACAAGAGAGAGACCGATACAGAGTGAACTCCATTCTGCTTCTGACAAGCGGAGGAGATATTTCATCGCTGACAGTTTTCGGGAATCCCGACCAATATGTTTCCCATCCGAGTCTGTCAGCATTCTCACCATTTTGTCGCTTTACAGCTCAGCGTTTAATATAAATTTGGCATATGTCTCATAGAATCACACCCATGAAGGTTGAAAACACACCTGGTGACCACCTGTGGTCACCAGGTGTGTTTTTCTTTGTTTTTCATTGCTTTCTTCAAAATCCGAGGTTAACATAGACAATGATTACTTTGCCTTTAAACAGCTTAGCAAAGTCCACGTGGCTTTGTGAGCTTCTGATGTCATCATTTGGTTAATTGAAGAAGTTAATTGTGTATTTTTAAGGCAGCACCTCAAACACACGGCTTCCTTGTGTGATACCATGGAAGATTTTTGACAAAAACAGTCAAGATATTAGAATAGATGTGGATTTCCATAAATTGGCTTCATACTTGGCTTAGGTATAATTTCCTGATGCCTGAAGGTGGGAACATCCAGTCTCCACACTGCTCAGGAAGGAGAGGGCTTATGTGTCCCGGTAATGAGCGTGTTATGATGCGAAATGTGCAAATCAACCACAGAACAAAAGCTAAGACCTCTTAGCCCCATTTGTGGCCTAGAAAGGCCCCTCTGGAAGGATAAAGCCATTACTCCAAAAGCAAGACAAAAACACGGAGCGTGATGTGCAAGTGCACTCAGAGACACAGACTTGGATTTATGAAGACAAGTCGTTGGGTCTGAGGAAACTAAAACCAAAGTGTTAGGCCGCAAAGACCACTGTTATCTTCATTTTGAGGGGGAGGTTTTAAAGCCTGAGAACACCTTCTCAGCTTTGAATTACAGGGGAGGAAACAGCGCTGCAGGAAGGGTTGGTGGGTTTTCACAAAATAGATGGCATCACCAGGAAAGAGGTAGGCAGAGAAGAACTGAAGCACCATCTCAAAACATCAGCCATGAAATTAATGCTTGGGCACAAATGCATCTTTGAAATTGAATAAATATATTCTGATATCAGTCCCATAGAATTTTTGGGGGCGGCTGAAAAAGGTGCGTGTGAGCAAGGCGGCCTAAAAGCGACGCCGTTACCCCAGTTCTCTCAGGAGGAATGGGCAAAAACTCTGGTACAATGCGAAAAGCTTGTGGAAGGATACCCAAAAGGGAATTCTGCCAAGTAAACAAGGAATTGTATCTAAACTTCTTATTTTGAACCTATTCCCAGTCGGTTGTCCTTCATTGCTGCTGATTGCCACCACATAGCAGTACCAGAGATTCTGGGGTTCCCTGAGATCTGAACCAACCCGTCTTTGACATCTGCACCCTGAAAAATGTTTGGCATTGCTGTGTCCGATCTACTGAAAAAGCAACTGCTGCTAAAACCAAATTTGATTCCAGCCTCTTCTCCACTTCACTGATCCAAATGTAAAGTACCGGGCCCACATCCTTCACAGCCCTGATGCTATAACACCGTTACTCTGTCCACACACAGCAGAGGCGTGGACTCGAGTCAGCGACTTAGAACCGAGTCAGACTCGAGTCACAGGTTTAATCACCTTAGACTCAACTCGAGAAAATCATGAAGGACTTTGGACCCGACTTTTTCCTACAATCCTAATTTCTCTTTGCTTTGAGCCTAATATGGGGCATCCAAGCTGACAGATAGCAGCACCAGTCATATATTATAAAATGTACTTGATCCCAAATTCTTGACTTTGGACTTGACTTGGGACCTTCATGTCTTTACTTGAGAACTGACTAACTGCCCTCTGTTCTCACTTCCCTCACCCACCAAACCTCCAGAGCAACAACAGAAATATACTGCATATCTTAACACAAAGAAGCAGATATCACTGAGTCAGAACTTTGATACCAGGTTATTTATGACAGCAGGGATCTTTTTCTACAGACACGATGGGTTACTCATTAACAAAAGTCAGTTGGAAGCAGGGTTACAACCCAACGCTGCAAAAAAGGAATAGTTCATAGGAATAAAAGGGAGGCCTGGGTCACTTTCATTGGCCTCTGACTTGGCCACATAGACCACATATGGCAGTAAGATGGAGAAAGAAATAGCAATGGTTTATTTTTTTTCCCTCCCAGATAGACATCTCAGTCCAAATGGATCTCAAACCTTTAAAGAGGATGACCTCTAGGCTTGGATGGAGCAAGGCCGACACATAAATAAATATGTGCTGAGTAGACAGAAGAAATGTGAAAGCAAGAGATGTATTCTGGCTCTATTTTCAGTCATCCTTGTTCTCTTTTTTTTAGTGTTTTGAAATGGAAACCATGTTGGCGTTCTGTTCCTTCTCATGGCATAAAGTTCATATCAATTTGCTGGGGGTCAACTGGAGATCAGAGTGTAGGAGCCATAAATGAAAAGATAAATTTGATGTTGATTTGTCTGGGTTTAGAGCTGTTTTGTTTTTGTTTGGTTGTTTGTTGTGGAGGTATGGGTAAACAGGATGTGGGCGGAGATTGGTAGTTGGGCATATTACTCACCTGTTGGAGTGTCACTGAAAGAGAGTGGGTGAGTGGGCCGCTGTATTTTCTGTTGACCGCCATACACATCGTTGTGATTACCGTCTGTCAAGTTATGTTTTTGATACGTTATTCTACGTTGTTTATTTATTTTTTTCGTTAATAAAGTTCACCCATCAGCACCATTGGATCTCAGCGGATACTTTTTTTAACGAGCGCGTCAGACAAGGAACGGCGCGACCTCAGCCTCTCAGCAGCTTTGTTTGTTGCCTGAAGTTGCTGCAATACAGAGGAACAATGGCTTTAACAACGATCATTACCGACTCCCAACAGCCACAAGATCCAAATAACAAACACTTTGACGCCACTGAACCTTAGATGTTATTCCAACACTGTTTGAACCTTTTGCTAAATCAGTGAAAATCCAGGCTTCCCTGCCCCTGCTGAAAGACAGCATCCCACAGCATGATGCTGGCATCATCGCATTTCCCAATGGGTAATATGCATCCAGGATAATATCTGCCGTTATGTATTTATTTTGTTTCCATTTAAGAAAGAAAATGTGGGGTCTCATTTGACCAGAGCAGCTTCTTCAACATGTTAGGTATGTCCCCTGCCCTGCAAGGCTTGTGGCAAACCGCAAACAGGATTTCCTAGGATTTAGAAATATAAATGCATAAAATTACAAATATACATTATATACATAAAACTATAAGATTGTACAATTTTCTAGTTCTCCTGTCAACAGATTATCAAACTTGGGCTGTGTATCTCTGCAACTCCTCCAAAGTTAAAATGAGCCTTTTGGCTGCTTCTGTGATTAATGTTCTCCTTGTCCAACAGGTAGGTGTGCCACTATTTTACTTTTCAGACCCTGAGTCCATAAATACTCAGAGAGTTGTTCAGAGTGAGTTTTATAACCTGACCCTGCTTTAAACTTCTCCTCAAATGGTCTTCATGATGCTGTGAGTCCCCTGGGCTTCTTTAACTAACCTCTGAGGCCTTCACACAACAGCTGCATGTAGAACAGAGATTAAAGTCAAACACAGGTGACTCTGCTTGAAGTCCCAGCAAACACCCCGAGGTTTTCGGTTGTAACGTGTCCAAACGTGGACCAGGCCTTGCTTTTACGGGGCGCCGTCGTTTCCTAATAAATCTCACTGTGGTCACATCCAGGTTGAAGGCTGAACCAGTCAGCTTATCTGAACTTTAGCTGCCGATATTTCTAATCAATAACATTGATCAACGAGTTGATTCACTTCCTGAGCAGCAGTACTAGATCTGATCGGGCACTTTTAGCTAATGACATTTAAACTGAGAGGCCATAACTGTTAACTGAGCCCAGGCACAGTGCAGAGAACCTGGCTGCTAGTTTGCAAGCTTAGAAGCGATCATCAGGGCAGCTGTCCTTCACTGATTTCTCTTATCTGCAGATCATTTGTTGTTGATAACCTATGTCAGCGGCTTAAAGGGCCGCAGCGTGACAACCAAGTGAGCCTCTTCAGCCAGACTTGGACAGCAGGCCAAATGGCACCAAGGGTTAGTATGCTGTGCAGCCTTACAGCCTGCGGACAGCGTGCAGACAAACTGTGGGAGCCCTTCCAAGAAGGCCCGAGGGCCAGAGCTGAGTGCACAGTGGCCATAATGATTTGGATTCACACAGACAATAAAAACAGGGAGGCAAGTAAAATGGTCCAATACAGAAGCTAATTTCGTTTAAGGCTGCTGGGGGACATGGGGCAACCCGTTTGTCCTTACCGTATTCTAATTAAGATGTCTACGTTTTACCAGAACACGCAACAAATTTTAAATAAGCGTACTGGTAACGGCTAAAGCCACAGCGAATCCGTCCTCACCACAAGAGACCGACTGAGCCTGCAAAGAGGTCCATCCTGGCTGAAATGCACGTGCTGAATCCATCAGAAGAGACAGGAAGCAGCAGCCGGGTGCAGTCTTGTGGGGAAGAATAACCGATGGAGGTTTATGGGATGGGATACGTCATTATGTATGGTAATGCATCATATTGTGAAGTCAAAACTAGCTGCTACTAACAAATAAATAAAACAGCCTCTTATTAAACAGTGCAGCAGTTTATGGGAAAGCATAAAAATGTAATTGGTCACTAGCCGCCAATCCAAACGTTGCTGGGATTGGCGGCTAAAAAAGCTTTTAGCTCTAAGGGGTACAACCGCTTATCTGTAACAAGATGCACTGCATAGTGCACCTCGTCAAGTACTAAGTTAAGCTTTTATAGATATGACTTTTATTCAGTTACAGTGATGTTCCTATGAGGCAAATTAGGATGGAACGCCAGACGTCTAATGCAGCTCTGACAAATTGGCAAAGATGAGATCAACTAATTATCTAGATATGAATTACAAATTAATGTATGTGTGAAAGATGAGCGGATGATGAAAATAATTCAGGGAGCAGATGCTTCAATAATGCTCATAATGCTGTTTAAAGGGCTTATTAGGATGCAATGGCACCAACCAGCCTGCTGTTTCACCTGTCTGGCGGAATCTCAACAAGTGATCCTAGAGCGCCCTCTTGTGGTAGAACGCTTCTTAGAAAATATGCAAACTAAACAATTACGTAATTTCTGAATTAATGATTAATACTACTAAAAGTGGATTGAAAGTGGCAAATTTACAGCAGTGTTGAAGTTTGAAGCTCAGGTATATTCATTTTATACAATCAAAATGAACAAATCCCAAATTTTCTGTTTCACACATAACAGTGAAACACTTGTGACCCCATTGATTATGCTACCAAGTCCATTACACAAGGGTATAACAGCAGTATTATCGGAAAATTAGCTACTTTGATCTACTTTTAAGTATTTTCTTCTTTTCAAAAATTCATTGTATAGATATGATTTACCATTATTCTTATCTGACCTCTTAAAGGGATCTCAATATCCCACACGTTTTTATTTGCAGCCCGAACATGTGATGTAATGATATATTTGAATCTCTGCTTTGTAGCAGTTATAACAGACAGAAATGAGAAAAACCGATTATAAAAGCTTTTTAATTTTTTGTCAAAAAAACAAAACAAAAAACAACCAAAGACAGGGTTTGAATAACAAACAGAGAACGAATGGATAGGCATTAATGATCGACACATTTGTGGTATTCAGGTTATCCAAAACAAGGTCAAATTTCCACGTCCAATGTTCACATAAATTCAATTTGCAACAGCTGTAACATTTAAGCAAAACTGAGAACATTCCTGAATTCATTTTCTGTTTTCACTGCAGACTTACATTAAAGTCCAATCTACCAACCAGAACTGAACAGACTAACTGTGAATGACAAGAAACGGACAAAAACCAAACACTTCAGGGCGTTCTCCATTATGACGTGTCCATGGAAGCCGTTTCTGTAACGACAAATGAAGACACTTCACTTATTTGTTCACCTGTCTGAGGTTACGGTCGCTTTTGGCTGAAAAATACACTGAATGTATATGTAATGTGGTCTGAAACGCTCACGAGTCACGTCAAGATGATTCTATGCTAACTTCAGGTCAGAGCACCCAGACAATAGCTGTTGGAGACATATCTGTAAACAACTATAGGACAAAACAGCACCTAATGCCAGGCGTGTCGTCAAGAATGATTCATCAAGACGTTTAGAAATCTTAATACGAACTCCTGTTTTTATTTCCTTCGGGAAGAGACCAAGAGAACGTTCTGATGGGGTGTAAATTGTGGATGAATGGCATAGGCTGGACCAAATACCAAGCCTGTTTCCTGATAGCATTTCTTGATAATCTATTCTGAGAGAAGGTTTTTGCCTGCTTCTGCTGCCTATTCGGACCATATAGTCATCATGGGTTGCTGCTCTTGTCAGCCAAAAACAGGAAACTACGGCTGCAATTTAACAGAATCGCCAAAACTGGACAATGACGGCAGGCCGGTTCCATGACTCTGGACTTCAGCTGCGACATTCACAGTTTAGAGTTTAGTGTAAACAACATGAAAGCATGGACCCGTCCTGCCTTGGTAATGACGCGTGGCCCACTGGGCCTTTTAGAACCAACTGAGCAGAGTTTAAACACCACAGCCCAGCCGAGTATTGTTACTGACCAGGACCTCATTGTCCCAAACTGCTGATGGCTACTTTCAGCAGCTCATCATCCAGCTATGTTTCAAAGATCAAGTGCTCAGACTGATTTCCAGTCACACCTCAATCCTTTAGGATTACTGTGGAAAAGGAGACGGGGAGAAACAGGATCGTTCCATCATCATCGTAGAAATATGGGCCGCAGCACCTGAGGAATGATTCTGGCACCTTGTTGGGTCTATTCTACGACGACTTAGTTTAGTTCTGAAAACAACCAGAACATGGTAAAGTAGCCAGTGAGTGCCTGGCGTGTAAACTTGCTCATCTGAATCTGATGATTAACAAAGAAATGATTATTTATCATTTCCTGATGTAGAAATCTTTAGTAACACCCATGTACTTAGTTTTTTGATTGCACGCTTTCTTCTCTAAGCTGAGGGAAAATACAGTCTGATAAATACTATGTGAAGCAGTTTTAGTGAGCACGTTAAATCTGAAGCCCTCCTTCATGGCTGCTGGCTTTCCTCTGAATTTAAGCTGAATATAAAACATACAGGTGAACTGTTGAGTTGGGAACAAAACACACACACACACAGACTCACGTGTTTCATTGAAGAGGAAGGAATCCTGATACTCCTTCATGTACTGGGAGGACCTGGCCTCATCCAAGAAAAGAGAGTAAACCCTCTTAATGTCCTCCACCTGAACCTCAGTCCCCTGAGGAAAACCAAGGGCAGTCATGACCAAACGGCTCACATTTCATTTAGAAACATAAGGGAACATTTGAGCCGATAACCCACATTTAACAATGTTATATACAGTTTTCTACACTTCCAAAGGAGTGAGCACATCAGTGACATTGCTGCTCTGCTTCAGTTAAACACCCCCATGCTGCGCTGCATCACCATCACTGCCTCCTGTCCAAACTAACACCGTAGGCCCAACCCCACCTCTCCAGAGACACGTAACAAGTGGCAACAAGATGGAAATAAACGTTGGTTAATAAAGTCGGCCCAATACCGATGCTGATGCAGATACAGGCGCATTCCTACGTAAATAGATGAGGATCATTTCGTCTGCTTTCCACTGGGCCTACCTTGCGTTTACGACAGACCAGCCCCGCCGTGCTGATCAGCTGGATGGCGTAGCGTAGCGACGTCTCCATGCCGATCCGAGTGAGGACCGTGTGGGCCTCCTCGCTCAGCTCTACGTCCTCCTCTTCACACCTAAAACGTAAAGACACAGATTTACTGCCCGTTTGTGGCTGGCAACCACAAGCGACCTTTGGAAGCGGATGGCGGGTAAAGATCCTTACCGGATCTTTAGGATCTGCCTGGTCTCTTTCTCTGTGTAAGGAGAGGTGGCGATAATAAGCAAGCGATCCAGCAGGTCGATGGGGATGCCATGAGGGCTCTGGTAGTTTGTTCCACGGATTCTGCATGAAGATTAAAGTCAGTAAATGACTCAAACAGTACCAGTAACACTAAGCCAACTTAACAGGGCATACATAAACATATGAGATGCATCAACGGCAATTTGGTCCTGTCTAGTTGCTCAGCTGTTACAAACGTTCACACTGCAGTGAAATGCCACCCAAATCCGTCTTTTTCAGTGTGAACGGCCCAATTCCGACATTTTCACCCAAAAAAAAAATAAATTAAAAAGATTAAATCGGCTTTGTGCCACTTCCATATGTGGTACTAACTCGGATACGTATCAGATGTTTTTCAAAGCGGTCATGTCACATTTTATCTGTCTTTCACGTCACTCTCCAAACTCCAACTACACATCCACACACAGCAGCAGTTAGTGCTTCATTGTTAATAGCTGTGCTACTTTCTTCTTCCCTTACTTGGTCTTGCTATAATATAGTCGGCGCTCATTGGTCAACAGCTTTCTAATAACAAGAAGAGATGCCGTTCGGTATCTGTTTTTCTCCCCAAGGTTTTTCTTTTAAACAAAACTTTACTGAACACTTCTAGAAACAATTCCATTCACCATAACCTCGGTAAAAAGCGCGCTGCTGTGAGACGTCTTTTATCTGCGCATGCGGGTTGCTTTGCAGTCTTGAACCGTCACATTTGATAATCGTATGAACGGCCACCTTAAAAAAATGCGATTTCAGCAAAAAAGTCGGAATTGAGCATCAGAGCCTGCAGTGTGAATGTAACCTAATGTCCATTATGAACACAGAGGTTGATTACCACATAACATCATGATGCATCAACTATGGTGAAGTCCTTGTAAGTAAGTATTATCCAAGTGTGCACAGTTCTATGGATTAGAGTTCTGGTGGATCACATTATGGGATCCACCAGAACTCTAATCCATAGAACTGTGAGTATGGAACCTGTACATTTTCATAAAGAGATGTATGGAGACATTGTACAGTGATGGGTGTTGTTCTCGGGTTAGCATTAATCGTACCGTGTGATGCCTCTGTTGGTGGCCATGATGAGAACGGGGGACAGGTCACTCTCCAGCGCGCGGTTCAGGAAGGAGAAACACTCCATGTCCAGCATATGGACCTCGTCGATAAATAACACCTGGACACACAGACATGGACATGTGGTCAAACTCTACCGGGTGTGAGCAGAGGAAAACGGTTCAAGGGACACAGTCATACATACCCCGGGAATAATCTCTGCCTTTCCCTCTTCCCTCCACTCACACACTTTGGCGTTTATCTGCTCGCGGACCTCAGACTTGATCTCTCCGGTGTCTCCAGAGAAGAGAGCCAGGAAGCCTTGAGTGCGGCTGTTGATGACGTCGATCTCATGGAGCGACACGGTGTGCACCACCTCCTTCCTCTTCTGCAGCTCTCCCTCAGGACACTGGACAAACTTTGTCTACAAAAAACAAAACCATTAAGCATCACGCTGAGCCTTATAGTGCCTTGCATTTATAGCCCACACCAGAGGAACCACCTTTTATTGCCATTTTACCTGAAAGTTTTGTTCAGAGACCAACAATTTTGCCCATTCTTGTCAAATAGCTCAGTTTCAATCAGATTCAATGGAGTGTCTTTAAACAACATTTTCAAGTCCCATCACAGACTCCCAGAAGGATTTAGGGTTGAACTTTGACTAGGCTGTCGCTCTGACTGAGCTTTTGGGTTCTTGTCCTGCTGGAAGGTGAACCTCTGCCCCAGTCTCAAGTATTTTACCAGCCTCTAACAGCTTTTCCTCCAGGATTGTGACGCATCTGGCTCCATCCATCCATCTTCAAATCAGCTCAAACCAGCTTCACCATCTTTGCTACTGAAAACCACCACGTTTCATCATGGAGATGGTGTTTCAGTGTGAAGCATTGATGCTTCTGATAATTAACAGCTCAGGTCCAGGAATTTAATATGTTCACTTCACCAAATGTGCAAATGCTCCAAGTCTGGATGATATTTAATAGTCTAACAATGCTTTGATCTTTCCCACATTCTACCTCTGACTTTTGTGGTGTGCTGCCTGGTCTTCATGATGCCGTTCATTCACTAATCTCCATCAAACCTCTGGAGCAATTAGTTGCACTGGATTTTATCTAGGGTCATCAGGTGAATACAAATGTGCGCAACAATAGATTTTTTATTTTTAAAACGTGTTTCCCACTTTGCATTACTTTGTGCTGGTTGGAGCGTCGTCACAGGGAGGAAGGGGAGAAGCCGTGCACAGCCAGGCTGAATCGCTTTGTCATGACATCGCCACGTGGAAAAGTTGTGTTGCATTATGGGATATGCAGTGTGATTGGTGTGTGGCCTACACTGCCGGGCAACTAAAAATAATATATTTAGCTTGAAAAGCATGAACTAAGGTTTCATTGTACACAGGAAAGGCAGCAGAAGAGCCTGATGTGAGAGGCTTTAGTAAAGTGAAGCATACCTGAGCCCCCATAGCGTCGTAGTCTCTGGCTCTAGTGAAGGAGCGTCCCAGCTTGGTGATCTTCCCGGTGGCTTTGTCAATGGTGATGACATCTCTTAAGAGGAGAAGGGAACAGAAACAGACAGGAGTTTGGTGAGGTTTAGCTCAGTATCTGTTATAATAAAATCCTGGGAGAAACTAAATGGAGACAAACTCACCCAGCTTGTACCTTCTCTTTGCTAAGACTGTCAATCATCTTGTTGCCCAAATCATATATTGTCTCCATTTCAGTGGTCTTTAGGGTCAGCTTGCCCACTTTTGCCCCCTAATCAAACCAGGTCAATCCTCAGTCAAACTTTGCATTTCAATTGTCCTTAGACATACGATGCATGTGTCTAACCCCATGAATGCAGTGCAGGGGTAAAGAAACATCAACAACAGTTAAAGCAGCTCACCGTTCCAGTGGCAGGTCTATCAATCTGGATCTCCACCACCTCTCCTTCTATGATCTCAGTTTCCTCCCTGTGAATAAATAACAAACAAAGTCATTTATTGCATGCGAACACAGGAGTTTACAGTTCTGTCGTTGTAACAAATCTCTTACTTGATTGTCACTCCAATGGCTTTTCTAAAAGCTTGGCTCAGTGCCTCGGTTTTGCTCATTTCCAAAGAGAAGATCTCACTCCCAGCCAGGGCTGTGAAGGGCGTGTCAGGGCCCAGCGACTGTGCTATCCCTGCAGGAGGACAAAGCCAGCAAACATGGAACATTAAGCAGGAACTCTTGTCTCAACCAAAATGTAAAATAGGCCAAAGTGAGCAGAAAATACCATGTTTAATCAAGGCAAATACTGTGTGCTGGAAAGCTGCCAATGTAGTTCTTACCCATTGCGATGGCAGTTTTTCCTGTGCCAGGCTGGCCGGCGATCAGTACCGCCCTGCCAGCAATGTGACCGTCTTTAATCATTTCCAAGATGACCCCTGCTGCACGACGGGAGGCCAGCTGGCCGACCATCCCCTGAGACACCTGCAGGTGAACAGGATCAGGTCACCTTCAGCACAAACTCAACACATTTTAATTCACTCCTCTACCACTAGCAAAGTAAACTGCACTTATCTATCAACAGAAACAAGCTTGGATATATTTTCATGTTTTTTATTAGAGAAAACAATATTGCTGGCTAGTGCTGCATCAGCTCCCAAAACGCAACAGACACATTCACAGCCAAAGTCCACAGTGAAACCGTAAGACGTTTAAAGGGCCTATATCATGCAAAATCAACTTTTTGAACTTCTAGTGCTTTCTGAGCAGCAGCCCGCCCTGTCCTGGTAAACCAGTGGTTCATCACTGGTCTCGGTAGAGCGGTCAATACCCGAGCCGCCCTGAGCGGTGACGTCAGGCAGAACTAGGGCTGCACAATTAATCGCATTTGCAATATAGTCGCAATTTTAAAAAAAACGCTATTTACAAATAGCAGTGGTCTTTAATTTTTGGCTTCGTAACAATTAATGGACCAGACAAGTTCTTTAGGTGTCAGTAATATGTTTAAAGTGGGTTTGCTCCACATGGAAGGGAAGAGAGTTGCAGCAGTGAGATAATCTAGTATTATTACTTGTTTTAGAGTTTATATAATCATACTGTTTTTACCAGAAACTTTCAGGAATCTCACCATAGCATTAAGTAATGGTCAAACTGTTTAATACATAGACTTGCTTGTTAGTTGCACTTTATGTTCAACAAGCATCGATGTCCAACTCAATTAAAAGCTGTTCTCTTGAATAATATTCTGATTAATAAAAACATTAAAAGTCCTTGTCTTAAATAGTTCTTGTTTACAAACATCTTTATCTAGAGAGAAAAGTCAAAATCAAATCGCAATTTTGGTTGAAATATATCGTTGGCAGAACGCAATCCTTTCTGCTCCGAGTTGAGACGCAGCGGCTCTTTTAGCACCTGATCTGCACAGCGACAGCAACTTTTTTTTTTAAACTACTCTTTTTTAATACCAAGCTGCAAAGTGCATAAAGATAAGGAAATAAGACATATGGCTTCTTGTCTTAATGCTAGAGGAAAGAAATTAGGTTTCTTTACCCTAAATTAGTACGTTTAGAGCACTGTATCAAGTGCAGTGCATGCATCATAGGTATGACAGGCCATTTAAAAATATCCCATATTCATCCAGCAAAAGTGTCATGTTTAAGGGACCAATGGCCCAAATCTCATTCTACCTACCTGTCTTGGCTCCAAAGCATCATCCAGACCAAGTCCACGAATGTGAGAATGTGCCCCTAAAGCACATGGTGACAAGAGAGAAAAAATTAGCTGCATTTGGAAGAGTAGATCAGATTAAGGATCCAAAGTAAACGTGGATTCCTACCAATTCTCTCAATCCGTGTGATGTCACGAACCTCTGGAACCTTTGTTGCCGCCATCTGTACCAGGGGTAGAAAAACCTGAAATATGGCAAAGTTTAAAATAATGACATTTAGACCTGTAGAGCAATAGTCACGTTGCTCTACAGGTCTAAATTTTAAACATTCCATCATTTGTCATTCATCCTATATTTTAATGCACTAGCATTTATCCAATCCAGGAAAAAAAGGATGGGTTTTAATATACCAGTTACCTTAGCGGTACTGATCCTTACCAGCAGCCACTGTGCTTCTTATAAACACAGCTTACAGTATTTAGCTACCAAGCTTTCCGGCAAATAAAATCACCACAAAAAGATTTCTAAGTTGGTTGGCTATTTAGGGATGCGTTAGAGAGGTCTTGGCCATCCAGTTGGTTGTCATAGTGACAACTGCAACAACGCAAGAGGAACATACCATTAGCGGGTAGGAAGGGCCTTTTAATAAAAATACATTTGATTCTTAAAGTAGCCAAAGCTGTGTTAGAAAAACAGAATTAGTTTGCCCATTCTTTCTTCACAAAATAGCTTGAGTTCAGTGCGACTGGATGGAGTGTCTGTGAACATCAGCTTTCAGGTTTTACCAGATTCTCCATGGGATTTAGGTCCAGACTTTGACAGGGCCTTCCAATACATTGGTATGAATGTATAAGTTTATCCATTCCATTACAGATCATCTGGCCTTATGACTACAGCTCTTATCTTTCTGGAAGATAAACCCCTATCCCAGTCTTAAACCCACCTTGACAAAATTCAATTCCTGGATTTTGCCTGTCCCTGCTGACAAAGGCAATCTGCTGCAATTAGGGAGGACTGTTCTAGCTGACAAATGTTACAATAACCGAAGTTATTTCAACGGGATAAAACTAATGGAAGAGAGAAAAAAACTGCTATTTAACTTGCAAGCTCTCTCTTAGTGGTAGTCACCAGGCAGCCACGATGATATTTATAATCACAGCAGGTTCTGTCACAGTAATAACACTACTTTACCACTTAAAAGGATAGCAAGCTCCCTGGCTGGTTAGGAGTTTAGTTTGTTGTCATAGTGACCGCTGTAACTCGTGCCACATCAAGAGTGGCACGCCGCTAGCAAGCAGGAAGTGTCTTTATATGAATTCGTGTTTTGAAGAGACAATGACCTAAGAATAAGTGAAGCAACAAAAATCGTAAAAGACTAACGGTATACCAAAGCGATACGTTCCCTCTGTTGGTGAATATTTAGGACAGGATTAAATACTTATTGCTAACGGTAGCTAATGTTGTGCTAGCGCATTAGCTTACTCCATTCATAGCTTTCTTTAAACCTGAAGCGCCACAACGTAACGTAATATGGAGCCCACGCAGGCCAGCCTCACACACATTTCACTTTTAGCCCACAAGCAACTCTACCCGTGTGTAAAACAGTTAAACAACGAGGGAAATAGTCCACAGGTTTCACAGTAAAACGTGCGCACTCACCTCCACAAGCACACTTAACGTGAGAAGGCAGCGGCGCTTCTTTCTGAAGAGGGTCCGCCTAATTGTGTCCGGAGAGAAACAACTATCGGTTTTCCGTTCCGGTACGTTTTCTCCACAGGCGTGCTGAGGGGCGAAAGTGAGCACAACGAATGTTTTTTTTCTTCTTTCTTTTCTTATTGAAAACTTCTCATTAAGGTAGGTCCTCAGCAAATGCTGATTTATATACATTTATAACGCCATAAACTATGACTTGGACTCGGACCATTATAACTCCGCCGGAATCCTAGATTTCAAAGATTTCTCTTCACGTCAACGCTTATTTAAAAACAAAAAACAAAACAAAAAACAGCTACCACTGACAATATTATTATGCTTCATCATGCATCAGTTTTGTACAGCGTGGTGCAGGTTGCTTCGTCTTATTTTAAATATATATATATATATATATATATATATATATATATATATATAAATATATATATATATATATATATATATAAATATATATATATATGTTTTCAAATTCATTAGATCACGTCATGTAAAAATTGTCATAACCATTTAAAACGAACAGTGTTGTTTTTTTCTTTCAAATCTAATCATTTTAGCTGTTCCGTACAATGTAACTACATTATAATTCCACATTTCTATTTTATTATCTGGAGTAGTTAAAGTTATTTGTTTTTAATCTGATTATGTAATGGAGATTACACGTTCCCCTCTACCACCCAACCGTGGATATTAGAAAACAAATATTTTTGTACGGAGACATGGGGTGGAGGGATTGGTTCAGGGAGAGGTATTGCTACAGGGGAAATTACTGCAGCTTGATGATAAATATATCTTTGCTTTTGTCCAGAGAATCTTGAGCATGATGGGGGAAAAAACTCTCTGCATGGAGTGCTGTAAACATTTCTCCACCAGAGGTTGCAAGAATCATGTATTAAATATGTAAGAATGGAGCCCTGTATTGCAAAGCTATTCATACCCCAGAACTTTTTCAAAATTCATCAAGTTCTCACACACACACACACACACACACACACACACACACACACACACACACACACACACAGCGAATCTGAAAAGTATGGCGTGCATTTGTATTTTGCCCCATTTAGTCTGATACCTCTAAATAAAGACCCGTGCCACAGACTGCTTTCAGGAGGCGCCTAACTGTCAAACAGAGTCCTACTGTGTGTCCAGTTTTATTGCAGTATAAAAGCTGCTGTTCTGTTTCTGGCCTCAGAGGTTTGTTCGAACACTAGAGAACAAACAGCATCAAAGACTAAGGAACACAACAGAGAGATCATCCCTGGGAAAGATTAAAGTGGGGTAGCTTATAAAACAGTCTATAAAGATTTTAATCTCATGGACTATTAAATCTTCCATATAAAAAGAAAAAAAGTATGGCACAATGGCAAACTTTACAAGACAGGGCCATCCAGCTAAACCCAGAGGCAAGGCACGCAGAACATTATTTATAGAAATAGTCAATAACCCAATGGGGACTTTGAGAATCTACAGAGCTCAGTTGGGAGAATCGATTGACAGGACGAGACATGGTCATAATGGTGGCAGCATCATGCTGCAGGAGGTTTTTCTCCAGCTGGGGCCGGGAAGTTGGTCAGAGTTAATGGAAAGATGGATGAGTTAAGCACAGGGCAACGCTGTAAGAAAACCGGGTAGATGCTGAAACACCCGAGGCTGGGGTGGAGCTTCACCTTCTGGCAGGATAGCAACCCCAAACATGCAACCTGGGCTACAACGGAAGGGTTTAAATAAAAAAATAAAAAACATTCATATGTCAGTAGGACCCATTTAAAGTTAAGACCAAAATGTAATTAAGAATCTGTAGCAAGACTTCAGCTAGTTCTCACAAACACTCTCCATCTAGTCGAACTGAGCTTGAACTATTTTGTAAAGAAGAATGGACAACAACATTTAATTCTAGATGTACAATGCTGCAAACACCCCTCATGACTTGTGGCTGTAAATGCAGTAAAAGGTTGTTCTATAAAGTATTGATTCAAGGGCCCTGAATACAAGGCCACGTCACACGTTCCAGATTTTTCACTGTAAAGAATGCTCCAAACCATGCATCCACCTGAACAATCAGTCAATCTGCATGCTTTCAGTTTGATATGTGGAAAAATTAAATAGTTAAACGACAGTTAATGCTCTGTAGCTAATTACATATGGTTTGCCTTAAACTGATGGCCGCTAAAATCAGAGACAGTTGAAATCACGGTTCTCAAACTCCAGTCCTTGACAGTCGTTGTCCTGATGCATGTAAACGCAACCCTGTTCCAATGCGCCTGAACCAGAATGTTGAAAATGATTGCTGGGTGCAAAGGTGGGAGGTGTGAGAACTAAGGCAAGGCAGCTGTTAATCACTTTTGCATCTCTCTGTTTGAAGACCATTTTATTGATGAACTGGAATGTACGGAAGCCCAGTTGTTGTGATCTGAATAACTGGCTGAAAGACTTAATAGTATAAATAATAATGGAACATGCAGCTTTATTACTACAGGACTCATATAGAGATGGCGCTGATCAACAAATATAAAAAAAAAAATGTATATATATATATATATATATATATATATATATATATATATATATATATATATATATATATATGTATGTAATGAAATGTAAACCCAGCGGGGGGAAGCTGATAAAAAACTGTGGTTCAAGTCTAATCATCTGTAACTGCATTTTTGTTCCATGTATTTTTGTTCCGTTCGTGTATCTATGTTGTGTAAAATAAAGTGTAAATAAATCTTTGAAAAATGTAGAATTACCTCTTCAGCATGTCTACAGAGCTCTTCTTATGACCCAATATTCACTCCGGTCTAATGGTACATACCTAAAAGTTGCAGGACACTGCCTCTCGAGGACCGACGAGTCTTGCTTCAAATGAGTCTGAGTTGACGAGACTGTTGTTGTCATGCATGTCGGCTGGGGTTCAGAAGTCTCTTATGTGCACTCAATCTGTATTGTGCAACTTTTAAGCCAATATTTAAGCCCTCACAAATAAAATTGGAAAATCCTAATTTTAGGATGCATATAAACTGACCCTGCGACATTAATTTTCATGTTAACATTAACTTACATTAGTTTTCATGTCTTTTACTATAATGTTTTTTCAGTCCCCCTTCAGGCACAAGTTGCAGGATTCCACAATAACCTTGTTTGTTTACATAGAAAAATGGTTGTGAAATACTAAATTAATAAGAGATTTAATGAAAATCATGTTGGCCACTAACTTATAAAGCAGGAGAAAAATTATTCCAAGTCATGCGTTCATTTCAGAGCCTCTCAGTCACTCATCACCTGTTTCTGTACAGTCCTCCACAAACGTCTCAGAGCACTACAAAACCAACACTGCTGTTCAGACAGAAGCCTGTTACGCTCATGCATTGTGCTTCCTGGCATGAGTCTACAAAAATCAGTTTGTTTTCTTGGTAATCTTCTAGTTTTGTTGGGAATGATGGAAATGTTGATGCTGCAAGTAAGTGTTTAGTATTAAGACAGGTTGTGTATGGTTTGCTATCTTGTTGAACAACAAAGCAAACTTCAGAAGCATGAAGCGTAATAAAGTAATGGTGTAAAGTGAGACTATGACATCACACCTTTGGTATTACATCAAGTGTTTACTGCTAAAAAATAACTTTAATATCAAATGATCATAACATACATCAATCACTGACAGTTTACAATGTCTGGAGTTCCTCTATAAATGCTTTCCCCCTAATATTGGTTCATATTAAGTCAAAGAAAATTCACATCCGACATAAGCTTCCCTTTGATCAGCACACATTTTCAATGTAAAAAACAGCAAAAAGATTCTGGTAGCATGCGTTTATATGTATAAAAAGTAATCACAGGTGGTTGTACTGTGATCATTGGACGAATGTTATTTGATTAAAGCTGGTTGAGGGTGATGGCAGAGTCGTACCAAATCCAGAAGCCTGGATAGACGGGCTCGGTAAAGGAGGCCTTGAAGCGGTGGAGGAGGGACATGGTATCTCCTACGGCGTAGAATGCGAGAGTGCCCCCATCGTAGTCCAGGAAGACCCCGATGCGGGAGGAGTAAGGCGCGTTGATTTCTATCTGATCTTTGTTATGGCGGGCTGAGTAGCTGGAGTCGGAGCAGAACAGGCTCCACGATTTGCGGTTGTAGCCAATGCGGCAGCCGTCTCCGTAGCCCGTCCTCTTGATGCCTTTGTAGGTGACTCCGATGGCAGTCCCTTCCCCACTCCAGTCTACCTCCCAGTAGTAGGCGCCTCCAGCAAGGTTCTCTTTACACAGGACCTGGGGCAGGGAGCCGAACCTGGCTGGGTTGTCGCTATAAGATTGGGGGTCTCTCTTGAGGGTGGCCTTTCTATTCCCTCGAGACAAGTAGAGCTGTCGGTAGGCTGTGTTTGGGTCCAGAGTGAGTTGGCAAGCATCTAAAGGATTTAAAAAACATTCACTCAGCATCAGGAATCGTTTAACATAAGTTACTTGGGGTTAAATATAAATGAGTAAACGAAAGAAGGCAGAGGAACCCCTCACCAGGGCACCAATAACTGCAAGGTTAGTGATGCAGAATCTAATTAGCATTTCCACCTCTGTTAGATTTTTAACTAATTTCTGCAAGGGCATGCTTTGCAGGGGGAAAGCGGGAGACCCTCTGGCTGGACACACACACATAATCAGAAAAATCCCAGCGGTAAGATGTCACCTGCCTGCTGTGTATCTCCACCTCTGCAGGTCACAGTTGGTGGGACACCCGGTGGCCTCGTCTAGTTCGGTCCGGCCTTTGATCTGGAATGCCAGAAGCATTGACACTGTTTGTGAATTTGACCACAAACAAAGTTCACCAAACAAAGACCATCTAAGAGGTCAGACCAAGGACCGGTGAGACTCCATCTCAGTCTTAAACCGGCTGGGTTTTTTTCAAGCTTCTAGATGCCACGCTTCTAACTTGTTCCCCTTTTCCATTGGCGTCTACCCAGGACAACTTGGCTCATTCCTACTTGAGTCGACGCGGTTGGGTTGTTTTCTATTACAACCAGGTACCACATCAAGCAAGGTAACATGATGTGTTTGCATGAGACAAATACAAAACGCAACAATGGAGGGCATGGTAACGATGTTGAACGTGCTGCTCTGTCTACCAGGTTCCTCTATCGTCTCCTCAGCCACCACGCCCAAAAACGCTTGCACTTTGTCATTGGTCCTCAGAGCTTTCAGAGCTTCCATTTTCTTTCAATAGAATATACTCCGTCACTTTAAAACGCTCAGGCGCTCTTGTGAGCTTTTACATATGGCTGGTAAATTTCTCGTGAATCACATGAGTGACACTACCAGTGACGCCACCGCCTAACCAATCAGTGGCCTACAGTCTTCTGACATTGCATCCCCACCCTGACTCGGCTTGCTTGGAACCCCTGCTAATAAGGTACTAAAAAGGGTCCGGAACTATGGAAATGATACTAACAGAAACCCCTAATAACCAGGCAGAGCCGTGCTGTGCCAAGCTGGCTTTGTGATATTGGAAGAGGGCCATTAGATGCAGATAAAAAGAAGCAACATTGAACATTGAGAGGCTCTCAGACTGAAATCAGGTGGAAATCAGTAACCTCCTAGTTTGCCAGCATGCAAATATATTTGCAAAGAATATGCCCCTGTGTCTGTCACCCCTGTAGGACTTGTAGTTGTTTCTGATATCAGGTTTTGTGGTCAGCCACAGGGTCTGACAAAGAGCCATTATTAGCATCTAGTTTGCATCATGCAGTGGGCTGAGCAGAAGTAGAGGAAGCAGTGAAGTGTGCCCCAGAAGGAACAAGAGACTCACATTTCATGAAGTCATCCCTGTAGTGAGGTTCCTGGACGGGGACGGACTTGTACATTGCAGCCTCTTCAGCTGCAGAAGCACATGTAGAAAAGGATCAGAAAACATCTGGCATAGTCTCTGGTGTAACACCGGCAGCCTGACACTCCTCATCACAGTTAAACATTAAACCAGGCTGCAACTCAATGGCCCCTGAATGACCTCTGATTAAAATCATGGGCAAATAAATAGTACTGAAGAGTCCAAAAGCTTTTGACTTTCAAATAGTTCTTAGTATGCCATCTGGTTATTGGTCAACAGTAACATTTTTACTAACACGGTTTTTATCGTCCGTTACATCAGGTAGGACATTTTCCTGGCTCACCTTTAATGGAGTGTTTCTTTTTGGGCTCGTCCAGCTGACAGAAGGCCATTTTGTTCACTGCAAATGGAAAAAAAATATGAAGTTGGGCTTAGGTGTTGAGCTTTCACAATTTTCATGGTTGTTGAGAGGAACTGAGACCAACGGTTTTTGTCTCTGCCTCAGCGCTCACCTGTTTTGGCGACCTTCACCAGCTCATCATTGCTGAATTCGTTCAGATGCTGCTTCATCTCGGACACGGCCTTGGTAACGGAGCCGAAGGTGAAGTAGGGATTCACGGTCACTGAAGGCAACTCCTCAGCCTCTGTCTGGGCTATCAGCATGTGGTAACTCTGAAAAACAAAATCACCATCAGTTAACTTTGGGTTTGGTCCACTAGGGTTAGGGATAAAGTAGAGGGTTTCTATGGATGTGGGGTGTCCGTTGTTTTACCTGGATGAAGTGGATGTGGTCCTCAGTGCGGGACAGCTGAGTGATCTCACTGTCTCTCTTCTTCAAGTCAGCAATTTCGTGACTCAGACGCTCCATGTGGCCCTCTGCGTTGTTGAGGGCAGCTCTCTTGTTTGTCGATATCAGCTTGGCCATCTCCGTCTGCATCCTCTCTATGGAGCGCATCATGTCGCTAAACATCTTCTCGCATTCCTGCAGCGCTCTATGGGCCGAGTTCTACAGCGGGAGACAGGAGGTGTTTGTCATATAAATCAAGTGGTTGACGCCCCAGTTTTTTCTTCTTCTTACTAGTACACTTAAAGGAGCTGTCATCACTCTTTTGACATGGAATGTTGTCAGGGGCGGCTGATTTAACTTTCCCGTCAATGTTTAGTGGTTAGTCTGGTCTTATCTGTCTGATGGATGATGAGGGTTACGAACCTTGAGCGAGTCCACAGCTTGTTTCAGCTCCTCCATCTGCTTGAGACGGTCATGAATCCTTTCCTGGATCTCAGCCTGGGTGGCGCCCAAACGTTGCTAAAATTGAAACATGAGAAAACGATAATTATGAAAGCAGTGCCACATATTGACTGCTAAATCATCTTGGGTTTTTTTTGTTCCTTAAATGTTAAACATGTTGATCTCACTTGGGAAGCTGTCCATACTGTGACAAATAGATATGTTCAATACTCTGTGAATGAGTGTCCCTGTCTTTTCTGACATTGTTTTATCTGATTCATATCTTACTCAGCCTTGCGTCTACAGTGAACCATGGTGTAGATTTGCACAAGTCTATATTTTTTAAATGCTATGTATTTAGTCGAGTATATTGTAGAGTTATCGACACATAAAAGTGTGAGTCAGCCACCAGTCTAGTAGTTTGATAAAGTGTTATTTACCTGCTCCTCTGCTCTCTCCTGCTCTGCTGACACCATGTCGTGTCCCTTATGTTCTTTCACCGTACACAGCACACAGATACACATCTGATCGGTGCGGCAGTACAGCTCCAGGCCTTTCTGATGCTGTGGACAGATCTGCCTGTCCAGGTGGCCGATCTCATCGACCAGCTTGTGCCTTTTGAAAGTGGCCGACTCAAAGTGGGGTTTCAGATGCTTCTCGCAGTAGGAGGCCAGGCACATCAGGCAGGTCTTGATGGCTTTGTGCTTTTTGCCAATGCAAATGTCACAACCAACATCTTGGGGTCCGGCATAGTTGTAGTCCGGGGACGGAGGTGGCGGCGGAAAGGACTCCGAGTTGCGGGGCATGGTGGAGTACCGGGAGCCTCCCATGCGCCTCGGAGTGGGCCTCTTGTTGTAAGTCACCCTGCACTGCGGGCAGAGGTACGAGCCGGTGTGGTCAGCATGGTCCCAGTAGGTCTTCAGGCAGATGGAGCAGAAGATGTGGCCGCACGGGATGGACACAGGGTCCCTCAGATATTCCTTACAGAGGAAGCAGCTGTCCTGGTCAGAAGACATGGTGAAGTAAACCCTCAATGCAGAGAAGAGCCTTCGGAGAGAGAAGCTGACTTGTGTCAGCACAGTGGCAAAGTGATCCTACAGGTAGTGCAGGCGCAAGTTTTATAGAGTAAACAGAGGGAAGCTAAACTGGTTAAGCCGAAACCAGTAAAACATGGGCGGGGTAAGAACAGGTCGCAGTGAATGTGTCCAAGTCTTACAGAGTACAGAGAGAATGAATGAAATGTGTGATCAAAAGATACAAGTGTTTTTCTTGAGCAATAGAAAGCAAAAAATTGAGTCCTTTTATTTATTCCATTATTACAAAAAAGACAAACAGGTGTTAAGGGATTTTTAAGAAAGTAAGAGTAGTCAGAGTCAGAAATGGGGAATTGAATTGAATTGAATTGAATTTTCTTGTTACAAAAAGATTGGCAAGATGAAAAAGGGAGCATATACATGTAACCGAGATAAGGTGCTAAGAAATCACAGGTGTGTCACTAGACTCAAGTGGACTTCAATTGCTTACTACCTGGAAAAGTCTGCTTCCTCTCAGTATGCACCGATATTTACTATAATCAGAGTGCAAACGAGCTGACCTCTTGCTTGAGAGCAGATTTTCTGTTCTTCGGTGGATAATGTTAAGTCTCCTTATCAACAGTAGGAATCAACTTTGATGTCTCAAATAATTTACATCATACCACACCTCTGATGGCTGTAGCTAATTGGTTCTCAACCTTATTATAACAAGTAGCACTTTGTGATAGAAAATTTAGAGTACAACAATATTTAGATTTGTAAGTTTCTTTAAAAAATGAGCTGACCCATCCCCCTGATGTCAGGAACCCAAGTAAGAAAGTGAGAGGTTTCTCTCCATCTCTGGCCTTGAAATCCAATATGGCTGTCTGGCATAGAGAAGCTAGTAATAATTAAACTGTTTGTTTGCATTTTTCACCATGTGTGTTTCCTTAAGTCCATCACGCACTTAACTGAATGGTTTTACTACAGTGTTTGATGGGGCAACATGCACAGAAATCCATGCATTCTTCGTAGATTGTCTTTGCTAATAGTAGTTAGTAGTAGTAATAGTATTAGTAGTAGTTAGCATGGTCGCTGAGCTCATTAAACAGCGAATCCCACTGTTTCTGATACTTAGAACTGGGACAAGGTTAGGTTTGGTTTGATGTCTTTCTCAGCATTATTAGCCACTAGCATTACAAAAATTAGTATAATAATGAGTCAAGCTTGAACTTCACATTTCATGTTCCATAGACAGACCTCAGTGTACTTTTTGGTGATAGATTGCCACGAAGCAGTGCATAGCTGTGAAGTGGAAGGAAAATGATCCGGGATTTCTGGCATGCATTGTTGCATTGTTTAATATATATATGGACATCATATTTTAGGTTGTCCAGACCCCAATACTAAAGATTGCTCTTTAGAGGCCAGCTGAAAGTAACAGTTTAGAAGATTTACAATACAAACGGTTTGGGGTGTTTTTGTACTTTGTTGATCTCCCACCAATTATTGGCAGCAATTCAAAGAGCCATATAGTTCAAAGTGGCATTGTTGTTTTTTCTTTTATTTCTTTGAACTCAGGAAAAGTGTTTAGGCACTGCATAAAGAGTTTCGAATGTCATTACTCAATTGTGACTTCATTGTGATATCCACATATGAATAATCTGATTGAATTTGAATTTGGAAAGTACCTTGAGATGTATCATGAATTGGCGCTATATAAATTAAATTTTATTGAATTGAATATGTGGTCATTACTTTTCTCAGAAACTACATCATGTAAAAAGACAATTCTTTGTTTTTATACTTATCAGGTTCCATTTAGCCCTAATAGCAAAGAGAAATTAAAAATGCATGTCAAACAAGAGATCGGGTCTAAAAATACCTTTGAAAACTGTGGATCGT
This sequence comes from Fundulus diaphanus, assembly GCA_037039145.1. NCBI lineage: Eukaryota > Metazoa > Chordata > Actinopteri > Cyprinodontiformes > Fundulidae > Fundulus > Fundulus diaphanus. Next base: position 3,756,214 of record CM073136.1, read on the forward strand.
TTTCCTTTCACTACCCACATGTGCTACTTTGTGAACGTCTGTCACATAAAATCCAGATAAAGGATAAAGCTTTGGTTACAAAGTGATTAAATGTTCAACTGGTATAAATCCATCTGGGAGGCCCTGTTGTCTTCTCCAGTCAGTGTGATGCTGACCTTCACCCCACCTGAAACCAGTTAATCATCAACTCTCAGCACTGATTTCCTTTGACAGGAAGCCCCTAGTTTCTATTAGTCACTTACTGTGTGCCTTTTTAGTTTAAAACCAATTTAAATAAAGACATTTTCTTGTAAATAAGCAAATCAAAAGAGCCCGAACTCCTGAGTTCAACACTTAGTGTATAACTAATCTCACAGAGTGAGCACACCTCTCAGCTAAGATGGAGTTTCAGTGCCGCTGAGATGGAGTTAGGAATGCAACTACACTTGATAGCCCAGATAACAGGAGGGCCAGGAAAGCTTGCTTAAAAGATTCCATTGTGTTTGGGCCAGCGGGGCCTGAGCAGAGTGCCAAGCATTATATAGGCTCTGTTGTGTGTCAACAGCAGGAGCTACAGCTGACATCCAAGACCGAATGTAGCCTATTATTTCACTGAAAATGAATCTCTGTATTTAGGTTTGATGTTGTGCACCATAAAAGTGAAAATAATTTTCTTTCATGAAATTCAAATTGTGTCTTTTATTTGGAACGATAGTTTACCCGCTGAATTATGTCTTCGACAACTAACCCCTGATAATATTAGCTGTATAATGTGATTTAGATGAAATGGTTTTATAGCAGTGTTTTTTACTCTGTTGTAATCGCACACACTCCACATGTAAATTAGTTGAGCTAAATTCGCTGATTGCAAACTGACTTTTAATGTATCTGATTTAAACTGACATGTTCCAGGGATCAGCTGCACACGGTCAGGGAGTGCCGGTAGGAGTGGTGGATGTTATTGTTCTGCGGCATTATTTGCTTTGGTCAACCCGGACTTTCAGAGCAAAACAGTTTACCCTTTCTGATCAGGATATTCACACCTAAAATTTTCTGTTTGCCTTTCACTCAACAGGTTTTAAACAAACCGTGGACTTTGTTCTCATAAAACAAAACAGATATTTTTATAGAGCAGAAATAACTCACTGAGCTTCCTTCATGTCTCAGCCATGGGAAATATTTTATCTTACTTTTGCACTTTTTGTCTCAGCTGGAATCTGTCTCATAGCAGACAAAAGTATTTTAATGAAAAAAACATAGTTTCTATGTACTTGCTTACGTAAAGCCTTCTCTGTGCTGACATGGGCGTGTCCCAGGAGACAGGGTTGCTTCCCATCAGTTGTTTTCAGACAAAGGCTCAGAGGTGGCCTTCCTTTGAAGTTTTTACTCTGACTGTTTAATATCTGACCAAATCAATATTTATATTGTTTCATAATCAATTTAGTTGCAGAAAGACTAACACAAAACATTTGCACATACATTGTAACTTTGCTTCATTAATCCTGTGTGTGAATTTGGAATTATGGGATTAGTCTAGTTTCCTCAAGCAAGTCTCACTCATACCGCGACCCAGTTTTTAGACTAATCTCTGCACCCGAACCCATTTCTGTCTACGCTTTACATGTGGAGCAAAATCCGAAAGTGCGTCCTCTGCCTTCAGTTTTTCTTGCTCGTCTTCGGTGAAGTGGATCCTTGTTTTTCCTTTGATCAAACACCACTAGTCCTCCCCTGCTGCAGAAGACAAACATGCTGCACACCCTAGCTAAGGCGGACCCTTCACACTGAACTTGGACTGAACTCAAGTTAACTGGAAACTTTCTGTCTCATTCAACAAAAAAGAACTCCTACATCCTTTCTATGGATTGTCCAAATCAACGTAAATCTTTCTACAAGCCCAGTAAAAAACTAGATGCTAACATGCACAGCATAGAACAGAAAATGTTTGATTACTTTCTTCAAATTCAGATGTTTTCGTGCAATAGGTGTTTAAAAAGTTTGGGACTGCCCAGATGACTATGTTATTGCTGTGAGCTTCTCTTTAGTAAATTTATAATATTTACGTTTATAATAGAGCAATATTTAAATTTATAGTATTTAATATTCAATTGGAGAATCACTTTTGAATGTTTTTAAGCGACACCTCAATCAGACTCTTTCAGTGTATGACATCATGGAAAAATCAAGATAAACCCACTAATAGTCCGTGGGCCAGAATCTGTAGGACGTCTCCTTAAGAACCTTCGTATGAACTGTCAGGGGGCAACTTTCGTGCACTTGTATAATTTGCTACACATAGCAGTGATCTCAAAACACCAATGTTCCCACGTTTTCACTTGCACATTAATAAGTTATAGCCGATAAAAAATCTAAACTGTTGCGCTCCGGTCCAAGAGGTCACGTGATTCGAGTTTTGCTGCTCAGCCAATCAGATCGCTGTATTGTCAGCTGAGTGAGTTCAACCAGTTCATCATGGCTGCGTCCGTAAGATGTTTGTATGCATCTGTTTCCAGACGAACAAAGCCCAATAATAGCATTTTCTGATGCCAGTTGGCAGAGATCTTGATGGCGAGAAAAAAGAAATAGCCCAGACCATCCATACATCCATTTTCTAACACGCTTATCCCCGCTGGGATCATGAGGGGTGTCTATCTCCAGCTGTCAATGGGCGAGAGGCGGGGTACAACCTGGACAGGTCGCCAGTCTATTGCAGGGCAGAAATAGTCCAGACTTTTGCGTAATTTACTGTGATATCACCAAGACCTGCTGCGCTAGGATAGCACAGGTGACAGGTGTCTTTGTGCCAAACGACTTATCCCCGCCAGAATTTGTATCCCCTGCGTCGGGAGAGTGCTTCAAATCAATAACCTCCAGCGTTGGGAAGTCTAAATATTTTTAAACATCACATTCTAATGAAATGAAATAGATTTTTTTAAACTCTTAATACATTGTTCTATTTTTAAAAGCGACATATCTTGTTTTCTTAATATGGTTAATATCTCTATATGGTTCTTGGTTGAATTAAAATCTTATTAGATTATGGATGGATGGATGGATGGATGGATGGATGGACTGGGCTATTTCTTTTTCCTTGCCATCAAGATCTCTGCCAACTGGCATCAGAAAATGCTATTATTGGGCTTTCTTTGTCTGGAAACAGATGCAAACAACATCTTACGGACGCAGCCATGATGAACTGGTTGAACTCGCTCAGCTGACAATACGCCGATCTGATTGGCTGAGCAGCAAAACTCGAATCACGTGACCTCTTGGACCGGAGCGCAACAGTTTAGATTTTTTATCGGCTATAACTTATTAATGTGCAAGTGAAAACGTGGGAACATTGGTGTTTTGAGATCACTGCTATGTGTAGCAAATTATACAAGTGCAAGAAAGTTGCCCCCTGACAGTTCATACGAAAAGTCATCGTACAGATTCTGGCCCACGGCCTTTAAGACATTGGGAGAAGAATTGTGGGCCTCCACAAATCTGGTTGATACTTGGGTGCAATGTCCAGAAAATGCCGGAAGGTGCCACGTTCAAACAATTATATGTAATTATAACCAGCATGAGAATGTCCCAGAGACATGTTTGATTTGGTGCAAGATGTGCAGATCAACCAGAGAATAAAATTGAAAGACCTATTTAAGGTTTTGGCAGAAACTGCCACAACGGGCCCTACATGGACTGAGCAGCCACGCAGTAAGGAAGAAGCCATTACAACAAAAGCGACATAAAAAACAAGATTACATTCTGAAAAGGGACTGATAAAGAGTTACAGGAGTGGCAGCGACATGTTGTGTGCGTGCCATACTGCAGGAGGGACGAAAGAAAGATTATGTGGAAATTCTGGAGCAACACCTCAAGAAAGCATCCAAGAAGTTACAACTAGGGTGCAAATAGGTGTTCCGAATGGACAGAGACCCTAAGCATGCAGACATATTTGTTAGAAAGTGACATCAAAGTCAGTGTTTTTGAGTGTCCATCACGAAGCCCTGATCTCAGTCCCATGGAAAAGTTGTGGGCAGATCTGCAAAGGTGTGTCTGAGAAAGGCGGCCTACAAACCCAACTTACTTAGACCGGCTCTGTCAGGAGGAACAGGCCAAAATGACTGCTAACTACTGTGAGAAACCCAGGGGAGGATAGCCAAAATGTTTGACCAAAGTCCTGTTTTTAACAGCAGTTCTACAATATAATAATGAAATATGTATATGTATGTAAACTTCTGAATTTAAAAGCATTTTTAAAATACTCTGTTAAAGAAATCTCGCTTATTATTCTGGCTTTTGATTAATAGAATAATTTGGTGGAACCCTAGCTGACCTAAAAACATGACGATTTTAATCTGGGTACATTTTTAAACGAGGCTCTGTTTGTTGCTTCCAATCCTCTGGTTTGAACTGTGTGTGCCTAAAGGGGGTCCTCTCTCTTTGAAACACGGCCCCTCTCTGCGAGGCTCCTTTCTGTGGATCTGCAGCGGTTCCCTCCACAGCTGGCCTGTTAATCTGTGAGCACTGAACATTTGCTTTCCTCGAGAGGAAGGAAGGAAAACTGGCTTATCAGAAACCTGGCCAAATATGGAGTGGGCGAAACTACCAAGTGGATGACATAAAGCAAGATAATAGTGGTGAGGACATTTTACTTTAGCTAACCCTATATTCAGACTGTTGGATCGCTACGAATCAGTTAGAAAACCTGGAATACCAAAAAGGACCTACTTGAAATTGTGTGTGTTTTACATTAATGCTGTAAGAGTAAATACTTTGAACGGCGCGTCAGTATGGGGTGGTTGGGGGGGGGGGGGGGGGTGTTCCTAGATTTATTAAAATGCTAATGATGCATTGTTATCAGACACTTTATACTCAAAGTCATGCAGTATCTCCCTCTGCATTTTTACCACCGTCTTGCGTTAAGTAATGTGGAGTCAGGGTGAGGGGGAGTGTTTTTTTTTTACCACTACGAAAATGTGACACATAGCATGCAGAGTAATACAGAAACCATTCATTGCAACACACTTGGACGTGACAGGAATGCTGTTTGTGTTTGTTCAGGCATACCTGAGCGTTTCCACTGGCCATGTCAGCCACGGCCGCCCGGCACACATCTACTGTTACACATCAGAGCCAACCGACGGGTCGCACCGGTCACCGAGTCAATACTGCAACTCTGACGTGCCCAGCAAGTTACAGGGTTTGTTTTAAACAAGGCTAGAAATTATTAGACTTCATCTGAGCTCGGCACGTCTGTTTGTTTATTGGGTGGTCCCCCCCCCCCCCCCCATGAAATTCCTACAGTACCTCAGGCTGCTTTAATGTTTGTCGAACTATAACCGGTATAAGACAATGGCAATTCTGTGTGACAACAATAGGTGGAAACGCAGCTGCCGGGACGTGTGTGCGCAATCCAGCCACAGATGAGCCTCATGAGGAATTCAGGAAGAGAGGAAGCTGCTGGGAGAAAGGAAACGTTTTTCTTCCTCCACACTAAATCACGCTGAATAATTTATTTATTTTATTTTTTTCACATTTCATTCATTCTCCTTCTTTCACTTTCTTCTCTCTGATCTTCTACCTTGTTCTCTCTCTCTTGCTTCTTGCTAAACCTGCTTATCTGAGCAGGGCTGGGCTCGACGCGCTCACGGCACAGGGGGAGGGGCCTCTCCTGCTTTCAATCAATAACCTCTGGAATTTAGAAATACAAGTAGATCCTGTCCCTGGCAGGCTGTACCACACGGCCGAGGGCGGGCTCTCTCTCACACACTGCGCGAACTCCCTATCCACTTCTGGCACTCGCTCTGTCTGTTTCTGCAGGTCTGACCGGCTCTGGAGCCCATCACAATGGCCGATCACACTTCTCCAGATTATTTCAGCTGCTCCCTGTGCCAGAATCTCCTCAAGGACCCTGTGGCCATCCCCTGCGGCCACAGCTTCTGCATGGACTGCATAAGTGGCTACTGGAACGAAGCAGACTACACGGGGATTTACATTTGTCCCCAGTGCAAGATCACGTTCACCCAGAGGCCTGTGCTGCGACCCAACGCCACCCTCAGCATGGTGGCCGACAAGATCAAGAAGAGTGGCCTGAACCTCAACCTGAGCACATCCCAGGGAAACATCTACGCCGGGGCGAGCGACGTGCCCTGCGACTTCTGCATGGGGAGGAAGCTCAAGGCGGTGAAGTCCTGCCTGAACTGTCTGGCGTCTTACTGCGAGAAGCACTTGAGGCCGCACTACGAGTCGGCCACGTTCAAAAAGCACAAGCTGGTGGACGAGCTGGGCAACCTGGACAGGAAGATCTGCCCGCAGCACCAGAAGTCCCTGGAGCTCTTCTGCCGGACGGACCAGATGTGTATCTGTGCCATCTGCACCGTCAGTGAGCACAGGGGCCACGACATTGTGTCGGCCGAGGCGGAGAGGGGCGAGAAACAGGTAGGGCTGTCTGGTTTCATACAGCGCTTCTTGTGGCATTGTTCAGCCGTCTGCTTCTCAGGGGCTGCTGCTTCTGAAACGCTCCGTGCTGATTGATGAAGCCAAACTTTGCATGTACACACTCTCAGTAAACTTGAGTGAATGCAAGCAGGGTATTATTATTTTTTTCCCACCTCTTGCTGCCGCTCTGGGATTGCTGCTTGGACTTTGACCCATTTCTCCAACGTTATCAGCTTCCCTGGCAGGCATTCAGGGCCGCCAAAACAAACCCGGCTCTCTGATTAGCTGCCTGGAAGCTGAGGGGAAGTGGGGGGGGGGGGGGGTGTCAGTGGGAGTGTCTTACAATTACACTTACACACACACACACACACACACACACACACCTTCCTGAAAGCTGCTTTCCAGAGAATATGGTGACCCAGCTGGGAGATAAAGGCAGAGAGACCGCAGCCTTCCCTTGCGCTGAGTCGGTTGCCACCTGTGGGAGTGGGGCCTGGGACGGGACTGGAATGTCAGGGAGTGAAGGCAGACAACACCTCGCTTCAGTCTCTCTTTGGCAAGGCGAGGTGAAATGACTCACGGACGACACAGCCCATAAAACAATGTGGGGCAGATAAGAGCGTCAGCAGATACTGCAGTGGGACTGATATACAGTAGGAGAGTCTTTATGGCTGCCAGGGATGATGACCAAAACACTTTTCAGCCCACGGTGGGGAAGCAATGCAACACGTACAACTCTGGCCGCCTGGTTTCCCTCATGCAAGGATTTATAACCCCATCCTCACATCCTTTACTCCACCCCCCCCCCCCTCCCCTCCCCCCTCATGTTATCCCCCTCCCTTCCCAGATTCCCCGCATTCCTCAAGCTTATCTTGGAGAATGGCTTGGCGGGTTTGAGTAAAAGCCGAATTAGAAGCCTCCCATTCTGTCGCCACGCACCTTGAAATTTCTCTTGAACATGCAGGCAGCAGCCATAGTTTCACATTCCTGCCGTGGCGGGAATTCCTCTGTAGAGCTTTTTTTTCTTCCTGCCTCTGAGATAAAAGCGAGCCGTGTTTAAGAAGCGTCTTTGAGTGGGGTCTTGTTTGGCGTGCCAAAGGGCCTCCCCAGATATTCTCTCATGAGAAGATTCCAGCCTTTATTTGTGTCCTGCACTATAAAAAAAAACACAATATTTGCCTACGCCTGTCCCAATCTGAGTTAACGCCACTTGTTTGAAACCTTTCTTCCAACATTGCATGATGCAATAGAGGAGGATAGTGCTGTATGGTTATCTGTGTGGGAGTGAGTGCCTAAAAAAAGTGCAGAAAGGGATAGATTTGTAATCCTCCTTTTATTTCCAGAAACTGTTGGGAGTATCCCAAGCTGAGATTAGACAAAAATGCCAGGAAAGGGTGAAGGAGCTGGAGGAACTCAAGACTGCGGTGGATTCGCTCAAGGTAGGGTGTTCTCTTTTTTTTTTTTTTTCTTCTTGCACAGCAATTTTACAATTTACACCTAATCGGCTACGCTTTATCCATCGACTGCATTTGTTTGCAGAACTCGGCCCAGAGAGCCATGGTGGAGAGCCAGAAGATGTTCGAGGACATGATTCGCTCCATTGAGAGGATGAGGTCGGAGGTGACCAAGCTGATCGGCATCAACGAGAAGGCCGCTTTCAACCAGGCCGAGGCTTTGATCGAGCGACTGGAGCAGGAGATCGACGAGCTCAAGAAGAAGGAGTCCGGCCTCAAGCAGCTGCACAGCACCGAAGATCACATCCACTTCTTGCAGGTACGAGCGACTTTTTCCCGATTTTCGCCAAGCACACGCCTGCCGTGTCCAAGTGCGTTAGCTTAGACGCCCTCGCTGATGTTCCCCTTGCCTCCTCCCGGCAGAACTTTAACTACCTGTGCACCCCAACCGATGACGGCTTCATACCCAAGGTGACGGTCAACCCTGACTTCTCCTTCGCCACGGTCAGGAAAGCTGTGGCTGAGATTAAAGATCGCCTCGAGGAGTTCGGCAGAGAGGAGCTGCTCAAAATCTCCAAAACAGGTTGGATCTGAGTGGCAGAAAGGGTCATAAAAGAGGGTGAAAAAGAGCTATTTTGTTTTAAACAGCACTATGCTCTGCTTTACAGTGAACGAGGTCCCAATCTACACTAAGGAGAGCCGGACGTTGGACAGGAGGAGCAGAGGTGAGCGCCGTCACGTTCCTTAGACCCTCATGGATTAATTATTGTTAAGGTTGACGTTATCATATCTGCGAGCTATAGGAGGGCGCCTCATACCAGCTTATACAGGCTTTGAAAAAGTATTCACACCGTGTGAACTGTTCCACACGTCTCTCATTGAATCCGCTATCTTGGATGTATTTTATTTGGATATTATATGATAGATAAAGAAAAAAAAATAAATATGAAGTAGACAAGTAGACATTTTTCCTAAAAAAATAAACCTGAAAAGTATGCCCCCCCCCCCCTAATTGCTGTCAACCAAGTAAATCGGTCCTCCCGCATGCAATTTAGTCTCAGTTATGCATCCAGCAGTTTAAAGTTTGTTGGGGAACATTAGGGAACAACCAGCCTCATGAAGACCAAGGAACCCAGCAGACCCAGGTCAGGGTGAAGGCTGTGGAGAAGTTTAAAGCAGAGTTATGTTATCAAAAAAAACCCAAAAAAAACAATACCTCAGGCTTTGAACACCACACAGAGCTCGGTTCAGTCCATTAACCCCAAACCTACCAAGACATGACCGTCCACCTAAACTGACGGGCACGGCAAGGAGAGTATTAATCAGAGAAGCAGCCTAGAGGTCACGGTGACTCTGGAGGAGCTGCAGAGGTCCACAGCTCAGGTTGGAGGTTTTGTTGACGTGGCAGCCATTGTGCACGCACACAAGTCTGTCAAGAGTGGCTAGAAGGAAAGCCAGGAGTTGCTCTAGTAAGATGAGGCTAGAACACCCTTTAAGATGCCATGACATCCCTAGCATGATGCTGGGAGAGGCATAATTCTCCAGGAAGACCCATTAAAAGCTCCAGCGACTTGGGACAGGGATAGAGGTTTTACCTGGAGGACCCCTGGCACACAGTCAGAACCACACTGGACTTTTTTAGATCAAAGCTTATGCAAGGTTCAGAATGCCCAGTCAACCTCCAGGCTTAAAACTAGTTGATCATCTGTAGCTTCAAAACTGATGTTTATGCATGCTCTCCATCCAATCTGGCGGAGATTGAGCGATTCTTCCAAAGAGGGATGGGAACATTTCTAGTCTCTTTATATATACACGGAGACATACTCGAAGGACTTGCAGCTGTAATTGCAGCGAGAGTTAGTTCTGTGAAGTACGGACTAAGGGCGCCATAGATCCTAATGCACCTCATTCGTTAAAGCTATCATTCATTTTCACAATTACGCACCACTGCTGGTGTATCACATCAAAAGGAGTTCAAGTGAGACTAATATTGTAAGGTACCTTGTCGTGTTAACGTCGCTATCAGTGCACATCAGCAAAGCATTGGAGGCGTCTTAGCGTGTCTTATCTGTGTTTTCTTGCTCCTCAGGCAAAGAGATGACAGTGGACAATACTCCTCCTCCAGAGCCAAAGGCCAGAGCGGATTTTATCAAATGTATGAAACTCTTACATTTTGTTCTGAAGCCACCAACCTGATTCCAGTGACCAAACCTTTGAAAATGTTTGATTCTCTTCATTCAGACTTCTGCCAGCTGAAACTGGACCCAGTCACTGCCTACAAAGAGCTCTATATCTCCGAGGGCAGCAGGAAGGTCATCCGCACCAGAGACCTGCAGCCCTACAACGACAACCCTGAGCGGTTCGACAGCTTCGCCCAGGTGCTGTGCCGAGAGGCCCTGTCCGGAGGTCGCTTCTACTGGGAAATCGAGTGGAGCGGGGAGTTCTCCATCGGCGTGGCCTACCGAGGCATCAGCCGCAAGGGCAAAGGCTCGCTGTGCCTGCTGGGCTACAACGACAAATCCTGGAGCCTCCTCTGTTCTGACACGGGATACTCCGCCTGGCACAACCGGGTGGACAAAGCCGTGAGCGGGCCGCACTCGTCCAGGATAGGCGTGTACCTGGACCACGCGGCGGGCGTGCTGGCGTTCTACAGCATAGGCAGCACCATGGCGCTCCTGCACAGGTTCCAGACCACGTTCGTGGAGCCCGTCTATCCGGGCTTCGGAGTGGGAACGTCTGTGAAGATCTGCAGCCTCAAGTGAAATCCTGATATTTGAGCCTCCGTCTGAAAATATTCCAACGTTACTTTAATTTTTTTATTTCATATAACACACAGCATTGAAATGTCTATTTTTGCAGAAATGTATAACTATATCAAACCACATTAATGGAGTTCCACTAATTATGGTTAAAGGAGAATGTGTGCATTTTTTTAACTCAACACAGCCCATAATGTATTAGATTTTTTGCACTGTGCTGTTGAATCACATTTTAAACATGGTTTACTGAAATATTACTGAAATGTAAGATCAACATGTGGAGCAGCTGACATCTCATGTATAATGTACAATGGGTTAGTGTGGCGTAAATGAAACTACCAGTGACATTTATTATGCGCGATCCGCTAAGTGTTTTTCCCTCACGTCTATTAAACATCATAATTTACACCATATTCAGCTCAAACTATTTAATCAAAACCAACGCGAGATCTTTCACATGTTCTGATTTTGTATGATTTATTTTTGTAATGAGATGTCCCAGTGTGATGAAATCTAACTGTAGTTGTTTATAACTCGCTCTTTTTAAGTGTACGCGTTTTACAGTGAGCGTTGTTTTGGTTGTGTGCTTTCCGTATATTCAAGAAGAGCGCTTCATTGTCATTTCAGTTTGTTCTTTTCTTTGTTTTGTTTCATGTCATTCGATGGCTGTTGCATCTGTTGAGAGCCCTGAACGTTTGCTTTCACTTGAACTAACTCTTATTTAATTTTATGGCTCTTTTCCAGCATAATTATATAATTCATATAAAAGCTTTGTTTTGTAAAAAAAAAAATCAATTATGGTTCTAAATAAAGAACTAAATACATGACTTTGTTTTTGTCGTGATGCCATATTGAACGCTGCATAAAATGCAGAGGTATTCAATGTGGGGGTCATGAGATTTAGTTTTTTGTCAGAAGTGTGAACGTCTCCTTTTATCTGCAGCTGGCACGAGGAATCTTGTGTTCTGGTCCAAACCCTGACTGATGACGGCTGATTCTTGCTGAATTATCTCTCCCTTCTTTTCATGGCCGCGGTGCCAAAATGTCCACTTTATGATTTTATGAAGGATGCTTCACTACTGTTGCCGTCAAAGACCTCAGTGGTGCTCCCCTTTTCCAGACAACTTATTTCCCAGAAGCTGTCTTACTCACGCACATCTTTTCAGCTCTGCACATTTTCTGTAGCATTGAAATACATTGACTTTATTGACCTGAACCCACTTCCTAACCTTTGCTTAGGGTCAGTGTCCCATTGCTTGTTCCCAAGCTCAGACTTGTGTACTCATGCCTAGATCTTGCTTTAGAAGTTTTACGTGATGTTTTTTCCTCCTGATGCCCCCTGGTACCGACATAGAAGACCGTCCTCGCACAGCCTCGCCATTAGTCAAAGGGGTCCTGGACCCTAAATGGCTGGAGGCCTTTGGTTAGGATACGGATTCACACTAAACGTAATGTGTGCATGCGTTAGAATTTTGCTTTAACAAGTGCAAAATGTAATGATTGCACTTTTATTGGAATTTGTTTAGAAGTTTGACTTCACAGTAAACACGGTGGCACATAAACGCTGAATCCGTTTTCAGCACAAAACTGAGCCATCAAAGCTAGATTTACCTCCAACTCCACCTGCTGGCTGGCCAGAGAAAGTCTACTAAAATAGGACATTTGTTAAATGTTATATCTGCTAAGGATATATACTTATTTGATGTGCCTTTATTGTTAGCTCTACCTGATTTCAATATCTCTACATCACCTCCACTCTGATTAGGTGCGAACAGTGAAATCAGGAGGAAAATCAGAGTAAGCTCTTAATTGTGGGGTTTTATCATAAAATGATCTGCTCTTTATCAGATTCTACATGTTCCTTTACCTCAAGTGTAGGAAACTTAAAATAGATGCATACAGAAATAGCTATCGTTACTTATGATTTATAGCTTAGACCAAAATGGAAACGCTGTGTGTGGAAAACCTAGGTAGGTTCAACAGCTTGTAAGTGCACCTTTAGAACCGACTTAGGAGTGTCCAATCAACTTTATCCATAGATCAGCACACTTCACAAAGCTCTGGTGACAACTGTTCCTCAATAGCGTATCCACCTCAGCAGCCACTGTAACACAATGGTTTGAATTTTGATTGGCTGCTGTTTGGGGGATTATTGTCCTGTTCCATGACCCAGTTTGGGGCTAAGCTTCAGCTTTGGCTTTATATTTGAATCTAGAAAATTTTGCTAGACAGAAACTAGTCAACTCAATCGTTCCAAGGAACAAAGGTCCCTTGACTGCAAAACCAAGCCCAAATCATCAATCCTCCACCGCCATGCTTCAGTTGGCTGCACATTACAAACCCTATATTACCAAAATTATATTTCTATCTACAATATTGCCACCTAGTTTTACTTAAGAGTGTGCTGTTAGCTAAATACATCAAATGTATTTAAAGTGTTTTTTAGCTTTATTTTCCTTCATTTAAATGCACAAGTTGTATATTAGAACTAGGGTCAAATTAGCCTGCAGGAAACAAAGCATCTCTACAACCAAAAAGGCAACAAGACTGAAACAAACAATAGATTTCTGTTTATTGGTTCCCAGTATTCTTACAGAAGATTGAGCATAGAACGCTCTAAAGGAAAAAAAAACATCCAAAACGTCCAAAAATATCAGACATCGTAGCCAATGAGACTGCCTTTGCCAATGCACTCTCCGATGTAGAACCACATCAGCACTTCGGTGGCCACCAGCCCGTTCCTCACAGCATCCTGAAACAAAGAGATTTCTTCAGCAAGGCAAATGTGCAGTCAACGTTTCACATCACATTAAATGTCTTCTTCAGTGTAGACGAGTCAGGTGGCCGTTTTCTCTTTTAAAAATCAAGTCAGAGGAACCAAAACAGGGTGTTCCTTTCGCGTGCTGCTTTTAAAGAGATGGCGAGACGTCAGCAAATAACACGAAGCTGAACCAATCACAGCAACGCGCCTTTGTTTTAACATAAAGAGTCCAAGTCTGTCATCACACATGCTGGATCTCTCTGTTTAGGTTAAGGCTTAAGAAAAACTCTCAGGGGAACAGAAACAGACTCCAAGTTACTATAACATAACAACCCAACACAACACAGTAAATCAGAGCTTTTTCACATTTCACAGTTTATTTTGTAATAGATTTTGTAGAAAAAAACATCAGTAGTTTAATATTTTTGTGAAATAGACCACACTTTCTGGTGTGCAAATAAAAAAAAAAAGAGGAAGAGCTATGAGCTGTTTAGTTAAAAGAGATATGCTGTAATTTAGCTGGGCCAATAAAATACACCAATCCCATAACCTGGAGGATTTAACAGCGAAGCAGAGGGAGACAGCTTTGTAACTTTGCCCTGTTTGAGAAACCACTTAGTTCATTCTAAACAGTGTTGACCTTTCAATCAATGCAAAGAGTAGCAACAAAAGAATGTTGGTGACATTTATACTTTTAGAAGAGGAATCCAGTGTTGGCCCTGCTATTCTACAAGAGGGGGGGGGGGGGGGGGTGCCCCGCCCTGCATACAAAATGGCCAGCCCCTACGAGAAGGTCATAGCATGTGATAAATTATTAAATGTCTGTATGCGTTCATGGTTAATTTCATTCAAATTACAGCCTCTAAGGCTCCCACATACATGGGTGTACCAGAGCGGAAAGGTACGTGCAGAGCTCCATCTTACGAGTGCGTACGCGGCGTCTCACTATTAACTGCTCGGCGGGAAGGAGTCATTGCACTGAACTGTGTGACACCGAGCTGACACACTGACCTGCTCCAAGACAGCCGCGACTCACAAGCACCTGGGCGTCACAGCCACTCTGTGGCGTACTGACAGGTGGGGAATGTAGGAATTTGTCACAAGAAATGAAGCCGAGAAGTGCGCTCGACTATCAAGGGTAAAACGTCCGTGGAGCGTCTCACAGTTTGTGCACAGTACACCCAAGTGTGCTGGAGCCTTCAGTCATGAGTCGCCCCCCCTTTACTTTCAGCTCAGAGTCACCTGGGTTCACACGCAGGTAACCTGACACATATTTTTTACCAGCTTTGGTAAACATATCTGCATTCTGTAAACATGGCCAGTTTCTGAGAATGGCTGCACTGCAGGCTGCCACAGAGTAAGAAGCGCTGAGCGTCCACCAGCGGCGCTGCTGAGCGTCCACCAGCGGCGCTGCTGAGCGTCCACCAGCGGCGCTGCTGAGCGTCCACCAGCGGCGCTGCTGAGCGTCCACTAGCGGCGCTGAGCGTCCACCAGCGGCGCTGCTGAGCGTCCACCAGCGGCGCTGCTGAGCGTCCACTAGCGGCGCTGCTGAGCGTCCACCAGCGGCGGCGCTGAGCGTCCACCAGCGGCGCTGAGCGTCCACCAGCGGCGCTGAGCGTCCACCAGCGGCGCTGCTGAGCGTCCACTAGCGGCGCTGCTGAGCGTCCACCAGCGGCGCTGCTGAGCGTCCACCAGCGGCGCTGAGCGTCCACCAGCGGCGCTGAGCGTCCACCAGCGGCGCTGAGCGTCCACCAGCGGCGCTGAGCGTCCACCAGCGGCGCTGCTGAGCGTCCACCAGCGGCGCTGCTGAGCGTCCACCAGCGGCGCTGAGCGTCCACCAGCGGCGCTGAGCGTCCACCAGCGGCGCTGAGCGTCCACCAGCGGCGCTGCTGAGCGTCCACTAGCGGCGCTGCTGAGCGTCCACTAGCGGCGCTGAGCGTCCACTAGCGGCGCTGCTGAGCGTCCACTAGCGGCGCTGAGCGTCCACTAGCGGCGCTGAGCGTCCACTAGCGGCGCTGAGCGTCCACTAGCGGCGCTGAGCGTCCACCAGCGGCGCTGCTGAGCGTCCACTAGCGGCGCTGAGCGTCCACCAGCGGCGCTGCTGAGCGTCCACCAGCGGCGCTGCTGAGCGTCCACCAGCGGCGCTGCTGAGCGTCCACTAGCAGCGCTGAGCGTCCACCAGCGGCGCTGAGCGTCCACTAGCTGCGCTGAGCGTCCACCAGCGGCGCTGAGCGTCCACCAGCGGCGCTGCTGAGCGTCCACTAGCGGCGCTGAGCGTCCACCAGCGGCGCTGAGCGTCCACCAGCGGCGGCGCTGAGCGTCCACCAGCGGCGCTGAGCGTCCACCAGCGGCGCTGCTGAGCGTCCACCAGCGGCGCTGCTGAGCGTCCACCAGCAGCGCTGAGCGTCCACTAGCGGCGCTGCTGAGCGTCCACCAGCGGCGCTGAGCGTCCACCAGCAGCGCTGAGCGTCCACTAGCGGCGCTGCTGAGCGTCCACTAGCGGCGCTGAGCGTCCACCAGCGGCGCTGAGCGTCCACCAGCGGCGCTGCTGAGCGTCCACTAGCAGCGCTGAGCGTCCACCAGCGGCGCTGAAGCGTCCACCAGCGGCGCTGCTGAGCGTCCACCAGCGGCGGCGCTGAGCGTCCACCAGCGGCGCTGCTGAGCGTCCACCAGCGGCGGCGCTGAGCGTCCACCAGCGGCGGCGCTGAGCGTCCACCAGCGGCGCTGCTGAGCGTCCACCAGCGGCGCTGCTGAGCGTCCACCAGCGGCGCTGCTGAGCGTCCACCAGCGGCGCTGCTGAGCGTCCACCAGCGGCGCTGCTGAGCGTCCACCTGCGGCGCTGCTGAGCGTCCACTAGCGGCGCTGAGCGTCCACCAGCGGCGGCGCTGAGCGTCCACCAGCGGCGGCGCTGAGCGTCCACCAGCGGCGGCGCTGAGCGTCCACCAGCGGCGCTGCTGAGCGTCCACCAGCGGCGGCGCTGAGCGTCCACCAGCGGCGGCGCTGAGCGTCCACCAGCGGCGGCGCTGAGCGTCCACCAGCGGCGCTGCTGAGCGTCCACCAGCGGCGGCGCTGAGCGTCCACCAGCGGCGGCGCTGAGCGTCCACTAGCGGCGCTGCTGAGCGTCCACCAGCGGCGGCGCTGAGCGTCCACCAGCGGCGCTGCTGAGCGTCCACCAGCGGCGCTGCTGAGCGTCCACCTGCGGCGCTGCTGAGCGTCCACTAGCGGCGGCGCTGAGCGTCCACTAGCGGCGGCGCTGAGCGTCCACTAGCGGCGCTGAGCGTCCACCAGCGGCGCTGCTGAGCGTCCACCAGCGGCGGCGCTGAGCGTCCACCAGCGGCGGCGCTGAGCGTCCACCAGCGGCGCTGCTGAGCGTCCACCAGCGGCGCTGCTGAGCGTCCACCTGCGGCGCTGCTGAGCGTCCACTAGCGGCGCTGCTGAGCGTCCACTAGCGGCGGCGCTGAGCGTCCACTAGCGGCGCTGAGCGTCCACCAGCGGCGCTGCTGAGCGTCCACCAGCGGCGGCGCTGAGCGTCCACCAGCGGCGGCGCTGAGCGTCCACCAGCGGCGGCGCTGAGCGTCCACTAGCGGCGCTGAGCGTCCACCAGCGGCGCTGCTGAGCGTCCACCAGCGGCGCTGCTGAGCGTCCACCAGCGGCGCTGAGCGTCCACCAGCGGCGCTGAGCGTCCACCAGCGGCGCTGAGCGTCCACCAGCGGCGCTGCTGAGCGTCCACTAGCGGCGCTGCTGAGCGTCCACCAGCGGCGCTGAGCGTCCACCAGCGGCGCTGCTGAGCGTCCACTAGCGGCGCTGCTGAGCGTCCACTAGCGGCGCTGCTGAGCGTCCACTAGCGGCGCTGCTGAGCGTCCACTAGCGGCGCTGCTGAGCGTCCACCAGCGGCGCTGAGCGTCCACCAGCGGCGCTGCTGAGCGTCCACCAGCGGCGGCGCTGAGCGTCCACCAGCGGCGCTGAGCGTCCACCAGCGGCGCTGAGCGTCCACCAGCGGCGCTGCTGAGCGTCCACCAGCGGCGGCGCTGAGCGTCCACCAGCGGCGGCGCTGAGCGTCCACCAGCGGCGGCGCTGAGCGTCCACCAGCGGCGGCGCTGAGCGTCCACCAGCGGCGGCGCTGAGCGTCCACCAGCGGTGGCGCTGTCAGTGGAGTCTGTTCTGGTGGGGGAACACGAGGCGCTCATTAAAATAATCACAAATGTTTTTTTCTCAAAACCTATAGAAATTGGGAGGGGTTGCAGACAGGGCTGCCCTCTATCTCCCGTATTTATTTTGGCAATTGAACCTCTTGCTATTGCTATAAGAGACTATGGGTATAACTTTGGGAGGATCCATCCATAAAATAGCTCCGAATACCGATGATGTAATTCTTTTTCTTAAAAAGTCAGTAATATCTTCTTGATTTAATTAAGAAATTTGGTCAACTATCCAGCTTCAAAATGAATAATACTAAATCCTCTATAATGCTATTAAATGCAGAGGAGAGGGGAAATCCTCCCGTATACGCCTCTCTTCAGAAATGTGAACACTTTCTCCTATCTTGGTATTGAAATTGCTCCGCAATTGGAGGAAGTAGTTAACTGTAATTATTGCTTCTGAATCCTCTGTTTCTGAATTAAATGCCTGGAAAATGGATTTGCAGGAGGAGATAACTATGACTCAATGGGGGGAAACCTGTGAGACAGGAAACACAGGCTTAATGAAGCTACAATATAACTGGCTTATGAGAGTGTATATTACACCAGAAAAAAAATAATAAATTTAACATGAACATTCCAGATATGTGTAATAGATGTGGAGAAGCGAAAGGAACTTTATTTCATTGTCTTTGGTCTTGTCCCAAAATTCAGGGGAGAATTAGAGACATTTTACAGGAAATGCTGTCAGTTAAAAAAGAGGTGGGACCTAAACCTTTTATAATGGGCTTATATCCTAACAGAATTTATGCTCACCATTTTAAAAAGATTTTTATAAACATGGGAATATTACAGGCCAAGAGGGTGATTACTCTGTCATGGAAGGAAATAAGTAAATCAAGTAAGTGGCTAAAAGAGTTATCTACATGTTTACCACTGGAAAAAATAATATATACACTAAAAGATAAACTGGACATCTTGAAAAGGATTTGGGGGCATTTCATTAATTATATTAAGAACAAGGACCTGACCCCTCTGCTGTAGGTATCTGGGACAACAATGACTTCCTGATGCAGTTCCACAATCTTAAGCTGTATTTTATACATTTCAGCTAACACTCCTGTATACCCAAAACCTGCTTTGTAATGCACCTCATTTTATGTTAAAATGTTTGTGCTTGTGTATACATTCTAAAATGTCAATAAATATAGTTTTGGGGGGGAAAAAAGCCTACATGATTGAGTAGTTATCCCCGACAAAATTTTTGTCGTTTGTGTCGGACGTACGGGATCCAGCAGGATAAATGTGTCCTACGAGAAGTAGGAACGAAGAAACGCAGGTAGCCTTCAAAATATAACCACGTACAAAGATACATGATAGAGACAGGAAAAATAAAAAGAGAGAAAGATGGATAAACAAGAGAAAGACAGCAGGAGACAGAAGCTACCTGCTCATATAAATATTCTGAGATAGTAATAGAAAGCTAAGTGGAAGAATAATCGCAGCACTCTGAAGTAGGAACTCTGAAGTTGCCACTTGTTTAGCTGTTTAGACTGAACTTGTTCACCTTTATCCTGAATGTAAGATATCCTGGAATTAATCATTCTAAAAAACATTATTATTATTATTATTTTTGGTGGTGAGGGAGGTTAGATTTTGACATTTAGCTAATCAACAAGAGAAAAGTTTATTTTTATTCCCATTTCACAAGTCTATATCTTAATTAACTCCAAGTAGTTAAAAGTAGATGGCCCTAAACCTCTGCAGACCTGGAAACCTGTGGTAAAACACGGATTGAGAACGGAAGTTAGAATGGGTTAAAGTAATGGTCCAATAACCTGGTGTTTTTTTTTTCCCCACTACAAAAAATACCCTCGAGTTTCCTCTTTTAAAGGACTGTATAAAGCTAAACACGTGGTCTGGGAGTCATTAAAAAGTTGTTTACAGTTCCTTTAGAGCACATATGTCAAAGTCGGCCCGCGGACTGTTTATCTATGGCCCCCTGGATGATATTTAATTACCATTAGAACCGGCCCACAGCCGCCTGTGCGCGCTGCTGTGACTTCGCGGAATTGCATTGTGGGGAATGTAGTGTTGGTGCGTACACGCATTTCTTTTTTTTTTTTCGTGCTTTGCATGTTTGGATTGTTTGGTTTTTGATTTTCCCCCTTTAACAATCCAAGCTGGGCTGAAGCCGGTTGTCTAAGGAGGTGGAGCGCAGTTGCAGCGCGCAGGTGTCAGCAGAGGCTGATTGAAGGCAAAATAAACGGAGCCTGGATGGAAGGAGGGACGGAGCTGATCCTGCAGGTGACAGAGACAGACACGCTGCTGAGCGAGGGGCAGGTGGGATCCGCACGCCAAGCACAGAATACCGGGAGGTGAACAGACGGCCCAGTCAGGGCAGAGGTCTGCGCCTGTAAGTAGTTTGTGACGCAGTGTGCCCAGACAAAAGACAACTATTTTCATCCGTGGAGTAGATTCCAGCCTGAGCATAACCGAAGAGTTTTTGGCATTACATCCTATGCATGGCACAACTACAGGACAGGATTTGTATGAAGAGGTATCCAGATGTGTAACTGAGATGGGGCTGCCTTGGGAAAAACTTGTGGGATTAACCACAGACGGAGCACCTGCGATGTGTGGGCACAGGAGTGGATTGGTGGCAAGGATCCGTGCGAGGATGCGAGAGGAAAACGTCGCAGATGAGCTGACAGCTTATCACTGCATCATACACCAGGAGTCATTGTGTGGCAAAGCCTTAAAAATGGAACATGTAATGACCACCATAACCCGAGCAGTTAATATCATCAGAGCCAAAGGTTTAAATCACCGCCAGTTCAAGGCATTTCTGGGCGAGTTAGATACAGAGTACGGTGATTTACCGTATCACACAGAGGTGCGATGGCTTAGCCAGGGAAAGGTGCTGCAAAGATGCTTCGAGCTGCGCGAGGATATCTGTCTGTTCATGGAAAGCAAGGGGAAAGACACAACAGAGCTCCGAGATGAAACTTTCCTGTGTGAAATGGCATTTCTCTGTGACATCACGAGACATCTGAATGTGATGAATCTGCAGCTGCAGGGACGGGGACGTGTCATCTCTGATATGTACACCACAGTGAAGGCCTTTAAAACCAAACTGAGTCTGTGGGAGATGCAGATGAGGAAAGAAAACTTAAGCCACTTTTCCAGCTGCCAGACCATAAAAGAGAAGCTCTCCACCGCTGTGTTCCCAAGTGTACAGTTTGCTGATAAACTCAACCTACTTGCCGCCGACTTCCAACGCCGATTTGCTGACTTTGAAGCCCAAAAAAGCAGGTTTCAACTGCTCAGCAATCCTTTTGCAGTTGATGTAGAAAGCGCACCACCAAATCTACAAATGGAGTTGATTGAGCTCCAGTGCATTGACACACTGAAGGAAAAATATGAGAGAGTGGGTGCTGCTGAGTTTGCACGTTTCATCCGACACAATGCCCCAGTTGCGCATCCAAGCTGCTCGGACGTTCTCCATGTCTGGCAGCACATACCTGTGTGAACAACTATTCTCTTTAATGAAGCTAAACAAAACATCACACAGGAGCCGTCTTACTCATAATCATCTTCATTCAATCCTGAGGATTTCCTCAGCTCAGAGCCTAACCCCAAATATTGATGAACGGGTACAAAAGATGAGACACCACCAAGTATCAGGCTCAGCCTCAGACAAGTGAGCATCACAAAGCAGTGACATATTTTTCAGTTTTTAATCAGTTAAACTTGTTACGATTTTGGTTTTGTTGTGTTTTAGTTTTGTACTTATTTAACTGATTCTGTCTTAGGTTCAGGTTCTGTCTTAGTTTTGGTTTATGGATTAGTTTGGGTTTTGTGGTGGTTTGATTTTGTACTTTGTTTTATGTTATGAGCTCTTCTGGCCTGCTCAGATCACTTCTGTCACGAGCCTTTAACCGGTTCACCTGCCAGCATTCTGTCAGCTCACCTCACCAACTATCTGTTTGCCTGTCACTTCCTTGTTTAGTCACCAGCCAATCAGTTTGGTTCATCTATTAATCACTTCCCTTCCTTTGATTAGTTCCACCTGTTTTCTGTAATTAGTTTCTACTCTGCTCACATGCTCACCCCCCAATTTATTCCTGCTTCACTCCTTTGTTCAGGGCCAGGTCGTCTTTTCATGTTTATGGGTGAGGCAAATCCCGATCTCATGTCTGGTTTTGGTTTTTTGACCCTGTTTTCCCTCCAGAGTACCTGAGCAGTTTCTGTTCCCATGAAGTTCTGAATGTTTTTCTGTAGTCTTTTTGATACTTCAGTCCTTTTTGGTGTTGCGCTGCTTTTTGTTTAATAAATTCCTTTTTTAAAGAACCTCTGCTGGTCTGGCTGAATTCTGGGTCCGCTGCCGTTTTTTTTTTTTTTTTTTTTTTTTTGTGTACAAGACATGATTTTTTTCTTTGAAGGCAGTATTGTTTTGTCTGTGTGCCATAAATTTGTGTATTTTATGTTGTACCCCGAGTCCATTTTCAGTTGAATGGACTCAGGGAAAATTGCAGATAAGAGCCATGAGAGAGAATACAACTGATTTTTATTTTTTTCCCCTTATTTTACTTTTTGAAAGCAGTGATCGGTAGGATCATAGAGCAGTACAGTAATGCATTTTCAGTTTATAATGCATGCACTTTTATTTATGTATTTATCTTAATATTAAGTTAATATAATATAAAAGTTTAATTAGTTTTAAAAAATGTGTTAGGTCTTGGTTCAATAGGCTATGTTCATTTCAATATGTTTTAATAAACATTTAACCAGTCCGGCCCTCGGCTTGTAGCAAATTTGTTATTTTGGCCCTCGGTGTATTTGACTTTGACATCCCTGCTTTAGAGGAACTGGGTGGTGTTGATGCAGGTCCATCACTGCGGCCTCAGCCAGGACCACTAAACGGGGTTGTTATTGTTGTTGTTATTATTATTATTGTTATTAATATTATTGTTATTAATATTATTGTTGTTGTTGTGGTGGTGGTGGGTGGAGCGCACCTTCACGGTGGTCTGGCCGAGGCGGCCCGCCTGGAAGGCCTTGACCAGATTGGAGGCTCCCTCGATGGCCTTGGGGATCTCAGCGGGGGTCGGGGGAACCAGCTCAACGCGGGCATAATACCAGAAGGTTGCTAGCCGAGGCTTGGAATAGGTGACAGCGGCTGCAGGGGAGAGACACACATCACAGTCAGCCCAGGTGTCGACCTATAATACTTGACTTTGCACAGCTCTAACCGGGCTGCAGCGCTGCTAGGTAGCATCAGTTGCTCAGCTCCATGCCTGCGGTTCAATTAAGAGGAAGCAGCCGAGCTTCTTACGCGGGCAAAGCAACGTTTACCGGGTTAAAACAAAAAGCTCAACATTAAATTAGCGCGCAGTCATTTTAAGGCTAAATAGAAGCACCCGCCTCATTCATCTGAAAGCTACGTCAACACCGATAGCATCCTCCTCCTCCTCGATCTGTCGAAGGCTTACGTATAAAGATTGATCCTAGATAATAAAAACACACTGCAAAAACAAAGGTAACTCACCCCCAACAAGAGAAGGTATTTTAGCAACCATTTTCTGCACAGCCTGTGCCATGGTGGAGCGCTAATAGATGCTGAGTTTCCCCGGTTCTGCTAGCCCACTGAATGTCACCTCCAGCCGAAGGACCACTGACTCCAGCTGAGCTGACCACGCTACTGCCTGTACAGAAACCACCGGCGTCTCGTTGCTGCCATCTTCTGGACACGGAGGGTCCCTACATATCAAGATTTGTCGCTCGCCAATATTATGTGCCAGTTTGAGTTGCAGTTTTTATTGATGCTTTGACGCAGCAGCAGTCAACTCAAAATCCACATTTTTCAAAACAGTTAACGCAGAGGCCTAAACAGTGGCAACAATGGTCAAAATTACACATTTTGTTTGCGAAAGGCTCCAACTCTGCCAAAACATTTAAAATATGGAACAAAAGCTAATTTTGCCCTCAAACAACATAACTTGCACACAAATGTTTGAGCCCTTCCAATGACTCATTACACAAGGGGCAACAAAACACTCAATGTGAATCAGTGCAGCATTGCTGGTCATTGTAGCCAATGACTCTACGCCGCTTATATGTCAGTGTCATTTGTAATCAAATTTGCCTTCTTGCAAAAAATGGATCCAGAATCAGATATGCTGTGATGCAAATTTTATTGATTATTCATTCTTTTTTTTAGATTGTGGCTACAAATGAAATATTCCAACAGAAAATACTTTCTGTCTCTTCTCTCTTGACGAATAGGCCACATGGCCTCATCTTCATCACACTCAATATTTTCCCTTGCGATGCACCTAGGGAAAAATCTTCTGGCATGCCTGATCCATCTTTGACATGCGTCTGCATCTATATCTTGTCATTGCATTGAGCCAGGGCATCTGCTCATAGGGGCGGTGATCATGTACCTTCCATCTCCATGCACTGAAGAATTCCTCTATAGGAATCGATAGAGATGTATATACTGTATAGCAGCAATACCTGCTCTCGCGTCGAAAAACTCTTGCAATGGATGCAACCGTGTTTCTATTGAGAAAAGGTTAGACTCTTTGTCCTGCCCCTCCAAGTGAAAGGCCATGATTTACCACATGATCAATCATAGTTGCCTGAATTTCATCTGTAAATTGAGCCCTTCCAGCTAGACCTCCACCTCACACACAGATTCCTCTTCCTTGGACTCCTCTTTCCCTGAGCCATCTACCTCTTACTCTGACTCTCATCTGCCGTACAGTGTACTGTATGCCCGGCTTAATAAGACCATCCATGCTTGCAAAGAACAACACACAGCAGGGCACCTTTTAAGGCCTGCAGACTGATTGCAAATTGAAGAGTTGTGTAAAGAAGTGTCAATCAGGTGCTTCAGTGATTTCATACCGATCAAGAAGTTTCTAAGAGCTTGGAACATGTGGTTTCTGTTTTGCTACCACAGCTAAAGCAATGGAGTTTGGACTGCTTGAATGACATCTGCGTTAACTGTTCTGCAAAAGGGTGGGGAAAATGTGTCAAACCAATGAAAATGGGTTAACTCATTTGCAAGAGGTGTCTTTTGCTCTGCAGAGATGGTGATGATGAAAACTGAGAGGTTGCCAGTTTCTTCAAACGGGTCAAGGCAATCAATAAAAACTGTAAAATGATCAGTCTCTTGTTTAGTGAAAATCCATCTGAAGGAGGCACCCTGCCAGTAGAAGAGCTACCTTATATTTTAAACAAGGAATGAGAGGCTTTGCAGGTTTGTCATTCATTTCAGTTTTATTCAATTTTATTTCAATAGCGCCAATTGACATCGCATGTCATCTCAAGGCACTTTACAAAGTTATTTCAATCAAATCATACAGACTGGTTGAAAAGATTTCTATCTAAGGAAACCCAGCAGATTGCATCGAGTCATTGACACTCAATAAGCTTTTATTTAAGAATCAACAATTCTGAAATAAATAATTATTGATACACATCCTCAACAGTATCAGGAATTAAGTTATTCATAATATTTCTTTCACTATCTTTTGATTAATCCAGGAAAACATAAAAGAACATAAACTAGACATGAAACAATCCCTACAAAGAGACAATACAGTTTCGGGTCTCTTTCTAAAGTTGAAAGAAATCGTTCTCGCCTAATTTTGAGTTATATCTAAATTTAATCTGAGGTAAAGATGTTGTAGAGGGAAAACCAGGCAGGGAGGATCAGAAGGACCTTTTCTTCATCCGCTTTTCACATCAGAACCTGTCACAAGTATGAGGAGGGCCTGGCTCTGTCCCAATTTAGGTGCTGTTTGACCCTCAGAACTTTATTTTGATTGCAGCCCATATGGTTTGCTGATGGGAAATCTCTGAATAAACAGGGAAGTTTACTCCAACAGAGAGGTTGCAGGTTCATAGGACCCTTAGGATGTCTCGGTGGGTCCTCACTGAAAAACAAAGTGGCACCACAGTGTGTGTGTGTGTGTGTGTGTGTGTGTGTGTGTGTGTGTGTGTGTGTGTCTATGTAGAAGGAAAAAACACTCTGCTTGAACTAAAAAGACAGCATGCTGTGCACAAAAACATTGAAACCAGGGGGTTAGGCCTACTTCTTTTTCCGTTTGTTTGTATGTCTGAGCTCATGACTCACAACTCAACTGTGGAAGTTAGCTTAGTCAACTTTATTGTCAATTTTGCTATATCTACCCAACATACACCTGAATTAAGACATTGATCCTCATGGACTCACGGTGCAACAAGCAACCAAGATCTAAAATACAAACAAACAGATCAACAGGCAATAAAACAGGCAGAGGTAACACAATGCAGTGAGGGAGTTAGCAACTTGAGGCGGAGAAGCCTGTCAACGAATCAGAGAGGAAATTTGGCAGGTAGCCTAAATGGCCGCATCCCATTATGCATCCAATAAATAAAATGGTACTTTTTCTTTTTCTACCACCTTGTTTAAACCTCAGAGAATGCAAAACAATTGGTGCCGTACATACTGTAAAGCAGCCTGGAGCTGAGTTCCCTCAAGGTTTCAAACATGTAATCTAAGGAATAGGAAAGCTGACCTGCGTTTTGAAGAGTCACACATTATACCCAATTTAAAATAAATCATTTCATATTCAAGCTGTATTTTTTGTATTCTGTGTCCTCTTCCCGGATTTCCAGCAAACGGTTTGGCTGTAATGGGGCAGTTCTGCTCTTCAAAAAGGATATTTCAAGATGGCACTCGGGCCACGTCTATAAAATGGGAACTTGAATTTGTATGACCTTCCGCCACCCACACCCACCCACACCACCACAGCAGAGACTGGTTAGGGACTTCCCTAAGGTTCTTGACACTGCCAAAGAAGAGCCTCTGCAAGGTGGCTGCCAAGGGGAAGTCAGTATGAGCTCCAGACCGACACCAGACTCAGCCAGGATTTATAGTTTATTTTAAAAGGGTTCATGACTTCATAACTTCATAACTAGCAGAACGAGATCATTCTCTTTAAAGGGGAAGTCCGGTCAACAAGGAAAAATCAGGGTATCATTAGCTATAACTAAAACTAATACATTTGTGGTTATTTAATGAACTTATCTTTAATCAATAAGAAAATAAAAACATAAATTGTCGTCTGAATCACTGTGTATGGGGGCTGACATTACTGCCCATATTTGGGCAGTAAGGGGCGTTTGACATCACATCCTGCGACGTAGAAAAGCGGAAGCGGCGACAGTATTTCTCTCCGCTTTCCATGCAAAGTCAATAGGAGCCGTTCTACACAGCTGCGATCATCAATAATTATTTCGGATTTCCAGAGGACTTCACCGCTGACATTCCCAAGAGCTATTGCTGAAGCAACAATGCCCACGTGCATGGCCATCGGATGTTCCAACACAACTGGTAAAAGAGGAAAAAACATTGCTTATTTCAACACAGTCACTTCAGCAATCTCTCCTCCGCTCTGTGTGTGTGTGTGTGTGTGTGTGTGTGTGTGTGTGTGTGTGTGTGTGTGTGTGTGTGTGTGTGTGTGTGTGTGTGTGTGTGTGTGCGCGCGCTCAGCTGCAGCGCCGGTGCAAAGCCGTGATCAGCCCAGCATGTGCTGGAATGCTCTTATATTTTAATACTTATACTATAATAATCAGCTAACTTAAGTCACTTCAGCGATCTCTCCTCCGCTGTGTGTGTGTGTGTGTGTGTGCGCGCGCTCTGCTGCAGCGCCGGTGCAAAGCCGTGCTGCGCGGAGCGCGCACACACACACACACACACACGCGCGTGTATAGTTATATACTGTAGGACCGACTGAGTTTGATCTTGGAAAATAGTGCGCCGTGACAAACAGAGCGTTGAAACTTGCTCAACAGCGGGTCCGCCGAGTGACGTCAAAAAATGGGAGGTGACAGTACTATTCTTGACCAAGATGGATTCCTCCACATAAACATGATTAAATGAGAATTATTATTAATTAAAAAAACTTATAATTTTTTGCACAGTATGTAGTAGTTTTATATTTAAAGTACTTTCAGCAGTTTGAATTCTGATTTTGACCGGACTTCTCCTTTAAAGGAAATCCAAACAAAAAGCAGATCTCACATCAGCACAGCAAGGTCTGAGAAACACTCACTTGAAGGGTTTGGGACGTTGTCTGCCGGACAGAGGTTAATTTGACCAGAGGCACAGGGACGGCACTTTGAAAAGCCGAATGGAAGTAGCTAAATGTAAGGAGTCAGATATGAGGCGTTTTTGTGGACCGGAGAACCACCAGAACGGGTAAGCAAGCAGCTGAGACTCACGGAGGAACAGGTAGCATAGCAGCATGGAGACTCAGGCAATCTCAACTAGGAGAGTTCAGCTGGCAGTAGTGATGTTACGTTATGTGCCGAGGCTTGGAGGCGTGTGTCGAGTAATGGAGGGGGCGTTTCCGTGAAGCGCGTATCGAGGCTTGCTTCATTTAGGGGAGGAGCCGAAAACGATGACGTCCGAAGCCTCGCTGGCCGGCTGTACCACGTGACTGCTTCGGGAAGTGGTTCAGATGTTGGTGCGGGGTTTGACAGCTTTAGAAACCCCACAGGCTCCATTCAAAATGTGGGTTGTTGTAGGCGAGTTGCGGTCAGTTGAGAGAGTGGATAGAGTTTTGATAGTTTGGATAGCAGAGTTTGGATAGTGGTTATTTAGTTTGAGACAGTTAGTTTGGTGTTTGGAGAGTTTAGGAGAGAGATAGATAGATAGGAGATCAGTGCTCTCAACTATTCAATTCAATTCAATTCAATTTTATTTATATAGCGCCAAATCATGAAACATGTCATCTCAAGGCACTTTACAAAATCAAGTTCAATCATATTATACAGATTGGGTCAGATTATACAGATTGGTCAAAATGTCCTATATAAGGAAACCAGTTGATTGCATCAAAGTCTTGACAAGCAGCATTCACTCCTGGGGAACCGTAGAGCCACAGGGAGAGTCGTCTGCATTGTACATGGCTTTGCAGCAATCCCTCATACTGAGCAAGCATGAAGCGACAGTGGGAAGAAAAACCACCCATTAACGGGAAAAAAAAACCTCCGGCAGAACCGGGCTAACTATCACGCATTGACCGTCACTGACTTCACACGGTCACACGCAAACATGGCATTTTTCACGCATAAAAATCCCAACGCCCATCTGGGCAGCGGACGATAAAAACTCCGCCTTCTGCTGAGATGTTTCAGCTTCTTTCACAGCTTGTGGCCATCAGTAATTCCTGCTGCAGTTCATGTTAACAGAGCAGCAGGAGGAGCGATCAGAGTTATGAATAATTTTAGTCTTAACCAGCTGTGAAAGTGAGCCGGTAAGGTCCTGTACTGCGTACGCAGGAGGGGAGGGGGGGGGGGGGGGGGGGAAGAGAGCTGCTGCCAGATAAGCCTTCATTCAGAACCAGTGATGGATGCACTCTGGATCATAAAACAGTTCTGCTCACCAGATGCAGTTTAAAACGCTACGTCTGGTTATAAGTTGTTTTTATTAATTCTGCATTTTTTAACTACATGCACCGTATTTCTGTGCCTCAGCGCTTCGGTGCGCTGCTGCCTTGCGCTTTAATTCAGGTGCGCAAAATTACGTTACTTATAATTTGGGTGCGCACTTTTAAGAGTCATTTTAAAGAACTTGTAACATCAGGAGGCTGATCTCAGACCGGTCAGCTCCTATGATCACTGTATAGAAGCCATTTACAGTTTTTATTTATGCATTTCCCCCCTGTTTATCCCTCGCACGCAGCGCACCATCAGGTAAAATCCTCCCACCTCACCGCCCAGAGTGCACTGAGGAGAGCAATAGAGATTTGTCTGGTCGACTGAGATGAGAAACCTGTCGCTGTGAAAGGTGATATAGGTTATAAACTGTTACTGTCTAGAATTGCATTGAGCTGAAAAGAGAGGAGACATCAGCCGCTGGATCGTGCGTAAAGACGCAGCGGGAACCTCTGTGTGCTTCAGTGTTGCTGCTGAGGGGAAACTGTGGGACCGTATAGTACTGGGCTAATCATTGGTCACAGTACCTCAATCTGTACAAACTTGCACTTATTTATTTATGCACCCCGGCATCATCTGTGCCATGTGAGCGTGTCTTTTCAAAGGCTGGAGAAGTAGTATCAAAAAAGAGAAATCATTTGAAACCAAAAACTGTGGAGAAATTGTTGTTTCTTAATAAAAATGCATGAAATCATCCAAGTTACACAAGCATTAGCCTATTCACTACCCCCTGCCTAGTTCCACAAGCACTTTCACTGTCCTCTGCCTGATTAAGCCCATGGCATTTTTCTAGAGTCACAGAAAAACATTATTACACAACATGCCATATCACGTCACTACTATTTTGGGAATAATTACACACAGAGAATACATTCAAACAATGTTTTATTATACACATGTGTATACAAAATTTATGTAGACAAATTATTTCATCCTACACCTTTTGTGAAGTCATTCCCAAGAGCCATAATAGACAAAAATTCAATGCATCACACGTGTTAAGATAGGTGTAGGTGGTGTCGTGTGCACATGAAGCATCAAGAAATGAACCCTTTCTCGAACCAGTTGGTTCAAGTGGTTCAATGCCTCATGAGGCTTCATCTCACCATCACTAGCTGGCAGGGCACACAGGATCCAGTAGAGCAGGAAACAGGCTGAGCTGCAGCATGCAGACTCCGGTGACCTTAGCAGGAGAGTCCAGCTGGCAGAGCACACATGAGCAGGTGAAGCAAAGGCAAATCTCACGGGAAGAGCGATGATGAGTAGGAAGAAGTGAGTGAGAGAGACGTTCTGGCAGAGACAGGTATTAGTAGGCGGGTGAACAGGTGAGCTGAGTGACTAATTAGTGGGAACAGGTGCAGATAATCTAGAGTGGGATGGTGGCTGGAGGCAGACTGAGCTGGAAGGATAACTGCTGGCGGCTGAAACGGTCAACGAATGAACAGAAAAAGTCCTCATAAGTGTAAAGTTAAACTAAACAGAACCATACCTATGACAGATTCGTGTCTTATTTGCGCTTTGAGTCCTGTTTCTGTAGGCTACTGTTTGACAAGGCATTTTTTTAGCGTTAACCACAGTGACTAATTGACCTGCTGCCACTGTGAAGCAAGTTCTACACTGGTGGCGACAAGACACAAAAACTGAAGCTGCAAAGTTACACTTGTGTCACTCCCATAACCCACTGGTTTATGATCCAGAGACATATTTAGATGAATCTTTGGCAAAGAAATTGATTTCTTTATTGTAGTCTTACATAATTTACAGTCAGTCATACCAGTTGTTACATAACATACAGAGAATTTTGTCAGACAAAGTTTAGTTGAAGATATATACATTTTAACAACAGCATGAAAAATATCTTTGTTATTTTCTACCATCTCAGAAAACACAGGTATATAATTTTCCAAAGTTCTTTCATATGTTTGGTCCTCTTTGCTTTTGGTAAATTGCTGTCTAAGTTGTGACATGTCTCTTTCCTCAGATAGTTGCTGCAAAGCAATTCTAGTGCTATATTAAATTGAAGCGTTTTATCGTACCAAAACTCATCTTAATAACACGGAGCACAATGGCATTCTAATACCATTTCAAATACCATATTTTTCTACTTCATAAAATTATATTTTTGCTTATTTTATTATTTTTTATTTTATTTTGCATTTCCTTTTAATCCCCAATGTGTGATTAAGGTAACTTTGGTATAACAGTTTTTCATCAGGGATTCACCGATATGAACAGTATCAAGAATTACAGAAATGCAATTTTGTACTGAATGAAAACTATGCGAACAGAAATTTTTTAAATACGGGTTAAAGTCCAGACTTACAAACTGCTTTTTTCAATCTCTGCTTCTTCTAAAAAAAACAAAAAAAACAATCCTGGCGGCGATGCATCCCTGTCACGTGACCGACCAAAAATCACATGACCAACCTCCGTCCCCCTCTTCAAACACAGGCACAAAAGGCAACTAGATGGAAATAAACATCGGTGCATAATATTGTCCCAGTTTTAGTTATCGGGCCGATACCGATATGTTAAAAAATGATTGGCCAATACTGATGTTAATGCCGATATATCGTGCATCCCTAGTTTTTGTCTTCAGCTCTTTTTATAAAATCTCCAATAAGGTGCTGGGAAAAGTCTTCAAAATTGTTCATGCTCACAAAAATGAAATCTCAAAATCTTCCTTCTCCTGCTGAGAAAACCAGAATACGTAGTAAGGACAGTGCTCAAAGATGACTGTAAATGTACGGTTATCAGAGTTGATATTCCCTCACCTCTCTGTCTGTGAAATTAGATGCTGGCTTCTCTTCCTCCTTCTTTTTGTCGTAGCTTATCTGATCCATAACTAATAAGCAAAGACTGTTCCCCCCACTTTTCACCAGTGTGATCACATCATCCAGACATTTCTCCTCCACATTTTTGCCGTTAACTTCCAATACAACATCTCCTGCAACCAGCCCTGCTCTTTGCGCAGGACCTCCAAAAACCACCTACAGCAGAAGAGAAATGTCAACAACTGAATGAACCCATCTCCCAAAATCTTTGTGCTCATGAGTGCAGGTAGTTGTGAGGTGCATGAGTGGCAGGTCCCACCTCACTGATGAAAGTCCCAGGTCCCTGCAGAAAAGAGTCCAGGTGAAAGCCATATCCAAGAGGACTTTTTTCGATTGTGTAGAGTTTAGAATTGCAAAAGTCATTGGCGTCCTTTGGTAATAGCTGAACATCTTCAGTCTTCCTATTTTTTTTCTCAGCTGCCTCACCATCACAGAACAGAAGAGGAGACAAGCCCAGCTGCAGTAAAAAAAACAACAACACAATGAACAATAAAAGCTAAGTATGATACAAACATATGTTACAGGAGGGTTACCACAGGAAATGTGTTCTTGAATTATGTGCTACAATCTTAATTCGCCCATCGTTTCATTTCATTTTTAAGGAAAAAACCCTCTTCTTTAGCGTTGTATAGTTGTCCTCAGTAACAGTCATTAACTACATGGTTTGGCTGATTTTCACAAATTCTATACCCATCCCATTTTGCTGTTGCTTTGACCGCAGTCATCATGTAGTGCTCCGGGAAGTTCCACCTGAAGTACATCAAGGACGCCATCCCTGCTGGCCTGGACAGCCTGTAGTTCACCTACAGGGAGTATCGCTCAACAGAGGATGCTGTCTCGTTCACTTGGGACGGCTCTGACTGCTCTCCAGCATCCCAACACCTATGTTAGGATGCACTTCATGGACTTCAGCTCAGCCTTCAACACCGTGCTCCCAGACATGCTGGCTCTGAAACTGCACAGCTTGTGATGATCTCCATCTCTCTGCTCTTGGATCAGTGACTTCCTCACCAACAGGCCCCAGGCGGTGAGGATTGGGAAACAGACATCCGCCTCGTTGATCCTCAACACTGGAACGCTGCAGAGTTGTGTCTTCAGCCCTGCTCTCTTCACCCATGACTGCTCTGCTACCCACCCCACAAACATGGTTGTGAAGGTTGCGGATGGCACCACTGTGGTGGGTCTCATATCCAACAACGATGAGACCCACAACAAAGAGAAGGTCCATAATCTGACACAGTGGGGCTCCGGGAATAACCTCTCTCTGAACACCAGCAAGACAAAGCAGGTCATAGTGGATTACAGGAGGTCCAGGAAGGCTGAACACTCTCCTCTATGCATACAGGGGAAGGTGGCGGAGCATGTAGGCCGCATTAGGGTCCTGGGCATTCACATTTCCTCTGACCGCTCCTAGACTGTGAACACCTCCCACCTGGTGAAGAAGGCCCAATGATGGCTCTTCTTTATCAAGAAACTGAAATGGACTGGACTTTCTACTCAGCTGCTAATAAACGTTTATAGAGCTGCAATCGAAAGCATCTTTTTGTCTAAGCTTAACAGTGTGGTATCGGAGCTGCACAGCACAGGAGAGGAAGGATCTAGCATCTACAAGTTCTAGACAGGGTCCAGAAAAGGGCCAGACGTATAGCCACAGATCCCACCCACCAGAGCAATGCATTGTTTGTCCCGCTTCCATAAGGTAAACAATTCAGGACCATTACATCGAAAACTAATAGACTTAAAATAGCTTCTTTTACAAAGATGTGAGGGCTATCGCCCCCTGCGGAGAATCAAATAAACCACCAGCCCAGTTCATAATATGTTACATGTTTACAAACACGCGACTGGTTCCAAAGGTTCTTGATCAGATGAGAATTATTTACACTGTCTCTCACATGCTAATGTCCATTTGCACACTTTAGTTTCTCAGGGAATGTTTGTTCGGACAACTATGCACATTGCACAGTTCTGTAACTTGAAGATTTAAATTAATCTCACAGAATTTTACATCATTCTGTAAAATGACTGCTACCTGTTCTTTTGTCTCGAGCATCAATTAACTTGAACATTTCGACATGAAATTTGAATTTTTGATAACGACAATTTGCACATTTTTAACTTCTCAGGGAGCGTTACTAATCTGATACACTGTTCCAATAACAGTTGTCTACATCGTCTTTAAAGGGACTGCTACCTGTCTTCTTGGCTCAAACATGAATCTTATCAGATGTTAAGGACTATTTTCACGCTTTAAGCTTCTCAGGAAGTCTTATTGGTGCATTCAACTAATTTCTTTTTGAAAAATATTATGTATTGTGTCTGTGTGTTATGTGTAATCTATGTGCATTCTGAGCTGGTGTCTCACCAAAATTGCATTATGATAACATGGTAACACACAATGGCAATAAAGATTTTTGATTCTTGATTGATTTTCTTAAAATTGATTGTTGATTGCCTGGATGGTTATTGAATTTGTCTGTTGATTGAGCAGTTGATCAGTCAATAGTTTCTTTTTTTTACTTGGTTGTTGGTTCGTTTATTTGTTGGTCTGTAGGTTTTTTTTGGGGGGGGGGGGGTTGTTCTATGAGCTGGCTGGTCTGTAGGTTGGTTAGTTTGTTGGTCTAGTTAGTGGTTTGTCAGTTGATTGTTCATTTATCTGGTTGGTTTGTTGGTGGGCAGATTGTTTTTATATCTGTTAGTGCTTTTGTTGTTAGTTTGGTTAGTTGATATGTTGATAAGTTTGGCTGTTGGTTGATCAGTCAGTTGATTATTTACTTGGTTGATCTGTTGGCTGGCCTTTCTGTCATTCTGTGATCAGATTGCTAATAGATGAAAACTTTGCATATAGACAAAATAAACATTGTAAAGAAAATGCAAAAGTGAAGAACAAATAAAGTCTAATTCCTACAACGTTATCTTCAGCAAAAGGAAGTAATAAAGTTCCTGAAGACCAAAAAAAACAACAACAAGTGGACAATGATCTGGCCCTGTACAGGAATTACAAGATGCATCACACTTCAACGTGCAAGTCTGTATATATTTCTTTGAGCATCCTTGTGTTTTTCCAAAAATACGACCGGTTTTGTCTAACAGTATTATCTCTGGTATCTTTCATAGTTACAACCAAAGGAATGGGAATTTGTTTTTAACAATCCGTAAATAACAGAGCTACCAAAAAATTGTCATGCACAGGAAATATTCAATCAAAAATATAAGTAGAATTTCTTCAAGCCTGTTGCACTATTCCTTTAATCCAGTTTTAAGGATTACAAGAAAGTCTGGCTCTGGGATTTTGGGTTTGCAAAACCCTTCTACACAAGTGCTTAACGTATGTTGAGTGAGACCTTAAGAGATTCCCACCTGGTTGTAATACCCTAACCCAGATTGGGTGATTGTGGTGAGGAAGACCTGCTTTCCACTTAGTCTCACTCTTTCCACAATCTCCTCGTGTCTGAGTGAATCCACTGATTCTCCATTGACCTCCAGCAGGATCTCTCCATCCTGCATACCTGCCTTCTCTGCTGGACTGCCGCTGTCCACCTCACGCAGAACATGATCTGATAAATAAAATAAATTTCAACCAAAAAAGGCAAACAGGGTTCGCTTATATTTCAGTTTACACCATTTTCTTCTTCTCACATGTGTTTCCTGAAGGTGTCCTCTCCAGTCGGAGCAGAAACCCATACCCTTCTGGCCCAGAGATCAGGTGGAGCTTTCTGGCTCTGAAGGGCAGCTTATGGGGCACAGCCATGGCGGGCAAAATAGGCATCTTCCTTCGCATGTAGATCCTCTCACTCTCACCATCTATCACCAGGATTGTGATGCTATTTCCGCATTTTTTCATCTACAACAAAACCAGAAAAGATCGTTGTTGAATTTAGATTTCGCATTCTTTCTGAAATACTATGCCATCCTAATGTGATAGTACAAACCATTCGACTGAGGGCAGAATGTGTAAGGTGGGACACCATTGCTCCGTTCATCCACACCAGGTGATCTCCCTTGCAGACTCCTGCCTTTTCAGCCGCACCGCCATTCACCATGTTCACCAAGAACCGGCCTTTCTCTCCTTGGATGCAGACACAGGAGGATCAGCCTAATATCGCTGTACCTATATCAACAGAACAGCTATCTAATCTTGAACATTGGACCTTTTGGGATTGCATGGAGTCAAGTTACCTTCCAAGGCCGTAAAGCTGATACCCAGACCTGAAGCAGGATCCTTGGTGATGTGGCAGAGCCTGGGAGGCCTGCATGGTTCTTCATCGAGGGTTCCTGATAACAGTCGGAGGTCCTGACCTCTTGCCACAGACTGCTCGTATTCTTCACCATCCAGTACCAACAAGCATAACTGCTGTCCACTAAGTTTAATCTTCCTAGCAACCTGATGCACAAATAATAGCTCAAGACAGAATTCATAATATGCCCCAAGTCAAGAGTGACATCCGGATACAACGATCTTACCTCAGGATGGGGAACATCGTCAACATAGCAGTTGTTGACCTCCAGAAGCCTGTCTCCGTCTCGAAGGCCGCTGCGTGTGGCGATCCCCCCTGGCACCACGTTTCTAATCACGTGTCCATGGCTACCTCTCTCCAACCTCAAGTTGAAGCCGTAGGTGTCCCCTTCTTCTCGTTTGAGAATGCATAGGCGTGGCCTGGGAGTCCACACAGAATCTGATTTAAAAGAGGAAAATAGGCTTTGTTTTAAAGAGTAGCTCATCTTGGTGCTGTGTTGTATCGCGCTTTGAAGAAAGTGCAAGCATGATACCTGTGCAGTCTGTGATGACCAAGGCAGGGTTGTCGATTCCCACTTTTGGATCAAATGTAAATTTCCTTTGGGACAAAAGTCAAATTTGTCATTAGCTAGAAAATATGTGACTAGGTGAATTAAGTGTCTTAAAGTAGGATAAAGCTCAGAATTTGTGAAACGCTGCTTAACTGCACAAGCTCACCTTGAATTACAGCATTTATCTCTGCACAGCACGAGAGGCCTTATGTGCAGCCTCAAAGTATTTCAGATTACCGCAGCCCTGAAATCTTCACGCTAACCCAAACGGTACATCGCTTTAGAGAACATATCGAGACTGATACACTAATGGGGCACAAGAAAAGTCTCCGTTCTGTTTAATGCTTTATCTGGTTGTTGTACTCTGTGACACAGAACCAGTCAAAATGTCAAACTAAGCACTTTCCATTCCAGTTAATAATAACCTAAATCAGTTAGAGTTTTTAATAATTGTTGAACAGGGAACAAGGTTTAAAAAACATGTTAGAATAAATACAACAAACAAGAAAGTAGACTTACTCTGTCAACATGATGACTTCCAGCACACCATTAAAAAAAACAAAGAAGACACGAGGTGAATATCTTTGGTTGCA
Organism: Fundulus diaphanus; assembly: GCA_037039145.1. Classification (NCBI taxonomy): domain Eukaryota; kingdom Metazoa; phylum Chordata; class Actinopteri; order Cyprinodontiformes; family Fundulidae; genus Fundulus; species Fundulus diaphanus. The sequence continues at coordinate 3,793,446 of CM073136.1, forward strand.
TAAAACTTTAATTATAAAAGTCCTTATCTGCACATCTGCTGATGAGAGGATAAAAGACGTTTACATAATACAGTTTACCATTTAAAATTTTAAACTTCTGCTTTCAAAATATTGCTGCTTGCAACACTGCACACACACTCATTACCTATCAGCCATTATGATATTATGACATACTGATATAACTGGACCTTATGGCTCTGGTTATGTCTAACTGGTAGTAAAACCTCCTTTTTTACAGTAGGGGTCATATCTGAGCCCTCGCTGATATGTCTGCTGACTTTAACTGACAAGTGAAACTCCATAAAACTGGGTTTGACTTTGTTTCATCATCTTTGGTCTTTGTCCCTTCTAACAAGCTGGAGAAATTGCAAAACATAAAATCCGTTAGAGGAGCAATGTCCTAAAACATGCCTGAAAATATCTGGATTACGTTCTTGATGCGTTGAGCTTGGACACCAGAACAGATCGGCTTTTTTTGCATTCAGGCGCAAGCAGCACTGGCTCATAGATTCCAAGAGTACAGGGCGTTTTCTGCAGAAACACAACTGTGCCAGAGTGCACCGAGCAAGGTCCTTTCATTGTGGAAAAAATGTAATCCCTGCAGGGTAATGCAGTGCCTGGCAAAGGCATTTATTTTCTTTGGAGTTTTTCCACAAGTTGTTTCTTTACAACTACAAGCTTCAGTGAGTACGTCAGTGAGTACCCCCCCCCCCTCCAAATAAAAATCTGAAAAGTGTGGCTTGCAGTTGTATCCATCACCCCCTGGAGTCAGTACTTTATCAAAAAAAAAACTTTCAGTACAGTTACAGCTGGAAGTGTCTTTGGGTTTGTCTGTGCCAGGTGTGCACATCTCAGGACCAAATTTACTTTCTTATTTTTCTTTACAAAACAGCTCTAACTCAGTCAGGTGGGATGGAGACTGCGTTTGAACATCTGTTTTCAAGTCTTGCCACAGGTTATCATTTGAATTTATATCTGGACTTTAACTGGACCATTTTAACACATGAAAATACTTAATTTTAGCTGAAGGTGTTTGTTTGGTGATATTGCCCTGCCAAAAGTTGAACCTCAATTGTTGTTTCATCAAAAACCATTTGAGCCACCTGAGCTGTGGCTTTCTGCAGCTCCTCCAGAGTTATCATGGTTTTCTTGGTTGCTTCTGGGATTAATGCTCTCTTTACCAGGCGGTGGGTTCAGGTAGGTTTGCAGTTGGGTCGCATTCTTTCCATTTTGGGACGGTGGATTGAATAATGTTAATCAGTGAGATATTCAGAGCTTGGGACATTGTTTCATAACCCAACTCTCGTTTAAATTTCTTCCTTGGTCTTCATCGCCTCAGGGGCTTTTACAGAACAGCTGGATTTATGCTGAGATGAAAATACTCACATTTACTAGTTGGATGACTTTTGAAAGCAGTTGGTAGCACTGGATTTCACTCAGGAGTATTCAAATAAAGGGGGCTGAATACAAATGCCCACCACGCTTTGCAGATGTTCATTTTCCAGAAAATGGAAAGCCGTGTATCATTTTCCTTTCCCTTAACTATCATGTCTACTTTGAGTTTGTTTGCCATGTTTAACCCCAGTAAAAAAACATTCAAGCTGCCAGGTGTAAAGTGACAAAATGTAAAAAAAAAAAAAAAAGTTGTTTTGAATACTTTTGCAAGGCACTGCAGATATTTGTATTTGCTCTTCCCTGTCTCCCATAGGAAATGAGGTGATATGAAAATGCCTGCAGCATCACACCGAGCTGCCGCTGTGCCATTCTCTAACAGTGCTACACGTTCTGTCATATTTCTGTCTCTCTGACAGGATCAGCCTTACGGATGCTTAAAAATGTGCTGCCGTCGGATATCCAGCTCTTACAACAGACCTGTGTCACTCCACTCAGGCACCTCTGGACAGCTAATGGGTCACTGTTTGCTTTTCCTCTCATAAACCGTCTCTTCAGTCCTCACGTAAGGTCCAAACAGAATGATTGACTTCAGCTGATATTGTCTTGTACAGCCAGCGCTTTTGTATTTAAAGTAGGTATCTTTTAAAACACAGTGAATGCGATCAAATTTAATTAACTTAAACTTATAATTTTTGTACTGTCTTTCACAGCATCATTCACGTACAGCAGGATCAGAACAATGAGAAAACAAACACAGAAAGGGTACTGCATGGAGCATAAATGCACAGTTGTGTGAAATGTAAAAGCCAGATGGAAACGAGCAGGATTAATGCTACTGTAAAGCCACAAAACCCAAGCATGTTAAATGACAGAATAAATGCACGCCTTACCTTCACCTGAGCTCATGTTGTGCTGCTTTCAACGTCAGGACAGCAGACCACACAGAGGGAAGGACCTTTGTGAACGTATGTGCAGACACTCCTCCCTCTGAGGGGTTAATGTTTGATCAGAGTGGGATGTTTTGAGCACACATGTCTGTGTCGCATTGTTCTGCAGACAAAATGCGCAGAACGCTCTGAGCGATTGTTCCTAAGTGGTCTGTCTCCAAAGGAATAGTCAATACACAGAGCTTTGGGGGAAAGTTTCAGATCATTGTTCTGCCGGAGTTACAGAGTTGCGACCCAGACTGGCAGTCAGGGTCAGGGCCGAAGATTGTGGGAAAACTGATAAACAATCCAATAGAAATAGAGACGAGTGAAAAGGAAAAAAAAACATCTGAATAAGTGAGCAAAGATCCCAACCATGCACAATGTTTGGAAATGTGTTGAACATTTTCAGACTTTGTCACTTTATAGAAGCCCAGCTTTTGATGTGGACGGTAAAGGGTGGCTGATTTCTAAATGTTTTGCTAATACGAGTCTTTTACTCGACCCGAACCAAATCAATACTTTGTATAGCCGCCTTTTACTGGGGGTACAGCTGCAGGTATTTAGAAAATGTCTCTACAGGCAGAAAAGTTTCAAACAGTCCGGTTCCAGACACATTGTCTCAGGTAGTCTGTCTGTGGTAATTAACAACCAAGTCTTGCCACAAATTCTGGTTTGGGCTCAGGTTTGGACTTTGACTGGACCATTGCCCCTGTCTCATATCTTTGACAGGATTTCTTGCAGGAACGCCCTTTATTCTGCTCCACCCATCTTCCTATCGACTCTGACCAGCACAGTGTCCCAGGTAAAGAAAATACTCTTCAACACATGACGTCGGGATCGTGTGCTCAGGATCGTGTACAGCATTTGTTATCTGTCATAGTTCATAGTTCCTCTTTCGTAGTTGAATTAAATTCAGGTTCAAGTCAACAAGCTTCAATTTTGGTATCTTTGCCCCCTACATGGCTGGTGACAAATTTAAATGGGGCAAAAAAATTACTTGCTTCTCACCACAACTCCTAGCTTCTCCCACCTAAGCTGTGGATCTCTGCAGCTCCTCCAGAGTAACAAAACGCCTCTTGGCTGCTTTTCTGGTTAATGTTTTCCACTTCCAACCTGTCAGTTTAAGTGCGCAGCCATGTCTTGGCAGGTCTGCAGATGTGCCATACTCTTTATTTTTTCTGGACTGAACAGGACTTTGTGAGATGTTCAGAGGTCTTGATATTTTTTAAACCCTAACACTGCTTAAACTGTATCTCCGACCTGTCTGCTGTGTTCCTTGGTTTTTGTGATGCTGATTTTCCATTAATCTGCTCCAACAAACATCTGAAGCCTTGAGTAGGCCCAAAACTGCACGATGTAGGTGACTCTGATTCACTGATTCCCGTTTTGTATCAAGCTATGTACTGGAACAAATCTAACAGGTCCTGAAGCAAACTCTTGGGTAGAGAGGGCACACGGACACAATGCAACACAATAACCTGTCACGATTTGGGTTTTTTCTTGGTTTATGTTATCAGATTTATTAGTTAAGTTTCTGCTTTTGGGGTCTTGTTTGGTTTTGTTTTAGACATGTTGTTCTGTTTAGGTTACCTGTTTTCCACCTGTCACTTTATCAGTTCTGTTTGGTCTCCCCTCAGCAATCTGTCAGCTTTCTTGCCTTGATTAGATCCACCTGCTCACTTATAATTAGTCTTCACTCCTGTTCACCTGTTCACTCCCCTATATAGTCCTGCCACAAACCTCTGCAATCTGCCAGATCATTAACGAGCCACGGTGAGTTTAGTTCCAGCATTCTTTATTCTGATTGACCTGTTGACGATAACCCGAGAGCCTTTTTGATTCTGAGCCAGCCTGTTCCCTGATCTGTTTTTCCTGCCCTGTCTGACTGATTTACCGGTTTACCGACTAGTTTCTGTCCTATGGTTATCCGAGCTTGCTTTGCCCTGTCTGTACCTCTGCCTATTTTGGACTGCTTTTTGTGTACCGGATTTTGGACTGCCCTTTTGACTATTGAGCCCGCCTGTTCCTGTTTTCATTATTAAAATCCTGTTTTTTGCCTTAACCTCACTTGTTGGGTTTGAATACTGGGTTTGCCTGATTCACGATCATAACATAACCCTAAACTCCCTGAAGCTTGTTGAAAGACTTTTGACACTGATTTGAAAAAAAAAAGAACAATATGTTGATTTATCATCAGCTTAAAAGGCAAAGCTTTGCCCAGAAACATGCAGCTTTCATGGTAACATTTTGAAGATAACATGATGCAGTCAGCAGAACCGACCTCCTTATTTCACTGCTACACTGTTACACGACCTGATCTCAAATGAATTTTTCCCCCATTGCTGATCAAACACAGCAGCCTCAGACAATCCAACATGTAACCAAACTTGGACAGCACACCTTCCCACGGGAAGGTCATGAACGCTGGAGAAGTAACATTGATGGCTACAAAAAACACGTGGTTTCTCTGCAACTTGCAAAGAGATGTTAAACCAGATGTCTGCGTAGGTATCAGTATGGGCTATTTAATCTGCTGTTCTGATGACTACCCCTTCACAGCGAATGAAACGTATTATTAAAAACCTAAATTCATGCATTTATGTTCTTGAGTGTACGGAAACTACAAATGAACTAAAACTGAATGTATTTGAATTGCATGGTCCTCTTTTTGGAAAGCAATCAGAAGTATATATATATATATATATAAATATATATCCATGAGAAGATGAATGCACCCATGTAATAAAATAATGCTTTTATGATACGTAAATCAGAGAGGTTACGTTTATGAAATAATTACCTTGAAAAATGGTCACCGACGGCCGATTTTATTGCCACTAGATGGCAACAAACTCAACTTCATCATCAGTGACACAATTGCGCCTCCCTGTCCAAATTACATCAATGTCTTTCAAGTTGACTAAATGGTGTTATTTCTTGGCTAAACTGCGCATTAACCAATGGCAAGCTCCTAAAAACAGGGCATTCATTCTGCCCGGGCAAGCGACTATACCCTCATGCTAATAGTTTTCCAGCCTGTTTTTGTGCGATGACAGTAGCCTTACACTGACTAGTTTCTTATTTTACATCAGAATTTGCTGCTTTTTATTGGGACTCGTCAACGCTGACGTTTATTCCCCCTTGCCAAATTGTACTTTTGCATGCTTCAGAGCAGCAAAGGGTCACGCACAGTCAATTAGTAACTTCTCCCCAGCCAGGGTTCAAAGGTTAAGCTGTGTTAGGCTTCATGAGACTGAAGAGGAATGGTAAAGATATGGGAGAAATACTGGAAGTCAAGAGATGCTCGCATGTTTGTGTTCCTTGCATTAATATGCAATGTTTTGGGAGTGGCTAAAGTGTGGTGTTTTATAGTTCAATTGTAGACTGTTTACCAGTTTCTTTAGTATACTGAAGAACAATTAGAATATTTTGCAAGGTTTAAAAACTGTTATCAGGAAAGGCATTTAATTTGGAATAATTGTCAATATTTACAGTGTAGATCCTGTTGCAGAATCACATATTGCTATGATATGCTGGACATAAATGTTTAGACCAAAGCTTGACTGATGTTGAGCCATTCTTGTATTATGGACACGAGTTATTTGTTGTTGCTTTTTTATGGCTTTTGTTTCTCCACCTTCCTTTGTTTTTTTTCTCAAGACACCTTCTTAGTGCTGCTTCTTTCATCATGGTTGAAAATGCACAGATTATCAACGTTTACCTGCACTGCACTGTTCAGAGGTTGATATTGGAGGACATTTTGACCCCAATATTTTTTCATAGAGGTCTTTGGGCAGATTATAAGCAAGCAAGTGTTGTGTGAGGATGCTTCACTGTTGGCACAGTCCAGAAATAAATGTATAATCTAATCTTTGAAAAACATTGAGAGGTAGGTAGGATCCTTTAGAGACCAGTCTTCTATTCTCCATCCTTTTAACCCTCTGCAAAATTGTACTTTGCCCTTGATGTTTTTTTTGACAAAAATGACTTCTTTACTCTCCTTCTTGGCCCAAGGAAGCAGTCTAAAAGTCTTCAACATACTGTGCACGCAGGTACTGTCAGTGTTGAGCAATAGTACTAACACAACACTGTCGCATGCTAATTTTTTCATGTGTCCTGTAGCGGCATATCAGGTACAGTATACCATATGGAGAGGCTTGTTGCCTACAGGTGCTGTGGCAGCTTTGATCCACAAAAACATGTCTAAAGATTGTGTTTTGATTACTTGATCGTGCCTAAGATTAGCAAGGGACAGTTGGCCTCGGCACCCTGAGGCAGCAGCAGCCTCAAGTTGGCAGATATTACACACCCCTACAGCCATTTGTAGCCATATGGCACAGAGGCAGGTTGGCAGCCAAGTGTAGAAGAAGAAGCCCCCAGGCCTGAGTGACACAGGGAGAGACACAGGGCACCAAATACCCCCCACCCCACCCCACCCCGCTGCCCTGTTCCCCAGTGCTGGTCAAGACTGCAAACTGGTCATTTTGGCGGCCAGGTGCCTGCAAAAGCAGAACCACCAAGCACCAAGCAGGAGGAACCTTCTAAAGTCCCCAAAACTTACCTGTCAGGCATAGTCAATCCTCTACAGCTGAGACCAAACATTGGAGGGCACTGTGCCGTTCTACCAAATCGAACTGCGCCAAGAAGGCCAAGGGAGCAGGACCCTGACCAGGGCCCAGCTCAGTCCCTGCAGCCCACAGCCGGCTCAGAACATCCCAGAGAGCCACAGGCTGCAAGCCCCGGACCCACGGCTCTGTGACATGGCCTGAGACCGCAGGAACCAAAGAGGGCCATGTTGGATCCACGCCTCCCCATCCCCCCACAACATCAGAACATGCGTTTTGACTCAGTCTCAGGCCAGTCAACGTATAAGTGTGTGCTTAGCAAAATGACAGAAGTGTCAAGCTAAATTTGTAGATATGGTCAGTGGAAACAGCAGCCAACTTTCTCAGACCTTCTGAAAGCCAAGTGAACTGTTAATCAAGACAAATTTAAAATATTACATATAAATCTGTCTTACTGAAAGAAACAGAGAAGTGTAGAGTGACTCATGGCCTCTGTTCAGCAGGCTATTAACATTCACACATAACAGGAGGGACTTGAATCTGCAAAGTGACAAAGAGACTGTAAAAGGTAGGCTTTTCCTTAATCGGAAACCAGATTAACGTGGAACAAAATGATGTGAAAGTGAGAGAGCAAGGGGAAGAAACAGAGAACAGAGGACCCATTGGGGCTGTTTTTTTCACTCTTGGCTCTGGATTCAAGTGTCAGTCTCACTCAGTCATCCCTGCTGGGATCCTCTTAGCCACAGGAAGATGCAGACCTCCTATTTGTGTTTTAATCCTGTCTGTAAGTCTGTAAGGTCACTACTGTATATGATTCACCTATTTGGTGTGCATGCCTCAAATCCAAGCATGGATGCACGTTGACCTTCAGGGTAGAGACTGTATAAATTCGACTACACCCCTCGGTTTTATTAAACTTGACGCTAGAACCTATCAAAGGCAGCTGGTGTGGTTTCCTCGCAAAGAGACCGAAGGTGACACACATTGGTTCTCTGTGTGTGTCTGACACTTCCTTGGGCTGTGAAGCCATGGCAACAGCAAAATGAGTAGGGCATTTGGAGCAGCCTTCATTAGACCCTGCCTCTGATTCACACTCTTTTAACAGGCAGAATTAAAAGCTTATCCACAGGTGATGACTGGGTGAATTGCTTTATTAGGGTTGGGTCGCCGTGAGTAAAGAAATCAAAAAGGTTTGGTCGTGACTTATGTTCCTTAATTCAGGAGTTGATTGCCTAGATTGGACAATGCAAAACCATCCTATTTTTATGTGCATTTATTCAGAAAATGTAGGTATTTTTATAGTTCTACTGTAACATCAACTAAAAGGTGTTTCACAATATACTTTTAGGAAAGAAAGTTTATGACTCCTCCATTAAACCTAAACATGATTTTAGGACCTTGACATTATCTGCATCACTGCGAATAAACAGTTTTCTATCTTTTTTTCTATTTTTTTGTTTTTATTTGGGATATATATAATTAGCATTCTTTTCATGGCTGACATGTCTCTTTAATGTTCCACAAGGAACTATATCTCCACCTGTGGAGGGGCAGACCAGATGTTAGTGTCTCCCCTATTTAAGAGAGTGTGTTCCAGCTGTTGAGGATTCCTACATCTCAGAGATCTGATCAATTGTTGAACCCCAGATTTAGAGAACGCAATTTGTCTTGGTGCGGGGGTACCTGCGTTGTATTTAAAGCCTAGCAACCCCTTTTGTCCCAAAGCAAGAGCTGTGCACACAAAGTAGAGTTTATTTCCAGTGCGGATTGGAGCCCCTGCCCCTTTGCCCCTTTGCCCCTTGATGCCCAAAGTGCCCTTTTGTCAGTGTTGTTTTTTTTTTTTTTATGTGTGTGCACGTGTTTGTTTGTGTGTGTGTGTGTGTGTGTGTGTGTGTGTGTGTGTGTGTGTGTGTGTGTGTGTGTGTGTGTGTGTGTGTGTGTGTGTGTGTGCGTGTGTGCATGTCCAAAAGGAATAATAATTTAGATCTACCGTACCACGGTAGCCGTGGCCGGTTACATGATCCACATAACGTGCCCTCACTCTGCCCTTCTTTTCCTCTCGCAACTTGCAGCTCCACTGCCTCGCGGCTACTGCCGCTCTGCCCGGTCTGTCCTGCCCCTTTAAATCTGCAGCACACGTGACTGTGCTATGTGCTGTTTAACTCCACTGTCATTGGTTATACTGCTTTAAATTCCGCCTTCCCTCTTTCTGATTGGCTGTTTTCTAGTGCGTGCATGTGCGTGCTTGCTTGGAACGCGAGATGTTTTGATTCATACTGGGATACTGCGGTTACCATAATTAATACTAGGCTACGAAACTAGTCCCAGTTAAGAAACTAAATATTATCTGCACTAAAATAGGTGAAAGCTGCTGAGTGCAGTTCTATAAAGAAGCAGGAGAGACTGTGTATATTTGTGGAACTTAAGAAATGTAAGTAACCAACGTTAGCATCTCAAAATAGCATTTAATTCTGAAGTATAATGCATTCATCAACAAAAACCTAATCTGTTTTATAAAACTAAATATTCTGTGCCAGGCAGGTGTTCTGAAGACCGCTGGAAAGATGGAAAATTAAAGACTGTAGGATATTAAAAATTCTGATTCTTAGCCACAGCTGCCTGAAAAAAGAAAAGATGAGGGTTTCCCTTCTACCATATTTTGTTGCTATTATTGCTTAATTTTTTGTTGACCCTTTGATGCAGTTCAGGTATAAATAGCAGGTGATATTTCTTTTACATGATATACAGTATAAGAACACTAGATGCTGCCTAAACAACTGCTATATTTGTTTAGACTTTTGCTTATTTATAATAGCGTAATTAGGATTCCACAAAATGATAGTGCTATTTATTTCACTATTTCTACTTTTAGAATTAGAATTACGACAAATACAACCGAGGAACACCATTTACATTGTTTTTGTTGTACAAAGGTTTTCACACTGTCCATTAGGAAATTAGTGCAAACCAGGAGCGGAGTTAGACATTCTCATCATCAGGGACTTAGCCCATAAAATATTACTTCACTACAAGAGTAATTTGGTACACCAAAAAAGTCTGTTGATGTGGTCGTAAAATTTATTTAATATAGGCCTTTACATATCTTAAAGTTTAATCTGCTGTTCTTTAATAGCCTTACTAGTATATGCCAATAGTATATTAATATGTTCTCATTTCAATGATGAAATGGACAACCACTCATGTAACAATTCAGTCTTGGTGTCACCAATCTTACTCAAAGTACAGTATTGGGTCTTCCATGCTCCTTTAGCTATGTTTTATGATGCAGAGAGAGTATCTTAGATTAAAAAAATAAGGGTGGGGTTTATCTCTGCACATTTCTATATCTTCAAAATAAAATACAGGATATATCTAGACAACAGACATATTTTTAATATATTTGGTTTAATTGGCAAGTTTTTACCATCTGGCTCTGTTGGTGGTAAGTTCAAATGCAAACTTTTTCAAAGTGGGAAAAAAGTCCCAATTCAACATTCATCAGATCGGGCGCTGCTTTATAATAATAATTGAACTTTATTGATCTCACAATGGAGAAATTCACTTCTGCATCTTTACCCTTCCCCTCGGGGAGCAGTGGGCTGCCACTGTGCGGCGCCAGGGGAGCAATCGGGGGTTAAGGGTCTTGCTCAGGGACCCAGAGTGGTAGTCTGTGGGAGTTGAACTCAGAACCTCTGGGACCCAAGCTCAATGCTCTAACCACTAGGCCACCAGATTAACAAAAAGCATCTAGTGTGTGTCGTGCTTATAAATTTGTATAAATGTAGCAATAAATACTGCTTTTCTCTTTAAACAGAAGAAACGCTCAAGTCAAGCATAAATAAATAGGAGCATGCATATTGCGTAGGACCAATGATGTCAGACCAATGAAGCTTTGGGCCAATAGTGTCCCTAGGGTTAAAGTTCAAATCAAACCTATGCCCTTGATTCCATGTTACATTCTTTATAGAAAGGGTTGGCACATTTCAACCGGTTGTATAGCAAGGTATGTTTCTGTAACTCCGTTTTAAATCCGTGCCTCATGTGCCCTCTTATAGGGATAAAAGTGTATTGAAATGTTAAGCGAGGACCAACTCACAGTTAGATGGGGTATATAAGTAGAATTTCTATTGGAGCCGAGCTCTTTTTAAGCACTTCACCTGTCAGCCATCTCCAAAAGGTGTTCAAAACGTTTCATTTGTTAGGATCACAAGCAACCCCCTAAAATTGCAATTATTCTTTGTGATGCATTTACCAACAACCCCAACTTAATCACAAGCACTAATGTTTACAATGTACGTAGGCCAGATATTTACGATATGACAAAAATATTGAAGCTGTTAAATATTTAAATTTTCCTGTCTTAAAATCGAAACACCAAATTCATTACGGCACTTATGCATGATTAACAAAGTAAAGAAAAACTTGAAATCTGTGCTCTTTGTGAAAATGAATAGACTCCATGCAGCTCCCTGACGGTTGGTGGCCCTAAGCAGTGGCATATATCCCTCCATGCTTCGGTGTGGCTCTGGTTTCAAGCAAAAATAAAATAGCAGTCAGGTGATCAATACAATTGTCAAGACTTTATTCAGTTATTATTTTGAAATTCAAAGAGTTCTTCTTTTGTTGACTTCTTGCATGCAAATGTTTGCTGAGCTTTCTGACGTCTGCAGGGTTCTGTGCAGGAAAACCATAAACTTACGGTAGTTTTCAACCACACACGGTTGACAAATACTCACTTTCCTGCAAAGTCTTCTTTTTCACAAGCCATGATTGCTGGCTCATCAAAATATGATCTCCACGAATGGGTCTCAGCAGTCAGTTGTGGATTGAGTAATATTGTCACATCCTCTGCCAACAGAAATTGTGGATCTTAAAAGAGGAAATAAATACTAGCACGTCTCGCTCCACCTAACAGATATTGGATGTTTGTGTTCAAACATTGAACATTATATCATAATGTTTTCTTTTTTTTATCAAGGCAAGATCAATCCACGTAAACCAAATGTTACAGCCTGAACATTTGAAAAACAAAATCTGATCACCTATTTTCTGCGCAAGAATCTATAATAATCTATTTGGACAGCGTGACCAATTTCCACATTAAGTTTTCATTCAAGTAAACTTACAAAGTGGAGTATCACAAGAAACGTTTTGGGACGTGACGTATTGTCTAAATAATGTATCAACTTCAAAAAGAAATTGCCCAATAGACGTCTAGAAAAAAAGTTGAACGTCTTGTTTGGGTTCGAGTGATCTGATTGGCTACAATCCCTGCACACCGCGTAGTAATGACGTTAATTTACAAAGACGAATGATGTGGCAAAAATCAAAGGGCGAATAGAAGGAAGTAGATCCACTTTTACATCTGTAATCGCTTTCTAAAGTAATAAAGTCATACGATCCTGTTTCGTATTTTAACACAAAGGTATTTGCTGGGGTGGAGTGAAAATAAATGTTCATATGTACATTTTCTTAGCACAATAGCATGCACTTTTTTTAAAGAAGTGCGACGAGGTATTCATCCGCCTCGTTGACTGCACTTTCATTTCCGGGATGTTTTATGCGCTGACCAGCCTCCATCGCCATTGCAGGTCCAGGGAGTCGGTGAAGTGGCAGTCGGTAATTAGCCAGGGAAACACCTTAACCGAGCGCTGACGGGACGAACGAGAAGCACCATCACACCGACAACACGCTTTACGGAAGGTTTAGACACATTTGAGAAGTGGGCTTTAGAGTAGATGCTCCCTGGCTGTCCGGCTAGGACCTGTGAGAAGCAGCCTTTAGTTTGTTAGCAGTAGAAGGAACCGGAGGAGGGTGACAGGAGGAACCGCCATGGCTCAGATCCTGCCTATTCGCTTTCAGGAGCACCTGCAGGTACGTGGAGGAGCCAGTGAACCAGAGGCTTTTTCAGCGAACTTTGTCTTTCTTTCTCGCAAATAACGCCATAATGTGCAGTTTGGGAGACTTTCTGAACATAAGTTTGAGCTCGCTAGCAGGCTAAGTTAGCTTTCGGGAGCTAGGCTAACTAGCTTGACAGGGTGGATGACGTTTATCTCAACTAGCATCGAGCCAGCTGGCTAACACTTTGACAAGACGAAGTTGCTCTTGATTTAACCAGCAGCCTCGAATATAACGTCATATTTCCTAAAAAAAAAAGGTTGTGACAGTTAAACTTTTAGCAAAAAGTTTTTTTAAAACTTGCTCGTCCTTGACCGTATTGTTGGAAGGTAATAGATGTTAGTACTTAAAGCTATGCGTTTTTTTGCTTTCACTCGTAAATCGTTTGCAGATTTATAGACCGAGGTAGTTACATAATTGATGGTATTATGAGCTCAATTAACACAACTGAGCACACGTAACCACGTTAAAGGGAGAGAAGGTGAACTCTAGGGAACTTGCTCAGTAGTTTTGTTCTTTTTCTATTTTCGTGTTTCAGAAGCATATCATCATGGCCGGTTGTAGGAGTCATGTGGTGTGTCGGCTCGGATAACCATTCAAGTCCTGATGCTCAATGACTTTTCCCATGTTGGCTGAGGCTCATGGACTCCCATAGCACGATGTCTTTTTGAACTAAAACTGCCTTAATCGGTGAAACAAATTGCCATCTGGATTTGACCCAAAATGAAACGTTGTTACATTTTATTTTTTGTTTTTGTCCTTTAGTGTGGCTATAGGAAAGGTTACCTATAACCGCCACCACCTCCGCTTTAAAAGACCAAACTTTTACTGAGTAAAGATACTTGTTGGCGAGGTTAACAAAATGAGGAAGGCTGCTGTTTTTCTAGACATAAAAAAAATAAGGATGAAATGTTTCAATTAAGATTATTAGGTAATGTGTCTTCTTGTCTGTAAGGTAATACTACTGGTTTTCATAGACATATTTTTTTCCCTCGTGGCTATACAGCAATCAGAACGGTGAGCTTTCAGCTGAAGTATTATCTTGGAACTACAACACGCTGTTGATGATCGTGTGTAGCTCAGATATCGACCCTTGAAGAGATCAGGGTTGGTATATTCAGTGACTGTTGGGCACAGCCTTCTTTTTAAAACCCAAAGCTGATTGTCATGTGCCAGCTGTCCACAAACGGTGATCCAAGTTACAGTTCCCAGGTGAATTTAAGGGTGCAGCATTGTGTTGTCTTGTTTTAAGGCAGGTGGATGTGATGTTGTGCTCTACATCAGGTATTTGTTGCCGTGTACTTTAAAAAAAAAAAAAAAAGAGATCTGATACAGCTTTGTTAAAAACAAGTGGAAAGTACTCATCTGGGTTTTTACCACGGGGTTTTGATGAGTTAATCTGTGGGCCTGTCACAAGAGGTTTGTAGAGAGGCCGGGCCTCTCACAAAGTTGTGCAAACATCTTTTGTTTTGACAGTCACAATGAAATTATTATGGAGTTATCTATTTAAAAAACAACAACTTTTTGTTAAAAGACTTTGCTTTTAAGTTAATATTCGATTGTGCCTCACTGTACTGATGCATCTTTCCTCATAAATTATTGTTTTTCACACTGGTTTCAATTTACTTTCATATTCAATTAAACAATATTTTCTCATGAAACTGAAGTATCTTAGTTTTTCATTTGAAGCATAATTGGATCCTAAATAGTTAATACTTTAGCTGTGGTTGCGTCACTGCCAGTCTGATTTGCTTAGGCTTTCCCTGATTGTTTTCTTGTGACAGATCAGCTCTCAGGAGACCTTTTGTAGTTTTCACTTATGCATTACATGCCTATGCTATTTCGTGCGTCTTTCAGAACGTCCATCAGTTTAGCTACTTGTGCTGGAAAGTGAAATGTGCCCTTAAGTTTGCATTACACTTTTTGTTTTGTCTACATCAAGACATGGTCTACATGGTTTATTACTGAGTTGGCTGTGAGAGGTTGAGAGGCTAAATCCTTTCCTCTGCCTACATCTCCCAGGATGTCGTGCAGTTCTGGATCAGAGTTCAGTGAAATTATACATCATTTTATTGGACGTGTTTTCTGTTGATATTGATCAGGTATCTATTGGTGTGTGTGTGTATATATTGTTTTATTTCCCAGCTCTATTTGAGAAAACTGAACTTGACCAATTGGAAAACCTTTTGATTTGAAGGATATATATATATATATATATATATATATATATATATATATATATATATATATATATTTTTATTTTATTTTTTGCATCCTTATTGGTGGAGTCAATTGGTTTTGGAGAGACCCGTTAACCTATAACAGCAGTAACCTTCAGTTTCTATGCACTTTCACATGAAGAAGTGACTAAAATAAGCAACTCTTTACACTTCATGTTAAAATCAATCTAATTTAGTGGGTAGGGAGCTTATTGGTATACTGAGGTGACAGTTGATGTCTTGACTTTAGCGTGGAAAGACTCAGTCAGCAAAAAGTGTTCTTTGGCTACTCTCTATCTCCCGTTTCCTGCCTTCTGTTACTTTCCTTCAAGCTTTGCAAGCATGTGCCTTTTGTCATCCGGTCAACATGCATAGCTTGCATTTTTATACATCATCCATTTATATAGTATGTGGTAGATTGAAGTTTGAGACGTTTAATTGGCGGTGTCATTTTAATTGGTTGTATCTGAGCTGTGTGCTGCTCACAAGACTGTTTAGTTTGTCACAATTGTGGCCTATTTCAATTGTTGCTCGTGTAGTGAGGTTATTTTAATGGGTAAGTACGTACACTATATTGCCAAAAGAATTTGCTCACCCTTCTAAATGATGGAAATCAGAGGTGCCAATCACTTTCATTTCCACAGTTGTATAAAATTAAGCACTGAGGCATGCCGACAGTTTCTACAAACATTAGTGAAAGAACGGGTCCCTGTCAGGAACTCTGAGTTCCAGCATTGTACTGGGATAGGACGCCACCTTGGCAATAAGTTCTGTCGTTAAATATTCCTGTCAACTTCCATTGGTATTATAACAGAGGAATGGACGACAGCAACGCGGCCACAAAGTGGTAGGCCACGTAAGCTGACGGAGCGGAGGCAGCTGATGCTGCGCATAGTGCTTAAAGGTCGCCAGCTTTCTGCAGAGTCAATCGCTGTAGACCTCTAAACTTCAGATTAGCTCAAGAGCGATGCATAGAGAGCTTCATGGAATTGGTTTCCATGGCCAGTCACTGCATCCGAGCCGTACATCTAGTGCAAAGAATCAGACGCAGTGGTGAAAAGCACTGGGAGGGACCCATCAGGCTTCAACAACTGCCGATCTGATGGACGAGAAGAGATTTGGGACATCCCATGCTCCCAACTTTGTGGGACCAGTATTGGAGCTGGCTCCATCCTCTTCCAACATGACGGTGTGCATCAGTGCACCAACCAAGGTGCATAAAGACATAGATGTTGGTAGATGTTGGGTAATGGTAGGGGAATGGGGTTCCCCCACAGCTCTGACCTCTACAGTCCTGACCTCAGTCCTATTGGGCACCTTTGGATGAATGAGAGGGGACACTCAGAGCCAGGCCTTCTCGTCCAACATCAGTGTCTGGAAGACGGATCAAAAATTCCCGTAAACGCTCCAAAACATGGTGGACAGCCATCCCAGAAGAGTTGAAGCTGCTGTAGCTGCAAAGATTGGACCAACGTTGGATTGAACCCTATCGATTCAGAATGGGAGGTCACTTAAACTCACATGCAAGTCAAGGCAGGGGAGTGAATACTTTTGGCCATTATAGTGTTTTTTTTTTTTAGTTTTTTTTTTTTTTATGAAGTAAACATGGGATTTTTTTAAGGTGGCCAGGTTGGGATAGGAAATGACCTAACATTAAGATACTGCGGGTAAATGTTGAATGAGTGACTGAAGACATGTTAAGCTGTATTACAAAGTTGGGACTGGTACGGTTTTGTTTTCTAATCTTTCCAAACACTTGTTGATTCTGTTTTATGTCATGGGAACCAAATGGCCGGTTTCGAGATTTCTCATGTTTACAGTTATTTACGAACCAGGACATTTTGAGGCAAAAGCACGAGTTGAGTTGTGTAAGAAAGGGCATTAATTCTGTTCAGTTCTCACATAAAGAAACCCATAATTACAAGCTGCACTAACATTGCTTGTCAGTGCTTAAATCTGGGTTTCTAAGCATACACAGTCATTTGTTATGTTTACAAAAGTTGCCTTTATTTACACAGGGAGAAAACAGGAGTTCACAAAGGTTTGAAAATCTAAGCTGTTGCTTGGAGTAAACCCAGAGGAAGGACTGATAGTTTCTTAAACCCAGCTTTTATAATGTCCCATTGCAAAATGTCCTCGTTGCACTCTGAACAATGCTTGTAAATGACCAGCTGATAGCTCGTGACAGGCTGGCAAGGATGCTGATTTGCTGACCACTCAACATTCAGCAGCACTGCCTAAATCTGCTGGAGATAAAGGAATGTGGTGTGTTCAAAGCAGCCTGCTGCAGCTGACCTGTAGTGGAGGGTGAAGCAGGGCTTTTCCTTCCTACGCATCACCTGACTTCATCTGACACTACAGGCAGCTCCTCCCTCTGCTCCGTCTGGTCACATCCCCTCTGTGGATCAGGGTAGTGAAGGAGGCATGGCTGGCTTTTTTGTTTTTTTTAAAGGCCCTGTGCACAATGGCTCCCTCGTTTCCTGTTGTAGAACTGAACTGCTGCAAGCCTCAGCACACTGCATAGCATATCCTCTCCTGATAAATTCAGTTTATTAACAGTATTTATCGCACAATAAGGCACACTTAAAATTCTTACATTTTCTTAATTGATGGTGCACCTTATATACGATTCTTTGAGCACTGTAGATCCCAAGGTTATTAAAAGATTATTTGGGGTTGATTGGGGCGGGGGATGGATTCGTTTTGGGTTAGAAATATAAGAACAGGATTTGAGTCGGCATTTTTTTTTTTTTTGTAAAAGACTTGCTTCATTTTTATTAAGTTAATTCAAAGCAGATTTTAATGCACCATAGTCTGCATTGGAGCAAAGTAATTGGATAGATCTTCTGTTTACTAAAAAATTAGATGATGCGAAAAGTATAGTTGATGAAAGACATGCTTTGTGTTGTACCTAACATTTTGACTTGTAAGGTTTAAAATTGTGGTTTTGCCCTAAATAAAAACAAGTGTCTTTCTGCGCCAGCTACCTGCGCTAGTTGGCCAAACATTTCTTGAAATGTAGTTGGGGGTTGCACAAAAATCAATACAGGAGCTGCAAATGGTCCCTGGGCTGTGCTTTGGACACGCATGCTGTAAACCGATCAGCTGGAAAACGCTAACCAAGCTGTCAGTTGGAACTTGAAGCCACTTTCTGACCCCGGGGACAGGACTCTGTTTATTGGCTTCCCTCTGCCTCTAAACCCTCAAACGCCTGGCTGAGGGGCTGAATAACATACAAATTTCAGGTGTCTACAAAAAGTTTTCCTTTTAAAACAATCATGTATCAGAATGATTGATGTTTTGTGAACATTTATAGTTTTTATGGTTATCAGGAATATTATGAGGCACACAAGGTTTTAATGTGCTGAACTGAAAACGCTTTTTGGTTTAGACACAAATGATTCTTTTTTTTTTTTTTTTTTTCTCCTATAATATTGACCTTTTTGGTCATTCTGCCTAAAGAATTGTTTGCATAAAAATGCTTTTCATCACACTCTGACATTGAGTTTAATCTATGGGCATGTAACATGTTAAGAAGATGCAGAAGTGAGGTTTTAAGAGTCAGCAGGATGCTCCGTTATTCTGCAATGACTAAAAAAATAATTTAGTGAGTCACTCTTCTTGGAAATAATGTTAGCGACACGGTGCAAAATAATGTTCACTAGAAAGGCCAGGAATAGCCTTAAATGATCTGATGGCTGGATAACTGCTAGCACATGTAAGCCGAGAGGCGTCAGGTGTCCTCTCCACTCCTGGCGGCTGTGTGCACTTTTCAGTCTCCTTATTCCCATCCTTGATCCTACACTACTTGTCTTACTCGTTTACCTCAGGCTACCACTTGGCTGCACGTCAACATACCCCTAGTTGAAGCACAGATTTCATTTCTACTGAATTTTTTATTTGATTATTTTCTGTGCTTGCCAGATGTCAAGTCAAGATTATTTAAATATTGTCTAGAGGGTGCTATTTCAGTTTCTTTGATCAAAAATGTAAATAGAAAGCAATCTTTTTTAAACTAGGTGCGTACAGAGTATTTCTGCACAAAAAGAGCGTAAAACAATCGCACAGGGATGCACCGATATAAAAATTTGGGCCGATATCAAAATCTATATTAATATCGCTGTTATGTCCGATAACCAATATTTACGTGTTGATTAATATTGGCATTGCCCTTTCACCAAGCTCACCCAGCAGTTGCCTGTGAGACAACGCTGAGGGAATCGGGATACCCCACACAGCTCTAGCAGTTGTCGTGAGACGGTAACGGTAGACAGATTGCTGCTTTCACGTGAAGCTGCTAAATCTGCAAAAACACAGAGGGTTCTTGAAACGTCCCCAAATCTGTGTGGCTATGTAGGAAGCACTGGACTGTCGTCTCTGGTTTTCCTTCTCTACCAAGAGCAGCTTCATTCACCAGCAGCTTCATTCACCAGCAGCTTCACAGCGAGGCAGACAGGAGGCGGAGGAGTTTAACATATTAACATTCGTTTTAATTAATTTTTAACTCTTATTAGAATAAGTGCGCAAATATACTGTAGCTATGCTATATCCTATGCTTTACATTGTTTTAACATATTTTTTAGTTGATTCTGAAGGTGTGGCGGCTTTTATTTTGGTGTGGCGGCGTGCCTCGATGAAATACATGTAGCGCAAACCCTCGGTAAAAAAAGTTTGTTTCAACAATATACTTTCCTAAACACATATTCAATATTGCACGTTTTTACCAAAACAATTTCCCCTTTAAGAACTGATTTTTATCAAATTAAGGCCCTAGCTCATCACCCACAGCATGCAACAAAAACAAGATGCTAACAATACAGAGTAAATGTAGGATGGTAGCACCAAGTGTTGCTAATGGGGATGGGTACCTTTCACATTTGAACCGATACGGTACCTATGAATCGTACCGGTACTTTACGGTACCTATTTTTGGTACTTTTGTGTTTATGTAGTAATGTTTGTTTATTAGTACAATCTCTAAAATTTTAAATTTAACATTCTCTATATACACTTCTTTGGATCTACAAATGAACTTTATTAAATTTATTAATTTTAATACATTGCTTCAATCCACAGCAAATAATTTTATTTTTTTTACCCAAAAACAACAGTTTTCAGAGGCACAGAGTGAACGAGGTGAATAAGCGATTGAAGCTGTGAATAAAATCCAGGGAATTGTTTTGGTGCTACAGGTTGAGAAGGAAAAAACCCTACATATATGAAGAACCTTATATTCTTCTTTGTACTTAAAGGTGAGATGCATTTGCGATGAGGGAACAGAGGCTCTGCTCTCTTTGCTCGGACTGCAGGCGATTAGGACAGTGTTTGTGGGAAGGGGCTCACAGCAGCACTCGCCGCTCCCTCCAGACAATGACTGCAGAACGATTGCCGCTCTCACGGGAAGTCACCAATAACAGAAGAAAGTTGCCGGATTTTTCACTAGTCGCCTTTTTGAAAAAAGGTCGCCAGATGGGTCTGGAAAGTCGTTAAATATAGTGAGAAATGAATTTAATTAATAAATTGGCATCAGTGACCAGGTGCTTCCTCAGATTAGAAGTACTCTCACTGCTGGGCTTTCACTTTGCCTCACAAATATTGCAGCGAGGGGAATCAGCATGGCATTTTAAAAAGCGCAGCCCAACTTTCAACTGCTTTCTGTCAGCCACGCTGTTGACTGGACCAGCGGCTACTGACGTCATCACGCTCTTGTGTGTGCAATGTGTTTATGTTCAGAATGGAAAATCACACTCCTCCGCTCCCTTAGTGTCACAGTGATGCGTTTAGCTACCGAAACATGGTACCGTTTGGTTTTACGTGAATCGGGGCATCTAGTCCTTGTTGCTAATGTGGGATGTTTCAAGGTATTGGCTTTTTAGAGCACTGGGAGGTTGTAAGCTGTAAAGATGAATTAATAACTGTGCACAATATATTCACTTTACTTTTTTAGCTAATATCCAGAAAAAAAATAGTTGGTGGGATCATTTGGTTATGCCATTTTTAACTTATTCATTTCTTTTTATTGTACTTTTTTACGATTATGGCATCCCAGTCCAAGTTCATTTTCAGAGTTAAGCATTTTTTCGGGTCGTTGGCAGCTTCTCGTAAACACTGGTGCAGCACTAGTTTTTCCATTACTCTTGTGTTAGTCCTTTTTTTTTTTTACCAAGCGACTCTTTTGTCAACGCTCCTCCTGATAACTTGCCTCGCCTTAAGCTAAACACAACCGTAGCAAAGCAGAGACGAGCTCGACTGGCTGGCCAAAGGATTTTCCACATCAGCTGCAGCTCCACAGGTCTGACCTGCTTTCACATGAACTCCTGCTTATTGGTGTCACCGTTGTTTTGGGTGAACCACTGCAGTCTAGATGTTTTCAGAGGAGGCCAGTCCTCTAGACTAAACGGTGGTCTTGTCTGCTTCCCCCTCTTTGTGATGTTGCTGTCCTGGCCTTTCCTGTCTTACAAGTGCATTTCATTGTGGATGAAAGGACTTGCTGCTGATCTCGGACTGGTAAAACAGGGTCAGCAAAAGGCAACGGAGACCAGGAAACCTTTTGATTCAAGGTTGACATAATTGTTGTTTCACAGAACCTGCAGATGTATCCCAGTGTGGTTGACCTACTTCAGTGAAGTGATTTCAAGTCCAACAGAGCAGTCATGGACCTGGATCATGTTGGTATTGCATGAGATGTGGATAGAAATGAGGTGCGCCCCTAGCTTGAGTCAACAAGGGATGGTTGCTCTAATGTCACGATTCGGCGTTTCAGTGTAAACATTTCTGCTTCCAATAGTATTGAGTTACTAGCTGCTTTTAGCACTGTAGGTTGCCCTCCCGCTGTGTCATTGTGAGAGCAGAGGAGTAGGTTCCACTCTGCTGAAAGAATGTGGGTGGGGCAGGGCTGTGGGAAGGGTGTATCTCCTCATTGATAAACGCTGTCACCGTTTCGTTGACTCCTTTTTGGAAAAGTGTCCGTCTGCTGATTAGCTTTGAACGATAGCAGTTTGTCTGCTGTGATGCAAACACTTGCCTGTTTAAATCTGATATTCAGTCCAAATAAAACCCCGCCTGCCGCCTTTATAAATACTACGACCACAAATGATATTTATCCAAATGCTGACCCATCCTGTAGTCTTATTGCAACATGCACCCATGGTCATATAGTCATTATTTTTATTATTCTCAGAGACGCATTGGAACACATCAGCAGCCTCTAGCTGTACGTGTTACTCTAAGTGCATTAGGTGCTTTGAGGAGAAGTCGTACAGATGTGGTATGTTACTCATGAGTTGCAAAAGTAGAGGAAGTTGCTGCAACACAACATGATATATGGGAAGTGTCTTTTGCTACTTTCATTTCCTCCCAATTTGAAATCAAAATATCGGCCTTGAACAGTCAGTTCATTGGAAAGGAAGAAAGTGTGTAGTGGTTGAACTTTTTGGCCCTGTTTTTTTTGTGGTGCGTCGTAAGGCTGCGGTTGTAGACTTCCTTGTTGTTTGCAGCATTCATGTGTGCACTATGACCACAATGAACTCGTAGCAACATTTGCTACAGCTTTCAGGGCCCACCCGTCTGTGGTCTCCCCCACCGGTGCCACTCTGTTTCTGAGGCAGGCAGGAATCTCTATAAACGCTCTGTTTCAATTTATTTTTTATTGAGTCCCAGAACGCGCAGTTAACAGGGAATAGCTTAAGGCAAGTCTTAAGCGGCGTGCCATGCATTAAAAGTTTGACCGTGACTGTCAGGTGCGTTCAAAATCTAGATTTCCATTGGCTTCAGTCCTTTTTTTATTTTTTTTTATTATTCCTACTCCCTGTGTTCTTCAGTATCCTGGCCTGTACTCAAATTAGATCATAACATCAGGAATGAAAGAAGAAAGGTTTAATGTGTTGTAATATGTTGACTTGTGTATAGTTGGGGAGCAGAGTTGTGCAGAGAGCTTTTCTAACTCGTGGTGTGTTTTTGTTCAGGCTGACATGTCTTTTGCCTTTTCCCTGCCCCAGCTCCAGAATTTGGGAATCAATCCGGCCAACATCGGCTTCAGCACCCTGACCATGGAGTCGGACAAATTCATCTGTGTCCGTGAGAAAGTGGGGGAGCAGGCTCAGGTTGTGATCATTGACCTGGCCGACCCCAACACTCCGATCAGGAGGCCCATCTCAGCTGACAGCGCCATTATGAACCCCGCTAGCAAGGTCATCGCTCTTAAAGGTACGGCGCTGTACCGGCTCCACAGGAGCCCTTTTGCATAATTCCTGTTGCTTTAAGAGACATGTTCTGCCAGAGTTTAAGGGTAAAGGTATAATGTGGCTTACTATTTTTTTTTTTCCTCTATACACAAACTGCATTCAAACATGTGCGTTATGTGACGTAATTGGTTTGATATTTTAGGAACATGTTCAGTTTCATTCATTGATGTCTGTATACATGCAGCTACTTCAGTTTTCTGCCATTACGTATGTTTCTTTTGGAACTCTAAACATTTCTCATGAAGGCTAAAAAATGGCATATTTTAATTTTTTGTCCAGCTTCTATGATTGCTTTGACTTTTTGTTGTTTTTTTTGTCTTTTGTATGTTTTTTTTCTTACCGCTTTCTTATGTTTGCAGACGGTGAGTTGAAATTTAAATACTTGCTGTGGAAGGGAAATCCTGTTTGAAGACAAGTAATTCTGGGCAAACGGATCCTGTCTAAAATGTTATTACAGCTTTAAAGTAATGTACTAGAGCATACAGTTCATTGGAATACATTTATTTTATTCTTTAATCCTTTAACCTACGTTTGCTCAGTGTGTCTTTGACATTCACCAAAACATGTTTACAAACCGGATTTTTCTATCACAGCCTTATAGCTTGCTGGCATTCCATCATTTTTATATGTAAAATGAATTGGAACATGTTCATGTGGTAATATTATGGGTAAACATAATTTCATTTTAATTTACCATTTGAAATTTGTGCTCATCCATCTGAAATTGAAATGACAAAAAGCTGCTTTCGCTCGTCTTCCAACAGTGCCTAATGAATGTTGGTTCATTAGGCCTAGAAGTTATTGTGTATTTAAGTTTCCTCTTAGTTGTGACGGTGTTGAAATTAGAATCCTTTATCTGCTTTGGATGTCTGGTGGCCTTTGGGACTTTATTGGATTCCTTATGGAACTCGTCTTCAATATTGACTCAACTTTGCTCTTAGGTTTATGAGCAGACCTGTTTAAAAAAAAAAAACACAGA
Organism: Fundulus diaphanus; assembly: GCA_037039145.1. NCBI lineage: Eukaryota > Metazoa > Chordata > Actinopteri > Cyprinodontiformes > Fundulidae > Fundulus > Fundulus diaphanus. The sequence goes on from CM073136.1 coordinate 3,817,674, forward strand.
ATGTAGAAGTTTACCTTGTGTACTTTACTTGAACCTTTACAACCTACTGTTCTTTACTTATTAGCAATTATGAACAGTGAAGCTTTCCTGACATTTGAATCCATTTATCCAAAAAAACACACCAACCCCTTTATGTCAATCTGTGTTCAGATCTGGACATTTTCCCCATCTTAGATCTCAATATCCAAGCCAAAAAACTTAAAATTTGTGTCCCCCCCCCCTCCCAAGACTGGTGCTCAGTCCTGGTGCTCAGTCCTGGTGCTCAGTCCTGGTGCTCAGTCCTGGTGCTCAGTCCTGGTGCTCAGTCCTGGTGCTCAGTCCTGGTGCTCAGTCCTGGTGCTCAGTCCTGGTGCTCAGTCCTGGTGCTCAGTCCTGGTGCTCAGTCCTGGTGCTCAGTCCTGGTGCTCAGTCCTGGTGCTCAGGTCCACTGTCCATGTTTTAGGCGGGTTTTTTTCTGACTTGATGAATGGGTGAGAAACAGGCTTCACAATCATCTGGATTGGGTCTGCTGGAGCAGAACGGCATCTAAAGTATGGAGGGCAGCAGGCCTGATTATCAGGGTTCACAGCCATGGCTTTAATTCATAAATGGGTATATTATAGTTCTTAAAATTTCTGTTATTCAGAACAATTGCCTCAATCAGAAGCTGGTTATTTTATTTTTATGTTATACAATCTAGATCTGGCTCAGTGGATCAGACCACAAATAAAAGTGGAAATTGGTATCGGCCAGAACAAGCCCAACTAGTGTATCTTTAATTGTAACTAATACGGTTAATATAGTAGAGTTGTGACAATACGACATGAAGATTCCATGATGGAAATGATGGGGATACCTTTTCACAAGGTATTTGTAATTCAAGTCCTAAATTCTATTAATTTTAATTATAGGCCTTAAACTCTTAAATACACAAATTTAACTCCTAGTAATGAAAATCTTTATTTTCATTTCTTTTATTTTTGTTAATCTTTAATGTTTAAAGGAATGCACTTGTGGTTCATTTCTTCCATGAGTCCTGACTCTGAAAGTCTGGGTGTTATTGCGCTGAGAAAACTACAGAACACATAAAACAGGAAGCAATAAGCCCTGCAGAACTTGAGCCTGGACGTTTGGCCTTCCCAGGAAACTTCTGGAAGAATTCTGCTTCTGAAAGTGGCAAATATTGGGTTTAGACAATTCAAAATGAACGTTCCTGTTTTAATTGTCCACTACCAGCTCCTATACGGGCTTGGCTTGAAAACCGGGACCTCAGTAGTTGGCTAAGACCTGTCAAGTTTTATGGAGCTTTGACTTCCCGTAGAAGAGTATTGGCTAAATCTTTGCTTATTTAACTTAATAATTTAACTTTATTAATGGAAGAGTTCTAATTACAATATTTTAAGAAGTCTTAGATTTAATGTACTAAAATGTGCAGAGACCCTAACAAAACTCTCTTATGGTAAAAGCTGTCACCCTGGTATAAAAATGCTGACGTTGCTTATCGTGTAGAGAGAAAACTGCTGCACATTTAATGCCGTCTGTCTGCTGGAGGCAATGCCTTAGCTCCGGTCATAAAGAGTTCTGCCCCCCCCATCTTTATACATCCTGGTATCAGTCTAGTCTAGACCCTTCCCCTCTCTCTCCATACGTTGCCTTCTCTTCGGTGTATCATCATTTTTCATGCACCGCCGGATGAGCCTTAACCTGTTCATTTAACTACACTTGAAAAATTAACACAATGTCCGTCCACAACTGCAACTACTGATTATGATCCAGTTAAATACCGTAATGCTTGCTCTCTAAAGTATGGCTGCCTAATCAAGTGGTCCGTTTGACAGACTGCTCATTGTACTGTGATTCTATGGCTTTGTGATGACAATCGTCTCGATGGCTGTGTCAGCGCTTTTGTGGATGAAGAATTTATAATTGGCAAACAAAAGTCACACTGCTTTTCTTTTTAATAAAGCTTGAGCTCACTAAATTAATCCTAACTAATATAAAACACAAAATGCAGGTGAGTGAACCTTTTTTATATACAATTTTAGTCTCTGGTTTTCCAGATATCTTGAAGTACTTGCCCATCATCATCGTTGGGGTTTTTTTTTTTTTTTTTTTTTTTTTTAAATCACCTTTAGTGTAAAAAGTGCCAAACTTGAGCCGCTGTTTTTCTCTTCATCGTTCCTTTCTGCTGCTGGATATTTTTTCTCCCTCAAACTTGTTTTTCTTGGTGAAGGCTGTTCTGTTTAAATGGTTATATCTTCCATTACTGAGAACGAGTCACACCTCTGGCCAGTTTAGTGAAGCATAGTCCTTTAAGTCATACAGTTTACACAAAAACTTTAAATATTTTGTTCCCTAATGTCAGAAATTTGTCATCCAACAGAGCTTATCTATGCATTTGAAAAAACGTGGCTTTCTGGCTTTTCTGTTGGAGTCCTGGTGTGATAAATCCTAACAATTACAACTGGAACATGTATTTGCTTTTTAAGTATAAATTTGGTTTGCACGTTTACTTGTGTAGCTTCTTTGGAAGCCAAACATTTTTCCTTTCCTCCTTTCAATGCTACTCCTTCTCGATCAGGCAGTTTCCTACTACAGCATGTCCGGTATCCCCTGTCTATCACTACTGGAATGTTTCCTCAGTAATTGAGCAAGAATTAAAATTTCCTGCATCCGATAAAAAAATTTATTTTATTTTTTTTGCAACAAATCAAGTGTGTGTGTGTGTGTGTGTGTGGATAATGGGAGAGAAACCAGCAGAAACTATAAAATTGTCTTTTGGCCTGGTTCCTGCTTCTGTCCTCTTCTCTGTAGCGGCCAAAACCCTTCAGATCTTTAACATTGAGATGAAGAGCAAGATGAAGGCGCACACCATGACAGACGACGTGACTTTCTGGAAGTGGATCTCTCTGAACACGGTCGCACTTGTGACCGACACCGCTGTCTACCACTGGAGCATGGAGGGGGACTCTCAGCCTATCAAAGTCTTTGACCGCCACTCCAGCCTGGCGGGCTGCCAGATCATCAATTACCGCACCGACGCCAAGCAGAAATGGCTCCTTCTCATTGGCATCTCCGCTCAGGTAACTGCCCTGTACTTCCAATCCAAATGTAACATGTTTTCAGAAATGGGAGTGGGGGTATTAGTTCAGTCTGGGAATGTGAACCATTGGCAGCAACATTGGCTGATTCACTTTTTGTTTGAAAAGTTATTTTAATCCTTATCCCAGATTTGCAGTTTGGTAGATGTACAGTGCATATTTTTTCTTGAACTATTAGAAAGTGATGCAGCCCAAAATCCTGATGGGATTTCAACACAAGGGACTGGTCAAGAATTTTAAAGTTAAAAATAATAATGAAATTACTATGGGACTGGACTCATAAAATACATTTTGATTGGGCATCAATGAATGTGGGCGGGATTCCTCCGATTGGTTTATAAGTGGTGCCAAAGACTTGAAGAGAAGAAGTAAGAAATCTTTCTGAAGGAATGGCCATTTGGTAAACGAAGCCAAAAATGATGAGAAAACAAACTTCAAAAATATTTGAAATGGCCATGGTGCCCTGAGGGTTTATATGGTACGTTTTAAAGCAGGCCTCTGGGTGAAAGAATGTTTATGTACGTTTTTTGTTTTTCAGCAAAATCGAGTGGTGGGAGCCATGCAGCTCTACTCTGTGGACAGAAAGGTTTCTCAGCCCATCGAAGGCCACGCTGCCAGCTTCGCCCAGTTTAAGATCGACGGAAACGCAGAGGAATCCACTCTGTTCTGCTTTGCTGTCAGAGGCACGGCTGGAGGAAAGGTGAACTGCTTCGCCAACATGAGGGATAATAAATGTCATTTTATGGGGCGACAGAATCAATAACCCAGCTTCTGTCTTGTTTCTGCTTGGCCTAGCTACACATCATTGAGGTGGGAACCCCACCAACTGGTAATCAGCCATTTGCAAAGAAAGCTGTGGATGTCTTCTTTCCTCCCGAAGCACAGAATGACTTTCCCGTGGCCATGCAGGTAGGTTTACGTGAGAACACACAATGTATAAATGGAAGTGAAGTGAAACCTGCTTCCCTTAGCATAGCAGTTTCTGCCATCAGGTTTTAAAAAGCGTTGGTTTCAAAAAAGCAATTCTTTTTAAGCTGTTGACTGTTTTAAGTGCTTCTGATGCCAGGGAAGATTGTGTTGCACAGGTGACCAGCCGTAAGAAGGCTACCACACTTGTCTCAGGTCGTTAAAACCTTTCTATTGTATTTTTTTTTTTTTTGAAAGGAAAAAAATGTTGATGTCTCTTCCAGATAAGTTCTAAGAACAACGTGGTTTTCCTCATAACCAAATATGGCTACATCCACCTGTACGACCTGGAGACAGGAACCTGCATCTACATGAACCGCATCAGTGGAGAGACCATCTTTGTCACCGCTCCGCATGAGGCTACCTCCGGCATCATTGGGGTCAACAGAAAGGGACAGGTAAGGTGACCCCCAGGCGTACGTCCAAACCGCCTGTCCTAATGTTGGTCCAGAACATGGAAATGATGTGACCGTAGAATTTTGCTGATGACTCCCGCTCTTCTTGGTAGTCATCTGTCAAACGTCGTATACCTCTCATTAGTGCTGACCAATGTTAGAAACCACGACATCAAACATGATGTTGTGGCATGGGCTGCTGAAAGAAGCATTTTGCTTGGTGTCATCAGGCAGAGCTCACTCTGCCAGGAGGCATTGTAAATAATCCATGGTGTGGTGTTTCACACGGGGAGCGCAGAGGGTTGCATGTTACCGTGTGTGTAAAGCTGAACCAGAGAGGAGAACAGGATACAGCCAGCTGATTAATAATCTTCCATTCAGGCCACTCGCCGCATGAATAATTGAGTGGAGGCAGGAAAGTTGATCCGAGCCGAGACAGACGTGCCCGTATGCGGCGGCGGGCAAGTATGTGTGTGTGTGTGTGTGTGCGTACGACACACGGACGCAGACATGCACGGTGGCTGTGATCTGAGAAGAACTAGGCCACTGGCTTGGCCTCTAGTGGTAACAGAGCCATTGGTTAGTTTAGCAACAAAATCTGGTAAGCTGATATGGTTAATATACTACAGCACTGCATACGATTTATAAAGACTCACATGAGTTCACATTTAAGCATTTTACTCATGCTGTCTTATTAGAAGATGTAAAGGTAATATGTTTGTACTGCTAGAAAAAGTACAATCATAGGTGGGGTGGGATTACATTGCTTTGCAGGTTAGAATTAGAAATATTCATCAGGATTGTCCATATACTAAAATTTGAAACTTGATACCAATACTAAGAAGATACTCAATACCACATTTTATACTGCGGCAAATTTGTTTTGAAGGTACAGGGTTACAATATGACGAACAATAATTTATTATTTTACTTAATGAGGGACAATTCTGCCTCATTTAGTGAAGTTTATTTAATTTAGGTTTCACTTCCTTGTTTGGGGAAAATGGACAAGATAAAATCCTTTATGGAAGTACAGTCAGATTCAATGAATTAGAATATGCATTTCGGCTTTAAAAGATCACTGTTAATGTATATAACTTACTGAAATAAAGTAACGTTTTAATGTACTAATTCATTGAATGTGACTATGCACCTTTGATTCATTCATGCAGTTATTTGAATATATAATAATCGCAGATCTGGCAACACTGTGTAGTGCTGTGTCCATCCAATTAACTCAAAAGTCAAGAATAAGTATAAACAGACGCTTTGATCAACATAAGCGCTGATGTCAGGCTAAACACTGACTGAAGGAAACAGTCATAGTTGAAGAGGTAACTACAGCAGCTCAGGAGAACAAGGATCAGAACAAAGCAGTGGTTGCTTCTGCCTTCAAGCAACCCAAGTTTCTTTCATTTGGCTGTTTTGGTTCTGTTGCTCGTGCCCCCTGGCTGCCGTAGCTAACCCTCCCAGCATAGCAGAGTGTTTACTCCACTGTTGATGTTTCCAACAGAAATGAATGCCGTTGCTTCCTGCTCGCTCTCGTTTGCTCAGTTGTCACTTCTTGTACTTGTGACTACTAAACCTCCTAGTAGTTAGCTAGCATGTTGCTTTACGTGCTGTTTTGATTGGTTGAATTGTATGATTGACAAACCGAGATAGGAATAACAGGAAAAAAAAGAACAGCTTCCAAACCATGGTGGGGTAAAATTCAGATTACACAGTATTCAGTGTAAATAAGTATCCCCTGATATGTGAGATTTCCAGTATGAGGAATGTCTGATTTCCAGACTGGCACCATGCTGCTCTGCACAGCCCACCACCACAAGTAAATTCTCTGCCTATGGGAAACGCTGCTATTAATCCATGTTGTTCAGGGCCCTCAGTTTTCTTGCTGCACGTCTCATTTCCTCCTGCTACTGTCTATATCACAACCGCTGCTGTTCTGTTTTATTCCCCCTTGTTACATTTGTGCGTTACTGTCTGGGTCAGGACATTTGATGTAGGGCTGGGCGATATAGGAAAAAAAGCTTATCGATAAAAAAAAAAATGCATATTGATCGATATCGATAATTATTGAAAATATTTAAAACCATATTTTATGTGCAGCTCTGCCTGGACATTTTATGATATTGCTAAATGATTTGATTTAAATAAAGAACACAAACACAGAATTCCAATTAAATCTTTATTTAACCAACCAAAGTTGGTTAAATAAAGAGTGGCAGGTTTTTCAGCTGCAGAGAACAGCAGCATATCCATCACTATGAAGCATGTTACTGCATGCGTTATGTCCTTATGCCCCGCTCAGCTCGCGGGGCCGCGCTGCTGCGGGTGTGAGCGGCTTACGTGATGAATACTGGTGGGTTGCGTTACCAGACTCTGCTTTTACCGGTTCCTTGCAAGTTTTACAAATCACTGTGGTTTATTTCTATCAGGCTGGCGAACTAGTAAAACCCCGTTTTGGGACAATTTCCTCTGCCGCTACTTGCTGCGACATATTCACATGTTGTGTGTTGTGGTTTGAGAGGGCGGCGCTTAGTGACGGCGTGCCGACTGTAGCAAGGAAGGAAAACTGTCTATTGAAGTTTTTATCGACCCTATTTTTTCCTATCACGCCACACGTCTATCAATCGATAGATATTGTTATTGAATTATCGTCCAGCCCTAATTTGATGCCTGCTGCTTGGTTTTAAACGATCCTGCTAGTATTTATTTGCTCTAAACATTTGACCAGTAAAATACTTCATAAACGGTAAGGTCCGCCCCAATCCTGCTCCTTTTAAGTGGACTTTTTCCTTCATTTACCTGACCACTCCCAAACACCCTGCTTTAAGAGGACCCAGCAGGGCAAACATTTCCCTTCAGCAGCCAAATCCCCGAGGCCCGACGGTATTTAGTCAAGAACAATGCCCCAGCTCAGATTATGGCACTAAATTAAGACGGTTTGTGAAAGCAAGGAAAAGGGTCGTGTGTTTTTCTTTTTAGATAAGTGCACATCTAAAAGTGACTGTCGGTTAATTCTTAGGGTTAATTGTCTTTTTCTTTCTTTCTGGCTTTTTTTTACGATAGAGGTACATGAAAAGGGCAGGAAATGCTAATCTGTCGTGAATATTCAGCCGTTGTGTCGTACAGTGCACTGAAAACCTTCTGCTTTGACCCAGGTGCTGTCTGTTTGCGTGGAAGAAGAAAATATCATTCCATACATCACCAATGTGCTGCAGAATCCAGACCTTGCTCTCCGCTTAGCTGTCCGCAACAACCTGGCAGGAGGGGAAGAGCTCTTTGCACGCAAGTTCAACAACCTCTTTGCTGCTGGCAACTACTCTGAGGCTGCCAAAGTTGCTGCTAATGCACCAAAGGTACCTATTGTTCCCAGATGAGGTTTATAAACACCCCTCTGATCACTCAGAGGTTTGTTTTTTTTCTTGTTTTGGTTGCTTTTATTCCAGGTTTAATGTCTTGGTGTCATTTCTTGTGCTATCCTATATGTTCTTTCCTTTTTAATCAGATGTTTTTTTTCCTTTCAGGGAATCCTGCGCACTCCCGACACCATTCGTCGCTTCCAGGGCGTTCCAACTCAGCCGGGCCAGACCTCTCCCTTGCTGCAGTACTTTGGTATCCTGTTGGACCAGGGCCAGCTCAACAAGTTTGAGTCCCTGGAGCTTTGCAGACCCGTCCTCCAGCAGGGGCGAAAGCAGCTTCTGGAGAAGTGGCTGAAGGAAGACAAGGTACTTTGAGCTGGCTCGGCCTCCTCTCTCACGGCGACACTTCCTGCCACTTCCTGACTTTTGTTTACATGGCAGGCTTATTAGTGAATGCACGAGATCATCTGATATTCCAGGAATTCACACACTTCCCTTTAAAACTTGGGCTGTATCCTGATTGCTTCAACAGTAAATAAGTTAATTGTTAGGGACTAAAATGGTTTATTTTAAATCTTATGTGTTGTTTAATGAGTATGTCCTTCTCTGCCTTGGCATGGCAGTGATGTATGTTCAGCCACAATGACGTTTGGATGTTATGGTTGTGCGTTTTAGTTGGAGTGTTCAGAGGAACTGGGTGATCTGGTGAAGGCAGTGGATCCCACCTTGGCCCTGAGTGTGTATCTGCGCGCAAATGTCCCCAACAAGGTCATTCAGTGCTTTGCAGAGACTGGTCAGTTCCCCAAAATCGTCCTGTATGCCAAGAAGGTAGGAATCTACTTGTTTCACTAAACCTGATGGATCTACAGAAAATTTCAAATGATCTCCAAGCGCTTCCTATATGAATTTCAGCAATTAAAGGTTTTTCTAAAGTCTTAATCTCATTGGTTTTGCTTTGCACGATTTGCTCTTTGAAGGTTGGCTACACCCCGGACTGGATCTTTCTGCTCAGGAATGTGATGCGCATTAACCCAGAACAAGGTCTGCAGTTTGCACAGATGCTGGTCCAGGATGAAGAGCCCTTAGCAGACATCACACAGGTCAGAAGGAATAACACCGACATGTCGCATGCTTTTGTTTTTGCAATGGGTTTTGTGTTGGAAAAGAAATCTAATCTTTACGTATAGTCTGAATCTTTGAACTCCATAGATTTTCTTGTGGCAGATAAATGTTTACTTTATCAGAATCTACTAGTTTGTTAATCCTAATTTTCAGGGTTTTGAACCGATTTTTTTTCGTTCCGAACAGAAACGGAATTATAACGTTTCCGGTTATGAGTTCCACCAATAAATTGACGTTCCCGAACCGGTTAGAACAAAAAAATACTGTTCCCGGAACGGTTAATTTCGTTCCTGTCAGCTGTTTGGAATGAGTGTTTTACTTAACGATGGATCGTAATCAGTGACGGACTGGGATTAAAAAACGGCCCTGGCATTTTCACCAACCAGCGGCCCACATGGGGAAGCTCACGCACGCGCGTGCACGTGCCCGCAACACACAGATATAACTTCACATGCACGGAAATAACACGCAGGTTTGTAGCCCCATTGGTGTTGAACTCTAACTTTAATATGCATGAAAACTGAACCAAGAGGCATTTCAGTGTTTCCCGCAGGAATTTGCTTAGGCGAGGCGGTGCGTTGGGGGGGGGAGACGACAAGTTTTGTGCAGACCGAGGCGGGGGGGGCGTATCCATGTGTTTTTTCCCTGCCATTCAGAATATGCACGCGCGAAAGCAGCAACAAAAACCTGCGTGTTAACGTCAAATAAATATGCAGCAAATCGAGTTCGTTTCTTTGTTTTTTTTTTTTTGTTTTTTTGTGTTTTTTTTTTTTTTTTTTGGAATGTTGGCGAGGCGGTAGCGTGAGTTTGGTGAGACGGCTGCCTCGCCAAGACAGTGCTGCGGGAAACCCTGCATTTGGCTTATTAGTGGGCCCAGAGATAATGTAGGCCTACAATGAACAGGGTGAAAGGGGCGGCGCACACCCGACGATCATGCCGAATGCCAGACGGTCCAGTCCGTCACTGATCATAATTTACCTCTTATTTAAGATGTGTAGCTCTAGTGGAGACACCGCTCTCGCTCCATTCAGTCAGCGAATGTGTGATGTGATGTCACACAGGAAGTGAACCTCAGCCGTCATGGTAACGTGCGCAGGAAATTTTTTATTTTTTTTTTAGTTAATTAGGCAACGAAAACTTTGAGGAACGAAATAAAACCGGTATTAACCGGTTACCATTATTTTTAAATAAGTGTTCCAGTTCCAGAACATAAAAAATAATAACGTTTCCGGTTTCGTTCCTGTTCCCTGTAAAATACAAAAAGTTCCCGGTTTTCGTTCCTTGAACCGGTTCAAAGCCCTGCTAATTTTCCTTTGAAGTAGGGTGCACCATAGACGTGACTAACACCACAGGATACAGCTGTGAGCTTCAGCTACCTTCTAGTATAAGGCAAATGCACTACTTCCTTTACTTCCTACCGCTGCAGATTCTCTGCAATGCAGACGCCAACTGCTGACGGAGCTTTCTGTTTCCTTAAGTGCTGTTCAGGCAGACGAAGATTTTAGAAATGACTTGCGTTCCTGGAAAACTTTGCCTTCTGTTCTTTCCAGTCAGCCCGGCGCTCTAAACAAGGTCCGGAGCATCAGACCGTTTTTATTTATCAGCCTTTCATCTACATCCACCATGGTGCACCTGCAAAATGTTTGCCAATGAACCTAGAAATTATCACTTATTTCGTCTTTTAAAATGACGTCTTTGGGGAACAAGTTGTCGCCTTTTTTTTCCTCCTCAAAGTTGATGCTTGAGATGATTAGTGTAGTGCTCCTTTATGCTGAGTCTGAGTTTCTCTGTAAGAAGCCAGGGTTGTTTTTCATGTCAATATGAAGCAACAAGTTAATGCATTACACTGTCCTGTGGTTACGGGGGGCTTTTTGGGTTGCATTGCTTGATTCGATGTGACTGAAATGAGGATTTTCCTCTGAAAAAGGGTTCTAACGTTTTTGGTGGGAACAGTTGACAGGAGCGTGTCTAGTGAAGAAAGTAACTCATAACTTTCTAATGCTGTTAGCAAGAGAACGGGTTGATCTGCTGGGGGTTGCTCCAGCGCTCTGCTGCTCTGACCTGCATTTTAGGGCAGGAAGGGGCTAAACCCCGAGTGGCACGCATGCCAACAAGTAGCTTAACAACGGAGAATAAAAAATAGTGATGAGAAGAACTAAAGGTGGTATTTTAGTTATTTCTATTTAAAATAATGACATTTCACTTCTTGCTCCTTTTTAAGGCTCAGGTGGTTTAGATGATCTTTGCAAAACTCTGCAAGTGGTGTGTATGTTGACTTAACAAAGATGACTTATGCGCTATAGTTGTACATGAAAGATTGTATTTCTAGGATTCCTAGTTGGAACGATGACGCCTCCCTAAAGTTGGCCTTCATGCAGCCCCAGGTTTAGCAGCTGATATAGTTGGCATATGTTTAGCATTAGGTGGAAGTTGAAGGTACTAAGGACTTCTGACGGTTTATCCCACTACACCCAGTGGTACACGGGGCGGAAGAATCTCGCTTGTTAAAACCTTCTTGGTGTTTAAGCCCATAACATTGAGAAAACAAAATGTTATTGGCTTGTATAGCTACTGGTAGTTGCACATGTCTGTCAGGAGTTTATTTTTTATTTCTCACTTTTGTGTTTCTGTAATTTCTCAGATTGTGGACGTGTTCATGGAGTACAACTTGATCCAGCAGTGCACCTCTTTCCTCCTCGATGCGTTAAAGAACAACAGACCTTCAGAAGGGCCGCTGCAAACTCGCCTCTTGGAGATGAACCTCATGCACGCCCCACAGGTGGACCAGAGTGCACGCGCTTTGTTCAATAAATGCTTGTCATGATACAAAAACCCTGTTTTCTAACGTCCCTGTGCTTTTTGCAGGTTGCTGACGCAATCCTGGGTAACCAGATGTTCACACACTATGACCGTGCCCACATCGCCCAGCTGTGTGAGAAGGCTGGCCTTCTTCAGAGGGCACTGGAGCACTACACAGACCTGTACGACATCAAGCGTGCTGTGGTGCACACACACCTTCTCAACCCAGAGGTCGGCTGTTTCCTTTTTCAGTAAAACCCTCCTGATTTGTTTTTTGCCAATGAAAAAATTGAACAAGTCTTCTTACTTGTCCAGTGGCTGGTGAACTTCTTTGGCTCGTTGTCAGTGGAGGATTCAATGGAGTGCCTCAGGGCCATGCTCTCGGCTAACATCCGCCAGAACCTGCAGATCTGTGTCCAGGTGGCCTCCAAGTACCACGAACAGCTCTCCACAGCGTCTCTCACCGAACTCTTCGAGTCCTTCAAGAGCTTCGAAGGTGAGAACTCGATCTTATTGACATCCTGTGTAGCTGCACCACTGCGCCTTGGCTCACTTTGTAAAACTTTCCTTTTTTATTTTCAGATATTACATTGCTTAAATTTCTATGTTGGATTGTAAATTTGTTACATAGAATTTCAGAAAACATCCAGAAATTAGAAACTTAAAAAATTCAGACCAAATTGAAGCAAATGGCTTTAATGTTCAGGCAGCAATGAAGCAGCGTGTCGCGCATGCAGACTGCTTAGAAACGCTGCAAGATGTTCCAGTTGTTCCTCAGAGGAATCTTGTTGTAGATGTTTAGTCTATTTCTGTGACTCCAAGCTCCTAATGTCAACAGATGTTTAACAATATTCAGGTCTGAGTCCCACGATTCAAGCTCAGCTGTTAGCATTAGTCCCTCTGTTTCATGCAGCTTCGTAATCCCCGCTTCCATCAACTGTCAACGCCTGGAAAAGTACATTTGGAGTACGATGAGCTCGGAAACACACAACGTGGGCGTGAAGGGGTTCTCGCTTATGTTGTGGATGTGAAGACCTCACGGTGTAAATTCAGGGTTTCCGCGGGGCATTAAAAGTCATTAAATGAAATTTTTTAAAATTAAGGCCTTAATTGGCATTAAAAGTCATTAAATGTGATTATCTGTGGCATTAAAAATGCCTTTTTTTTAGAAAAAAATACGGTAACCAACGCAGTCACGTCCGCATTATGGGTACTTGTTGAGGGCATTAAATTTATTTCTACGAGCATTAAAAGAGCATTAAAAAGCATTAAATTAGGGTTACTCATTCCTGTATAAACCCTGAAATTAGGCAAAACTAGATTAACAATGAGCCGTCCCCAGTCACTGCTATTGAGAGAGACTAATCTGTTGGCATGCATTTACTCATTTAAAGAGTTGGAAGTCTCTGAGTTGTTCATAGACTTGTTTGTTCGTCTTTGCGTCTCTCAGGTTTGTTCTACTTCCTGGGCTCCATTGTGAACTTCAGTCAGGATGCTGAAGTCCACTTCAAGTACATTCAAGCTGCCTGCAAGACGGGCCAAATCAAAGAGGTGGAGAGGATCTGCAGAGAGAGCAACTGCTACGACCCTGAGCGGGTCAAGAACTTTCTAAAGGTGAAGCTGCAGACACGGCTGGACAGATGCTTCAGTTCTCATGGTTTTTTTCTGAGCTTTTCTCAAATGTACTTTTTCTGACTTATTTTAAAATTCTATTTGCTTTTCTAAATGGCTTGAAATGTAAATCTTGAAATTGTTCCTTTGGATAATGATCAGGGTAAACTAATTGGCCCTAAGCGGTTTGCCTGTGCTTATAAATCTTGATGGTGGTGAATTTTCTTTCTCTGCTTTTCTTCTTTTGAAATGGCAGGACATGTATCAGGTAAATCTGTCGGCCATTTATATGAAGGCGTATGTTTGTGTACGCCATCGTCCATACTGCATATGGATGCAGCCAGTCCTGTATTAGTTGGTCCTAGTCAGTGGGTTGTGTCTTAGTTGCAACCAGTGCTTTAGATATGACGTCATTCATGGCCAGGAGTGTTTGTAGTCATGGATCTGGAAGTTTTAGTCTTATGCTGCACGTTCCTGATTGGGGCTCAAACCCAAGTTGTTCTCCTCCCTGATGGAAGCGGTGCATCTGTGCAACATAGGACTGGTTTATCGCTGCTGGCAACGACCTGATGACCAGTAGCTCTGTCTTAAACATGACACAAAAAGTTAGAAACACAGATTAACATTTTTTTTACTTTTACAGTATAGAATGCTTTAAATGCTACTTTCTGTCATTTTACACTTTAAGTGATTTTAAATTGATGGAAGCATTTTTACATAGCTAATCTAGTTTTAAGCTTAGAAGTGGTAAAAGATCATTATTGTCCTATCAGGTTGGGATAAATAGGCTTGAATAAGTTGCTGTATAGGTTACATGTGACTGACTATACAGTTGTGGTCAAAAGTGTACATACACTTGTAAAAAAATCATAATGTTATGGCTGTCTTGAGTCTTCAATAAGTTCTACAACTCTTATTTTTCTGTGATAGAGTGATCGGAACACATACATGTTTGTCACAAAAAACAGTCATAAAGTTTGGTTCTTTCATAAATTTATTATGGGTCTGCTGAAAATGTCACCAAATCTGCTGGGTCAAAAATATACATACAGCAACAAAATTTGTCAACTTTGGTGATGTAGCGAGTTGTGTCAATCAAATTAGCTTCATGTCATGGCCTCTTCACTTCTTCTAAGTGATTCTGATTGACTACAGCTGTTGACTTCTCATGAGCCCATTTAAATAGGGCTCATTTGACCCAGTGATTAGACTCAGCTACAAAAGCTACAATGGGAAAGTCAAAGGAACTCAGTGTGGATCTGAAAAAGCGAATTATTGACTTGAACAAGTCAGGGAAGTCACTTGGAGCCATTTCAAAGCAGCTACAGGTCCCAAGAGCAACTGTGCAGACAATTATACGCAAGTATAAAGTGCATGGAACAGTTGTGTCACTGCCACGATCAGGAAGAAAACGCAAGCTATCACATGCTGCCGAGAGGAGATTGGTCAGGATGGTCAAGAGTCAACCAAGAATCACCAAGAAGCAGGTCTGCAAGGATTTGGAAGCTGATGGAACACAGGTGTCAGTCTCCACAGTCAAGCGTGTTTTACATCGGCATGGACTGAGAGGCTGCCGTGCAAGAAAGAAGCCCTTGCTCCAGAAAAGGCACCTTATGACTCGGCTGAAGTTTGCTGCTGATCACATGGACAAAGATAAAACCTTTTGGAGGAAAGTTCTCTGGTCAGACGAAACAAAAATTGAGCTGTTTGGCCACAACACCCAGCAATATGTTTGGAGGAGAAAAGGTGAGGCCTTTAATCCCAGGAACACCATGCCTACTGTCAAGCATGGTGGTGGTAGTATTATGCTCTGGGGATGTTTTGCTGCCAGTGGAACTGGTTCTTTGCAGAAAGTAAATGGGATAATGAAGAAGGAGGATTACCTCCAAATTCTGCAGGAAAACTTAAAACCATCAGCCCGAAGGTTGGGTCTTGGGCGCAGTTGGGTGTTCCAACAAGACAATGACCCAAAACACACATCAAAAGTGGTAAAGGAATGGCTAAACCAGGCTAGAATTAAGGTTTTAGAATGGCCTTCCCAAAGTCCTGACTTAAACCCCATTGAGAACATGTGGACAGTGCTAAAGAAACGGGTTCATGCAAGAAAACCATCACATTTAGCTGAACTGCACCAATTCTGTCAAGAAGAGTGGTCAAACATTCGACCTGAAGCTTGCCAGGACCTTGTGGATGGCTACCAAAAGCGCCTAGTTGCCGTGAAAATGGCCAAGGGACATGTAACCAAATACTAATGTTGCTGTATGTATATTTTTGACCCAGCAGATTTGGTGACATTTTCAGCAGACCCATAATAAATTTATGAAAGAACCAAACTTTATGACTGTTTTTTGTGACAAACATGTATGTGTTCCAATCACTCTATCACAGAAAAATAAGAGTTGTAGAACTTATTGAAGACTCAAGACAGCCATAACATTATGATTTTTTTACAAGTGTATGTACACTTTTGACCACAACTGTAGCTCTGTTGTCCGTTTTCAAATTGTGACACACAGGAAGCCAAACTCACCGACCAGCTGCCCCTCATCATAGTCTGTGACCGTTTTGATTTCGTCCATGACCTGGTCCTCTACCTGTACAGGAACAACCTGCAAAAGTACATTGAGATTTACGTTCAGAAGGTAAGAGCTACTGCAGACACGTTTTACTCTTAGCTATACGAGTCAAACGAGGATTTTAGCTGACGGCCAACTATCGCCGTAGGTGAATCCTAGCCGTCTGCCGGTCGTTGTTGGCGGTCTCCTGGATGTGGACTGCTCCGAGGATGTCATCAAGAGTCTGATCTTGGTCGTCAGAGGACAGTTCTCCACTGATGAACTGGTTGCAGAGGTGGAAAAGAGGAACAGGTGCTTTATTTTATAAATGCACAGAAAAGGGCAGGGTTTTCTTGATGATTAAATCTTCATTTAAAATGTTAAAGGGATTCTATGAAGTTATAAGAAGTGGTTCCCTTACAGTATAAAAGGTCTTATCGCAGCAAGTTTGTTATAAATAGCTCAAATTAAACTAAAATAACTATCAAGACGGTTATTTTAGTTTAATTTGAGCTATTTAGAAAGCCTGAAAATGTTTACCTGTGTAAAACAATACTTTGCTTTTTATTAGGCATCTGCACCTTCCTAGAAAAATAATCCAAAAATAGTTAAGCATCTTATCTTGGTATGGGGCTTAATAAGAAATGAAAGAGGAAAGGTCATGTCTAAAAACGTGGACATTTAATTTCTGACCCTTTGTATTATGGTTGAGTCTTCAAGAGTTACCATCTTTCTCTTTGTCGCAGACTGAAGCTGCTGCTGCCCTGGCTGGAGTCCCGTATCCATGAAGGCTGTGAAGAGCCCGCCACCCACAACGCCCTGGCAAAGATATACATCGACAGCAACAACAACCCTGAACGCTTCCTGCGGGAGAACCCCTACTATGACAGCCGCGTGGTGGGAAAGTACTGCGAGAAGAGAGACCCTCACTTGGCCTGCGTGTCTTATGAGCGAGGCCAGTGTGACCAGGAGCTAATCAATGTGAGGATGCGTTTCTTCGCCAGCATTCTGACATCTGTACCCTCTGTCCACCCGTTTTCTCTTTAGCTGACATCAATGTATGTTTTTCTCCGCTTGCTTCAGGTTTGCAATGAGAACTCCCTGTTCAAGAGCTTGTCTCGCTACCTAGTCCGACGCAAAGACGCTGATCTGTGGGCCACCGTGTTAATTGAGAGCAACCCCTACAGACGACCACTCATTGACCAGGTAGAGTCTAAGGTCATGGAGAGGAGACCTTCCTTGGCACCGTCTGCTGCTGCTTCTCTCAGACGCTGCTCTGTTCGTGTTCTCAGGTGGTACAAACGGCTCTGTCAGAAACCCAGGACCCTGAGGAGGTCTCCGTCACCGTCAAAGCTTTCATGACTGCCGACTTGCCCAATGAGCTCATTGAGCTGCTGGAGAAAATTGTGCTGGACAACTCCGTCTTCAGCGAACACAGGTGCTTAGCTGGAATGTTCTGGACTTAAGCTGTGATCTTATTGTGGCTTCGAACTCACTTGACCGAAGGAAAAATGCTGAGTGGTTTTATTTCTTTCCTCCTCAGAAATCTGCAGAACCTGCTGATCCTGACTGCAATCAAAGCTGACCACACCCGTGTGATGGAATACATTAGCAGGCTGGACAACTACGATGCCCCTGATATCGCCAACATCGCCATCAGCAATGAGCTCTTTGAGGAGGCCTTTGCCATCTTTAAGAAGTTTGACGTCAACACCTCTGCTGTGCAGGTCTGTAAAGTCCTTCATCACTTCAACTCTGCCCTTATCTATTCAGACAAGCCTTGAGTATTTTCTTTTTGCCCCCCCCCCCCTCCCTCCCTCCCTTTTTTTTTTCTCTAGGTGCTCATTGAGCACATCAGCAACCTGGACCGGGCCTATGAGTTTGCAGAACGCTGCAATGAGCCCGCTGTGTGGAGCCAGCTGGCCAAGGCTCAGCTACAGAAGGAGCTGGTTAAAGAAGCCATCGACTCCTACATCAAAGCTGATGACCCGTCTGCGTACATGGAGGTGGTCCAGGCAGCCGACAAGAGTGGTAAGAGAACTCGTTCATGCAGACCTGAGGTGGCTCCAGAACCGCAGCTGGCTCTTTGGACAATGACTCGAAACAGAGTTGGCCAAAAATGACAGACAGCCAACTTATGTTCTTGATTTTTGTAGATATAACAAATGCAGGTTTTGGCAAGTCTTTAGTTTATACAATACTTGCCTTGAATTTCCTCAACAAAATTAGACTGAAAAGTAGCAGTAATATCTTATGGATACATTGTTCTTTTCATTGGGATAGAAACTAAGTGGCTTTTTTTTTAATCACTTTTTCACAAATGTCAACCTTCAGTAGAAGAAAATGTATCCTTTTTGTTTTTCTTAGTTTTAAAAACTAAACATGGAAATAGTGGGTCATAAAAAAATGCAAAGAAATTCTCTATAGTGGATATTTTTCTATATTTTTTCTCAAAAGCTCAGTTAACTCAGCTAAATGAAACCCATTTAGAGCTACAAATCCTGAGGGATAAAGATGGCTCTTTGGATTTTAAAGGTGCAGACCCTTGGTCTACAATGAGCTCTGATTTAATTTATGGTATAATCAGCAATACAACTTTGTTTCTACCAACTAGGAAGAGGAAATGTTACGGCTTCAAATACTCCTAAAGTACAGAGTCTCTCAGGAGTATACATTCCTCTTAAACTTCACTTTGAGTCATGTTACAACTGCAAACTTCAAGGTTTTTATGGGGATTTCTTGGTAATTTCACTTTGGTGTAAATCCAAGCGCTCTGTGAAAGGCGCCGGGTTCGTTAGAGAACATTAAGAGCAACAACCAGCACCACGAAGAACCATAAACGGAGCAGACGGGTCCGGAAGAAAGTTGCGGGGAAATCTAAAACGATGTCCCAAGCTTTAAACTTCTCACAAAGCACAATCTATTTCTTTTAAAAATGAAGAAGATGGCACACCTACAAATCTACAAAGACATGCCCCCCCTCCTAAACTGACCGGTTTGGCAGGAAGAGCGTTAATCAGGGGAGCAGACGAGAGGCCTATAGGAACAGTTCAGGTTCCTATAGGCCTCTCGTTGCCAGGACAACCATTTGCCTCTACAAATCTAGGCTTTATGGAAACGTGGCGAGAAGAAAGCAGTGGTTGAAATCCAAAAGAAGTCCTGTTTGCAGTTTGTCACAAGCCATGTTGGGCACGCGTGCTTTAGTCAGATTAGACCAAAATCTACATTTTCTCCCATTTAGAAAACACTAGTGGTAAGAAATCATGGTACACATTACTCTGAACGCAGCATCCCCACCATGAAACGTGGCTGTGGCTCCATGCTTCGCTTCATTACAGAGATACTAGAAGGTCTACAGAGGGCTTGAGACTGGGTACAGAGGTTATGTTCCAACAGGGCAAAGATTTTAAACCTAAAGCCAGAACTACAGCAGAACTGTCTGGATCAAAGCATAGTCACGTCTTTTTGCACAGAATGGGCAACTGTTAGTCTACAGAAGTGCAAAGGTGGTAGAGACATGACCAAAACAGCTTGGAGCTATAATTGCAATGAATGGTAGTCCTACAAAATATTGACTGAAGGTCTTTATTTAAAAAAACAAAACTGAATAATCACATTTTCGTTTCCCACAATGCCGATAAGGGACCAGGGTAGCAATGTGACCAAATGTGGGAAACACTCCAAGGAGGCCGAGTACTAATCCTAATGCCGGATTGAAAAGTGGTTAGCTAGATCAAAGCTGTCTGGTTATGCCAGCTGATGATTAATAGGTGAAGGTAAAAGTGGCCCATCGGCATGATATGACTGTAAATGTTTCAGGGAACTGGGAGGACCTCGTCAAGTTCCTTCAGATGGCTCGCAAGAAGGCCCGTGAGTCCTACGTAGAGACCGAGCTGATCTTTGCTTTGGCTAAAACCAACCGCCTGGCCGAGCTTGAGGAGTTCATCAACGGACCCAACAACGCTCACATCCAGCAGGTTGGCCGCGCTCCAACATGCAGCACCAGCTCGGTCTGCCAGACCCACGTTTAAACACCGGCTCTTCATACCGTGTGTGCATTTTTAGGTTGGTGACCGTTGCTATGACGAGAAAATGTACGAAGCAGCCAAACTGCTTTACAACAACGTCTCCAACTTCGGCCGCCTGGCCTCCACTCTGGTGCATCTGGGCGAGTATCAAGCTGCCGTGGACGGAGCCCGCAAGGCCAACAGCACCCGCACCTGGAAGGAGGTCTGCTTCGCCTGCGTGGACGGCCAGGAGTTCAGGCTGGCCCAGATGTGCGGCCTCCACATCGTGGTGCACGCCGACGAGCTGGAGGAGCTGATCAACTATTACCAAGTAGGTGAATTCAGGCATTTAGAGGAGCTTTGTTTATAGATCCTCGTCTGGCTCCGCTTAGTTAACAAGCCGACATCTCTCTGCAAGTATCTTCATCCGTTCTTGTCTCTCAGGATCGTGGCTACTTTGAGGAGTTGATCACCATGCTGGAGGCTGCCCTGGGCCTGGAGCGCGCTCACATGGGCATGTTCACAGAGCTGGCCATCCTTTACTCAAAGTTCAAACCCCAGAAGATGAGGGAGCATCTGGAGCTCTTCTGGTCCAGAGTCAACATCCCCAAGGTTCTGAGAGCGGCCGAGCAGGCTCATCTGTGGGCAGAGCTGGTCTTCCTCTATGACAAGTACGAGGAGTTTGATAACGCCATCATCACCATGATGAACCACCCGACAGACGCC
Source organism: Fundulus diaphanus (assembly GCA_037039145.1). NCBI lineage: Eukaryota > Metazoa > Chordata > Actinopteri > Cyprinodontiformes > Fundulidae > Fundulus > Fundulus diaphanus. The sequence goes on from CM073136.1 coordinate 3,838,300, forward strand.
TGGAAGGAGGGCCAGTTCAAAGACATCATCACCAAAGTATGGCACAATCAAGATTCAATTCAATTCAATTAAATTTTATTTATATAGCGCCAAATCATGAAACATGTCATCTCAAGGCACTTTACAAAATCAAGTTCAATCATATTATACAGATTGGGTCAGATTATACAGATTGGTCAAAATGTCCTATATAAGGAAACCAGTTGATTGCATCAAAGTCCCGACAAGCAGCATTCACTCCTGGGGAACCGTAGAGCCACAGGGAGAGTCGTCTGCATTGTACATGGCTTTGCTGCAATCCCTCATACTGAGCAAGCATGAAGCGACAGTGGAAAGAAAAACCACCCATTAACGGGAAAAAAAAACCTCCGGCAGAACCGGGCTCAGTATGAACGGTCATCTGCCTCGACCGACTGGGGTTACAGAAGACAGAGCAGAGACACAACAAGAGAGACAAAAAGCACAGAAGCACACATTGATCTAGTAATCTGTTCTACATTAGATGGTAGTAACGGGTGAGCCGTCTTCTCTGGATGATGTCAAAGTTAACAGAACGCCAGACCAGGTGTACCTACTATGAAGAAAAAGAGAGAGCAAAAAGTTAAAAGCTGAAATGACGACAGTCATTTCAATGTAATACAATGCAAAACTGGAGAACCGTAGAATGAAGAACAGTAGAAATCAGTAGAGTGAGAAAATTAGACCCTGATGTCCTCCAGCAGCCTAGGCCTATCACAGCACAACTATAGAGATAGCTCAGGGTAACATGAGCCACTCTAACTATAAGCTTTGTCAAAAAGGAAAGTTTTAAGATTAGTCTTAAAAATAGAAAGGGTGTCTGCCTCACGGACCAAAACTGGGAGTTGGTTCCACAGGAGAGGAACCTGATAACTAAAGGATCTGCCTCCCATTCTACTTTTAGAGACTCTAGGAACCACCAGCAGACCTGCAGTCTGAGAGCGAAGTGCTCTGTTAGGAACATACGGGGTAATCAGAGCTCTGATATATGATGGAGCTTGGTTATTAAGGGCTTTATACGTTAGAAGAAGAATTTTAAATTCTATTCTTGATTTAACAGGAAGCCAATGAAGGGAAGCTAAAATTGGAGAAATATGATCCCTCTTGTTGATTTTCATCAGAACTCTTGCCGCAGCATTTTGGATCAGCTGAAGACTTCGAACTGCATTTTGTGGACTTCCTGATAGTAAAGAATTACAATAGTCCAGCCTTGAAGTAACAAATGCATGGACTAGTTTTTCAGCATCACCCCTGGACAGAATGTTTCTAATTTTGGCGATATTCCGGAGGTGAAAAAAGGAAACTCTGGAAACCTGTTTAATATGGGATTTAAATGACATGTCTTGGTCGAAAACAACACCAAGGTTTTTAACTTTATTACCAGAGGCCAAGTTAATGCCATCCAGATTAAGTGATTGATTAAGAAGTTTATTTTTTGAGGACTCTGGCCCAAAGATTACAACTTCCGTCTTGTCAGAATTTAAATGCAGGAAATTTAAAGTCATCCAGCTTTTGATGTCATCAAGACATGACTGCAGTCGAAGTAACTGATTGGATTCATCAGGATTTATGGATAAATATAGCTGAGTGTCATCAGCATAACAGTGGAAATTAATCCCATGCTGTCTGATAATTTTGCCAACCGGAAGCATATATATAGTAAATAGAATTGGTCCAAGGACTGACCCCTGTGGTACTCCACAGGTGACCCTAGAGTTTGAAGAAGATTTATTATTAACATGAACAAACTGGAATCTGTCCGACAGATAAGATTTAAACCAGCCTAATGCTTTCCCCTTAATCCCCACAGTATGTTCAAGTCTTTGTAGGAGAATATTGTGATCAACTGTATCAAATGCAGCACTGAGATCTAATAGGACAAGTATAGACACAAGTCCATTATCTGAGGCCATGAGAATATCATTGGTGACCTTCACCAGAGCTGTTTCAGTGCTATGATGAGCTCTGAAGCCTGACTGAAACTCCTCAAGTAGGTCATTACTTTGTAAATGTTCACAAAGTTGATTAGCAACTACTTTCTCAAGAATTTTAGATAAGAAAAGAAGATTAGATATAGGTCTGTAGTTTACTAGCTCATCTTGATCAAGAGAAGGTTTCTTAAGTAAAGGTTTAATAACAGCTACTTTAAAAGCCTGTGGTACATATCCATTTACTAAGGATAGATTAATCATGTCTAAAATAGGACCACTGATCAGAGGGAATACCTCCTTAAACAACTTGGTTGGGATTGGGTCTAACATACAGGTAGAAGGTTTAGATGAAGCTAAAATTTTAGATAGCTCAGAAAGCTCTACTGCTTTTAAACAGTTCAGACACAGCGCAGGTTCTAAAGATTCCTCCAATGCTGCCTTACTTACTGAGGACGAGGTAATCATGTTTGGGAGGATGCCAATTATTTTATTTTTAATGGAATCAATTTTATTTATGAAGAATCCCATAAAATCATTACTGCTAAGAGCTAAGGGGATGGCTGGATCAACAGAGCTGTGGCTCTGGGTAAGTTTGGCAACTGTATTGAAGAGAAATCTAGGATTATTCTTATTCTCCTCAATTAATGATGAAAAATATGCTGCTCTAACTCTGCGAATGGTCTTGTTATACAACAATAGACTGTCCCTCCAGATTAGGTAGGATTCCTCTTGGTGTGTAGAGCGCCATTTTCTCTCCAATTTCCTAACATTGTGCTTCAAGGAACGCAGCTCTGAATTAAACCAAGGAGCCAGCTTCCTGTGAATAATCACCTTCTTTTTCAAGGGAGCTACATTGTCTAATGCAGAACGCAATGACAAAGTCATACCGTTTACAAAGACATCTATTTGTGAATTGGAAGAAACAGCATTGCTGCCATCTACAGGGCATTTCTGCAATACTGACGATATTAAAAAGGGGACAGACTCTTTAAGTTTTGATACAGCATTATCCGATAAAGATCTACTATAATGGAACCCTCTTTTGGGGGTGGAGAACTCCGTTAGATTAAACTCAAATGTTATTAAAAAATGATCAGATAGGACAGGGTTGTGAGGAAATACTGTTAATTCTTCACAATCAATGCCATATGTCAGCACAAGGTCTAAAGTATGGAGCCAAGAGTGCGTCGGTTTATGCACATTTTGAGCAAAACCAATTGAATCTAGGATAGTTTTAAAGGCTACACTAAGGTTATCACATTCAGTGTCAACATGGATGTTAAAATCACCCACTATAATAACCTTATCAGTATTTAACACCAAATCAGATAAGAAATCTGACAACTCATCCAAAAACTGAGTATAAGGGCCTGGTGGACGATACAAAACAATAAACAGAAGAGGTTTTATTGCTTTGCAGTTTGGATGAGGGAAACTGAGGGTTAAATGTTCAAAAGAACTGTAGTTATTAATTGGCTTGGGACTAATTAATAAATCAGACTGAAAGATGGCTGCCACTCCTCCTCCTCTTCCCACAGATCTGGGAATGTGGAAATTTGAATAATTGGAGGGAGTTGACTCATTTATACTAACGTAGTCCTCTTGTAGCCAGGTTTCTGTGAGACAAAACAAATCAATCTGTTTATCAGAAATCAATTCATTAACTAACAAAGTCTTTGGAGGGAGAGACCTTATATTTAATAGACCACATTTAATTGTTTTATTTTTAGGTTCAAGGTGAACTGTATTGATTTTTATTAGGTTTTTATGATTTGTTACTTTTAGATAAGTTTTTGATCTGTTAAGTTTTGGCCGTGAGAAAGACACCGTCTCAATAGGATAATGGGTGGGTAACAGTACAGAAGCTGCAGAGAGGTGTGTTAAACTACGGCTGATGCCGTTTCTTTGTTGGACGCATTCTTAAATTGGATTGAATAAAACTCCTCCTCTCTGCATCATGTGTAGGTGGCCAATGTGGAGCTGTACTACAAAGCCACCCAGTTCTACCTGGAGTTCAAGCCTTTGTTACTGAATGATTTGCTGATGGTGCTCTCCCCTAGACTGGATCACTCGCGTGCGGTCAACTACTTCACTAAGGTACTCTCTACCTGATAAACGTATAGCGAGGCCCACCCACGCCTGGGGGTTGTGCTCATGTTTGTCGTCTTTCCAGGTGAAACAGCTGCCTCTGGTCAAACCGTACCTACGCTCAGTACAGAACCACAACAACAAATCGGTCAACGAAGCACTTAACAACCTCTTCATCACAGAGGAGGACTATCAGGTACTAGTTCTGACATCGTCATGTGATTTTTAGTTTGCCTTTAGAAGCTATAACTTGTCCCTCGTTTCAGGCACTGAGGACGTCGATAGATGCCTACGACAACTTTGACAACATCTCGCTGGCCCAGCGCCTGGAGAAGCACGAGCTGATTGAGTTCAGAAGAATCGCTGCCTACCTCTTCAAAGGCAACAACCGCTGGAAACAGAGCGTGGAGCTGTGCAAGAAGGACAAGCTCTACAAGGTGCTTCTTCCACTTGTTGTGCTCTGGGATTTGCTTTTAGCCAGTGCTCGTATCAACGGTGCACAAATGGGTTTGGTGGACAAAAAGGAGCTTGTCGGCGGCTGTGCGTTGCTAAATATTTCCACGTTGTCTCCGACAGGATGCCATGCAGTATGCATCAGAGTCCAAAGACGTAGAACTGGCAGAGGAGCTGCTGTCCTGGTTCCTACAGGAAGACAAGAGGGAGTGTTTCACCGCCTGCCTCTTCACCTGCTACGACCTGCTGCGGCCTGACGTGGTGCTGGAGACCGCCTGGAGGCACAACATCATGGACTTTTCTATGCCGTACTTCATTCAGGTCATGAGGGAGTACCTCTCCAAGGTACGGGCCAAGATCCGGGCAAATATCAGAGTACAGCTCCTCACAGCAGCTTAAACATTTACTCTAGAGATGCACAATCAGATCCACCTCAGATCAGAATTGGCCACTTTTCCTCTGTGATCCGTGGTCAAAAACTAGAAATCAATTATTTTTCCCCTATTTATGAAACTCATCAAAACTAAAAACGTTTTTTGGTCAATAAAGACGTCAAACAGCAGCACATGCTATGAAGGATAGATGGAGATTTAGCTTCAAAACTACTGCTGTGACAGAACACGCAGCAACTTTTCTCTCATGTGGCTTTTATAGTCCTTTCGTTTAAAAAAAAAACCTGCAATTAGCAGGAAAGGCTTCAAACATCAGAAATGTGTGAAAATCCTTATTGGTGCATCTCTAAAGGAATGATTTAACATTTGAAAGCCATTTTACATGACAGGCAATGCGTAGATTGAAGTTTGTTTTGGTTCAGCTCGTGTTCAGTAGGAAATATTTAACCTTGGTCTCCTGTGCCGCACCTTCTCCTTCACAGGTGGAAGCAGTTAAGGAGCAGGTGAAGGTTGAACGTGGTTTTTGCTCGGGAGATTGCAGCCCTTGGTGTGCATGGTCTTAGTGTGAACATGCATTACAGTATGATCACCCGGGTTTAGCCACCGTCTGTCAAACACTGCAGTGAAGAAAACCTCCGAGCTGTAGTGGTGTGCAAAAGGGAAAGGCAGAAAATAATTCTGCTCAGTGGAGTGAAGTTGAAACCACTAGTTTGCAAAAAGACTGTTAAACACTGTTAAATCTAGCAGCCCTAACTGGGATTTTCTCCCAGTGAGGGAGTAAAGAGCTCTGGGAGGTTGTGACGTGTCTCCACTGCTAACGAGGACGGACGGCTAGTTGAGATGTAGCAGCAGACCGTTGGAGCACCTGGGCTGAGCGGTGGCTTCCTGTCGCCACACTGCGTCTGTGTTCAGCGTCTCACAGCATGGACCGCTTCCAGCCGCAGTCGATGATGGGCATGGGCAAACTGAATGTGGATGGAAAGCGCACCTCATCACTTGTGCTGCTGCTCGTCCTCTCAGGACACATTCTGCCGTTTGCTGCATCCGGCTTGCTGCCTGAAGATTTAGTTACTTTATTTATTGTTTTTGTTTTTTGTGTGTGTGCGTGACAAATCGCCTTTCTTTTCTGTTCAAGTCCAGAACATTATATTCTTTATATTCTTTATATTCTCTCTCCTAAAGTGTCAAACCCTTTAGGATTATTTTCTGAAGAGTTTCTATCCCGTCCTTTTTCATTCATTATGGTTCTGATCCACATTAGAGCCATTCCAGTGGAGCATGAGATATTAGGATCCCTGATCAAACCAAAGTAGCTTCGTTGCGGTGGATATTATTGGAGTGAGAACTGCAATTTGAGCAGAAAATAGAATTTGGAGAATTACTCCAAATCATTGGGTGTTGTTGTTGTTGTTATTATTATTATTGAAGGAAGGCTGTGTAAATATTTACAACAGAAATTTAAGGACACGCAGGCAAACCAGCCTGTTTAAAACATTTAGCTCCGCAGCAGGGCCAGTCCTCGTTTAATAAAACTACACGCTGAATAAAAAGCAAAGGATTTATTGGACTGTTAGGGATTAGTCTTATGAGGATCTAAGTGAAAGTAATTCCTCTGTATAGATTTCCAGTCTTAGCATGTCAGTGGGTTTTCTTTGGCTCACAAAGTATTGAGACCTTATCCTAAATGTTGTTTCTTTCCAAAACAGGTAGACAAGCTTGAAACGTCAGAATCCGTAAGAAAAGAAGAGGAGCAGGCAACAGAGACGCAACCCATCGTCTACGGTAACGGCCCTGCTGCGGCATCAGTGTCCACATCCATGTGATCCTGTCAACAGGAGCGCCTAACGCACCTCCTGTTAGTCACTGGAGTCCAGGATTTTACACTGAACTTTAACCTTTTAGAACCAGTCATGGGATCTAATCTAGGACCATGACTGGAAGGCAGTTAAAGCGTTATTGTTCCCAGGCAGTGAATGGATCTGAAGCATAATTTCATTTTTTTTCAGAAGTAAAAAAATAAAACTGAGGGATAAAGTTCTTTTAGAATCGTTGTAACAAGGTCTACATAAAAGCTTTTGTGTCTTCCAGGAACGCCTCAGCTGATGCTGACGGCAGGTCCCAGCGTCCCCGTGGCCCCGCAGCAGGCGTATGGCTACGGCTACCAGGCGCCTGCAGGCTACGTTCAACCAGCAGCTCAGCCAGGATTTGGCTACGGCATGTGAAGACCCTGCCTCTCCCATCTGTCCACATCCAGGCTCCATCCATCTCCCACAGTCCTTCACCACACCTCTACTATCGTCTCTCTGCCTTCGACTTGGAGCGGGGAGATGATGCTGACACAACTTTTTTTTCTTTTCCTTTTTTAAACTGTCATGAAGGACTTGAGTTTTATTTCAGTTGTCAAAAGGATTAAATCAAAGAATTTTCTCACATTCCGTATTGATTAGATTAATTTTCTTGTATTTCACTTGAATGGGAAATGGTTAATGTACAATGGGTGAGCTTGTTGGGAGAGCCAGCGCTCTTCTCAGATTAAGGTCTGTTGTAAAGCATCTGATTTGCACTCTAGTGAGAAGAATTGTAGAACCTGTTTCCTGTCCATGTGCGAGCAGCTTCATTACTTTTTTTTTTTTTTTTTTTTTTTTTTTGTCCAACTGTACAATGCGTTGAATTGTAGTATATTCAGACACCAAAACCGCTACTGTGTTCTCTTTTTGCAACATCAGACTGCTGCTTTCACGACCATAATCCTGAAACACTACGTTTTACTAGTCACGGTCCCACGCCTCACTTTTCAGGGCTGTTGGTTGAAGAAAATCGGAAAACTATTTTACATATGATGTCCGGAAAAGTCTCGTTCTTTCCGGCAAAGCCTATGCAGAAGTCTCCAAACTTGGTTCTTTTTTTCTTCAGGACACATCTCCATGTGCTTTACTCACTGCTTTAACACAGGACCATTCTGCCTCAGGAGGGACTGCAGACCTGTGTGTGTGAGAGAGTGAGTGAAAGGCTCCTGTTCCACCCTGGTTTGCATCAGTCTGGTCACTGTTACTGAGCGTGCAGCAGAGATTGGGTTTCTCCACACTCTCTTCTTCTTGTGTCCTGTTGTGGGTTGTATTTAATGTCTTTAGTTGACCTACTCATCCAAATCTGCACAATGTCTCAACATGTTGGAGTGTTGACCTTTTTACTAAAGGCTTGCTTGTATACAGAAAAATCAATCATTAACTCCGTATATTATCTAAATTACCTTAAATTTAAATTGTGCACTTACAATACTTGATTGTGCATAATCAGGATCATAATGAAACAGCGGTTTTGTTTCCACTTAAAAGAATAAAATAAAGGCTTCTTGTTTGTCAAGAGTGTCGTCATGTTTTTTTTTTTTTTTTCCATTGTGATATTTGTGTATTTTCTCCCTAGACTATTTGGCGGCGTGATTCTGGCAACTTGCTCACCGTATCAATTTTTCTTTTTTGTGTACTGTCTGGCTGTGTAGAATTAAGAATCGCTGTGTTAATGCCAGAGAGCCTAGCAGTTTTACTTTCACAAGTGGAAGCACCAATCCAGGAATACTTACAGTTTTGTCTGACTGCTTAAGCCAATTTTTTGTAACTATTGGCTATTTTTGCAAAACTCTACACACAAGAAAACCTTTCACCCAATTATCAAAACATTGTAGTTCTCTTGCAAAAGCGAACAGAAGCTAGATTAACTCTGCACACCTTCGTAAAAATGGTGTTTTCGTATCAGACAGTAAACACAAGTCATCATCTACTAAGCACACAATGTGCCAACTACACACTGATGGTATGAATACAAAACGCATCTGGCTTTCTTTCTCTGTGTACAGATGTCAATTTGAGGTCATACTTTTGTCATAGTGTCATGTGAACATACAAGGATCCAAACTTCAAGTATTGGTGTTTATTCACACTCATCAAAACCAAGACAAAGTCAGAACTCAAAATAGTAATTTCACAAAAACCAAAAAAACAATCAGCCTACATCATGTCGTCTTTCTGGGTCTGGCCACAAAATTTCGTCCACATCGCATGCGATATCCTCCAGTCCAAGGCACCGGGGAAATATCTCCTTGAATGCTGTATCCAGGCCTGACATGATGCCTGGTCAATATCTCCACATGCCTCCTCCATTGCCTGTAAAAGGGCCACCTGTTGATGATGACGGTCGTACACTTTCCAGCGCCAGGCGGAGAAGAACTCCTCGATGGGATTTAAGACTGGAGAGTATGGAGGGAGGTTGAGTGCCATGAAGAATGGGTGGTCTGTAAACCAGTTGCGGACCAAAGCAGCCCTATGGAAACTAACATTGTCCCATGATGACATATCGGGTATGCTCTGGTCTCTGAACAGTGAGCATGTCATGTAAGGTGTCCAGGAATGCAATAATGTGTGCACTGTTGTATGGGCCTATGGTTGCATGATGGTGAACAACACCATTTTGGCTTATAGCTGCACACATGGTTATGTTACCACCACGTTGTCCTGGGACATTGATGATGGCACGGTGTCCAATAATGTTCCTGCCATGTCTCCTGGTTTTACTGAGGTTAAAACCGGCTTCATCTACAAAAAGTAGCTCATGTCCCATGGCATCTGCTTCTAGTTCCATCACTCTCTGGACAAGACAAAACAAATGCATCACATCAGACCCATGCACAGCACTACAGTATGCACTTCCATATTCAGAACCAATGACACTATAGCTTACCTGCACATAGTCATATCACAGTTGCTTTACACGTTCTGTGTTTCTCTCGAAAGGAACTCTGTAAATTTGCTTCATCCTTATTCTGTGGCGCGCAAGTACACGACTTAGTGCAGACTTGGGAAATCCACTAAAGCTCAATCTGCATTCTCGGCTCTCTGAGGGTATACTCTAAGACAGGGGTGTCAAACATACGGCCCGCCGAACAATTTAGTCCGGCCCGGTGGCTAAATGCATTATCATTGTTAAAAAAAAAAAAAAAAAATTTTCCAGTGTCCTGTCTGGCAATGTGGCAATAAGAATTGTTGTCTTAATGCCAAAAAGAGCTCATCAGATTTGACTTTCACAAGTGGAGCAGTACTGCTTTTGCCATAGTGCTCCGCTTGATTTATGAATGTGAATAGTTTTATTATGATTCATGCGGGGAATATCTCAAATGATATGGACACTACAATGGGAAAGTAGGAGAGGAAAGGAAGAACAAGAAGAAAAAAAACAAAAGGTGAAAGAAAGAGGAGATAAAAGGAAGAGAATGATGAAACAATTATTGAAAAAGAACATGTACTCCGTTTAATTGAAAATCCGCAGTTCCTATATTGTCCACGAGGGGGGCTGTGTTTTAATTAGCAGATTAAGCTTCAGGTGTGGAAAATTTTAAATCATTTCTTAATTTTTATCTGTTTGATGTATTTTGTCATGCAGGACAGTGTTTTTAAGTTCCAAAAAATGTGAATAAATGTAAATGTGAATAAATGTTTTTCAACATTGTACGATCACTGTGATCAGTTCTTATGCATAATGCACTTAAGTAAATCTTTAACTGAGTAAAAGTATTGTTGAAATTGCACATACTTTTCTTAAAAACGCTGAGGTTATTCATAATATATTGTGTAAAAGTGAAATTAATTTAATATAAAAATCAACAAGTCCACATTTATTAGTTCTATTTAATCTTGCAATGTGTTTACTCGTGTGGCCCTCTTGAGATCAGATTAAGCTGAATGCGGCCCCTAAACCAAAATGAGTTTGACACCCCTGCTCTAAGACAAGTCATGCTTTAATGCTGGACGATAATTCAATAATGATATATATCGATAGACGTATGGTACAATATAAAAAACAGGGGTCAATAAAAAATTCAATAAAAGGACAGTGCATTTTAGCCTACCGTGTAGGTTAAACACAGTCATTGTATCCTCCCAACCAATCACAAACCCAGGAAAGCTCCATCAGAGTTCAGAGTTCAGAGAGCACGTGTTCTTTTTTCTTTTTTAACACTTACAGTTTTCGTAAAAAGTTGGTTGAAAAAAGGGTTGTGTTTTAATCCTTTTATTTAAAAATAGGTAATCAAGCAGCAGCAAAAATGGACAGGGCTGCATTTAAAATGTATATTTTTAATTTTTTTACATAATTATCGATATCGATCAATATGATTTCTATTTTATCGAAATGCTTTTTTTCTATATCGTCCAGCCCTATCATGCTTTGACATTTTGGTCAAAGACAGAGATACAAATCTGTATGGAGATTATTGGGAGGTCAGGGGTTGGTACGTTCACACTGCAGCCTGAAGTGACCCAATTCCGATTTTTTTGCCCATATGCGACCTGTATCTGATCTTTTCATGACAGTCTGAACGACACAGATCGGATTTTTTCAAATGCGACCCAGGCCACTTGGATATGTGGTCCTGAATCCGATACGTATCTGATCTTTTCAAATGCGACCTGTGTCTGTAGGGCCAGGTCGCATTCATCCGACCTACACGTCACTGATACTTGACAAACGCCACTAACGGTGGACCTGGCTATGCCAAAGAAGTTGGCTAAAATAAAAATAAAAAACAGAGGTTGGCTATTGTGCGGTAACAAGCACCTGTTGCAAGTCAGTACAGCCCCACGGCAACACGTTTACTCGCTGCTGTGGCCGCCGAAGATGTGTGTTTTTACGTGAGAGCGCTAAAGAGAGCCGTTCAGACGCACATAAAGGTTGCCTTTGTCATTCGAAAATTATGAATGAAGTCCGTATCAGTAAAGCCGCTCACCTCACTATAATCTTCCTTTTCGATCTTCTTAAAAAGATTGCGTTGGTAATGTGCTGCTCCGGTTGGAGAATAACGTAAAGAACGCAAGATACGCTGCAGCATTACGATCCATGTTTACTTCCGCAAACAACGAGCACGCTTGCTACGTATGACGTCATTGCGCCCTCTACTGCGCATGCGGGACACTTAGGTGTATGAATGCAGTTCACACAGGAGATCACATACAAGTCGCATATATTTGGAAATGTGAACGGACAGGCAAAAAAATCCGATTTCAGAAAAAAATCAGAATTGAGCATCAAGGCCTGCAGTGTGAACGTAGTCATAAAACTGAGTTTAGTATAGCAGTTTAAAAACAACTTTTAAAAAGCCCTTGATACTGTTCCAATTCTCCCCAACTGATGATGTCATTAAGGACAAATGGCGTGGGCGGTGGCGCTTAGCAACCATTCCATGAATGACCAATGCAGGTTGTGATGTCACAACCTGCATTGGTCATTTAAAGAACTTTCGGATCTAACATCACATTCAGTGTGGAACTTTTTCAGAGCGAAAGCATGAATTGTACAACCAAGACAGGAATGAACTGTTCAACTAAAGTACAGAGAAATCGCGAGAAATGCAAAAAAATCGCGTTTGAGAATCTGGCCAAGATCATGAAAAAAGAAACTATCAAGAAGAAGGCTGAGGAGACAGCCCTTAGCAAAACAATGGAACAACGAGAATATGAAAGGAAAATGAAAGAAAAACAGATGAAAAGACTAGCGGCGGCACATAAGTCTGTGGATACCACGTCAGACTGCCAGACAAGATCTAAAAAGCACGGAAGTGAGAAAAGTAATGGGACACAAGCGCAGGAGGCACAGACTTTCAGGAAATCAGCTAAGAAAAACGTAGTACTCCCGCCTGCACAGCGGCAAACAACCAAAGAAGCTTTCGCCGATGACAAACAGGACAAACTCAGCACGGATAACAGGCTGGAGTCCAACCAAACCTTTGAGAAGCTACATGCCCTTAAGCAGATGACTCCCTTGGACAACTCTAAACAAGACTACGCCCTTCCTGAAAAGGTCAAGTCTCACGAGCAACGTGAAAGAATCGTACAGTCGGACAGACCTTGTTCACACGGAAAAGAGCAGAAGTTAGGTAATCTGGAACACGACGGCGAGAAGTACACTCCTGAAAATGTCAAGTCTGGTGAGAAATGCAGGAAAATCGTGCACGACCAGATTTTAGCACTAAGGAACAAAGAATCTGCCAGCGAGGCTCTCTTTCAGGAAAAACGACTTAAATACATTGCAGAGAAGGATCTTGAGAGAGAAACAGTCCAACAACAGTGGGAGAAAAATGCTGCAATCAGAAAGTCTCTGACTGGAGCATGGGAAGAGCAGATTCAATACAAAAAGCAGAAAAAGAGAGAACTGGATGAATTTGAAAGAAAGGAGATGCAAACGTTGATGGAATTCAACAGGGTGTATAAAGCTGAGCAAGCTAAAAAGAGGAGAGAAGAAAAAACTCCTGAGTTGAGTGACGCTAACTCCAACACGGACTCTCGTGACGAATTCAAGTTTCTACAGGACCACGTCCTTGAAAGGATCAAATGTCGTGAGAGACTGACCAAAAAGGTGAGTGAAGGATTGGCACTAATAAAGAAGAGAGAAGCTGCAGAGATGGCCCTTCAGCAGGAAATGAACTCTTCGACCAAAGTGCAGGGCAGAACAAGTCAAGGAGCAGTTCCTCAAACTACCCCCAATGACATACACCTCAAACCCATCAAGGCAAACAACGAGGTTCTCCAAAAGACCAAACATCGCGAGAAATGCAAAAAAATCGCGTTTGAGAATCTGGCCAAGATCATGAAAAAAGAAACTGTCAAGAAGAAGGCTGATGAGAGAGCCCTTAGCAAAACAGTGGAACAACGAGAAAATGAAAGGAAAATGAAAGAAAAACAGATGAAAAGACTAGCGGAGGCACATAAGTCTGTGGATACCACGTCAGACTGCCAGACAAGATCTAAAAAGCACGGAAGTGAGAAAAGTAATGCGACACAAGCGCAGGAGGCACAGACTTTCAGGAAATCGGCTAAGAAAAACATAGTACTCCCGCCTGTACATCGGCAAACAACCAAAGAAGCTTTCACCGATGACAAACAGGACAAACTCAGCACGGATAACAGGCTGGAGTCCAACCAAACCTTTGAGAAGCTACATGCCCTTAAGCAGATGACTCCCTTGGACAACTCTAAACAAGACTACGCCCTTCCTGAAAAGGTCAAGTCTCACGAGCAACGTGACAGAATCGTACAGTCGGACAGACCTCGTTCACACGGAAAAGAGCAGAAGTTAGGGAATCTGGAACACGACGGCGAGAAGTACACTCCTGAAAATGTCAAGTCTGGTGAGAAATGCAGGAAAATCGTGCACGACCAGATTTTAGCACTAAGGAACAAAGAATCTGCCAGCGAGGCTCTCTTTCAGGAAAAACAGAAAAGGATCGAGCTGCAGAGGAAAGAACAGATGACTTATAGGGAAAAGGACATCGCTCTTGCAGAATCAAGAGGGGCCAGAACTAGAAATCAGTCACTAGGAGGAACGAAAGGGCCATTTCCTCCCTTGACGCCCCTGAAATCTGATGCTAATGACCCTATTCCAAAACCTGGCACTTTTTTGCAGAGAAGGCACAATTTAGCCAAAAGACCCCCACCATCCCCTGAACCTCCTAATCCCAATAGGATTGTATTGGATGGAAACAGCACTGCCAGTAAAAAGACAACCTTAAAACTCCCACCTATTGATGGCCATCCAAGTAGACCTGCCACGTGTAGAGGCCAAAAGACTACCTGCATATTAGAACTATTGGAAACCGTTAAAGGTTCCTAGTTGTGAGGGCCTCTCTAAAACACTGGTTTTCTCCGGGTGCTCCGGCTTCCCTATAAAAAGCCCACGGCCTGCATATTATGACTATTGGAAACCTTTAAAGGTTCCTAGTTGTGTGGGCCTCTCTAAAACACTGGAAAAAAAACAATAAAAAAAAAAAAAACAAAAAAAAAACAAAAAAAAAAAAAACACGGGTTTTCTCCGGGTGCTCCGGCTTCCCTATAAAAAGCCCACGGCCTGCATATTAGGTGCCTGGTTGTTTGTTTCTGTTTCTCTATGATAGATGGTTGACTTATCCATTTGAAGGTAAGAACCAGCCCCCTCCCTTTGACCCCCCCACCCCTCCCACCAATAGATTACACAGGCATTAAAAATGGATGGAAGGTGAAGACGTTTCGCTTCCCATCCAGAAAGCTTTCTCAATTCAAAATGTCTGGAGCGGTGTGGAGCTTCCAAGCTTTGTAGTACTGGCCAACAAAGGCCTTGTTATGGCTTAGATAACATGCAAATTGTGGTATCAACCCTATAGCTGTGTTGTAAGTTTTTGAGAGTTGGAACATAAGTCCTCTTCCTCTGTTTAAGGTTGGTTTTTCTCTCTTAACGTAAATGTAAGTAAGTAATATTATGGATTTTTAAAAATTTATATTAATACATGTCTTGTGTCCTTCACATTTGTATATTAAATTTTTTGTTTTTAAAGAGTATTATTACGTTTTCTGCTCAAAGCGGTTAAAGTGAACTAATACCCACTCCCGAGTCCCGACAGTAGATGGCGCAAGTTTAAAAACAATAATCTAACCTACCTTCATGACTGAAGCCAGCTATTTACATTGGTTTATGAAGAAGCTAACAAGCTAAGGAAAAAAATTAGGAAATTAAACACACTGGCTCCATTAGAATATACTATAACCCGACAATGCAAAAGCAGAATTTAGAGCATCCCCTGTAGCTCATAGCTTCTGTGGACACCGCCCAATAAGGTTTTTCTATTTCACAAGATATGGTGCATACAGAATCAAATAAAACATGTTCTCATAACAGCAGAATTAGGGGTGTAAGTGTTCAGAGTTGCTGATTATGAAAAGAGAAATTATGAATATGTCAACCAGTCCCTGATTGTTTGTCACCACAAAAAATAAAAAAATAAATCATTATTGACAATGTTAATCTGCAAAGAGTTTATGTAGATTGTAGTTATTTAGGTGTGACCTTGGATCATATGATCTGCTGGAAACAAAAAAGAATCTGGAGAAAAACAAAATATAGGTATGTAAAAAAATAAAAAAATAAAAAAGAATTGATGCATTTTGCGGTATCAGCCATTCATGTGAACATTTTCATTTTGTGCGGTCATCACATACTTTCTGTTGATTCTAGTTCAAAATCACTGTTAAGATCTTTTAAATTTGCACATAAATGGTAGGTGCAGTTGGCCGAAGTGAGGTTAAAGCATTATGACAACCAAGGCTAAATGAATGATACACACGTACATGAAAATGAAACATGCACATGAATCAGTGAAACTTTCATCATACATATCTAAATGGCACGGGCCCATTTTAAAACAATAGCTCTTGCTATAAGATATTCACGATAAAAAATGTAATGTAAAACATTGGCAATTTAAAACAACCATAGCTTAGAAACATACTGAGCAAAAAAATAATAATTATTGGTCAGAATGACCTCTGCATAAAACTGTGAATAAGCACCTCTTCACAAAATACAGGCCCCTCTCATTACTACCTCACTTCTCCAAAATTCTAGAAAAACTCCTTAATAACTGTCTGGATAAATTCATAGATAAATATAAATAAATAGCAGAAAGTCGATGTGGATACAGAGCTCACTGATCAACAGTATTTATAATAGACACAAGCAAGGATATAACTCTTTAGACCAAAAACAGCACACAGTTGGAATATTCCTGGGTCTGAAGAAAGCATTTGACACCATAAATCACAACATTATTAATTTCATAAACTTGAACATTACGGCATCAGGGGCAATGTATTGAACTGGGTGAAGAGTTATTTTTATTACAGGAGGCAGTTTGTCAAGCTGGGTGACTACATATGTGCATACCTAGAACCAGAACCAAACACGGAGAAGCAGCATTCAGTTCCTATGCTCCACTTCTCAGGAACAAACTCCCAGAAAAAAGTGCTGAAAGCCTGAGTTCCTTTAAATTAAGATTAAAAACATTTGTTTAGGACTGCCTTCGACTGTTCTAGTTAAACTTTTTTACTGAAACATCATTAGTTCAACTTTGTAGTCCAACTGTTTTTAATATTTGCTTTTAGTTTCTATTTTAGCATGTTTTGTTTTGTCTCTACATTTATTGCTTTTATTTTGTTTTATTTTCCTATATTTTAATCATGTAAAGCACTTTGCATTGTCTTTGTACTGAAATGTGCTTTACAAATAAATTTGCCTAGCCTTGCCTTACTATTCTTAAAGTTTGGACATGACTTGTAGCGTCCACTAGGGGTCAGTATTGAGTCGTAAATTGTTTATTTTGCACCTTAACGATCTATGGAAAGTCTCACAGTCACTGAAGTGTTATCTGCAGATTATACAAACATTTTTTGCTCTGGTAATAACCTGCAATTGTTAGTACAAAGAATTAATGCTGATCTTAAAAAAAACAAAAGTTTTGTTTGGTAAAAATAAATGATCATTAAATTTGAGACCAAAACCAGATTAATTTTGTTTGGGTATGGAACTAAACCACGGTTACAAATTAATTTAATCGTTGATGTTTAATAATCACTGATGAAAAAATATGTTGGAAATCTCACATTATACATGTACAAGCTAAAGTAACAATGGGAATTGCAAGTGGCAATGAATCGGACCATTATCATATTGTCCAGTTATTGCAACAATGAACGGGCCAAATGATAATAGAGATAGTACATAAAAGATACAGAAACTAATAAAAATGCTGTGACATTTGTCAGGAATGTAACAGCAAACCGTAAAAAATAAATAAATAGATTTTTATATTGCTACTCTATTTTCTCTGGTATTACTCTTTAATAATATATGTAAATATGTATTATAAGTATTTGTATGTGAATGAGTGCCTGTTATATGTGCACAAGTGTGAAATCTGGTTCATGTATACAAAAACCAGATTTCACAAAAACAGGGTAATTGTTTTAAGACATTCACTAGACATTCAGAGAACTTCAGAAATGCGTGTTCTTTCCAACAAGATAAAATACAGATTTGGTAAATAAATAAATTAACCACCATGAAGGTTTTAAAGACATAAAAACTGATTAAAGAAAATCACATCAAAAATGTTTATATATATATATATATATATATATATATATATATATATATATATATATATATATATATATACAGTATATATATATATATATATATATATATATACTGTATATATATATATATATATATATATATATATACAGTATATATATATATATATATATATATATATATACTGTATATATATATATATATATATATATATATATATATATATATATATATATATATATATATATATTGTTGGCGCTGTCATCAAAAGGGCAGGGAACAGTCGGAGAATAACAGCACACGACTACATCAAGTTGAGTTTCCACGAGCGACACGTCACACGCCACCACTTTATTTTACTTCACACAGCAACATTGCGCATGTTCCACAATTTATAGTCACACCCATTAATGGCGTCATTGAAGAGCACTCATTAGAACACACATGTCAACACCCCCACTTGCTCTTGCACTATACAATCGTCATTCAAACATTTTTCCTTTTTTTTTTTTTGACAATTAAAACAAGTTATTTTACTTTCCAAACATATAATGCATACATTTTCCCAGTTTTAGCTTTGTGGCAGGTTTGGTAAAAACGTCTGCAACCATATCTGCTGTTGAGCAATACACAATGTTTATCTTTCCATCATAAAGTGCAGATCTGACAAAATGATACTTGATATCAACATGTTTACATCTCTGACGAAATACTGGGTTCTTTGACAAAGCTATTGCCCCTTGATTGTCCTCAAATATTGTAACTGGCATATACATGCAGTCTTTGTCCATTCCACCCAACAACTGTACAAGATACAAACTTTCCTGTGTTGTCGCTGCCAATGCCATATATTCCGCTTCGCACGTAGACAGAGCCACAGTTTGTTGTTTCTTTGACTTCCATGAGAAAACAGGTCCATTTTTATTAAGGCTAAAACAATAACCTGTAGCGCTTCTCCTGTCGCTCTGATCAGTCGCCCAGTCTGCATCGCTGTATGCTATGAGCTGAAGTTTCTCCTCGCTCCTCTTAAAGCATAAACTCTTGTCTATTGTCCCTTTCAAGTATCTCAACACGTGTTTTGCTGTTACCAAGTTACACTCCCTTGGTTGTGACAAGCATTGTGAGAGTTTACTTACAAACCAACTAATATCAGGTCTTGTGCACATCATGAGATTTATTAAGCTTCCTATAAGCTCACGATACAATCTTGGGTCTACAAGTTCGCTTTCACTTTCAAAGTTTAACTTCTGTTCACATGGAGTGCATCTAGTACCACATTCAGACATACCAAATTTCTCCAGTATTTTTGTTATGTGCCTGTTTTGGTTAACTTTCATTTCTCCATCTGTCTGTGTAAAATCAATGCCCAAAAAATGTTTAAGCGTCCCCATATCTCTCATCTTAAACTTTGCTTTCAGCATGTCTTTAACTCTGTCCATTAGAGAATCCTCACTTGTTGCTATAATAAGATCATCAACCCAAATGACTAGAATCACTCTATTATTTGCTGTATGTTTCGTATACACACAGTGATCTGCCTGATTTTGTACAAAACTTTTTTCAGACAAATAATCAGATAACATCTTGTTCCAGTTGCGTCCTGATTGTTTTAAACCATACAACGACTTGTTAAGTTTAAAAAACTGTTTTTCACTAAATTCTGAGTCAACCATAAAACCTTCAGGCTGTTCTATATACACCTCACAGTCAATAGGAGCGTGTAGATAGGCTGTTTTAACATCCATCTGATGTAATTTCAGATTATACTGAGCTGCCATTTGTATTAAGCTGCGTATAGACGTCATGCTAGCTGTTGGTGCAAATGTCTCTCCATAATCTATACCAGCTTCCTGGCTGTAGCCTTTAGCCACATACCTGGCTTTAAAAGTCTCAGCTCCATCTGCGTTATCCTTGATGGTATAAACCCATCTACCCCCCACTGCATTTTTACCTTCTGGCAGCGTTGTCAGAGTAAATGTGTTATTTTCTTTCAGGGATTCAACCTCTTCCTTCATAGCTTCTACCCACTTCTCAGACTCAGGTGAAGTCAGGGCCTCTTTAAAATTTTGTGGTGTATTACACACTAAACGATAGCAATAATCAACATTGTTAAAATTTGCTGTGGCAAAATCATTACTCTCTGCCTTACATTCGTAGTCCTTTAAATACAGAGGCACTTTTTTCTCTCTTTTGGAGCGTCGTAGACAATGTTCTTCATCTTGCCTGATATTTGTGTTCCCCACACTTGAAGGTTCAGCACGCATCTCTTTTCTTCCTTCTGACACCTGCTGTTCTACTTTTAACTCTGACTTAACAGGAACAGTTTTTCTGTAATACTCATCCTCCAACTCCTCTGGATCAGTCTGAGTTTGGCATTCATTTTCAGGTTTAGTTAGAAATCTGACTAACCTGTGTTTACACACCCTTCCTGTAACTGGATAATAAATCAAATATGATGGGCTGTTTTTATCATAACTAACAAAAACTCCTTCATCACACCTTGGGTCTAACTTTTTCTTATTTTGTTTGTAAGAGTAGCACACTGATCCAAACTCCTTCATTTTAGAAAGATCAGGTTTCTTTCCTGTCAACATGTAATACGGCGTTTGCCCCAGACGATTATTAAAACACCTGTTGCGTATAACTGCAGAAGTCATTACAGCATAAGTCCATAATTCTTTAGGCAAATTACTCTGAATCAGCAAACACCTGGCCATCTCAAACAGTGTTCTCCAGCTTCTTTCAGCCGTCCCATTTTGATGGGGAGAATACGGCGCAGATGTCTCATGTCCAATAGCATTTTTACTCAATAAAGACTGATAATCTCTTGACATGAACTCAGTGCCGTTATCTGATCTAATGCACTTTACTTTTCCATAGGGGGTTACATCTGCAATAAACCTTTCAGTAGCTCTGACTGTGTCACTTTTAGCTTTAGAAAATAGACAAATATTGCACTTGAAAAATCGTCAGTAAATGCAAGTGAATACCTAAATCCTTCTTTTGCAGCAGGCTCAATAGGGCCAGCTAGATCTGTGTGCACTAGCTCAGGGGCCGTTTTAGCTTTTGCATCAGGTTGTGTATTTCTACTCTGGGTAAATTTCCCTTTAATACATGTTTCACCGTCTAGTTTAGTTTTATCAACCTTCCCTTTAATTTTCATACCTTTCACAACATTTTCTAGTTTTAATACATCTTGAAAATTACAGTGACCTAAAATCCTGTGCCACTCTTGAATGTCATAGCAACCCAAAACTTTATCACCCTCTTTATCAGCAGTCATTTTCATCGAGAACATCAAGGAAATAAAGTCTATTGTACACGCTAATGTCAAACCTGGTTACTGAGAAAATCCTAAAAATTAGAGGATCACTTTGTACTTCCATATCAACTCCAGAACCAAAGCCGTATTCAGCTGGAACTTATCCTGACAAAATTCAGCCAAATAAACTACAAAAGCTTAGAGCAGATCATTCAGCAGTTAAGTTCCTCCTCCTGCTGCCTTGATGTTCTCCCCACAGCTTTCTTTAAAAAAGTTTTACCTGTCATAGCGTCTGATTTGACTCAGATAATAAACACGTCCCTTCTGTCAGGTGTTTTCCCCCAGTCCCTAAAAACAGCAATTATCAAACCACTGCTGAAAAAGAACAATTTAGACAAACTACTACTCTAGAACTACAGGCCCATCTCAAACCTCCCCTTTATCAGTAAGATTATTGAAAAAGCTGAGTTTCAACAATTAAACACCTTCTTAACAACGACCAGACGCTTTGATGTTTTCCAGTCAGGTTTCCTCACCACAGTACAGAGACCGCCCTTATCAAGGTGTTTAATGACATCCATATAAATACAGACTGTGGAAGAACCACCGTGCTGGTTCTGTTGGACCTCAGTGCAGCATTGATACTGTCGATCACTCCATCCTGTTAGAACGCCTGGAGAACTGGGTCGGCCTCTGTGGTACAGCTCTCCACTGGTTTAAATCCTACTTAAAGGACTTTTAGTATCAGTAGGTAACTTTACATCAGAGATGACAAAAATCACATGTGGGGTTCCCCAAGGGTCCATCCTGGGTCCCCTCCTCTTCAATATCTACATGCTCCCTCTAGCTCTGATAATAAAAAATAACAACATCAGCTACCATAACTATGCAGACGACACACAGCTCTACATCACCATGTCACCAGGTGACTATGAACCAGTTCAGGCACTGAGGAAATGCCTAGAAGAAATCAATGCATGGATGTGCCATAATTTTCTTCAGTTGAATAAAAACAAAACTGAAGTAATAATATTTGGACCAATAGAGGAGAGATCGAAGGTTAGCACACAGCTTCAGCTGCTTCAGCTAGGAACCACTGATCAGGTCTGAAACCTGGGAGTAGTGATGGACTCAGACCTGAACCTCCAAAAGCATCTAAAGACAATTACAAGGTCGGCTTTCTATCACCTGAAGAACATTTCTAGGATTAAAGGACTAATGTCTCAGCAGGATCTGGAAAAACTAATCCATGCGTTTATTTTTAGTAGAATTGATTACTGCAACGGTGTTTTCACAGGTCTGCCTAAAAAGTGGATCAGACAGCTGCAGCTGATCCAGAACGCTGCTGCCCGCGTCCTCACTAAGACTAAGAAAGTAGAGCACATCACCCCAGTTCTAAAGTCCTTCCACTGGCTCCCTGTATCTCAGAGGATAGACTTTAAAATACTTCTGTTAGTCTATAAATCCCTGAATGGCTTAGCACCTAAATACATCACAGACTTGTTATCAGTGTATCAACCATCCAGACCACTCAGGTCTTCTGGCTCCAGCCTGCAGAACCAGAACCAGAACCGGACATGGAGAAGCAGCATTTAGTTCCTATGCTCCACTGATCTGGAACAAATTTCAGAAAACCGTAAAAGTGCAGAAAGCCTGAGTTCCTTTAAATCAAGATTAAAAACACATTTGTTTAGGATTGCCTTCGACTGCTCTAGTTGAACTGTATTACTGATATATAATTAGTTTACTTTGTATTCCAACTGTTTTTACTTGTTTGCTTTTAATTTTTATTTTCCCATGTTCTATTTTGTTTCTGCATTTTATTCCTGCTTGCTTTTATTCTGTTTTATTTTCCTATATTTTAATCATGTAAAGCACTTTGCATTGTCTCTGTCCTGAAATGTGCTATATAATTAAATTTGCCTTGCCTTCATTTCCAAATGAAATGCAAACTTTATTTTCATCTGAAAAGAGAATGTTGGACCACTGAGCAACAGTCTGGTTTCTTTTCTCATTGGCAGGTAAGATGCTTGTAGCTCATGTGTAGGATTCATCTGTACTGACTCCAGCCTCAGTCCACTCTGCCTTTAATAGATTTTGCTTAACAGCCCTCAAAAGGCTGTGCTGCTGCACTTTTTCCTACTTTTTCCTTCTGCTCTACTTTCTCTGAATATGCTTAGATACACCACTCTGTGACCAGCTTCTTTAGCAACTACTCCTAGTGGGTTATCCTTCTAGTGTAGGGTGTCAATGATATTTGTCCAGTCAGCAGTCTTCCCTCTGATTGTGTCACATGCTGACCCAGACTGAGACCGTTTAGAGCCTCAGGAAATCTTTGCAGGCCTTTCGAGTTAATTAGCTAATTAGGGCGTGGCACCATTAGTTTCCAGTATAAAATCCCAGTTAAACACATGAAAGTTTGTGGATGTAGCAAGACAAATGAGAAAAGGTTCAGTAGGTATGGATAATATTGAGATGCACTGTATATTATGGACCCTATTATATTCTTTTTGATTTAACAAACATCTACACGTGCTGTAGACTGATACAGAAATGAGTTTTAATGCTTGGACTTTCCAAAGATAACTGATTTCACCGTCTTCTTTCAGAAGAAGAAAAACTGTTTAAATGATCAGATACTCTGAACAGAGAAAAAAGGGAAATCGTAATCATCCTCCCAATTTGTAATTACTGCTACACAAAGTAAATCCTTTTCTGCTTCAGATGGGCGGTGTGAAAAAAATAAATTCAACACAGATCAGCGTCAATCCTACTTGCGATGTGTTTAATAATACAAAACCCCGTCCTACAGGTCCAGATGTTTATTAAGAAAAAAGAAAAAAAAATGTTAGTAGAGCTTCAAGTCTCCAGTGACACCGTCAACCAGATCGGCTGGACCAGGACCAATCCCCAGCACGGTGCGAGAGCCAGGTGCGATTTGTGTCCTCCCTGCATCCTGAATCAGGCTGACAGTGAGTCCCGCCTCTCTGGCTCGGCCCAGCAGATCTATCAGGGTGTCCTCGTCGGGGGCCTTCACCACCACCTTGGGCTGGCCGCAGTACTCCCACTGTTTGAGCAGCTCGGGGTTCCTGCGTTGCACCTGTTTGTAAGCGCTTACTGCAGCGTGGGAGCACTGGGCTGCCACCTTCCCTTTGCCCATCTTTAGGTCATTCCGAACCACCAGAACCATCTTGAACTCCCCCCCTTCACCCATCACGACGGCCTCCCCGCTGCCGGTGCCCACCGCTTTCACCAGGGTCTTGGAAGTGGCGCCAAGGCGTGTCCGGAGGTGCCAGCCAAGGAGGAGTCCGCAGGCCAGTCCGGCGCCGAGCCCCAAGCCCAGGGGAGCGGATAACACATCCATACCGTCTGTTACACCTGCAAACATGTACAGGAGACGTACAGCACACTCACTTTCTGTCAGGCCCATCACTTTGGTCTGGTTTAGACTGGAAATAATAAGCGGGTTAATTTAATCTCCCAAATCAACTCTTGGTTAAGCTTTTACTTCACGGAGGCAATTACACGAATGAACTCCAAAGACAAGCAGAGCAAGCAATACGAGCATCCAGGTGGGACATAACTGACCCAAGCAAACCCGATCAAGGCATTTCCTCCTGATCCTGGCGAGCAGAGCCTTAATGATCATGTCAGTTATTGTTTCACAAGAACGCATTCAAATATCATTACTGTTCAAATGATAAGGAACTCTGGTCCTTAAATAATAGTAATATAAAAAAACCTAAATAGCCGAGCTATACCCTGTTAAACTTGGACTGATACCGCATTATAAAGTGGTTTCTGCCTCAGATTTGTAACCGTTGCTAGTTGAAGGTGAACTTTCTGGTTTCTTTGGTTCAGTTCATCATCTGCGAAAACATCAAACTTGTTCAAGGCTTGGATTGTTCCCTGATCGCAGGCTGAAGAATCAGAAAGTGGTGTACCAACCTGGCTGCTAGTTAGCTTGCTCCAGGTAGCTTCCCGGCAGCATTCTCTCACCTCGGAGCGCATTACAGAGATTCAAAGCAACAACTGTGAGCCCTCAGCTCTGTAGGACTTATTTAGATGGATAACGTTTCATACCTGCTCTCTGGGGCTTGGAAAGCATGGAAGAAGTTTCATCACGGAGTGAGAGGGTTGACTCTTCTTCTTCTTCTTTATGGTTTTTTCTGGCGGTTGGCACGCAACGAAACGGTGCATTACCGCCACCAACTGGTTTGGAGTGTGGATCAGAATGACATACTACCTAAAATAAATTAAACCAACCTACCAAAATAAAACAAACACCCAAAAAAAAAAAAAAAAAAATTAAATCCTATCAATTAAATTACTTAGTCTAAGACAATGAAACATAATCCCATAACACTCATCTCTTGAATTACTTCTAAGCATTTCTATTAAATCAAATTTTATTCTTTTCCTTTTCAAATTTTTAACCATTTCCCTTCTTTCTTCTTCATATTTCTTACAGTATATCATAATATGCTCAACTGTTTCTTGCTCCCCACAATACTCACATCTTCCAGTGTTATGCTTCCCTATTTTGAATAATGTTCCATTTAATCCAGTGTGCCCAAATCTAAGTCTTGATATGATTGTTTCTTCCCTTCTGCTCCTCCCTGCACAACTCATTTCTCCCACTCTCCTCTGAATCATGTACAGCCACCGTCCTTTCCTCTCTTCCTCCCATTGCTTTTGCCACCTTTCCTTCATCTTCTGTTTAATAATGCTCTTTACTTCCATCTTACTAACTTTAATTGAGATATCAATGTTTTCTCTAATTGTAGCCTCCTTTGCAACCTTATCTGCCTTTTCATTTCCTTTTATTCCCATATGTGCTGGTACCCACAAAAATATAACTGTAATTCCCATCATTTGAATTCTGAACAATGTTTGCTGGATTTCTATTAAAATATCTGGTCTACTATCTGAATGACTTCTCTGTAAACTGATTAATGATGAAGATGAATCTGAACAAATTATTACTCTCAGTGGTCTTATTTCCTCTACCCATTGTACTGCCAACAGAATTGCTACCATTTCTCCTGTATATACTGATATGTTATCACTGATCCTCTTTCCTATTGTAATTTTAAACTCTGGAACAATAACTGATACTCCTATCTTATTAACTAAACTTTTTGATGCATCTGTGTATATCTGAATGAAACTATAATAACTGTTAATATATTTCTGTATTGTATCTGAATTCAAAATAAACTCCCTATCTTTGTTTTTCTTTTTTAATAATTTCAAATCTACTTTTGCTTCAGGTACTATCCAAGGTGGAACTGCTGGCATTGGTACTGTCGGACTGAAAATTAAATCAACTAATTCTAACTCTGTTGCTTTTTGTTTAACTGTCCATCCAAAACTATTTTTCTCCCTTTTCTCCATTTCCCAACAAGACTTTAAAGTGCTTTGTGCTGGATGATTATCACTATGAGGGTTGACTCTTCTTCTGCGGTTTAATGGGCGCTGGCATCCCTGAAGTCTCGATGCTGCCTCCTACTGGTTAACCTCTGCAGTGCAGCCCTGAACGTCTACGGTACTTAATGGGAGACGCTTCTGCTTCTTCTTTATGGAGCCAAGGAAAGGCAAACATTATTGCATCTTTGAGAAAAAAAGTTGAATCTGAAGATAAATAAATAAATAAAAAATGCTTGAAACGTGTCCAATTTTGATCTTGAGATTTGAAAAAAGTAAAGAAAATTCAAAAGTGGAACGAGACTTTCTTTCAGTTTGAATAAATATTTCATTCATCTCTTTTCTCATCACACATTCCTATGTATTGGGGATTTTTTTTGTTTGTTTCAGTTTTAGAAATGATTTTTAAATCTTACTCGAACCCCCCCTTAAATTCGTTTTCAAATTCTTGTTTCTTTAAAACTGTAAAAATATCAGCAACAATCCTACCTACTCATCGTCTTTAGAATCTTGTCCTAAACATCGTCAATATCAAGCTGTACTCAACTACCACTTGAGTACATATTATGGTAAATGTCCTGTACTTGTATAACACTTTATCAGGTCCTGGGGACCCCAGAGTGTTTACACCATATTCAGTCATTCACACAGTCACATGCTGATGGTGGTGAGCTACATTTGTAGCCACAGCTGACTCCAGGGCCCTGTCTGTGCCTCTGTGCCCTGCCTGTGCGATTGAGGCATACATCTGTGCCACAGCGTTCTTGCGGATGACTGAGAGCTTTTTGGTGTGTTATCTGGGTGCACAGAAAAGTCAGGTCCTTTCTAAACAATGGCTGGCACACTGAATTGTGGGGGTGATTGCGAAGGCTTACCCTCTACAGGGCCAACCTCTCCCTGTGGGAGTGAGGGGACCCTCCTGTCCATCTTTGCCAGGTTCTACAGGGGGTTTAGATTACAGAAACTTATTGATTGTTTGCAATTGTTTAAAAGCACAGATATACAGTTATGGTCATTCTTAAGACTCAGTCTGTAAGTTTAAGCATGAGTTAGAGGAATGTATTTATTGTAAAGGGAAACAAGTTTTCATTAAGCTGGATTCAGTTGTCTGAGATACTCCTGCTAGAGCTTTTATGAAAAACATGAAGGCTCATAATGCATATCATGCAATGATCTTGGCACTGGAGCTGATCCGTTTCTCAATCAGCTCACCTGTTCAGTCTCCACCTCTCTGCAATCAACCTTTACTGGCTCCACCTGTCTCCAACTGCATAAAAGCCCCGTCATTTTCAGTCTCCAGTGCCAGATTGTCTCGAGCCTCACGGTGAGAACCTTCCAGCGTTATTTCATAGTGATAGTGAGATGAAGCCTCATGAGGCATTGAACCACTTGAGCCAACTGGTTTGAGAAAGGGTTAATTTCTTGAAGCTTCATGTGCACACGACACCACCTACTGGCCAGGTGTATAATCACAGCCAGCTGTATCTTAACACTGTGATGCATTGATTTTTTGTCTATTATGACTCTTGGGAATGACTTCACAAAAGGTGTAGGACGAAATCATTTGTCTACATAAATTATGTATACACATATGTGTATAATAAAATATTGTTTGAATGTATTCTCTGTTTGTAATTATTCCCAAAATTGTAGTGTCATGTGATATGGCATATTGTGTAATAATGTTTTTCTGTGACTCTACAAAAATGGCATAGCCTTAATCAGGCAGAGGACAGTGAAAGTGCTTATGGAACTAGGCAGGGGGTAGTGAATAGGCTAATGCTTGTGTAACTTGGATGATTTCATGCATGTTTATTAAGAAACAACAATTTCTCCACAGTTTTTGGTTTATAATGATTTCTCTTTTTTGATACTACTTCTCCAGCCTTTGAAAAGACACGCTCACATGGCACAGATGATGCCGGGGTGCATAAATAAATACGTGCAAGTTTGTACAGATTGGGGTACAGTGACCGATGATTAGCCCAGTACTCCAGGGGGTTCTCCAGCCTGTCCTGAATCCAACGTGATCCACAATAGTGAAAGGCTGGGTATCCTTCACTATCATGGAGACTAGAGCTTCATCCAGCTCTGCTTTTCTGGTGGCTGGTTAAAAGGGAATAAATACAGTGTCTGTTACCTGTCTTTATTTGCACAACAAGCAAACATCATCATGCAAAAATTGTGATAGTGTGTTTGTAATATAGTAATGCGCGGATGACTGGCGAAGCGGGGGGGGGGGGGGGGGGCGTTGGTGAAGTTGCTTCTCGGTTCAAAGTATCCATGTATTTTTGCCTGCTTTTTCCCTGCCATTCACTATATGCACGCGAGAAAGCAACAACAAAAAAACGCGTGTTAATGTCAAGTGAACATGCAAGCATATCGAGTTAGTTTTTTTTTTTTTTGGAATGTTGGCGAGGTGGTAGCGTGAGTTTGGCGAGCCGCCTCGCCAACATAGTGCTGCGGGAAACACTGCTGTGGGGTTTCTAAAGCTGTCAAACCCCGCGCCAAAATCTGAGCCACTTCCTGAAGCAGTCACGTGGTACAGCCGGGCAGCGAGGCTTCGGACGTCATCGTTTTCGGCTCCTCCCCTAAATGAAGCAAGCTTTGATACGCGCATTACGGAAACGCCCCCTCCATTACTCGACACACGCCTCGAAGCCTCGGCACATCACGTAACATCACGTAACATCACTAGTTATTTCCTAAGCCTGTTTTGCCTCTCTGATACTCCACTCCGGCCTGTAGCCTGTGTTTCTGAGCCTGCCTGTTCCTAGCCTGTGTCTGCCTGCCTGGTCCCCTGTTTCCTGGAACCCCTACCCTTGGACTGCCTTCTCGTGTACCGGATTTGGATTTGGACCTGGACTCCCCGCTCGGATTTTCCCCTTGTACTTTGTTTGGATTATTGGACTCCCCGTTACCGGACCTGGATTGCCCCTGGACAAACGCCTCTCGGAAAGCCCTCTTCTGACTGCCCCTCAGCCGCTCAACTGCTCCAGCCCCGCCTGCCTGCGGACGGATCCAGCTTCAGAAGCAACGTTTCTGTACTGCCCGGCTCTCCTTATTATAAGGTCAGTTTCTCAGCAAGATTTCGTCATTCACCTGTTGTGCTGAGTCTAAACTTGTGCCTCTACCTCCAGGAGGTTCCTGCCAGTGAGCGTGAGCCGTGTGCCCCGAGAGACAACGCCTGCTTCTCCAGTTTTTTAATAAACTTTTCGAGACCGTCACTGACCTGTTGTGGTGAATCTTGGGTCCAGTTTTCGGTTCATTACATATCATGTGACATCTTGTGACAAGCGTTGGCAGCCATGTTTTTATGTAAACAGAATGGCATAGACCCTAAATGATTTTGAGTTACAGACTGATTAATCTATTTCAGAGAGAACCAATGAGTACCACCATCATGAGGGAGTAATGGGTATATAGACTGTTAAGCAAGATCCAGTTAAGACAGAGTGGACTGAGGCTGGAACAGCCCTTCAAGGCTGGCCAGAGGGTGGCCATCTTAACAGAGAAGGTATTTTCTAGCAGGACCTGGTACTGGCTCACATTGCCAAAGCTGTTGTGTTATTGTCAACAGGAAGACGAGAGACACAAAACCCAATGATGACCACTATCAAAGCTGCTTTGACTTTCATGATAGCAGCAGAACAGCAGGCCGGTCATCTCTATAATCTCTATACAATGGGTAGAAGTCCAAAGAGCAATCAAATGGTTTGATTAAACACTTTACATACGCTGGAATATGTACATGTTTGAGTACTTGGAATCAGATATTGCCTCTTCATTCTCTGACCTCCTGCAAGCACACACTGTGTCCTTTTAAAGAGTCATGATTTTTATGTTCTGATGGACTGCTCATCCATCACTTTTGTAACCTTTTAAGCTTCTCAAAATGTCTGGCATCTATCTTGGCAAGACACGTGTATTTGTATAGCACATTTCAGTTAAAAGACCGCACACTTTTGACCCCAGTGAAATCAATTTTATAGGTTGGATATTTGCACTGTGCAGAGGAGCGGGTCACTCTCCTGCCTTCACCTGCAGTATTCTGGAGCAAAGTGGGAAAACGCTCCTGCACATAGCGGGTAATTTTTTTTTAACTTAACAGCGTTCAGCGTGTGTAAAACGAGAGAAAGCCTCACTAAATCTGCAGATCTGATTTAGGTTATTGAATACAGCGCGTCCGTCTGAGTATAGACAGCTGAAGTGTCCCTTTTTCTTCTCTTTGTTTTCCTTCATGTATGGTTTATGGTTTGTAAATAGTGAAAGCATATTGTTTGACCCACTCTGCTCATGGTGGTCCTTAAGATTAATCTTGTTGCTCTGGACTTCCTTAGAGAAAACCTTCTTGTCTCTTGCTTGTTTGACAGTAGAACAAAAACATGGACGCTCTCGTCAAAGCAATTGTTAAATATAATACAGCCAACCTGAGTATGCATTTTAAAGTCACATTTTATTGCAAATTCTTCATCTTTTTTGAACTGTTCAACTGAACATGAAACAATAGGTGACGAGAAGTCGAAATTTCCGACATCTGAAATTTCAACCTGAAAGTCAGAGTTACGAGTCAGAAAGTCGGTTCAACAGAACCATACCCAGCTTTTTAGCAGCTCTCTATTATTTATTTGAAATTTAGTCAGTCATACACCTACTACTCTTCAGTGTTCATAAGACAGGATGTTTCTGTAGTGTTTACATGAACAAAATACTGCGTAGAACAGTGTTATTTTATTCGTTTCAACAGTAGCCGCTAAATGATCAATGAAGAATCACCACCTATTGTTATTTAAAGGGCCAATATCATGCTTTTAAACCTTCCTGTTCATTTAAATCATTCAGTTGTGGTCTATATAAAGTGGAACTGCAATGCTTTGGTCTGAATACTTTGTTATTGTAGCTCCATAAGTCCCCAGAACAGACCTGTTTTGAGGTACGTCTGAGAGCAACTCTTTTATTGCAAATATGGTGCTTCACACCCCTTCCCCATCCAACCCCGCCCATCCGGCTGTTTTTGCAGTATGCTGGGGGACGGTGTAACCAATTGTGTGGGTTAATACACCCAACGACTGATTTACTCGTAAGCTCATCGAGTTTAGACTATAAAATTGCTACAAAAAATGAAAAAATGGCAGCTTCATGAAACTGGTTAGCCAGAAGTCAATGATCTTGTTTAGCAGTTCTGAAGCAAACAGTGAGGCGTAATTGTTGAAATAAAACAAACTGAGGAAAACAAAAACATTATAGGGAACAGAGAAAACTGAACGGATTGAAAAATATGACCCAGACAGAATATAAAGAGCTCTATGCAGCAGCTGGACAGACTATTCAACTTCTCTGAACGCCTAGACACCAAGTAAACAACAGAATGTATCTAATGGCTAAAAAAGGTGGATTTTGCATATGTCCCCTTCAACGTTTCATGTTCTGCCAGTTCAGTTTCATGTGCTGAACCGTTCAAACATGAACGGTTCACAGGGTAAACCAAAGTGTTGTTTTTTTGGGCAAAAAGACACCATAGCAGACAGACTGACCTGTCTGATCCAAACTTTGCCTCACGGATTTAAATCAGTGGGGTTTTGCCTCAGCCATTGCTAGAATAACCGGGGGGATTTTTCAGTACAATACCGCAGACTTTTAATGGGAGCAAATTCATTTTTTTGTAGGTTATAGAATATACGTGCTGCGCAGATTCGGATGCTGCGGAAGAAAAGTAGAGCCAGCTTGTTCCTGTTCTGGTATAGACCTGTTCTCGGATCCCCTGGTTCTTTTATCTGATAATGTGGTGTTTGCATTGTGGACTTCTGTAGTAATAAAAAGACTCTTCAAACCGTAACTATATTTTACCATATTTAATCTAAAAGGCAGAGGAATGGTTTACAGACACATCAGCGCTGATGGGCTCTTGATCGAACATGACGCAACCGCAATGAATGTGGCAAGAGCCCCGACTGATCATTTCTTAAGCATTATAAAGAAGTCTAGGTACACGCCCGTGCGTGTCGTCAGTAAAATAATGTGTCACCACTTGGGTGCTATCTGATGACCTTGTGTCCCAGAATGTCTAGGTGTGCATGCAGCCCCCAGGACTGACTGACGTTCCACTCGTTCTTCCCATTTCTACATTCTACTCAGACGCCACATCTCTAACAATATTCTACTCAGACTCCACATTTCTAACAATCCCCCTGATGATGTGTCTAAATCACACATCACCAAAAAATAACCAACCAGACTCGTGGAACGTCAGCATCCAGGCTGTCCCTCTTTTAGACAAATCAGTCACACAACCCTGTTACCCCATACAAAAACCTATATATGATCAGGAGACTCCATCCAGCTAGCACGTGGATTCCATCCTCCCCCCACCAAGGACGGAAACGCCATCTCTCTGGTAGCCTCCTGGGTAGTGTAGTGTAGTGTTGTTTGACAAGCTAACCCTTATTAACCTATATGTGCAGTTATTGAGAAAGGCGGAGGAAAAACACTAGCCCTAAGCACAGCAGAAATTTCTGTCTAAACATCATGTCAATCAGTCACTGTAGACCCTAAACGTTGTTATCTTCATCCGCCTCAGTTTCTTCCTTTCGCCTCCAACCTGTCAGGGTCACCTTCTTGAAGAGGAATGATTATCACTCAAACAATTCTAACATTCATGCATGGCCAAATATAAGGGCCCTAAAATCAAACTTTTTGCCACTACTTTAATGATTCTAACTTATTTCCATCTAATCAAATACATCTAGTATACTACTAAAAATAAACATTGTTTTCTGTTTTTTCATTACTACTTATGTATTTTATTGCTTTGAAATAATTGCTTTTAACTTTTTATTGATTTAATCGTCAAATTGTGTAAATCATAAAATCATTGTAAAGGATATGTTGAGGGAAGGTGTTTCTCCTCTTAGATCAGACATCATTGTCCGTAGGTTTTAGAAGCTGGACTACAGCCCCCCCCTCATCGGCTCCATCCCACAAAGGAGCCGATGCCTGTATCATCGACATTAGATAGGCAAGCGGGACACCCCAACCTGTCGCTGCTTGGGATCCCACGACTTTGTCGACACACCTAAGGAAAATCGCCCAGAGGCACAGAACACAACAACAAGCACAAACAGCAAACATGGCAATAACAATCATAGAAGAAGAGAGTATACTCACCAAATAGCTTCCCCATTTTCCAAACCACTTTTCAGCCACATTGGTAAATTTATCCTCAATCCCGGAATAAGATTTTAATTCATTTGACAAAGATTGCAATCCTTTTATGGCCTTTGACCTTGATCTTCCAGGAGCTGTGTTATGTGGGATAAAAGAACAACAACCATCTCCAATACATGCCCCCCCTTCTTTTGCTAGGATCATATCCAAAACCAGCCTATTTTGATAAGCCACTAGGGAGGTGGCAGAAAGTTGGCTATGTACTGCTTCAAATCCATCACGAGTGAAGTTGGACAAGCGCTGAACATTGTAATGTATACAGGACTGTCTCAGAAAATTAGAATATTGTGATAAAGTTCTTTATTTTCTGTAATGCAATTAAAAAACATGAAATGTCATACATTCTGGATTCATTACAAATCAACTGAAATATGGCAAGCCTTTTATTGTTTTAATATCGCTGATTATGGCGTACAGCTGAAGAAAACTCAAAAATCCTATCTCAAAATATTAGAATATTTCCTCAGACCAAGTAAAAAAAAAGAAATTATAACAGCAAAACAAAATCAAACATTTGAAAATGTCCATTAATGCACTCAGTACTTGGTTGGGAATCCTTTTGCACAGATTACTGCATCAATGCGGCGTGGCATGGAGGCAATCAGCCTGTGGCATTGCTGAGGTGTTATGGATGCCCAGGATGCTTCAATAGCGGCCTTTAGCTCATTTGCATTGTTGGGTCTGGTGTCTTTCAGCTTCTTCTTCACAATACCCCACAAATTCTCCATGGGGTTCAGGTCAGGGGAATTGGCAGGCCAATCAAGGACAGTAATGCCATGGTCAGTACACCAGTTACTGGTGGTTTTGGCACTGTGGGCAGGTGCCAGATCTTGGTTGTGCAGCGTTTCCTGCCACATTTCCCCCTTCCAACACACTTTTTGTGAATGTGCTTTGAAACTGCACTCTGTGAACAGCCTGCTGTTTGAGAAATTTCTTTTTGTGTCTTACCCTCCTGATGGAGGGTGTCAATGATGGTCTTCTGGACAGCAGTCAGATCAGCAGTCTTCCCCATACTTGTGATTTAGTTTACTGAACCAAGCTGAGTGTTTTTCAAGGCTCAGGAAACCCTTGCAGGTGTTTCGAGTTAATTAGACGATTCAAGTGATTAGTTGAATAGCCTACTAGTATACTTTTTCACGATATTCTAATTTTCTGAGACAGTCCTGTATAGTTTATTTGATAAACAATTTTATTTGGGGTGATCCATGTGAATATAGATTCAAAACCAGATGCAATCTGATCAGCCAGTTTCTATACATCACCGCAAAAGGTCCCACAGACCTTTTATAGGAGAGAGTAGGGAAATTAGGGCACATCTACCCCTCCAGTTAGCAGGGAGCCACCCCCGTAGGATGTCACCCCCACAATACCACCAAACAGCCCTGTTTACCTGTAACTTACCAGCAGTGACATCGCCAGTCAAATGTGAAAAAAATTACAGTAAAACAGTTGCAAACATTTCAACCACAGTGTTCACTCTAAAACAAAATAGTCATAAAAAGTCTTCACCTTTCCCCCAGCTGTGAATCCCTTCAAAATTTAAATAAGCAAAATATCTTACAGTGAATTGATCCTCTTTATATGAACACAATCAAAAATAAAACATATTTTTTCTCTTAAACCTTGTAGCATCATATTTCCACATTAAACCCCTATGCAGCCTTTGCAAACATTCTTAATATTTGTCCAAAACTTTAATCAAAACTGGATTAGGCAGAAGCCATGACATCATCTTTTTTCTCTGTCACCAGGATCAGCCTTTTAACCTCATTTCTGTATACCCTCATCATCTGAGAATGTCCAAAAAAGAGACTAAAATCTCTCTGTTAGCACATTCCTATTATTTTGACCAGGTTTCTTTGCAACCAAAAAGCAGAAAGAGAAATGTTAATACAGGTCAGTAGAAAGGTAAACAAACAAAAATTATAAAACAACCACCTTTCTCCTCGGGAAGATCTCAGCAAAACTTAGCATAATTTAGTAATATCTGTTCCTTGCATGTAATTTCCCCCTGGGATTAAGTCATTTCCCCCTGGGATCATTAAAGTAAGTCTGAGTCCAAATCTGTTTATGACATCTTACCAAACGCCTGTTTAGAGCTCACATCTCAGAGTCTTCTGTTGGACAAAGGTGGCATTTTCAAGGATCTTCAAGCATCGGAAAGCAATAACTCAGAGAAAACAAAAATGTTAGTGTTTAGGTTACACATGCAGTCCAGAGAAAACCTAATACTGTTAGTATCCGCCTATTGTTATGTTTTAGAGTTCTTGGCTGATCCTGTGAAAGGTATGTCAAAACAGCATCCTTTCTTTCCTTCTCTCTCTGTTTAGTAATTTTGCTTTGCAACATCTCCTACTTTCAAATTATTTGCATAATTACCTTTAATAAAGTCGCATTTTATTACTGGAGATGCCAAACAATTAAAGCAAATAAAATAAGAAATAATCAAAAACAACAAAATAAACAAAGGAAAATGTCCTCCAAGGAGCACAATTATGCCTGTCTCATTAATACATATATTATTAACATCTTTCAGACTTTTGATTTCAGTCTGGCACTTTTGACCAAGTGAATTTACTGCTTGCACTCCCTTTAAAAAATATACAACTGTGCAAATTTCAGTCAGTTTAAGTTAAAATCTTTAAAGTGAACTGATTAACACTTTCCAACATAATATTCATCAGCACAATTAATGATTTTTTCTTTAACTTTATGCGTTTCTAATGTTTTTTGCAATGCTACTAGTTTTCCCCCCATAATTCACTGTTTTAAAGAAACTTCAAAAACAATAAGCGAGCTACTCAGAAAAATCAAATTAAATAAAACATTTTTAATCCTTCAGATCTGAAGCTCCCACAATTTTGCCAAAGTCCGAACCTCAGCCCTAGAACATCGTTTGACCATCACGCTTAACGGACCACAACTCTAAATAAAACATAAAATCTTCTAAGAAGTAAGCCCTTCTGTAATATTCTGAGTTCTGTTCTGGTTTATGTTAGTTTTTAGTTTTCCTTCTCTCTCCTGTCTTTTATAATCTGGCTGTTTTGAGTTCTGTCTTGTCTGGATTCTTTTTTAGATTCTTGTTTACTGTTTTAGTTTATCCTGTTAGGTCTTTAGAAGTTTCTTAGTTTAGGTTTGGGTTTTTGATCTGTTTTTGTTTTGAGCCTCAGCACTGATGTCTGGTCTAATTACTTACTCTGCACACCTGCCTAACTCCACCCCTGCTGCAATCACCTCTCACCGGTTTGACCTGCTTCCACCTCCATATAAACTGTTGAGACCAGACATCAGTGCCAGGTTGTCCTGTTGAGTTTAGTTGAGTCTCCTCCTGCAAGTTCTGTTATGTTTTGCTTTTTGAATTTCGACCACCTTGTCTCCAGAAACCTGTGCCGTTCTTTCTGTTCCTGCCTGGCCTGCCCCGTGAGTCCGTCTGTTTCTGTGCCGTCTTTTGGGTTGACGGTTCCTTTTGTTTTTTTCCCTGTTTCACTTTTTGTTAATAAAAGAAGATTCTACACTGAACCTCTGCTGGTCTGGTTGTATTCTGGGTCTCCTGCTCCGATCATTACACCTTCAGTGTATTTACAATCTAAGTGTCCACTGATTATATACAAGAATGCTACATGTAGTTAATCTGATGGCAGACACTCTGTGTCCTTCAGTAATTATTAAGAGTTACCTCTCCCTCAGTCCTGCAGACATCATCTGATATTTGTCTTGCTGCAGTTCCTGTCGAAGGCCAAAAACACTGACACAACAACACATTCAGATGTTTACCTTGAGTTAGATTAGTCTTAACATTTGTTTTTGTCTGGAAAATCTGGAAATTGTTCAAGGTTTTCCCTCAGCATTCAGCAAACTTTCCATGATGTGCTTAACATGGCCTGTTGAAAACCTGAAGCCCATCAAATTTCCTTTTTTTTCTGCTGTCCTTAGAAAAGCAACCAATCTTCAATTCATTTATTTTATGTTATATTTATTATTTAATTAAGACTCCTTTTATTATTGAATGAATATCTATTGCAAAGCTACGGAAGCGTATTGCTGCCACTGGACAAAATATTTTTTTTGTTGCTTATCTTGTATAAACATAATTGTATAAACGTGATAAATATCTTGTAAAAACGTGATAACTTATCCAGATGGTGGCGCTAGTATGCTTTTAGTCTGACTCATTTAAGACGAAGAAGAAGCATATGCGTCATCTACTCGAGAACTAAAATGGCAAATTTATGGGAATGGATCAAGTTTTAATGCTCGCTAGTATCACCTTATTTTCAACGGAAATACGGAGACAGTGAGTGGCGGTTTTCCGTGCGAGACGTCCGATACGTCACTTCCTGTTACTGGCGAGTCAGCTGGACAGCGACTCGCCGACTAATTCGTACCAAATTACTCGTCTTTATGATTTCATGGAAGGCCGGGATCGTTTGTCCGGTTAGAGGCTGTCATGATAACGGGTGTAAACGAAAGGTTTATGTGGAGCAGGAGTGTTTTAATCATCGACCGCGTACAAGAGCTGTAGATACCAGGCGCCCTACTTTCTTCACCCCCAGCCGAAGAATGAGATATCCCTCCGCCTGTGGCTAAAAGTTGTAAATTTGAAGAAACCACCGAAACAATGGTATGTTTGTTCTTTTAATTTCGTGGGGGGAAAAAAGCCCGATAGAAGACAACACGATGCCAGAAAAGTGGCCGGGCTACGAAGTTCCATTAAAATCTCCGTGGAGACGTCAAGAGGGCAGCAGACAGGTAAGCTTGGGAAGTGTACAGTGTTTACGTTTGTGTCACTCTTGATAAAACATATGCTTTCACATTAAGACAGTCATCTTTTAGCTTTGTTCTGTCTGTCAATTATTATCTGAATATTTTTCATCTCTGCTGGTAGGTTTTTGGGGTTCCGTTTGTAAAGTTATACAATGAAAGATTTACAGCAAAATGTTTTGCCTGTCATATGACATAAAAGGCAGGGTTCATTATTCATATTTTTGTTAGTCATAAATCTATAAATAAGTCACAGTTCCCAGTTTAATATTTAAATAACAAGCTTAATATTTAGCTCCAAAATAAACGTCTAGTTTGTAAGCTAAACATTTAATTTGGAGTTCAATATTTCATTTGAAAACTAAATGCTTGGTTTGTATCTTAATATATAGTTTACAATCTAAACATTTAGCTGTGTAATTAAATGATGCAGGTGCTGCTCTATTAGCTTGGTGTTAACATAGTTTTAAGTAGTCTTGATATGTTTTATGCTGTTTGCTAAACTGATTGTGGTCTTGTTTTTGACAGATGACTGAGGCTGTGATGCAGAGGCTGACCGGACCGCTCATAATCAGAGTCACCTATGCAGAAAGATGCTGATACTACAGGCACTGTTCTTCTCTTCTCCTAGGTGTGATCCTTCGGATCATGCAGTCATGCTGTGTGGATCAAAAAACAGGCTGATTGCTGTAAGGCTCCAGAAGCTCGAATGCCATCATCCACAAGTTGCAAGTGAGATCAGGAACGTTGCAGGTAGTCGCCAGGAAACCCATGATGGATGCAAAAAGGATGACAACAAGGACTGCATATATCTGGCTGCCCTGGCTCCTCCCTGCAGTATCATAGCTCCACAGGGCCACCAGCTGAACACAGACACAAAACACTCAAATGGGTAACGGGATTTCTGTTTGTTGCTGTGTTTGACTGCATTGTAGGGCAGAAGTACCATTATGTGTTGTTATGCTCATCGTTATCTTCCTCCTGCAAAAACAACAGAGTTTCAGAGCATTTTGTTTCACATTAGCTATGTCCACATGGACATAAGTCAGTGAAATAAAGGGCTGGAAAAAAGTATCTTGTAAACACTCTAATCGGAATATTGTGATTAGATTAAGCTCAAGCAGAATTAAATTGTATTCTTAATTAGTGTGATTTATGCCGATCCATAATCCGAACAGCGTCCATCTAAACACTTGTTCTGATCGTGTCATTCAGATTGGGGTAAACTGCCCTACCTGTGCATGTGTGCCCTGTGTTTCTCATCCAGTAACGGTGGAATATGGCGGTATATTTGAGCACACAGACATGTATTTAATGAGCAGCGTGTGAGGTTTAAACACACACATCAGTCTCACTCCTCGGTCAGATTGAGTACAAACACCATAATATTCTTCTTTTTAGAAGACATGAAACTAACACTCTTATGTGTCTGTTTGTTAGTTTATTTGTTTTCAGCACAGACAGAAGTATAACTTCTTCTTCTGTTGTTGTTTTTAAGGAAATTTGACATCTATGCACGTCAGAGTCCTTCTATTCCAAATAAAGCCTGGTGCAAGTAAATGCACATCATGATTGGGTTAATTGATTTTGTGCCAGTAGAAATAATGTATTCTTCAGTCCAGACACATTTCAATCCGATCAATGAATTTTTCCCATATAACCATAGCTAATGTTAGTAATTTCAATGCATTCTGCGTTGTTAAAGAGCCCCAAGACCCATTTAAAATCCTCACGTATAATGGGTTAGAGGCCAAAAATGCAGTGAAATGCCCATTTTCATATTTTCTTTTCTTTTGGGATGATCTGGAAAAAAATTACAAAGCAAGATTTCCGATTTGTAAAGACTGTGTAAGAACTTTGACATTATGACTGATTTGTTAACTTGTACTGACACTGCTGTCAAATGGATTTCTCCTGAAATCTTTTGATTACAAATGTACTAATTTCCAGGCAAACCTACATTTACAGAGAGACAGTATGATCTCATATTAAAGTGCAAAAAGGCGTCATAGCCACAACCCAGCAACATTATCTGTTAGCATATTATATTTATCAGTGAATGCTGGGCCTCTGTGTCTGCTTCATATTTCAGTACCATTCTGTAAAACCAAAGAACAGACAGACGTAAGATCAGACAAACTCAGCTGATTGTAGAATGCAAAGCTCCAAACTCATACTGGATTTCTGGAAACTCATTTTCTGGTTCGACCATTATGAGTTAACATCTCAGTACTCACAGGTTCTGTTCCTCCTCAATGTCTCGCTGATGCTTCTCCAGGTGTTTCAGTTCTTTTCTAAGATCCTGCAGAAAGAAGATTAAACATCAAAACGTTTACAGTGATGATCGCATATCAAGCATTAAAAGATTCTGTCACACAGAGAAAGAAAAAGAGAGAGACAATCATGATGCATACCTCAATGATCTTAGCGTTCCTTTCTATCTCCCCTTTCCATTCACTCTGTATCTTAGACAGCTGGGAGACAGAAAGATGCTCCGATTAATGCTTCCTTGATTCAACGCAGTCGTGTTAAAACTGAAGCTAAGAAACTCTTCATAAACTGGAGTTCCTCACTACAGTAGTCTTACTCTCTCAATGTGAGCGTCCTTGTTCTGTAGGGCCATCTGAATCTTCTGGTTGTCCTTTATTTTTCAGTGAAATAACCTGTTGGTTATTTAGTCAGGTTATTTGACTATCTGAGCAGAGACTGGTTCGATAGAATATATATTCTAACTGATTTATATGAACCTTGATTTCAATCGCAGCTGCTGTTTTCCCCTGATGGTCCTTCACCAGATCGTCCAGCTGAAACAGAAGCAGCTCAGCGTGAGAGAGTTTCAGAAGAGGAAGCAAACAACTTCACATCAGTTACACACAGAGCCGGACCAAGGCCTGACTGAACCAAGCTGCTGCCAAAACCGTCAGGGGCCTCCTTGGATCTTGACTTATATGACAGAATTTATTTATTTATTTTTGCTGTTTATTGAAAATAAGTATACAATTAAATTTGATTTGACAGTTTCAGCATAGGTAAATTCAAATATTTTAAGTTGTTTGAAATGTAAGATTTAAAGGATTTAGCAAGGTGCTTTTACAAAGAATAATCTTCATGGTTTGATTGTTGGGCTTATAAAATTACAATCTGATGCTATTTTTTCTGTGTGGGTTAGATCTCAGCGCATAACAATCAATTACCGTATCGGCGATTGCGTTTAAGCTCAGCCAATTATCCTAAGCCTCGTCTATCGGATAAAATCCAATCTGACTGGAACACCTTCTGTGGTGGGTACGTTTTAACAAGAAGTGCCAACAAATCCTGAAGCAGTGGTTAGAGCATTGCGCTTGTGTCCCAGAGGTTCTGGGTTCAATTCCCACAGACTACCACTCTGGGTCCCTGAGCAAGACCCTTAACCCAAGCTTGCTCCCCGGGCGCCGCACAGTGGCAGCCCACTGCTCCCCGAGGGGATGGGTTAAATGAAGAGGACACATTTCATTGGAATGTATATTGCAATAACAATAAAGATTATTATATATTATCCATCCATCCATTTTCCGTCACGCTTATCCCTGTTGGGGTGGCGAGGGGTGCTGGTGCCAATCTCCAGCAGTCAATGGGCGAGAGGCGGGGTACACCCTGGACAGGTCGCCAGTCTGTTATATGTTATTATTATTGTATTATATTATTATATATATATTATATATTATATATAAATCAAACTCAGTCCATGACCCCATATAACCTTAGGCCGGTCAGCCTTTAGCGGATGCTTATTTCCGGCGATGCTTTCTGTTTGTGAAAGATCTCACTGTACCTCAGCAGCCAGCTGTTCATTTTCCTCCTTCAGCTCCTTCAGCTTGTCTTCCTGCACAAAACAGAATCCAACAAGAAAATGAGGATCAGCCTAAATCTAAAATAGAGCTGGTTTCTGTTAAAATCCTAAAAAAAAAACATTGAAGGTCCATCACTCACCATTTGTCCGATCTTCATTTTATTCAACACCAAACCTTTCTGCTGCAGGACCTCTGCGTTTTTTTCAATGGATTGTTTCTCCTTTTCTGTCTGTTCTTTTAAACTGAATACAAGACAGAGCACTTTGTGAGACAATGTGAACATCGGTGCATAGCTTTTATAAAACCAGTCTCATCTAGATTTCTGGTGTAAACAGAGAAGATAGACAATGTACGTAAAATGTCAAGTGAATGTCATGGTCCTGTAAAAAAAAAAAGTTTAAGCGAGTTTTTTGGCATCTTACTCTTGGATTCTGTTGACCAGGGTCCGATTTTCTTGCTCCATTTCTGCCATCAGCTCCTCAGTTATCTGCTCAATCAGTTTTTCATGGAGCTCCTTTGCCTGTCTGTGTTTTTTTAAGGCCAGATCAAATCTTTCACTCAGGTCTTTGATTTCTCTGCAAAGACACCAGAAAATATGTAGGTCCACCTTCCTTTTATGTGACATGTAAAAAAAAAAAAAAAGAAGAAGAAAAGAACACTTATATAGTGACAGGCTCCTGCGGGGCAGTTCCTCCATTTTGCTTCCTTTGATTTGTGTTGAAGTGTCCAAATGGTCCCGGTCAAGTCTCGACGCCTTGTGTTCGCAGTCTGCTCTGAGATGTGCTTCCACTGAGCAGAATCCCAAGCCTCGTGAAATCACAGCTGCCTGGGCTCATTACCAGGGATGAAGATTCTGAAGGAAGATGAAGGCAGTTTTTACTAAGCTAAAAAATTCCTTTATTGACCCACGATGGGGAAATTCAGGCGTGACAGTGGCAAAGACACAGACGGAGTTGCACAAGCTTATCTAATCTAAAGTTAGTTTTAAAGCAACAGAGGATGAGCTTTATCAGAAACGCCAAAAAAATTAAAGTAAAATAAGAACCAGAGTAAATGTTGCACATGAGAGTAACTGGTCATATGACTTTGTTAGCATGGGTAAGATAAAATATTGTTTCACACAATCTTTCTGTTTGTTGGGATGGAGAGACAAAGGGAAGAAGGAGAGAGAGAAGAGCTACTAAATCTGGTGGCACACCACGTGACTTTCAAAGTCTTCAAAGATTTTGAAAAGACTTGTAGTTCACACTAACAGAGTGATTTTAGCAGATTTCTGTGTCACAACAGAAAGACTTCAGGACCAGACACTTTACAACCGCACCTGCTGAGGGATCACACACGAGCGGGTTTATCAGACGCACTAAACTCACCATGGCAACAGTTTGAAGGATAAACAAACACACCGCTAGGTGGCGGTAACAGGAGATATTTGGACAGACTATTGCGTTCCACTCCAGCAGCAAATGAAAGCAGTGCAGCTGAAAATAGTTTCAGTTTGTCCCACAAGGGAAGTCTGAAATGGAAATTTGATTTGGATAGTTTTGACTGAGGTTTTTGTTATTCTCGTGTTGAGAGTTTGAAACTTTTTTTTTTTTTATTTGAAGTTCTTTTTGGATTTTGTAATGAGGTTTGCTGGTGAAGGTTTGAAGTAATTAGGTTTATTGTTGGATTTATTCCAAAAATTGTATCATTGAAATCTGAAACAGACAACATGACGTTTGGACTGGACTACATAAACAAAGATATTTTATTTAGAAAGTCTGTTCATTAAATTAAGTTCCAACTAAACCACCTTGCTTTATATGTTAATGAAACCTTTCAATTTAAGAGTATTTTTACTTTTATGTCTCATTTGTGGAATGTTGGGTTTGTTTTGTTAAGGCTCTTCATTATTTATTGTATTTTGTTGTAAATACTGCATATGAACATCCATCCATCTACTTCTTTGTTTTGTTTTTGCTTATTCCTTATCTCTATTAGTTAGTTGAAAGTCTGTATCATGCACACTGTTGTGTTTATTTTTATGTACAGATTCAAATAAACCTTTTCAAAAAAACAAAAGGGCAAACACAACAGCTAACAGCCTATGTTGTTTCCCTCATTGGCTTTCGGCAACACGCGTTTGCAGTTGGTTCAATTGTCGATTTATGCCACCCAAAAGCATACATTTGGGTGCACTCCACTGAAAATAAAATCAAGGTTGTTTGTTTGACGGGGACCGCGTCTTAGGCGGGGTCGGGTTGGCTCCCGTCACCCGCTTGCAGACTCTTTCACCTCTTCTCAAACTAACAGATGTTTTAGCGGACAATCCCTGCCGAATGGCCACCTATACTGCAGACATAGACTTTTCCCGGGGGTAAAAAGGGGCAGAATTTGTGTAGTGTGGCCCCAACTTAAGAAACAACACAC
Source organism: Fundulus diaphanus (assembly GCA_037039145.1). Lineage (NCBI taxonomy): Eukaryota > Metazoa > Chordata > Actinopteri > Cyprinodontiformes > Fundulidae > Fundulus > Fundulus diaphanus. The sequence goes on from CM073136.1 coordinate 3,883,040, forward strand.
TGCACAGGTGACAAGCTGAGTGGCCGTAGGTAAGTGACTAATTTGGATGCATTCCAGTTAATTCAAAGCCAGAGATAAGAGTATAGTGGAGAAACTCTTTTCTGGAAAAAGGCTCCACAAATTCAATTCAATTTAATTCAATTTTATTTATATAGCGCCAATTCATGAAACATGTCATCTCGAGGCACTTTACAAAGTCAAAATCAATCAGATTATACAGATTGGTCAAAAATGTCCTATATAAGGGAACCAGCTGATTGCTTCAAAGTCCAGACAAGCAGCATTCACTCCTGGAGAAGCGTAGAGCCACAGGGAGAGTCGTCTGCATTGTCCATGGCTTTGCAGCAATCCTTCATACTGAGCAAGCATGAAGCGACAGTGGGAAGAAAAACCACCCATTAGCGGGAAGGAAAAACCTCTAGCAGAACCGGGCTCAGTATGAACGGTCATCTGCCTCGACCGACTGGGGTTACAGAAGACAGAGCAGAGACACAACAAGAGAGACAAAAAAGCACAGAAGCACACATTGATCCAGTAATCTGTTCTACATTAGATGGTAATAGCGGGTGAGTCGTCTTCCCTGGATGATGTCACAGTTAACAGAACGTCAGACCAGGTGTACCTACTATGAAGAAAAAAGAGAGAGAACAAAAAGTTATAAGCAGAAATTATGACAAGCAATACATAATTGAAGAACAGTAGAACTCTATAGAGTGAGAAAATTAGACCCTGATGTCCTCCAGCAGCCTAAGCCTATAGCAGCATAACTATAGAGGTAGCTCAGAGTAACATGAGCCACTCTAGTTATAAGCTTTGTCAAAAAGGAAAGTTTTAAGATTAGTCTTAAAAGTAGACAGGGTGTCTGCTTCACAGACCAAAACTGGGAGTTGGTTCCACAGGAGAGGAGCCTGAAAGCTAAAGGATCTGCCTCCCATTCTACTTTTAGAGACTCTAGGAACCACCAGCAGACCTGCAGTCTGAGAGCGAAGTGCTCTGTTAGGAACATACGGGGTAATCAGAGCTCTGATATATGATGGAGCTTGGTTATTAAGGGCTTTATACGTTAGAAGAAGAATTTTAAATTCTATTCTTGATTTAACAGGAAGCCAATGAAGGGAAGCTAAAATTGGAGAAATATGATCCCTCTTGTTGATTTTCATCAGAACTCTTGCTGCAGCATTTTGGATCAGCTGAAGACTTTGAACTGTATTTTGTGGACTTCCTGATAATAAAGAATTACAATAGTCCAGCCTTGAAGTAACAAATGCATGGACTAGTTTTTCAGCATCACTCCTGGACAGAATGTTTCTAATTTTGGCGATATTCTGAAGGTGAAAAAAGGAAACTCTGGAAACCTGTTTAATATGGGATTTAAATGACATGTCTTGGTCAAATGCACAAGAACAACAGAATGGAGTAGAAGTATAAATAGTGCATCTTTAGAACATTCTCCTTTATGCTGTGAATAATATTATGTAAAATATTAATGTAACAGAATGTATGTTTTTGTAAATTCTTAATTTTTTTGTTATAAATTAACTTCTGCAAGAGAAAAACATGAGGACTCACAGGAGTCCAAGGCTGGATCTTTTTTGTGAGCCAAGCAATAAACCTCCATCTCCAAGATGAACCAGTATGCTCTTACACATGACAGTAAAGGATACTTTTTTCATTGCCTTGGTTGTGACTGATAAGTATTTAGTATAAATTTTCAAACCTGATTTCTAAAGTTGAAGGACAATTCATAAAGAATCTGTTGAATCCACTTTAAAAAAAATCCTGCGAAAGTCTGACCTGTTTAAACCAGACTAGCAAAAGTAAATAAGAATAAAAAATAGATGAGTTAAACCTTTTACAAAATACAAACACAGATCTCAGCTCGGACTCCCTCTCTTTTAAATTCATTGCTAATTTTGGATGCACTTAGCTGCCTCTACGTAATTTTACCTCACAGCAATATTACAGGTCCTTTCTAGGAATGTGGAAACTGATCCATGTTCAGTGGCACTGTTTCAACGCAGCCAGCAGAGGCTACACTCGTTGCACATATCAGCCACGTCTTGCTTTCAAGTCGTTCAAAATATTCATTTCTGCTGACCCCATTATGCATGCTCCGCAGACAAGGAGTAAAGCTTACAGCGGAGCTGTTTGCCTCTCGAACATTCCTCCTTTCCATAAGTTTGAAAATCAGAATTGAGATCTTGCTTTGCCAAACTCAAGTGTGGCGCGTTGCATGCAATTATCCAACCACGTGTTGATCGATCGAATAATTTATTTTGCTTGAGTCTAAACATGAAGAAATAAAGCACTCTTTGTCCTGAGATGTGTATGTTGTACCCATATTTGTTTATGGCATGACTAAGGATGTACAATACGTAGAGGAGTGCTGTGTCAGGCTAGTGGGTCACTTATGCAGTAGTATTATGGTCAGAGTCATGGTCTGAACTGATCAATGGGTTGCACTGCCCTGCTGTTGGAACCACACCAAGCATTCGGCATGCTGAGGTGAATGATTCTTCCTCGGTGCAGACAGTGTCTGCATGATGTACCGTAATGTATTTACCAATTTGCGTTTGCATATTTCTTTTTCTTTTTGTCTCAAAGTCACAAACTGATGGCTGGGCATTCTCATTGAGGATTTTTCTTTGGGAACAGAATTGAAGGTTTCTGTTTCTGTTTTGTGTCAGGTTAAATGGGACATACTCCTTTCAGAAAGTCCAACTTTCATCTCATCAGTCCACAGCATATTTTTGCAAAAAATATTTGGGATTATCAAGCTGTTTTTAGCAAACATGACACATGCCTTATGTTCTTCTTGGTCAGCAGGAGGTTTCACCTTGGAAATCTCTCATGGATGCCATCAGTCTTCTCCTAATCGTTAAATCTTGAACTCTGACCTTGACTGAGGCAGCAAGGGCTGAAGTGTTTTAGATGTGGTTCTGGACTGAGTCGTTAAGGGTCTCTTGGAGTAATTTTTATAGCCCAGCAACTCCTGGGAAGGATTATCATCGTTTCCATTTTTCACTGTGTTTTCCAAGATGGCTTAATAACTCTTTCTGGACTGAAAGACATCCAAATCAGATTTGGTCTTGAATGTCTTTCTAGGCATAAATGTATTAACTTTTGAGATCCTTTATCCTACTTGATGTTGTCAGAGAGGCTCTATTTAAATTATTTCTGGATTCTGTAGGTCTGGTATTGTTCGGGCTTTGGGGTGATCAGCAAAATTTAGTTCAACTAATATATTTCCAAAAATTATGATTAATTGCAGTTCATTCCTGATTCAAAAATGAAAAGGTAGCTTATTTCATAAGTACGGGTTAGTCAAGATATCTTTCATAACTTAAAGAATTAACTCTTCATTTGAAAACAGCCTTTTTAAACTACTAAGGTTACATTTGTCTGATATTAAAATCAGTTTGAACTTTGTTGTTGTTGTTTTTTTTTTTTTGGAACATGATATGATTTAACAATGTTTACATTTAATACTTCATAAACATACATCATGTTTCAAAAAGGAGTAGGATGAAGCATAATCTTATTAAGCCCTACCCCTCAGTTACATGTGTCATGGAGGTAAAGGACAAATATTTACAGTAAAACAAACAGTATACCAACTTTTTATATATATTACTCTTTTTTGTATTCATCAAAAATACTTTTCTTATATTTACTTATAATTACTTTTTTGAATTGCTGGATGCTTTTACATTGTTTAATGTTTTCAGGCAAGCTGTTCCAGAGCTTCACTCCGCTAATTGATAAACTAAAACTTCTTTTTGTTGTTCGAACATACTTAGTTTTAAAATTTAATTTTCCTCTTAAATTATACCTTCCATCTCTATCAGAAAACACTTGTTGTATGTGCGCAGGAAGTAAGTTATTTCTTGCTTTATAAAGGATTTGAGCAGTTCTAAAATTGATCAGATCTACAAATTTGAGAACTCTTAAATCAAGGAATGAACAGTGGGTGTGATCTCTAAAATGTTTGTTATTCGTTACTCGTATTGCTTTCTTTTGCATAGTAATCAATGGTTGAATGTTTGTTTTGTAAGTGTGACCCCACACTTCAACGCAATAGGTTAGATAAGGCTGAAATAATGAGCAGTATAATGTGTGTAAAGCTTGTTTGGTTAGAATGTGCCGGACTTTATTTATAACAGCCAAACATCTGGCCAGCTTTGACCGGACGTGCTGTATATGTCCCTTCCAACTAATTTTATTATCTAAAATGACACCTAAAACGTTTAAGCAGGACAAAAAAGCAATAACAGAAAATAAAATCCGTAAGGGGGCAAATATTTGTTCACAGCACTATCTGCGCTGTATGCATGATGAATCAAAGTTCCTACGCTCATGCTGGGCAATTTGTCAACATGTCCAAAAAAAATCCATCGCAGACTGACTTTGCTGGAGATCAAATTGCATATGCTACAGTGTCAGTTGCTCAGAAAGGCGACGCCGGAGCATGATGTACAAACTCCGAATGTTGGCATGTTGTGATATGAATATTTAGCAGAACCACGATAGAGTAAGAGGGGTATAAAATTCTTAAACAAGCTGAAATGCATCTGAGGATTGCCGCTCTGACCTGAAAACTGTGATGTTCTCGTGGCCAGTTTGGGAGTAAGCTGCCCTCTTTGCCCAGCTGCCATTCACTCGCTCTCTGTGAGAAGCCCTGCAGAGAACTGGTTCATGTTTGAAGTGTGCTCCAAAAGTTATCCATTTATTTATAGATCTTTAATTAGACTGGCTCTCTTGGGGTTTCAGTGGGCAAATGATGATATCTCCCCCTCTTTTTGTGTCTCTTTTCTATCAGACCCCCGTCTACTCTATCCCTCACTGCCCCCCTTCATCACCACACCCTGGACTCAAGTTATGATGCAGTTCATGGGTAGCGTTCTGTTGCCCTATATTACCAGTAGAGCACCAGCACAGGGTTTTATTTGAGCTCAGAGATCCTTGTGGAAGAAACACCGGCTGAACGGTGAGTTTACTCTCTACATAATGCATCGCTTTAACACACAGCATTATTCTATACAAGGCCTGCCTTTGTTTTACACTGTGCGAATTTATAAACTCCCTTCAGAGCACACTGGTTGTCACTGTTTGAGATGTGGGGACTGATTACGTCTTATTGAATTTCTCCTCCTGGACTTTGTATGTGCCGTGCGCTGAGTCTCTTATTGTCTCTCGTGCTTGAGTTACTCAACAGGTCCGGGTTGTTTTGGAAGGAGGGCGATTGCACAATCTAGTGCTGGAGCAGCGCTGCGCTACCGTGTCTCACACAGGCAGCAGTGGTGCTATGAAACTGTTTATTGGGCTTTTGATGAATGTATCTGAATCCTAAGCAATGATCAAGGTAGCTGTTCCATCCCAGACCATATACTCTGCTCTTGCAGATGAGGGGCATGTTTCGTACCGACTGTTCTTATGACTGAGGTTGCAAGCAGGATACTTTACATTAAATCAAACCGTTAAACCTTCTCGCTGTACAATGAATACTTTGCTCTGCAGCCAGAGAGAACAAATTACAGGGTTTCTTAAGAACAACTATTAAGGTGTGGTGTGTGCTGAAGATTTAAAAACCTGATGAAAAGCTTTTGTTTGCAGTTCCCATAGAAAGCCCAGAGTCCAGCAAACACCTCATATTTTCAAATCATTGTTTTCATCTGTGTGGTCCTTGCGTACATTACACTGAAAAAATGAAGCAGTCTTGAATCAAGATGCAGAAAAAAACTGGTTCATAGATATGTCTCTTCAAGGCTGGACTACTGTAATTCTATACTATCAGGAAGTTAGAGACAATGCTCCCTAGCCTCACCTGCTGCTGGCAGTCAGTCAGGGAGCTGGTTTTCAACTGACAGGTGGAGGGCGCTTCATTATCTTAATTAAATATTAGTGATCCCATTGTTCCATATGAACCCAACAGAGGACTTCACTCACAGACTGCAGGTCTGCTGCTGGTTCCTAGAGTCTCTAAAAGTAGAATGGGAGGCAGATCCTTTAGCTATCAGGCTCCTCTCCTGTGGAACCAACTCCCAGTTTTAGTCCGTGAAGCAGACACCCTGTCTACTTTCAAGCCCAGTGGTAAAACTTTCCTTTTTGACAAAGCTTAGAGGTAGAGAACATAGATTATTCTGAGCTTTCTCTGCCGTCATGCTGCTAAAGCAGTTATGTCCAACTCCAGTCGTCCAGGGTCAGTCTCCTGCGTGTTTTAGATCTGTCCTTGCTCCAGCACATCTGACTCTAATAAACAATTTACCTTCTCAGTCTGTCATCAAGGTCAGCAGAGGTCTACTAAATAAGCACTGATTAGGTTCAGCTGCGTTGAACCAGGACGCCTAGAACATGCAGGACTGCGGCTCCTCAGGACCGACTTTGGACACCACTGTGCTAAAGGCCTAGGCTGCTGGAGGACATAATGACCACTTTTCCTCACTGCTGCTTTCTCCTACTCCTCACCAGCTATGCATTATCTGCAATTATTGCAGCCATTAACTGAGTATTCTCTCTCCTTTTTTTAATGTCTTGCCTAGCGTTTATGTTTGGTCGTGACAGCTTCTTGAAAGGGCAGATTGACTGAACAACCTCCTGCTCTCTCTCTGGAGATGATACACTTTACTCTCTTTCTGTGTTAGGCTCTTCAGCCTTTTATTTATCTGTTGCTTCCACTAACTATATGTACTCTTTCTTTATCCAATAGATTTTAGCACTGACTCAGAGCTAACCTGATTAGCTGTGTTTCTTTCTAAGTGAACCAACTAAAGAAGGTACTGCTTCTTTTTCGTTAACATAGACAGGACCAGTGCTTTGGTGTTTTTGTGTGTCTGCTCTGTCTTGTCTAACCCCAGTCACAGCATTTAAGGCTTGCCCCTCACACTGAGCCAGGTTCTGCTGGAGGTGTCTTCCCATTAAAGACGAGTCATTTTCACGACCATAAGTGCTTGGATCGGGTTTTCTTTTGTGTGCGTATTTTAGATTCAGAACAAATTTCAGCTAAAAGCATTTTATAAAACAGGTCAGATTTATTAATTCATGTTCTAGGATGTAAACTGGATCACTGATCTAGTACAAGAGCTGGGTGGAAAATGAGTGGGGAAAACGAAGACCAAAGAAAAACTTTGCAAGGCCTTTACATGAAATAAGACATAAAAATAAGGGTAACAAAGTCTGACTCATTGAGAGAAGATAAAGTAATTCAGCATGTTCTAAAATGTAAAGATTTCTTCTTTTTTGTGTTTCTTATAGCTATTTTGTCTTGTAACGAAATCCTCACTGTTTCCACAAGCGACTTCAGAAACGTTACAGACCACCTTAATGAGCCGAGTTGAATAAAAGTCCTGCGACCTGATGATGTGGGGGACGTAACTAAGCCCTGCTGTCTTTTTCTCCAGCAGTCTCAGCCACACTTCCTGCAGGGCCTTGTGTGTGCAAATGATCTGATTTCTATTTTTTTAGAGTTAGTAGTGACAAGGTTTGTGCAGCTGATTTATTGTATGAAAGGCAAACAAATCTGCACAAGGAATGCTAATGATATTTTAGGGGCTTCATGCATGCTTTAATAGACATGTAGTTTTACATTTCCTCCATCCTGATATCTGTTCAATAAACATTTGGGGCTTCGACCCCGGCAGGCCAGGTCTGGCGACGCCTATGCTTGATACCCATTGAGTGTAAGAGTATCAAAAGAGGAGCCCGCCAGAGGCCCAAACCTAGAGCACAGGATGGTGAAGTTCAGTTTGGCGTATGTGTCTGTTTGCTTGAGGAACTGAAAATTCCACCAGATGGTGAGCTGCATACCTCAGTGTCAGAATCCCTCGACTCACTGCTCGCTGACAGATTCCTGAGGGAGCAGGGACTCAGGAGTGGGAAACTCAGGCGCCTGTGCAGACTTCCTTTAAATAAATGAAACAAAAACAAAATGCTAACTCTTTTTTAGAATCTCACACCATATTGTTACATCAAAGCAACGGCCTATAGGTCATAGCATTCACTGATGCACTAAAATCCGTCTCGCACGTCATGAAAGCTCAACGCTCAGGAGCTTTTAAACCTTCTGGCAAGATAAGGAGAAGAAACCATCAGTTTACAATTACTTTGTGGAAACACAATAGTATGTATATTTTCCTATCAATTCCTATTACATTCTGTAAGTTCAGAAATGGACATACATTAAGGTTACAGTAGCTTTAAACGATGCCATGGTTTTGTAAACTTTAAATTTGTCAATCAGTTATTTCACAGCACTGGAGTTAAAGAGAGGCACCCCTGTGGATGTATTTTAAGCCAGCACCTCAAATGTCCTCCTTCCTTGTGTGACATCATCAAGAAATCAGCCATGATATCGGGACGACAATTATGGATCATGGATGCGTCGTGAGAATGGACATTACTTGGAAATATTGAGGCATCATCTCTAGATGTGTGCCTGGATGTTAAAGCTTGGGTGCAAGTGGGTTTTCAAAATGGACAGTGACCCCAAGCATACCACCAAATTAGTTAGAAAGCAGTTTAGGGACAACAAAACAAATGTTTTGGATGTGGTTATCAGGAAGCTCTGATCTCAGTTCCATAGAATATTTGTGGATAGAGCTGAAAAGGTGTGTGTGATCAAGGCCTGACTCAGCTACACCCGCTCTGTCAGGAGGAACAAACTATTGTGAGAAGCTTCTGGAAGGATACCCGAACGTTTGACTCCGAGACACAGTTAAAAGGCAATTTGACAAAACAGAACTGAAATGGATGTGAACTGCTGACTTTGAAGATGTGGTCTGGACTGCAGTGGGATGGCTCCCCGACTGTTCTTCTGGTTTATTGAGAGAATGTTAAAATTCCTTTCACGTGGGACAACCATGTAAAGTCTGTTGCGAGATAGCGAACGCACGGAAAAGACTTTCCGGAGGAGGCTTTCATGTGCTCTCAGTCTCAAAACCGTATGCCACTCAAAGCAGTCATTAAATCATACACAGGCCTGAAGGAGTTCCCAGTAAAATGTAGGCTGTAGCAGCGGGAAAACAGTGGCTGCCTGGCCGGAGAACGGCGGAAGTTTTAGAAGATTTGGGGCTGATGTGCTGTTGTGTGAGACTTTATGTTTGTTTAGGACTTGTGTCTGTTGGGCAAGCAGCCTGCGTGATGCTGGGCTCTCTGCTGTCTCTTGCCTCAGCAGGGCTCCCTGTCGGTGAAAAGAGAATGATGACAGAATGGGGAGTCGAAAGTGAGCCACCTCAGAGGCGTCTCGGTGTCCAGAGGCATAAAAACGGAGAACTGACCGGTAACAGTAATTCAGTAATGTTATGCCCATGAACACTGAATGTATCACATGTATTTGAATCTGAGTTGAAGGAGTGTTATAGCCTACAGTCCCTTATGTGTATGTGTACACTCCAACTTGTACACGATTTCTCCTGTTGTGGCCACAAACTTGGAGTTTTATTGGGATTGTACGGGATAGACCTCCACAAAGTAGCAGAGAACCACCAATGTGAATGCATTTGGATTTAGCCCCCTTTACCATGATACTTCAAAATGAAATCTAGTGCAACCAGCGGCCTTCAAAAGTCGTCTACTAAGTACACAGAGTCTAGAGCTGTTCTGTTTAAGGCCTCAAAGGTTTGTCAGGGAACATTTAGGAACCAACAGCATCATGAAGACCTTTTCAATTTAAAAAAATAATTAACATAAGAGGAGACCATGTATCATTTGGTTTGGCAATGTTGGTCTATTGCTTAAAAACCCCAATAAAATACCAAAAGGTTTATGGTTGTAATGTGACAAAAGGAAATTCACAGAAGACTAACACCTTTTAATGAATTGTATTCAGGGATTCGCAAATAAAGGCTTAAGCTGTCACATGTTTTGAATGTTGTGTTTCTTGATCCATCCTAAAGAAAAAAAGGAATACAAAAGTTAAGGTGGTTTTAGGGACATCTCGTGTCGTATTGAGAACCTGTCTTTTATCCATTGGGGCTAAAACATGTCCAGTTGGTTTGCAAAAGCTTTGCCTAGCATTTCTGACACATTTTAGTCAGATATATTTGATTCTCTTCAGTTAATTTCTGTGGGTTTGTTTGTGGTTCAGAGTCAGAGCTTCCAGTGGAGGAGAGGAAGCAAGGAGACGAGGAAGGCCATGGAAGTCTGGTGATGTGGAGGAAACCTCTGCTCACACTTTACTACTTCTCCCTGGAACTGCGCATTACTCTTAAAGGATGGATATGGAGGTGAGGAAAACGGAAGGGATGCAACCTCCCCTTCAAACAGGTCCGTTTCAGAAAACCTGAACGCTCACACTGGCAGCTAATGCTGTCTTTTCCCAACAAAAACATTAATACGGTACTTCAGAAATCCTAACAAGCATAGTCTGTTAGATTTGGTGTGTAGTACACATATTTCTTAACCCCGTGATGACTCATCCACTCAGCTGCTCTCTTATTCAGGAGTCAAGTCATTACAGCTTGAACACAGACTTAGAAAAGTTTTCCTGCTGGATGCCCTTCCTGACACAACCAGGATTCAAACCCCGGTCCCCAGAACCAAAGATGCTTTTTATGTCTCAACCCCATAAGGCACAATTAAGGGTAGTAATACAAACTACATTGCCAAATGTATTAACTTTTTTATTTTCATATAAACGTAAGCTTGAATGAGGCCCGATTTTTTATCTGTAGGGTTTGTTATGATGTTGTCTCACCCTTTGCAGTCATAACAGCTTCAGCTTGTTTGAGAAAGCTTTCCACAAGGTTACCGAGCCGTCTACAGTTTTTGACCATTCCTCCAGGACAGCATTTTTGAGGTTAGACAATGATGTTGGACAAGTCTGGCTTGCAGTCTCTGCTCTAATGCCTTCAAAGCGTGTTCTGTCGGTTGAGGTCAGGGCTCTGTGCAGACCAGACAAGTTCTACCACATCAAACTCGCGTACCTTCGAGGACCTTGCTTTCTGCCCCGTTGTGCAGTCATGTTGAAACAGGAGAGTCACACTGAAACTTCATGCTCCACAAAGTTGGAGCATGAAATTGTCCAAAATGTCTCGCCTTGCTGAACCATTAGGAGTACACGAATTTCGCTTGAACTAAGTGACTAAAAGCCCCACTCCCCAAAACAGCTCCACACCATAACCTGCCTCTGCACAAAACTTTACGCTTGACATAATGCAGTCAGACAAACGCTGGTTTCCTGGAATATGCTACACCCGGACCTCCTGATTGGATTGCCAGAAAGCCAGGAATTGTTTTATTTTTTTAACTCCAGGTCACATCGCTGCAGGTCCTCCACTGTTACCTTGGGCTTCTTGGCTGATTATCTGATTAATGGTATACTTTATACAGTTATTAAGTGCCATACCGGCACTTGAATTGTCTTTTTACTGAAATGTGCTGCACAAATAAACTTGCCTTTCCTTACCTTACTTGCCAGTCCGGTCAGTTTAGGTGAACAACTATATCTTGCTAGGTTTGCAGTTGTGCCACAGTCGGAAAGGTTAGGGTAATGTTCTATATCCTAAACCTGCTTTAATCTTCTCCAAAGCTTTCCCCCTAACCCGTCTGCTGCCTTCCTTTTGTCTTCATGGCAAAACTCCGATGCCTTCATAGAACAGCCACATATACGGCAAGAAAACTGGCACAGTTGGATTCTACTTAAAAATAACTTTTGAGGGCAATGCGCTAACATGGACGCTATTTAGAGGAATCAGGGTACAGGTGGGCTGAATACAAATCTGCATCATACGCCTTAGTTTGTTAAAAGGTTTTAAAATCAATTTTCCATTTGCTTTCCTCTCCACATTTAGGTGCAACTTTGTGTTGATCTACTACTTCTTCGAACTACGATAAAATACTTTAACGTTTGTGGTTGTAACGCAATAACATGTCAAAACTGTTCCTGGAGCATTAATACTTTTGCAGGACAAGAAACTCAGTCTTTTAGAAATAGCTGTAAATGAAAATATCCAATTGACCAAAAAACAGGAGCCTAGATAATGTATCCTGTGTCCTTATTGTGCCTCTCTGTGGCGCTGAAAACATCTTAGCAGAGTTTATAGCTTATACCTCAGTTTCTCTTTTTATATAAAGGTGCTAGAGATGCTGCAGTTGCTCTCAAGCAAGCAGAAGAAATAGCAACAGGCCATCTTACATAACTCGGATGCTTTTTCACAAAAACAAAAACCCAGACACCAGACAATTGCTGACCATGACTGTCTCAGTGTTATCAGCTCAAGTGTCATAGCTTAGACTCAACCAAATGCCTTTAACGCTTCCCAGGAGACATTACATGCTTTTCTAATCATTATCCGTCTCTATTACGCCTCATAATTACCCTACTTGTAGGCTAGAAAACAAAACTCCACCTCACAAACTACTGTTTTCATACCAGCAGAGCAACAACATCACAGCAGACTACGTCAGAGTTCGCCTTGGTGCACATTCCACGTACAGCACAAAATGTCTTCAACTCATCAAATAGTCTTTGTTGACACCAAGGGCCCAGAAGAAGGTCAGAGTGTACTCTCAGGGGGGCCCCTTGCGGTTAAGCGTGTCAGGACAACGTGTTTATGCTAAAGCTACAAGAGGATGTGGTGAACCACAAACACCACAAGCAGTGCTCTAACTTAGAGAAGCTACTATTTACCCGACGCTCAAAACACATGGTGTTCTAACTGCTGCGCTGGCATACAAGGAAGAGCGTTATGGGTTGCAAGCATGGAGGAAGTTCATTATGAATGTTTCTAGAAGTGGTTTGTAAAATAAAACATATGAGCAGAGAGTCCACGGGACATCACACGGCCTGTTGCCTTTCCTCTACTGCTCTTAAGGTTGTAAACAGTTTTTTTAATGAACTGCGAGAGTAGGGATTGCTATTTTGCAAGACATCCCTATTGTAAATTTAACACAAAGCCTTCTTTTGAAATCATGGCACACAACAAATGGGTCGTATTGTTGCTACTTCTTCTGGCTCACATAGCTGGAAAAGGGAAAAAAAGAAGAAAGAAAGCAAACCCTATATATGAGTGAAAATGGTGCATAACAATATGATACAAGCCATCCAAAAGACTGACTTATTTCTCTTTTATTTTTTGAGAACCACGTTGAGGGTAACTCATTGTATTACTTTTTTTCTGGCAAATATTAGTCTTTGGTTGATCATTTGTGTAATTAAAAGAAGTTTATCCAGATACTGCTGCATTTTCTTTGGCTCTGGCTTGCCAGCACTTTAGTTAGGGCTTGTACCCCGCAGACCGCTGCAAGAGACAGAAAGGACACCTCAAATGACTTCACATAAATTCTCACATTTTATATCATTGGTGTTAAAGAAGACATATGCACAATCCACTTTTTTTTAGCCCTTAAAGAACTTTATTTGTGTCGAGGAGTGCAAAAATTCTGATTCTAGTCTGTCCAGAAGCTGCATAGATATCCATATATTTTTTTGGGTCATATTTTTCAAGCTGTTCAGTTTTCTCTATTCTCTATTACGTTTCGAACAGTTACGTAACAGTTGCGTTATTTGCTACGAAACTGCTAAACAAGGCCATGGATCTCGAGCTTACCAATTGCTGGTGAATCCGCCATGTTTATTTCCAGGAGCGATTGTCCAAGCTAAAGCATGGCAAAGCTACTAGCAGATAAGTTAAAATGTTCTGTTGTTCATAACTCTGTCCCCCAACATACTACAAAGATGGCTGATTAGGATGGAGACAAACACTCTCTGCAGCCTGGAGAGGTGGGAAGTGGCTCCTTTGGATTTAAAGAGACAGCACCAAAAGCAGTTGCTCTGAGACGCACCTCAGAGCAGAGGTAAAAATGGGGCATTAGAGTAAATGAACGAGGATTTCACACAAAAGCGTTGCAGTTCCACTTTATATAGACCATAACTGAATGATTTAAATGTAAAGAGGAAGAACTTAAACTGTATAGTGCTTTTAACTAGTCCGACGACCCCAAAGCGCTTTACTCTACAATCAGTCATTCACCCATTCACACCTTGACGGTGGTGAGCTATGTTAGTAGCCACAGCTGCCCTGGGGCAGACTGACAGAGGCGAGGCTGCCATACATGGGCACCACCGAGCCCTTTGAAGGCACTTCAATTGAAGTGTCTCGCCCAAGGACACAACGACTGAGACAGTCAAAGCGGGGGATCAGACCGGCAACCCACCAATTGCAGGATGAACTCCCTAACTCTTGCCCCAAGATATTGACTAATATGGATTGGTACCAATATTTATTAAATCAGTACAGCTATGACTGATATTCCATGCTGATTTGTAAATTTTTTTAATTCAACCAATATATTATTTTCCAATTCTGCTTATTTTTACCTGGCATTATAGTTATGTCTCTTCCTTGAAACCTCTGTGCATTAGGTTGGTGAAGATTCTCAGTCACCCAGGTCATGATCAATCCCCCCCAAAAAATAAAAAATAAAACTAACAGACTTCTGTTTTGAAGCTGAAGATGTTTCTCAATTCCTAGGCAACTTCTCATACTCACGCACTACTCCTAGGGTGTCCTTCCCAAAGTGCATGGCAATATGTTGAAGATTCTCAGACCTGGATGACGGAGAATCTTCACTCTTTCTATGAAGGGTAGCTTACTATCAATTACAGCTGGTGACAGATTTTGCCCCATTCCAGGCTTTGCCCGCTCCAGCTCCTTCACGTCCGCCTGCTCCTGTCGTCACTATCCACCAGCTCCAGTCCGGTACAGTCTCCGGTCCCTCCTTCCACAACTCATCATTCTTCAATAAAACTCTTAAACATGGCTCTGTGTGTGGCTGAATTTGGGTTCACCAGATCAGACTCTGACACTAAATCTAGAATCCCATCTACTGGTCTAAAATCGGGGTCATATGCAAATCTTTCAGGATATTAGTTGTGTCCTTCAACTGATATCCCTGAATTACTTGAATCTTTTGATTTAGGGAGCCAAGTGTTCTCTGAACAGGGTGTAGATTGGTAATATCTCTCCCACTAAGCCATTTTGAGCCATAATGAGGATTACACTGGCCATCAAATCCTCTAATCAGAGTTGTCTTGAAGTAAAAATGAGGAAGACAAGCCCACCTTTCTCCCTCAACAATTTTAATACTTCCTTCAGCCTTTTCCCTGTCCAAATTTATCAGGAGAGAAGTTGACTCAAATCTGACAAAAAGAGCTTAGGAGTTCCGATTTGAACATCCCGAAACAAAACTAAAGGTCTCTGGAAAATATTTTTTTACTTGAACTATGCGTATCTTCAGTGTCGGAATAATAGACAATTTGTTTCTCAAGAAAAAAAAATTCTGGATTTGTTATTTGGGGAATATTTTCTCTAAACTGTCAATTTACTCTCTGATTTAAAAAAAATGTTTGGCCTGTAATTTAAAGAACATAATTCTGACTTTGTGGAGCGTAATTCAAGTTCCAGAATACTTTTTGGAACACACCGTTGCTTGTCTTGGTCCTTTTTGCCCAGTGTTTCTTTGCCATGCCATGTTAGTGGGGTTTATATTTAACCACCGTTCAAGGTAGAGTTTTGCTGTGTCAGATCTGAGGGTGTTTCTGTTAAAGGGCTAAAAACGGTGCATGGTGATGAAACCTTGCTGCTTTGAAAGCTGAATAAAACTTGTTGAGGCTTGACTACTTTTCAGCAGCCATGCCCCTTTTCCACAGATAAAATCCTTCTTTTTACTCTCTCATATTTCAAGATTAATCCAATTCCCCCCCCCTTTTCTATCTTTAAACGCATTTCTTCTCTTTGTCTCTTCCTTTTTATGTTCACATCGTGTTCATCCTACTTTCATTTTCTTTGTCTTCTTTATCCAGGCTTTGGCATCAAAGACAGACGATGTTTGGCCTTGTGATGATTCTTATCCTTCTGTCTATTGCTTACCGTATTGAGGGACCACATCAGAAGGTGACTGCCCTCCTCATGTGTTGTTATAGAAATGCCACAGGAACTGTCAATGACATAACCAGCTTAGTCCAACCTCAGAGGAGAAGCTCAGTAAGGTATTGTAGGTTACAGTTTTAAGAGGCACATACTTTGTTCGAAGTTGTTTCTGCTATTGTGTTTTTTGTCAATCATTTTGTCTCATTAGATCGATCAAGATGAAGTTATTAAGAGTGGTGCAAATACTTTTTCTCTGCGCTCTACTTTCTAAATAGGTATTTGCTTGTAACCGAGTGCACATAGTGTCACATATCCTTTTTTTTCTAACTTCCCTAAAAACTCCCAGCAGGTTGTTTTTGTAGATCTGCATACAACCCTTCCACATAGTTTTTTTTCCCCACCAGCTCTGCTTTAGTTGCAATATTTTCAAATCCCATTGGCATTTCTTTTCACCGCCGTACGCAAAGACCAGAGAGTTGTGTAATCACTTCTCAGTAACTGCACGTAACAATTGCTCATGGCTGGCCCCTCACTTCCCAGCACTCTGCCAGCAAACAGAGAGACAGTATGTGCTGTTTTTGTTTTGCTGGGTTTCCTGGGAAATTGAGTCTTTGGTTAACCCTCCCCGCCCCCTCCCCACACACATTCCCTCCAAACCCTCTAAAGCCCCCCTCCTCTTTTCCCGTAATCTGTGTTCTTGATGCTTCCTCCTGGAAACAACCTGCCCTGGCTCAAGGGGGGAGGAGGTGTAAATGGAGTGATGGGGTGATAGTGGCAGAGCAGCAGAGAGAAAGAGAGAGAACGAGTGGGAGACAGCTAGATCTTGGCTTATCTTGCTTTTACTTGTTGTGTAAGAGCTGGTTGCCACCAAAAAAAGAATAATGGTGCTGTTCTTCTCTGAGTGCTGAACACTCCTACCCTACGGCTCCGCGCTCGACACTCAGCAACCTTCTCCCTCTAAGGTTTCTCTTTCTCTCTTCTTCTGTTTCTCTCCTGCGCACTTGCCCTCTCCCACCCTTCAAAGTACCCTCTGTTTTTTCACACTTTCACTCATGTACCTTCTGTCTCTCTGTGCCTGTCCCTCCCTTTCTCGCACTACCCCCCCCCCCCCCTTGCTTTCCTCACACTATGCATGTGCTTCTGCCATGTGGTTGACTGTCCCTCTGGCCCCTGCAGTACGTGCGCTACACGGAGAAGAAGACACTGTGGTGCGCCTATTGGGTTGGCCTGGGGATCCTCTCCTCTGTCGGGCTTGGCACTGGCCTGCACACCTTCCTGCTGTACCTGGTAAGACAACATTTCTTCAGCGCCAGTTGCCTGGCTCCTCCACGCTGCAGCTCTTCACTTCCCCACGCTGGTTTATGACGGCTCCAACCCAAACAGTGCGGATGATGGTGGCGCAGCCTGTGACGCAGGTTTTTTTTTTTAAAAGGCACGGTCGATGCTGTTGTTGTGTTGCTGCAGCGTTTTGAGAAGAGTAAAAAAAAAAAGAAGAAGCTTTCCGGAGTTGTTTTATGCATTTTGCACTTCGTATGCATCACAGAGTGCGGTGGGGATGGAAGGCATTGTGGTGGCCACACTGTGTTGACAGGCAGGCAGACTAAAAACAATTGCACTCACTGACCCCTCTGTTTGAGTGCACATGAGGATAAAAACACTCTCCCTCCCCTGTCTGAGTTCTTTCTTCTTTCTTTCTCCCTTCTTTCCATCTCCCCGATGTTTTGCTCACGCTCATGTTCTCTGTCACACCCCCCCTCCCCTTTTTATGCCTTTTCTCTGTTTACGTTCCCAGTTTTACTCACTCCTTCCCTCTTTCCTATTCTTTTTTTCCCCCATATGTTTTCCCCCAAAGAGTCCTAATCTCTGAGCGCCTCGGTTCAGGGCACTGGGGATGTTGGAGGGGAGGGGGCGACGGGTGTTGTTTCTGTACTTCTGATACCAGAACATCTGCTGGTCCTTACTGCTTCCAGTCCATCTGTCATCGGAGGAGTTCACTGTCACACTCGGTTGCTCATGCCCAGTGGGCCCGAACTGAAAACTTTGAAGTGCGTGTCCTCCAGTCTGCTGTTTTTTTAAAGCCCAAACTGTGACGCTCCAAAATGTAATATGAGAGTTGTTGTTATTTTTTTCTAAATCCCCGCTTGACTCCCAGCTCAAGGGTTTAAAGGGTTATATCACCACCTAGTGGGGGTGGCTGTTACTGCAGGCTGTGGTGTCACCGAGTTCATGACAGAACCTGATGCTCCTTCCTGCGGCTGCTGCTGAACATTCTGTCTCCAGCCTGGAAGACACAGCATGTTAAACACTGTTATTGGCCCTGCTGGTGTAGAGTGTCGTCTAAAAATATTCCTTTATTTACCCCAAAACATAGTGGATATAAACAATGTTTGTTTTCCCCCCAAAAAAGATGGATTTCCAGAAACAATACTGGGGCAATAATTAGTCAGATATTTATGTCGTAAATTTGCTTTGATTTCGAATACTTATGCTGGCTTTATTAGAAAAGGTGAAGTGCAGACAGCCTTGTTACTTAGTACAAAGAAATTGTAATTTTAGCAGAGCTAAAACCCCAACTTTATCACAATGCTAACTAGTACTTAACTGCATGTCTCAAACATGGAATAAAACCCTGATCATGCAGCTCAGAATCAGGCGATCTTGATTGTTTTATGGAGAAATATAGATTATCTGGTGAATACATTTTATGAGTATGTTTTCTTGTTGTTTGCTTCATACTCAAAAGACTTACTTCCTTGGAAAGATGCATTGAGCTCCCTCAAAACACATTTATTGTCTAATGAGAGGAAAAATGTCCCGCAAGCAGAGAGGACAGACCTCAGCGAGCAAGAAGTTTGTGAGTGAGGAGAAGAATGCAAATAGGAGAGAATATTTGTGCAAGACACATAAATCTGAAACTGGAAAAGAGAAAAATGTGTTGCTAAAAGATTGTGATAGTTGTTCATTTTATTCCATTATTGATTGACTTCAAACTGACCTGGATGATCCTGGCAGCAGACTTTCACTGGGAGACAACCTCAGAGGCTGCAGAGGAAAAAGTCAATAAAACTTGTAGCTCTAACAGTAGAACGTGGTGGTTCTACGCAGTATTGGTTTGGGATTAGAATCTAAATTTACACCACACTTTTCAGATTTTTATTGGCAGATGCTTTTAAAACCATTTATCATTTTTCTTCAATTTCAGCATCATACACTACTTTGCATTGATCCATTTCATAAAATCTCAATAAAATACAATGAGGTTTGTGGTTTAATGTGACAGTCTACACTGTCTGGGCAAAAAAAAAAGTCGCCACCTAGATTTAACTAAGCAAATAGGTACAAGCCTCCCACTGGATAAATACTGCGTGGGCAATTATGTCTCAGCTGGCAACAAGTTATTTAACCCCAACTGGTGCAATGAGTTGCTTCTCATTTCTTCAACAACCATGTTGAACAACACATCCCGTGGTCGTGGAAAAGATGTCAGTCTGTTTCAGAAGGGTCAAATCATTGGTATGCATCAAGTAGAGAAAACATCTAAGGAGATCAAAACGTGGTTAAGAACTGTCCAACGCATTATTAAAAACTGGAAAGACCAATCATCTTGGAAGGAAAAAATTTGTCTAGAGAAAAATCCTGAATGATCGTGATCGCGATCACTTAAACGTTTAGTGAAATCACACCAAAGAAAATAACAGTAGAACTCCTATTATGTTTAATAGTGAAAGTAAGAGTATTTCCACATGCACAATTTGAAGGGAACTCAAGAGACTGGGACTGAACTGCTATGTCGCCTTAAGAAAACCACTAATCAGTGAGGCTAACTGGAAAAAGGCTTCAGTTTGCTAGGAAGCATAAAGATTGGACTCTGGAGCATTGGAAGAAGGTCTAATGGTCTGATGAGTCCAGATTGACCCTGTTCCAGAGTGATGGGCGCATCAGCGTAAGAATAGAGGCAGGTGAAGTGATGTACCCATCATGCCTAGTGCCTACTATGCCAGCCTGTGGGGGCGGTGCTATGGTCTGGGGTTGCTGCAGTTGGTCAGGTCTTGGTTCAGCAACAGTATGTGCTCAAAGAATGAGGTCAGCTGACTACCTGAATACACTGAATGACCAGGTTAGTCCATCAATGGATTTTTTTCTTCCCTGATGGCACGGGCATATTCCAAGATGACAATGCCAGGCTTCATCGGCTTGAATTGTGAAAGAGTGCTTCAGGGAGCATGAGATATCATTTTCACACATGGATTGGCCACCACAGAGTCCAGACCTTAACCCCATTGAGAATCTTTGGGATGTGCTGGAGAAGGCTTTGCACAGCGGGCAGACTCTACCATCATCAATGCAAGATCTTGGTGAACAATTAATGCAACACTGGGTCGAAATAAATCTTGTGACATTGAAGAAGCTTATCAAAACAATGCCAGAGCAAATGCGTGCCGTAATCAAAGCTAAAGGTGGTCCAACGAAATATTAGTGTGTGACTTTTTTTTTTGGCCAGGCAGTGTATTAAGTAGATATTTTTGCAAGTTGGCCTAACACAGCAGTTCACTTAGGCATTTTTACTTTTTCTAAAATATTCTTTGGTATTGTAATTTTTAACTGGAGCAATTCTAGCCATAGCTTAAAACAAATGTGCCCCACTTGAGTTGAACTATGGATATACTCAACAAATAAGCAGCCTGACGTATTTGGAGTATACCTTTCATCATTATTGCATCTGGACCTGTTTTTATACAGAATGTGTGCAATATTTCTCATTTAGATTTCCAGAAGATATGAATTAATTGCCTAAAATCTAATATTTTTCTGATTAATGAATGCACCACGCTAAGCAGCTTGTGGTAACAACAACACTGTTTGGTGTGGATGCTACTGCTGAGTAAATAGGTCTCAAAAGCCATTTTTAGTATCAGGTGTTTAGAGTTGAAGCCAGAGGAGCTCAACAGAGGACATTTACTCTCTTATATCCTTTCGAGCTTTGAACTGCTTTCTGATAGGAACATGCTGGATTTGGTCTAGAGGTCGGTATTACCCCACAACATTAAACTCTACCTGAACATAAATCTGTTCACAGTCACTTACCTGGCTGCTGGATTTTGAAGTCTGGTCGGTCCAGTCCAAGTTCCTTTATCCGCTTGCTTCACCTCCAGCAGAAGCCTTGTGAAAATATTTTGTAAATAAATGACTGAGTCTTCTTTCACTGCGCCAATCTCTGCTGTCTTGTCATTGTTGCAGTCTTACTCGTCTGTTTGCATCATGTGTGAATGACATTTGCACCTGTGCATCTGGACTGCCAGGGATGTGACTTTCAATGACAGGTAATTCAAACCTGAATTCAACCTGAATTAATCTGATTGATGAAGAATGACGCAAAAAGCGCTGATTGGCCATGGGTGCAGAGAGCTGCGCCCCGAGGGGAATCTATATGTATCCAATTAGAGACCAGCATGAAGTCACATGGAAACCAAAAGTTAAACAAGAGACAGTACATGAACACTTCTTTTCAGCAACAGTCGCCATTGAAGTAGGATTTAAATTTACACAAATAAAATCATCTCAAATAAATCCAAAAATGGAATGAGAAAGCTGGAAGTTCGTCCTATGGACGAGCCACCACTGGTTAGCATCTTTTTGCTAAATTCACAGTTAAAGTTGTGATCTATAATCTCTAAACAATAAACACGGAGACAGCTCTTTTAGTAATGCTAACAGCGGTGATTGCAAATAGTCTAGTTTAAAACGACAGTCCTGACAACATTATGGTCTTTCTTTGAAAATAGTAACAAGTGGTGAATGCTCTCTCATGCATGGTGTCATGTCGCCTCTTCTCCTATTATGAATACGTAGCAACAGCTTGTGGCAGGAAATTAGGTAAAAACTATTTATCATGCTTTTCTTATGTCTTCTTACATTACCCGCCTTTTTCTAGGCTGTTTCTCTCTAGGATTGATTGTGGGCGGAACTTCGTAATGAAAGAAATGGCAATAAAGTGGTTTGCTTTGATGGCTAATCATATGTTATTGGAAATAACTAGTTTACAGTTTAGCTAAAAGCCTTATTTCTGTCTCTTTCAACTACTCTGCACTTATGGACAAGTCTCTGCAAAGCTCCAGTACATCTTACTGTATGTCGTTTCTGGCTACACCAACAATAGGACAAATCTTAAATTGTGGCTTCAACAAATGCATATTGAACATGCCCTCAAAGTGAAACAGGGTTCCTCCTGCAATCAGTGGATCGGTTTCCAGTATTTCCTAAAAAGATGAGGAATCAAGACAAATGTGGCTCAGGATTCGAAATCTGAAATAAATCCAAACTGGAACATCAACAAAGCTTAACAAAAACTAGAGATTCAAAGTAAGCCTCAGAATTTGGATCAGTGCATCTCTAATAACATAGTATCATGTTGAGTATTATGTCCGCAGCCTGGCTTAATGACAGCTTTATTCTTTAAATGACAAAGTAAACCACTAATAACATACTTTTGAGACCTAAATCGAGGCGATTCCAACAAATGGGAAAAATGACCCCTTTGACCCAAAACCACTCTGACTGGTGGGTTTGTGTCATCTTATCACAGTGAGGATTGTTTATTGCTCTGTATTCAAATTACTTTAGTTGTTTGCGTTTGACATCTGCTTGTTTAATGGGAAGCTATGGGCCCAAGTCCTTTCTAAGCTTTTACGTTTTCTAAACCACAGCAAGATTTTAATAATTACTGAAGGTAAAAGGGCTTGGGAATGTAAAACGGCAAACGCATACTGGAGAATGCCTGTGGATGCGTGGCACTGTTTTTAGTAAGTAGGATTAGGTCAGTGATTGTAATTAGGTCGAACATGTTCAGAACAAGCACCAAGATGTCTCTCTTGCCTGCTAAAAATGAAACAACTGTGAGGAGTTGAGACGGCACGACAGCAGCACACGAACAACTGATTCAGAGACAAGTTGGCTTAGAAAAGGCTTTGGTTTTCTCAACTGTTCACATGAGTACAACCTTTCCCTAGCAAGCCTTTGCATAACTGCAACTACAATTTAACATCTAGATTCTTAACTAACCCAATTGGGTTAGTCAGCAGAGGGTGCCAGTGGCCTAAAGATGCCAATGAACAAGGCAGGCTTCAACTGTTAACCTAATGTCGCATGTCAGTTGTTGTATGGGCATAAAGGCTTAGACTTAATACTTGTTGATCTTTAAAAAAAAGTTTGACCTTAACTTTTTGCATATATACTGAGATGAATAATAAAAAAAACACTGTTAAACCTAGGAATTCATTCATTCAGCCGTCCTTAATTTTCACTTATTCATGGATATCGTGACAGATTTAACTGACCATGTTACATGAGTTACTTCCCAGCTTTCCAGTGGTGTTTCTCTCAATCAAAAGAATTTAAAGCAAATCCTAATTTTCTGAAAGACAAATTAAATTCAAAAAAACATATTCTCTGACTTTTTTTCTTTATTTTCTTTATTTTTGTTTGCCGGTGGTAGTGAGGGGAGGGGGCGGGGGTGTAAATCTTTGCAAAGCCGACAAATGGGCTCTACTCAAATGTGTCCTATTAGAAATAAATGAACACACATCAGATTCATAAATAGCAATCTTTCTTAGAAATTGGCGGGAAGCGACGAACATTGTTCTCTAGCAACACCGCCCAGTTACCAGCAGGGGAGCCAAAGAGCCACATGACAGGCAGGCCATCCCAGTCAATGAAAGCAGAGCACAAGTGGCAGCTCTCCTGTTCCCTGACACTGGCGATTGCTGCTCTGTGTCTCCTCTCTGTGTGTTTTCATCACGCTGAGACGGCGGGAGATCATTGTACACGGTTCAGGGCCGGTTAATGGAGAAAGACAAAACGCTGTCGCTCAGGCGTATGAAGCAGAGAAAAAAAGGGTAAACTTTGCAGATCATCAAGTATATTTTATCCAGCTGCTTTGGGAGTAGGAGGTAGTCAGTGGCTGCGCTCATTACAGAGCTTGAAAACAATAAAATGGCACAAGAGCGTTGGAGAGATCTCATTTCATTAGGAGCTGAGGAGGGAAAGATCATTGTCCAGACATGTGCATTTGTAAACATGTTCTCAGGTTGGAAGTTTCTCACCTGTGTGGGTACGTGCCACGAGGTCTGTTAGGTTTATAGAACAAGAAAAAAAGAAAACAGCTTTCATCGCATCCTTTCTTTATTTCATTTGTCCCCAGGTTAAAGTGGATCATGGATCTCCATAAATCTGTTTAGTTGAAAAGATGCAAAATGTGTTTCTTAAAAGCCTGGGAATGTTGTAAACATTTTACGAGAGAGCTCATCTGAGTCATACAACATTAAAATTACTTTCAGTAATAATTGTTGCCATTAAGTCATTATGGCAGAGTGAAAGTTAGTCAATATCATAAAAAATGTTCATGTTGCTGTTTACATAATAGCAACAGGGTTTTTTTCCTCCTCATGCATTTAATTTTTTTTTAAGAGTGAGCACTTATAGTGCATTTCCATGAATAGTGGTTTGTAAAAGATATCAAAGCTTTTGAACTTCTTCCCATTTTAGTAGAGCTACAAACTTCAAGCTATTTAATTGGGA
Organism: Fundulus diaphanus; assembly: GCA_037039145.1. Lineage (NCBI taxonomy): Eukaryota > Metazoa > Chordata > Actinopteri > Cyprinodontiformes > Fundulidae > Fundulus > Fundulus diaphanus. Next base: position 3,907,480 of record CM073136.1, read on the forward strand.
TTTTACGTAACACACCAACCCAAAATAGTGCATCATTGTGAAGTGGAAGGAAAACGAATAATAGCTTCAGTAATTTTCACAAACACATTGCTTGTTAGTCCTTGGGAGTTAACACATTGTATAACCAATTTTGGTGCAGTCAGATCTGTATGCTTTTGTTGAAAGAAATCTTAAATTGTCACTGCAATTTTACATTCCAGCAAAATTTGTCTTCTGCGTTTAACCTATCCCTAGCAGCGGGCAACTTTCAAGCGCCCGGGACACAATCTGGGTCTAAGGGTCCTGCTCAGGGACCCATAGGGGCAGTCTGGGGGTTTGAACCGGGTACTTGCAGCCTTCGGTTAAAGCAAGCGCGCTGCGCTGTTAGGCCACCTCCTCCCTGTTTAACTCTAGAGAGTAGATGTTAGCCCCATTCTCAAGTCTTCTGCACCCCCTCTCAGGATTTCTACCCGTATTGTTCTTTGTTCAGCTTCATTCATCTTTTCATCAACTCTGACCAGCTATCCGAGCTGAAGAAAAGCATCCCCACTGCATGGTGCTGCCACCAACATTTAAATAAAAGTAAATAAATAAATAAATAACCAAAACAGTTAAATAAAGTTCAAGGCATATTAATGCCTTGCATGGGACTGTACTGCCAGTTACTGATGGAAAAAAAGGGGAATTGAAATATAACCGTGTGATTTACAGCCGCATTTTCTAAAAAAACTAAAACAAAAAATAAACAGAACAGAAAAAAAAACAACAAAAAACAGCGGCTAATCTAAATAAAGGAACATTCTGTATTTTCTGTATTGGGTTGCTTTTAGGAACGCTAGATTATAGGTTGCAAAGGGAGGCTTGTGTAGAATATACAGATTTTCCACTCCAGCCCCCCTGAAATTAAGCTTGGACTGTTGGCAATTACCAGAAGCACAGCTTTAATTACAGCCGACTATCACTCTAAGCGATGAGCGGGTCGGAGAATGCGGCTTTCAGAGGCTATTCCTGCATTGTTGTTACACTTACAGCTGCACACCTCTGCCTCGGTGATCCAGTTTCTCTGGATCAGGCGTCTGTTTTAGTGTAAAGTGCAGTTTGCCCACACATCTAGCGTCTGACAAGAACATGTGGGTGAGAGAAAACCCATTCACGTCATGGGGGGGCACCAGACAAAGGACTGGTATGTGAGTGATGCCATGGGCCTCACTCTTCATCATTGTGTGGCTTTTGCAGCGACAACCCTCTGTTTTATTCCAATGCAAATAGAAAAAAAAAAATCACACAGACTGAAACTCGGTCGCTTTGTTTGAGTTGTGACTAACAACCTTTGCTGCTCTATGTGACCCGCGTGCTGTACTGCCGAGCAGGATTAGTGGCTCGGTGAGCCAACTTCAGGTTCAGCCCAGGGATTCGGTGTCATGACGGTGGTTTATGACTGCATCTATGCTGGTTCACTTAATCCGGATGCAGGTTGAGTTCAAAGCGCTGCCGATTGGTTTGTGGGGGAAAGAGGGTCCCATCAAAGTGTCTTTCCTCACAATAAAAAATATCTCAGTGCAGGAAAGCACGTCATTTTTTTCTCCTTAATTTTATGAAATTAAAAATTGAAAATTAGATGTTTTTTTTTTATAAGGATCTTTTTTTTTCACTTGTTGGTTAATTTTGTTAGTCTTGGACTTTATTACAAAAATATACATTTATTTACAATATAAAGTGAATTAATAAAACAGTAAATAAATAAATAAAATCACTAAAAATAATTTTGATAATTTTAAACATTAACATTTTGTACCCTTAATGCATTGAAAACAACTTATACCGTAAGGGAAGCCAGCTAATTTGCTTGAATTTTTTTATTTTTATTTTTTATGATTATTTTCTGAACACTGACAGAATCAGCCTTTTGCGGTTTTATATGCCACAAAAATGCACAGACTGCAAACTGCACTAACAGAATATATAACTGTAATTGTACGTGATATACCTATGTGTAGTTTGGCAGGAAAACCGAAGTCTAAATTAATTATTAGTTTATGAAATTGTGCCCCGTCATGCTCTCAGCATAATTTTTATGTCTTATCTACAATGAGTGGCAGTTCCCTTTTTTTCATGCCACTTTTTTTTTTATTTCGTTAAAAGTTTTTATTTTCTTTAAATGTACATTTTTATACCATATTTTTTCTTTAAAACTAGTTTTACTTTTAAGTGAATGAGTATTAACAATCACCAGTGCTGTTTCTCATCTTAGGGTCAAATCTTGAAATTGTTGCCGTCAGTGTCGTGGTTCTTAGAGGTTTTTTTTATTTACTTTTTACCTCAACTTAGCGTGACTCAGGATGGCACAATAATTTTTTTATTTTTACACAAAAATGCGAACCGATACTCTCCATACATGTTACCCAGAAGAGCAGTGACACATCGGGATCAAGTTCAGGTGGTCTTTGAAGAAGCTGAAAAGCGCCTCTTCACTCACCGCTACCTGGCAGTAACGGATCTCTCACTTTAACTTCGACACCTCCTTAAGTTCCATTTGGAGCCATTAATTTTTAACTAAATCTAGATAGTGTGTCGGAGCTTTGTCACATGGATTTGATCCTGTCACTCCTAAAAAGGCGGTATTAATTACACACTGTAAAGGTGCATTGTTTGTAGAATCTCCTCCTTTTAGAGCTCCAGTTATGAGGGGACGGTGACAAAGCAGGCGTTCAAATGCAGAAGAAAAGGGCTGGTGCGTCCTCTGGCAATAAAAAGATTACACAAACACCACAAATGCATTCATTGATGATCATTAAGTACCTCATTTTTGTCCTCATGAGACTGGAGACATGGATATGCCTGGACATCTTGTGACTCAGTCATCTCCAGCAAAAGTCTGTCAAAAACAAATACCAGAAAGATGTGTGTGTGTGTGTGTGTGTGTGTGTCATGTTTAATGGGTTCTCGATCTCAATTGCCTCACCTTAGCGATTCAAGGCATTTGGCGCTCAGCGTGTTTGAAACCCCAGGAGTTCTGTTAATACCAAGTACAATTTCTATTCAGCTTGAAAAACTGCACACACACACACACACCAACGGGCCAAAGGAAGCAGGTCCTGGGCCAAAGTGGGTTTAGTGTTTAAAATTGGACCAACAAGCACCCTAGAACAAACCAAACATGACCAGACCAAAGCAGAGGGCTGCTGGCAGGCTGCGTACGTGTAAGATTTAAATCATAGCTCTCTTATGACATTCTACAGCTTAAGGTTACTCAATGCTTTTTAGATGCACACAGGTGGTCCTGTGTGGCAGCTGCTCCAGCTAGGTGCATTTTATTAACCTGGAATTGAAAAACTCAACTGTGCTTTAATGTGACTCAATATTGTCAAGACACTTGAGAAAAGGACATTTATTTGAGAAAAGTTTAAGCAGCAACTTGTGAGGAGTGATCACTGGAAAATACAGAAGATGGAGGGTTACCTGCATTTGATGAAAGTTTTAGGTAAAACTTAAACAAAGCAGAATCCTATTGAACCTATTTAATTCTAATAAACCGTGAATACTACAGTTTTGTCAGAACAAAGAATCAATCTACCACTAAGAGGAATAATTTATTCAAATTGTGCTCAATACTCAGACAAAACACGCAAAAAATAGTGTCTAGAATAGTCATTAAAATGCACTAAAAGAACAATTTAATACATAATTTATTTTTTTGGCTTTACTACTGAACAGGCGGAACAATATTAATGTAAAATATTTATTTATGAACACGTTTAAAACTTGTATTACTGTCCCAGCAGCACAGATGGGATTTTGATGTTGTTTTTTTGTTTGTTGCTTTTTTCGCATTCAGAAACCATCAGTAATAATCATACTGCCAGATACTGAACGTTTAAGCTGCCTTTGAGAAAGGGGCAGGAGCATCTAGCTATTGCACGTTGTTTTCAACTATTTACATTATATTCCAAACAAATCCAGTGGCCTTTAAAGAATTTGTCTGAACAGAGTTGATCAAATCCTCTCATCTAAGTCTCACAGTAATAAATGAACTTTACTTTCCAATTATTTGTAAAAGTCTTACAAATTCAAGTCAGTACAGATTTAACAAATTATGTTTTATCATCAATTATCCATCTATTTCAGGCAAGGTGGTAATAGCTGATTTATTTTAATACGTCATCTAGAGTCAAAACAGAACCGCTTCAGAATCCTTTAACCTGAAATAAAATCCTTTCTGTGCCTTCTTCTCCAAAGTTTCCTCCACTGAACTGTGGAGAACAGAATGAACCTGTGTGTCTGCTGGGGAGTGGTTTCAGAAGACCGAGTCATACGGTGAAACCACACGGATAAATCACCAGGACCAACCCCTCTAACCTCTTCATGGTGTGTACTTAACCACCCACTTCTAAACACCCCTGCCCCTCCTCTCTGTGTCTCTGCTCCATCCATGGCCTGAGTCCAGAGTTCCTTTACCTCCCTCTCGGACCTAGACCGGGGTTTCTTCATAACGAACTAACCTCTAATGTTTGTCATACTTCGCCTCCAGCAGTCTCCCACTGTAAGAAGTGGTTAGCAGGTTCTGCTAGCCGAACCATGTCTAATGTGCCTAAATGACCCTCGACGACCACAGCGACCTGTTAATGATGGGACCATCCTGTGGCTGTGGCCACTGAGGACTGGTCAGTTTCTGGTCAGGCAATAATGTCCGCGCTGGGCTCCAGAAACAACTGGAAACTGAGACGAAGAGTTCCCAGCGAGACTTCTCACAAGCTGTGTCAGCTTCTGATTGGCTGCTCATTAAAAGTAAAAGAATTTTAATCTTTGGCAAAGTGAACCAAGGCATACTAGGCATAATTTAAATTGGAAAAGTAATGTGAAGACAACCAAAATGCCTTCGCGTTTTATGTAAATAACATAAAACTTGTAAAATGATGTAACAGGCCATTGTCTATTTCTACGTCCAGGGTTGTCACTGTGTGCTGCAGGTACCACCGTTGGTACTCATGCTGCCTTCGGAGGTATTCAGAAGAAATTTAGGTGCAATTATTTGCTAGATTAATTTTGAAAATAACTTATTTAGAGATAAAAAGCGCTGTCAGCCAAAAAGATGAATTGTCTTAGCACGTTGATCGTTGCTTCATCAGAACCTGCACAGAAGAGAACTCCTGCTATGACCTGAAGCAGATGACATTGAAGCAGGAAGTTATTTTGCTTCTCATTCACCTCTGAAGTAGGAATCTGGATCTAGGATCGGCATCAGACTCGACGGTTTTTTAGTTCCAAGTTCTAAAACTAAGGGGATTTGCTTAATGCCCAGCGACGAAGCTAACTGCTGTCAACAATACAATTTAATACTGATGTGTTGTTTTTTTTACTTTTAAACACAACCTATATGTTCTCTAAAAACGATTGTATAAAATACAAGTTTGTCAAAGATTTGACGAAATAAATACAGGGGTAAGAAGCAAAAGAAATGTTTTTTTATTGCTGCTATCACTGAATTTTATATTGGTATAATTTCAACCTTATTTGATGAGAGGACTCCCTTAGATTAAAATTATGTTAAAATTATACTGGCCATTAAAGCAAGGTAAGGGGCAGGGTATATAAGAAACCTCCAACTTTCCACTTTAGACTCCTGACTAACTTTTCCAACTTAATGTTTGTCATACTTCATATGGAAATCTTAACTTCTGAGTACAAATGGATCACATGGATCATGTAATGTTAATAGATAAGAACGGTGTTTTTCTTTTTTTCCCCCACCAAGATCTATTGTACTGCAGTTTTAAAATGTCAGTCAGTATGGTGGTGCTTGAAAAACTTTTTTTTTTTAAAGTTTAAAAACCTAATGCAATTATCCTTAGAGTCTCATGTGATCTGTGATAGAAGTGTTTTTTGACGCTTTCAAATGCTCATTGCTTCATAATCCAACCTACATAGGCACTACTGTTATAAATTTATGAAAGCAAAAAAACTAACAAAAAAACGCTCATATGAAGCACAATATATCAAAAACAGGCAGACATTGATTATCATGACCACGGCGGTTGATTGTGAGGTTCATGCTGAGGCAGATGAACTTAGTTTCTGGAGGTTTCTTGCTATGAAAATAAGAGCTGCTCCTTTTTACTGTGAATATGTGCTTGCTCCGAATGGACGCATGCAAGAAGTTAAGACTAGATGCAGTCTGCTGGTTTCACTAGTGGTTCAATTGTTTTACGTTTACATTTTCAGAGAGTATTATGTTTTGATAGGGTCGAAATAAATCTCTTGTAAAAGATTTTTTGGATCTCATTCAAATTGCACTGTACTGGAATCAATTTAGCAATGAATAAAATGTTCTATAGTTGGATCTGAATTGGACCTGTTTATCCTTTAAAGTGCCCTGAAATGACACTTTTTGGGTCGCTGTTGTGTAAACACAACTGATCACATATAATACCATGAGTTGAATTGGATGAAACTGAGCTGAACTCAAAGTGAACTGAACTGAATGGAATTACTCCAACATTGGATTGATAAACTCATAAGAACTGAACTGGACATAAAGGAAGTGAACTGAAATTAATTTAACAGACTTAACTTGAAGAAAACTGAGATGATTTGAACTGAACATGATAAAATTGTATTAAATCGATTTTGAATTGTACTGTTATCTCCTGGTCTAAATTAAACTAAACCGAGTTTAAATTAACTGAACTCAAATGAATGAACTCGAATTGATTTGATTTAACGGAGCTTAATTAAACTGAAATGTAGTGTCCTGAACCTAGTTGACTTCACTTGACTTAAATTTAACTGAACTGAACTAAATTCAGCTTAGATAAACTGAACTGATCTGGGCTGAAACAAACCGAGTTCAACTGACTTGACATGGATTGACTTGAACTGACTCAAACTGTAATACATTAAACTGAGATGAACTGAACTGAATAAAGCAGAACCGAACTGACTTAACATGAATTAAACTAAACTGAGATAGAGGACAAGCTAATGTATATCACACTATTCATCCGCTGCTTCAAGCTCCTGCCATGGTATGGTTTATTATTTTCCTGTTTTGGCCAAGAACGAACTTCGCCTATTAGATTTTGGCTTGAAGTTACCAATTATCCTTTTGTTAAATTTAAAATGGACTTTGAATTAAAAAAACAACATATTTATACATCTTAGAAGAAAAGTTTGCCACTGAGCAGTAAGGTCTACTTTTACTGCAAAGGTGGCATTGGAATTACAGAGGGGTTGATAAGCATAAAGCGAATTAAGAATAAATAAAATGTGTCCCGGTTAAGTTTTAAGATAAAACAAAGTGAAAGTGAATGAAAATATCCACACCCTCCGGTTAGTTTCAGAACAGTTTGAATGGTTAATCTCACGATCCTGTTGCTATTGTTCGGTGCCAAAGCTGCTCCGCTCTGGCCATGTGTTCAAACAGACACCCACAACTCGCAGTGATATCACCACTACACACACTGGCAGCAGTGCTCACCATTTCTTTGCAACTGGATCTGCGTTGATGTAAGTACTTTTTTATGTGGCATGAAAGCCTGTCATCATACGACATATATGAAAACACAAACACCACGTTGGGGGGCGTGTATCGTTCGTTTAGTCCACGTCAGGTCTCACCTGGATTTTGTTTACAGTAAACTCTATTTTGTGCGTGTGTGTGTGTGTGCGCGTGTGTGTGTGTGTGTGTGTGTGTGTGTGTGTGTGCGTGCGTGTGTGTGTGTGTGTGTGCGTGCGTGTGTTTGTGCTATTGTTAATCATTCACTGCATTACTTCAGGGCGAACTGATTTGGTTTTTAATGTTCCCGCTGGTCCATGTCTGTCATCAAGCGCGAAACACACCGAGACAGACAAAGGGCCGGCTACCTGGACGGTGAGCCGTGCGGACAGCGTGAGAGGGCTGTGTTTTTCCGGAGGTACAGAAGCAGTGACACAGCATTTAAACAGAGCGAAAAAAGAGAGGAATCGTGATCAGGTACTCTTAGTCACGAAGCACGCTCTTTTGTTGAGTTCTGAGTGTGTGTTGGGTAAACACACACTGGGAGGTGTTAGGAGGATAGCTTTTGCTGTCTGTACAACATAGTTTGGATTAATGAATGCTCTGTATGCATAGACGTGAGAGTGGCCCTGCTCAATATTCAGATCCTGGGAGGACATGAGCCTGAGGAGGTTACCATTCACCCTTGGTCAAATCCTGGGAGTTTCTTTGTTTTTCCGTCTGGGTCACTGAGATCTCCCTGTTTGTGTTTTGTAACAACCGTGTTGGCAACCAGGCTTTTGCTCTAAAATCTGGAGCAGCTTACGACAGTATGAGCAGAAGTGTTGATGTAGGCACCCATGCCTACAGAGGTCTTTTTCTTATCAATCGTCGGCATAAATGTCATGTTTACGTGGGACTTTTAAGGATTTTACCCAAATATTTATTTTTTTCCAATACAGCCTTTTTGTCAGTGTTACAAACCCTTGTTATCTTCTCCTTCACATGACTGTTAACTGCAGCTGATTTCTATTTCCTACAATGTAAAGGTCAGGAGACTAGACAATACTCAGAACAATGGAAAAGTTTGTTTTCTAAAAACAAACGTTTCCGTGGGAGGGATCTCAGTAATTTTATATTTCTTTGCAAGTTATCATAAATGTTGTAATATCTGCAAAAAAAATCCCGAATTTAAACCTCACACGAGTTGGTTAGGATGATCAGGAACAATCCAAGAACCACCTAGGCTCAAGGAAGCGGTTGGAATATATATATATATATATATATATATATATATATATATATATATATATATATATATATATATATATATATATATATATATATATAATATTTACTTATATATGTATATATTTATATTATTTTGTGTGGAATGTTGTAAATATATATATAAAAATGTGTGTATATCTGGAGCGTGTAACAAAAGTAACTTCCCTCTGGGATTATTAAAGTATGTCTGATTCTGAAACACCATCTTCACTGCCCATAGCAGTGGGTTCTACGTTGCCGTGGACTGAGCAAGTGTTGACCTAGAAAGAAGCTCCTGCTACCAAACTGAAGTCCGAATATTGCAGCAGCCTACATTTACAAGCTAAAATGCCTTCCAGAGAGGGGTTTCATATTCAGTGGAGACAAAGATTGAGGTTTTTGGTCACAATGGTCGTTTGGAGGAGTTGAGATTTGCCTTTCAAACTTAAAAAAACCTGTTCCAATGAGATAGTGGTCCAAGCCCTCATCTAAAAGGGTTTTGAAAAATAGATAAAGCAGTCTGACATTAAGCTTCTGTTAAAAATTTTGGTATTTTGCCGAAAAGCCACGTGTGTCCCAGAAAACCAACCAGTTTTCATAAACTCTATGAAGTCTGCCAAAAACTCAGCCAGAATTATGTCAGAGGCTTGTTGATGGCTACAAAAAAGGCAAGTGGTCGAAGTATAACTTACCATGGGGCATTTAACCACATATTAATGGAGGTGTATGCGTATTTGATCATGTATAATTCTGTGAAGATTAGAGAATATCCACAAGCAATTCATACTTCTTTAGATACAAACCCAGTAAGTGTTTTTAAAATCCTTTAAATCATAATTTGCACCATCATCCCTCTCCAAGCGTTTAAAATAATCGATCAGAGGCCCGAGAATTAACATGATATTCCTGCCCATGCTGAGTGTATGAAAACTGATACGTGGATGTTGGAACATGCATGCTATGAGAACCATACATATCTAAAGCAGAAGCATATTTCCGTAAGGTGACTTAGCAGTTTTCTGTTGCCTAACTGTCCTCCCACGCTCCATCCTGTCCTGTCCTGCCTTGCCCCATGCTGGTTCGGAAGTTCCAGCCCCGCCCAGGTTTTGCCAGAGTGCTTTGGTGCCGCATTGTGTAATGCCAAACGGCCTGTGTGCGTCACTGGGAGCACCCTTCCTACACGCACGTACATGAGTGTAAACACATGGAAGAAACTGTACAAAGTGTCTTATTACACCAGCCCACGACGCCACAGACTTGCCTTTATTTACAGGGATCATGCTACAGAATAGATTGATCGTCTCTGTGTTGTTTTGTATCCGTTTACACATTTGTTCAGAATGCAAGTCGTGCATGTTCAGAGAAGTTGTCTCACATGACTCTTCCTTTCACATTGGCTCCTGTTTATTGTAAAACTCAATCAGACATTAAGCTCTCAGACAAGATGTTATCGTCATCCTTGCTGTGAAAATGAGTCAGCTTTGAATGACCGTGAAAACCTAATGTTTAAAGGGGTGTTGTTCCTTTTCAGGGAGCCTGCTATGCTAGCTGAATTACAGGACGGGAAATAACATTCCAAGAAATGATTTGTGTTTTCGTCCACTACTTAGAAGGCAGTTACTGCAATCGTGGAGTTTTTTTTTTTTTTTTTACTTCATCTATAGGGGAAACTAAACAACTTTTCTAGTTTTATGGAGCTAAAACAGTGTCAGCTTGCAGCAACATTGAAAAGAGATTTGGCATTGTAAAATCAAACTTTGAAAAATCACTTGCAATGACATCAAAAAAGAGATATGGTATTGAGAGATTTATTTTTTGTCTGCACCATCAACACCAAGTCAAATTCCTTGTAAGTGCAAACCTACTTGGCGATTAAACTTGATTCTGATTCTGATTAGACATTGAAAAGTCAAACATTGTTAGAAAGTAAAAACTTATGATGACATTCTCATTTTATGCTGCAGCTTTTTTTCAATGAGAGATATTTTCATTGTCACTGCAGAGCTCCTTCAGCTACGATGTCACTACAAGCTGGCACTGTTTTGCCGTCGGGGGCGGGGCTAGATTCAGGGCCCCTTCGTGGGCCTTCCGTTTTTCCGGTACTCATCATTTACCTGCAGTGAACTTATGGAAAGCTCCGGTCATGTACCGCTGCTCGACCACAAGAAAGGGTATTATTTTCATTAACATTATCTTCGTTAGCTTATACAGCTAATGATTGTAGTGACATGGAGCTGAACCAGTGAAAATCGAAACATCTTCAGCTTCAAAATAGAAGTCCAGTTGTTTTATTTTTTAACCTTTTTTGGATTGATCATGCCCTCAATGACTGAGAAGCTTCACCAACATAAACCAGTGACAGCTGGTAGATGATGAGTAGTACAGGAAACACAATTCAGCACATTTTATGTCAATGGGATTTAAGTCCAGACTTTGACTAGACCAGTCCTAAACCTTCATTTAGTTTTAGTTCAGCCTGATAGATGGCATTGGTTTTGTTTCTCATCAAATTTGCATCCCCATTAAATGTGACAAATTGCACAAACTGAATAAATCTGTAAGTGGGCAAGTACTTTTTCACCGCAATGTATATAGTACCAAATTACAACAGCGACCATTTCAAGACACTTTACAAACAGGCCCAGTGGATTTTCAGCTATATGGAACCCAGACCGGCCCAGATTAAATTCAGATCCATCTGATTCGTTCCAATTTAAACGACCGTGTTGTGGCAGTTTGCCCTTAACAACAACTAGTTCTACATTCAGTTCAGCCAGGTTAAAGTAAATTCATCCATATTCATGTTTCACCACTAGACATTTTGAAACTCCAACATAAACTAGTTGTCATTAATTTTAATTTTGTCTGGAATGCCGTTTTGAAAAAAATACCAATAAGTCATGACTTCATTTACAAATTGGCATATGAATTATGCCATTGAGCAGCAGCCGTTTTAGTCTCTCCTGTTGCCTTTGCCCACATAAACGCCATTTTATTATGACTGAATTGCCAACCCAGCTGCTCTTATTCACATTTTAACATTTTCGGTGGAGAAAACAAAACAAATATGAAAGTTTGACTGCAAAACTGTCCATCTAGTAATTGGTCTCTGGTTAGTAACTGTGGTAACATTTAATCCTCTTATTACTTTTGAATTGGCAGGAGTTGTTGTTGTCCTTTAAACTGCCATTGCACACTCGAAAACACAGTAATAGTGAATAGCTAACAGATACTGAAAGTTTATGATGTCTTAGGGGCAGAAGGGGCAGAACACTTACTCGCTGCACTTTTTAAATAGCTGTACAGCCAGAAAATGAAAGCAATTAAAAACTCCCAATGGCATATATATAATGGTGGTCATTGATAAATTCCTGACTAAGAACAGTAGCTCACAGTATCTCTAATTATGTAAAAGATATGTTTTGAATCTGTTAGTCTTCCAGAGTTGGTGCTTGTGTCCTGCCCTTTATTTCACACTTAAGCATGTTTCCCATTCAGCAATTTCATTTATATGAGAAGATCAAACGCACACACACACACACACGCACACACACACACACACAGGTTAGAATCGAACCACTAATGGTTTATTTTCATCAATGAACAAGATGCAGCCAATGAACAGAAGTTAGATCTAAACAAATCAGTATTTGCTGTGACGACCCTTGGCCCCCCAGACAGCATCCATCCTGATACACTTGCACACAATTTTTGATGGAACTGGGCTGGTGGGTTGTTCCAAATATCTTGGATCTTCTGTGGATGTAGGTGTCCTCAAATCCTTCTGACTCTTCATGTGATTCCAGACACACTCGATGATGTTGAGATCAGGGCTCTTTGGGCCCATGCAATTGCTTCCAGGGCCTCTTGTACTTCTTTACACTAAAGGTAGTTCCTATTAATGTTTTGGAATCCAAAGTCAAATTACCTGGTTGTACCCACAGACCTGGCAAATAAAGCTTATTCCGATAACCTTGGCTGGATGTTTGGGGTTGTTGTCCTGCTGCAGAATAAACTTCATCCTGCATCATACGCCTCCCTGGTGGTATTAAATCATGGCTAAGTATCTGCCTTCTCAACATTGAGGATAGCATTAATCCGGACCAAGTCTTCAACCCCATTTGGAGAAATGCAACCCTAAATTTGCACAGAACCTCCTCCGTGCTTCACAGTTGCCAGCAGAGACGCGTTATTATTTTTCCAACGGTATCAGTAGGAATTGACGCTGGTTTGAAGTCAGAGGGTATTAACACCCAATATTGATGTGATATAGATTTCTCTACTGTTCGCTATGCATTTTCTAAGTTGATGAAAATAAGCAAAAATTGCTTTCATTTTAAAAACATTCTTAGTTTACATCATTTTTCTGGTGCCAATCTCCAGTGGTCATCCTGCAGCCCAACTAGCACCAGTGCCACTTGCACTGTAACACAGGTTAAGAACAATGGCTTTATTTTCTGGCCCACATGTAACTGTCACTTTGTTAGAAGTCAATATTTGACTCACTGCTGCTACTTTCCACTTATGCTAATATTAGAGGGGTCTTCCACTGACTCAGAATATCAACAGGTGGCTTCACGCCTACTCTGTGTTCTTAATATTGCTCGCTTGTTTTTTGTTTGAGCTAGCTGTCATTTTCTCCCTCTTTGTCACTGTCTGTGTTTTGGATCTGTTTTCTGTTATTCAGGGGCCCCACATTGCATCAGTGACTCTGGCAGCCTATGAATGTGGTTCGGTGGATTTCCCTGAGCCTCCCTATCCGGACCAAATTGTCTGTCCCCAGCAGGAAGCACCAACATCCGGTTCTGATGCTGAGCTGGTGGGCGCAGGGGGAGTGGGGGCAGACGAAATGGTGGGGCCAGCGGCCCTCCAGGGAGGCATCTCCCTCTGGACCATCATCTCAAAAGTCCGCCTGGAAGCTTGTATGTGGGTGAGTCTTATTAGGATAGTGCTAGCTGTGGGCGAATCTTTTATCAGCTTTGTAGCGGTGAAGTCCCTTTACAGTGATTGTAACCAGCTTTCACTGGTCCTCAGAGTGTATGTTACTGTAACGGCAGTGCCTTCCAAAAATTATTCATAAGCCTTTAACTTTTATTGTGTTCCAACTACAAACTCCAGTGCATTTATTGGGATTTTATAATCTAGACCAACACAAGTAGTGCAAGGACAATGATGGATGGTTTTCTACACTCCTCCACTCAAAGGTTGTGACGTTCATTTTTGTCACTTGAGGGTGTCTTTTCTAAGCAAATACAGTTGCAGAACTTGGGTTATCCCCCCTTATGATTTGTACATGCAAAAAGTGAAATCTTCACCTTGAAAATATTCAGTCTGACCAGTTTTCCTGTCCCTGCCAAAGAAAGGCCTCCCCACAGGATGATGCTGCCACCACCACCACCACAGTTGTCATTGAGGATGGTGTGTTTAGGATCATGAGAACAGACCTGTGAACCTGTTTGTTCACTAATGTTCTCTAACAAACATCCGAGGCCTCCACAGTCCTGCAACATTTGTACTTAGGTTAAATACATTTGGTTGCATTGCAATTTTTTTAGGGGTTTCAGAGTGAAGGACTGCATCTAAAAATTTTTTTAGGGGTTTCAGAGTGAAGGGGACTGCATCTAAAAGAATCCCGCACCTTTCAGATTTTTACTTGTAAAAATAGTTAAAAACTGTCTTAATTTCCTTCACAGATTTGCCCAGCTCTGTGTTATTCTGATTTTAGTTACACTTGAGAAAATAGTCAAAAGGTTAGGACGCGTGGATTCTTTTGCAAGGCATTGTCGGTTTCCTGCAGGATGATACATTATCCTTAACATAACCTACTGAAAGAAAAGAAAATGACTGATAGCTTTTAGGGGAAAAAACAAGAACAGTGAGAAATTCATACCATGGTTTGTTTTTACACAGAAGTCCGAGATGCACAAACCTGCTTTACTTCATTTATTTTCTTCTTACTTATCTGTTACTATCCACACAAAAATCATTATTTACCATGTTTCAGCCCTTTTAGCAGCTGCTTTTGCTCTTCTGCTTAAATGTTTAAGCAATGTCATTTTGAACATGCTTCTTCTTTTTTGTGTTTCTCATAATAGGTTAGCAATACCACAAATTTACATGGGGTGCAAATGCACTCACTAATAGCTCATATTCTTGGAAAACCCCACTTCCCTACTGTGAATTTCCACCTCAACCAGTTTGGTGGGTGGATATCAAGGAAGATAAAAATGTTTTATGTTTATCAGGCCATTTTATTTGGCAGGGCCTAGACAGAAACCTTTCATCTACTTCACAGGTAAAATATCTAAAAATAGACTTTTATGCTTTATAATGTCAGAGTTTCTTTTTTAAAAGTCAAAGAGCTGCCCTTTGAGGCTCTGCTGGTTAATCAGTGACTCGCACATTTTTCTGCTGCTGTTATACTCCTAACTCATTCTGCATAAAAAAACAAGAAGACATGTACCAGACAGGTCACAAAGTCAGCCTCTGTTGTAGGTTTCTGTTTAGCCTTTCAAGTTCACTTTTTACCGTCAGTTTGATTTTGAGAACTGCGGAAAGTTTAAAAAGCTGAACTTGGTAGATTGTTTTAAAATCATCTGCTTCCCTCTTCCTTCTAATGTGGAAGGTAAAGTGCTGCGGGGGAAATAAACCTCTTTAGTTACTTCTTCATGGCTGGCGCCTTTACGGGAACTGGCCCTTCTGCTCTCTGTTGTAATTGGCCCCCAGGCTTCAATGGAGCTGTAAAATATTAACTACACAACACACACACACACACACACACACACACACACACACACACACACACACACACACACACACACACACACACACACACACACACACACACACACACACACACACACTCTTCCGTCTTTCAAAGGATTACCAAACTCTCCGTTTGTTGTTGTGTTTTATGTCACCAAATCCCCCTTTGGATTCACCCCCACCCACGAGGCTTGTCAGCTCCACAGTTGGAGGCACCTGTTGCACGCACGATTTCAAAGCACCCACGCTAATTTAACCCCCCCCCCCCCCCCCAAAACAAAAAAAAACCAAAAAAAAAGAAATCTGGTGCCAGCTCACTGTTTATGCTGGTGACGAGACATGAAACAGCCCTCCTCCTCCTCACAACTGCTCCCAACTTCTTCCCACTTTCTCTTTCCTCCTCTTTCCTTTCTCTTGAAGTCTCATGACAGTGGAAGCCTCAAGTGCTCCACTTCAAACAGCTGCACAGCGCAGGTGGACAAATTTCATCGCCCTGCTTCGCAAGTAGCCTGAGCTAACAGAGGCCAAGCTTTTGAATAGAGCAGCTGCCAGACAGATTAATGCAGGTCCCCATATATATATATATAAAAAAAGTAGAAGATTTCATTAAAGACTGCAGCATTAAATCGAGAACAGGGTGTCCAGATTAAAGTTTCGGTGTGCCAGATTTTGGGGGAATAGCACCGCCTCCTGACTGATTGTTTGGGCTTGTTGTTGCTGCCATGGTTGCTAACTACCATCTAAATATCTTCTGGCTTAGCCTCTCAGCAACATATAAGTGACGCTCCTGTGATTAGTTAGTTATCCTCCTCTTTGATGCTGATGTGATTTGTGTGTTCTACCAGAACAGCAAATTCAGTTTTTTTGTTAACTCCCATAGCTGCTCCTTGTACGAAGCTTGTAACCATAAAAAAGCGCTTCATAATTGGAATTTAATTTAACTGCAGGGCCAAAAATATTCATACCCCATGACCTATTTCAAATGTTGTCAGATTATAACCACAGCAGTCAATCGATTTTATTGGGGTTTAGTGTGATAGAGCAACACAAAGCAGTGCATAGTTGTCGAGTTGAATAAGCCACAATGTTTGGAACAAAAAATGGAAAAAGGTCTGGAAAAGTTGATGTATTGATGCAAAAATGCATGATATCAACATGGACCCTCAGACTGTTAAGTGTTCTTTAGAGAGACAGCCAGGAGAAAGGAACATTCTCTGTGGCAGCTGGTTTTTGTAAATAGTACTCTGTAGTGCCGACCTAAAGGTAAAAGTCTAAACAGTTTTTGTGCAGAAAGTCTTGGATCTGCAGAAATGTTAGCCGCCCCTTTCTTGACCCTGGTGCTGTACAAATCCTTGATGGAGGGAAGGTCAGCCCTGATGATCCGGTCTGCAGACCTATTGGTTCATTGTAATTTGTCCTGTTTTGTGGATGAGCCAAACCACACAGTGATGCGTGTGCACAAAACAAAATGAATGTTGGCAGTGGAGAATATGACCAGAAGCTCCTGTGGAAAGTTGTACTTCTTGATTTGTTGCAGGAAGTACAGTCTCTGCTGGGCCTTCTTCTGAGGAGTCTCTCTGTGTGTGGTCCATCTCAGGTCCAAAGAGATCTCCACAGTCTTAAAGTGGTTCTGACCGCATCAGTGGTCCAACCAAACCACCCGTTGCCTTTATGCAGACTCATCATTGTCCTGGATCAGACCAGTGACTGTGTTATCATCTGCAAACTTCAGGAGTTTCAGAAATAGGTTTGCTAAGGTGCAGTCATTGGTGTACAGAGAAAAGAGGAAAGAGGAGACAACACACCCCTGGGGGGCGCCAGCGATGATGGCTCTTTTGTGGGAAGATGCTCGCCAGCCTCACCTGCTGCTGCCGGCCAGTCAGGATGCTGGTGATCCACTGACAGTTGAAGGCCGGTACTGTGAGCTGGATGAGCTTCTGGTGGAGGATGTCTGGGTTGATGTTGTTGGAGGGTGGGCTGTAGTCCACAAACAGGATACATTCCTGGGTGATCATAGTGATGCAGGATGAAGTCTAGTCTTGGGCTGGCCACATCATCTGCTCAAAGGTTCTTATGACCACAAACATCAGGGCTGCAGGCTTTTTGTAATTTAACCCCGTAATGGTGTGTTTCTTGAGAACCAGGATGATGGTGGATCATTTGAAGTAGGAGGGAACCTCACACAGCTCCAGAGACTTGTTGAAGATTTGAGTGAAGACGGGGCCAGTTGGTCAGCCTGGGCTTGGTGGCATAAGGGGGAGATGCTCTCAGGTTCTGGAACTTTCTTGGTCATCCGATGCTGAAGGAGCCTATTTATATCTTCCTCAGTTATCATAAATCCAGGTAGGGGGTCTTAGGGGATCAGGGTGATTGGTGCATTGGGAGTTTTTTCTGAAATGTGGCCAAAAGGAGCCAGTGGAACTGGGGCTTTTGTGTCAGAGTGCTTTTCAAGCCTGCTGTAAAAAGCTGTATAAGAAGCTGATATACAGTATATGATTCATGTCAGCACAATTTCCTTGGCCATGACCATTGCTTCCATTATTATGGTGCGTGGAGTTTTCCAACACATATTTTACACACAGTGCTGTTGTCAATGCCGCACCACACCTCCTGTTGCGCCATATTTCCAAAAGATCACAGCTGTGGTTCAACCTGTGATTAATGCATGGCCAAGAAAGGTCTTTGCATTGTTGATGATGATGCTGGAGGTACCCTTAAAGAAAACCCAGTGCAACCAATTAGTTTCAGAAGTCAACTAATAAAGAAACAGGGTCCACCTGTGTCTCTCAATAGACATTCAGTCATTCTGTGAAGGCATCAAAGGTTTGTTAGAGCACATTAGTGGACAAACATAATAAAGACCGGGGGACATAGAAGACAGGTCAGGGAGGAAGTCGTGGAGGAGTTTAAAGCAGTTTAAATTTCATTTCTTAGAGCCTGCTATTTTATTTTGTATATTAAATCTGTTTCCCTGACTGCCTCACTCCTAACTGGCTCTCTTGTTTTGGTGCGTGAACTTGGTAAACCCACCAAATTACTTACTTCCCTCAAATCCCTTCCGTTTTTTCTTATTAAGCATTTTTTATTCACACATGCTCCAGCACTTTATGTCTACAAGCTCCATTTGGCAGTGGTACTGTGTGGAGCTAGCGTATTTCTTTTCCCCTGTGTTGGGCCTGTGTGTAATCGATCCACAGTTCTTTGATAATCTGTGGGATTTTCACTCTTGTAAATCCTCTCCGTTTTGGTTCTGTTAATTGCTTCTGTTACACAATCCCGGCCATCAAGTGAAAGCCTGTTCGGATTGAGGCCATTAATATATTTGCTTTTTTTTTTTTTTTTACTTGCTAGTCCGTAGGCTAACATGTCTGGTGTAGTGACTGCACATTTTCCCAAAGTCTCTGTGAAATGTCTGGGACTTCTTTTAGTCAAAATGGAAAAGGATTGCAGGACCTTTGCACCTTTCTCTGCCCTGGTATTATTTGGTACTATTTTAAATGCAACCGGCTTCTTCTGAGCCAGGAGTAAGGTGCATCTTCAATGGGACGTGTGTCACTTGAGATTAGTTAAATACTGTAGTTCTGAGCTAAGGAATGACACTCAATAATGTTGGAGAAACTCACATTGAATAATAGCACACATACAGATCAAGGAGAAGCAGTCAAGTTTTGGTCCTTGAGGGCCAGAGTCCAGTAATATTTGAATGTTTCATTGCGGACTTCTCTTAGCATCTGGAGTTTATAACCCTATCTGGCAGTTTGCTTTTGAAAAACTTTCCTTTCTGCCAAGCATGGGCAGTCCAATTGCAAGTCATGTGTTTAGGTAGCCCTACTACAGAGCAGTGTTGTAGTCAAGTCACTATGCCTCGAGTCCGAGTCCAGGTTCGAGTCTCCAGTGTTCAAGTCCGAGTCATAAAAAAAAAAATCCGAGTCGAGTCCGAGTCAAGTCCACTGCTCATCCGAGTCGAGTCCGAGTCGAGTCACTATTGATCCAAGTTCGTTGTAGGAACATGCCGTGACGTGTGATGTATGACATAAAGCAGTAACGTTCCATTGCACTAATAATGGCGTTCCGCTAGCGAGCTATTTTTAGAACGTGACGTCATATCACGTACAGGGCAAATATGCGTTTTCCTCCACTCTTTCGCTGTAGTTACCCTTGGTTTTACTCGGTAAAACGACTGCTTTTTCCAAGTCTAAGACGTCTCCTAACCACGGTTTTTAAACATTATTGTTATGGAACGTGCAACAGCGACTCGAGGTACGCTGATAGGCCGCATATGAAGGATGTTAAAGCCGCAAGCGGCGTCGATCGGCTCTCACAGCCAAGCGCACTCCGGCCTATTGGCCACCGCCGCGGTGCCGGCCGGCCGGCGGGGTTCCCGCACCGCCGTGGCTCCGGCCGGCAGGGTTCGGTGCCGGTCGATGCAGCGAGGAGATACAGCCATTGGATAATGATAATGCATTTGGCCACCGGACCGGACTAAATTGTTCGGCGGGCCGGACAATTTATACCGATTCCTGGACGGTGACTACAAAAAACGGCCGCTGACGCCATGAACGCCAAGCAGGAGAAAAACATCGACTTACCTTTCTATCAACTCGGCCCGTTTTCCAGTCTAAGCCCTCGACACTCAAGCCATCGTTTGAGCTGAACGTTGGTATGTTGTTCCACAGTTCTACCAGTAAACCGGGCGCCTGGACATCCTCTTACGATAGTTTAACAGCGGAAAAGTCGGTCATATCGTTGTATCTGTTGCATGTGTAATGGCTGGTTGCTACGTGCGCTCTCACACTGTTTGCCCTACCCTAGCGGCAAGGGGTGTTGCTCATGAGATGGTGACGTCATGTGCGCGGTACGCCATTTAGATATTAAAATCATACACCAAATAATATTCTAATGACATATTAAAATTATAGCCTAATGATATAAAACAAGTCGAGTCTTTTTCTCAATTTCCGAGTCAGAATGATCTGAAAGTAGGAGTCCAAGTCCAAGTTCGAGTCATCAGTGCTCAAGTCCAAGTCAAGTCACGAGTCTCTAAATTTAGCTAATGACTCGGACTCGAGTTCGAGTCTCGGACTCGAGTACTACAACACTGCTACAGAGTAGTGAATAGTGTAACATAGCTGCCAACAAACTGAGTAAAGCACCAGAACTCCTCATTTCTCTGTCATATGAAGGTAGCTGACGTCCTGGCTTTCACTTTGGCTTCATTCAACCCCATCTGTTAAGCTTCCACTTGGCAAAGCAGTAGACAAATTACTTGTTGAGCATTTTTACCTCATTTTTTTTCTCAAGTTCAATGTTTTTGACGTGAGTCTCTGTTGAGGGGTTATAAGCAGTAAATACACATGTTGCTCTGGTAGATAACTGTCTTGGCGTCATCATTTAATCTAAATTTAGATTAGATTTGAAAACCCTGCCAATTTCAGAAATGTTATACAAAAGCTGTTTCATGAACCTTTCAACCGTCGTCACGTTCGGATTGGCTAGATTGGCAGAAGCTGATGAACATTTACATTAAAGTGGAATAAGGAGTTGGTACTCCGCCAGTGATCTTCCTTTTTTGAATGCACGCTGTGAACAGAACATGTAAGGCATTTTCAGTCAATTTTACTCTTTAAGGGTGCAGCGGTGGCACAGGGGTGGAGTACACGACACGTTGGGAGGCCTCAATCCTCGACGCGGACGTTCTGGGTTCAAGTCCCGGCCTGTGGACCTTTGCTGCATGTCTTCCACCTCTCCCTCAACCCCGTTTCCTGTCAGATAAAGGACTAGAGCCAAGAACTTGAAAAAAAATATTTATTTTTCTTTTAAAAATGCTTTTATTCTGTTCTCAGTGTTTCACACAGGACGGTCATTGGTTCTGCGCCGCCTCCAATGACAAATGTGCATCAGCTTCTGTGTAAATGACCAAATACAAAGGGGACAACAGATCAAAAGGTTTTCAAAATAGTATTTTCATAAACTGCTATAACGTTTTTATGATGGGTATTTTGTGAAGATGGTAGAGGTCTGCTTCTACCGTCTACCATTAACTGGTCCTTTAGGACCAGTCTATGTTAAAGATGCCAAGAAAGTTATCCACTACAGTTTAAATGCTGATTAGCTTTTTTATAGATCTTAATTTTTTGTTTTAAGTCCTGACCTGTTCCTTTAAGTGTTCTCCAGTGCTAAAGAGAATTTGTTTTTCCGTGCCACAGGCAATAATAATTAGAATTTTTATTTGACAAAAATATGGTGTTTTTTTATTTTACTCTGATAGGTAAAAACTTCTAACCTGACTCTCGCCAGACGGATGTAGTTCCACAGAGCTTGACGCACCGGGTGGTTAAAAAAAACTCCCTACAAATAAGAATGCCTCTCTCACTGAGGCATTTACAAACCTTGGGTTTCTCAGGGTTGCTTTTTCTTAGTCACTTACTGGATCCATACCTGGGTTATTAGAGCACAACTGATTTTCTGTTCATAAAACCTCTTAAATTTAAAGAGCAGATGTCCCAACTTCACAGCCAGTACTGCACACAAGGTGTTCTCTAACCCTCAGTAGCTTCTTTGTCTCCACATCAAACTGGTATAAAGATCATTCATCTTCGGTGTCAATGTCATTTGTTCGTGATTTTAAATCTGAATTTAATCAACCTTTTTGTGACAGTAACGATAGTTATTGAATAGATTCTGTTGCATGGCTTATGTTGGGGATAAATAAATCCAAAAATCTTATTTAGTGCATTTAATTGTAACCAAATCACTGCTATAAACACAATTTAAAGCATAAAATAACATTTAAATAAAGTCTAGTGACTGCTCTATATATTTGGAATTACACAGACATATGCAGATTGATCAATATTTGGAATTTGATGTGAACCTTTAATGCTGTTTGGAAAAACTTTGTTTTATTGTTTTATTATATTTTTTTCAGTTTGTATTATATTTTACTGCTGACTAAAACTGCTGCTTTGGGAGAAGGAAGATTTAGTTATTTAATCTTGAAATGTATGACAATTCTTTAGTATGTTAAGTGCTGGAGAAAGGTTTTACTTCCTTATAGATGTAGACCCTTGTAGACCCCGTTTACGCAACAATAATCCATTAAAAGGAGGATTGTTTTTCCGTTTCTGTTAACGCATCAATGCGACAATGTTTTAATTGTGGTCTCCGTGCACAACACACTGGTAGAAACGTTAAAAGCGGTAATTTCCCTGCCAGGCCACTAGTAGGTGGTATGTTCTTTGAAACTCAACAAACATGCACATGTGTAGAAACCTTGCCTGCTTAACCACCACTAAATAAACCGAACGGCAGAGACTGTGATGTTTATATGGACGGATGGGGAATTTCAACAGTTGCCTCAGGTGACTATGAACAATAAAACCACCACTGTGTTTTTATTGGTCGGCATTTGTTATGATGTGTGCATGCACATTCAGTTCTACTGATTGCAGGCATAATGCGCGTGTGCCAGGGCTTCCCCGTAAAGACAGATTTTTCCTCTGTACACGACAACGGAGACCATGATGTTTTCAAAACGTCCCAATCTGGAACCTGTTTTCAAATCGTGACGTTTTCGGAGAAAAAAAAAACATGCCGTTGTTGTGTACACGAACAGTAGAAACGCAACGAAACCTTTCTGCTTTAACCGACAAAGATTGTGTGCACAGTGGCCTCAGTCTTCCTGGATGACTGGAGTAAATACAAAATGTTCCCAAAGATGAAATTTTCAATGTATAGCAGCTATCCAAACAAGCCTGGCCCTGTGTGAAAACATCTTGTCTGTCTTGGGTTGTGCGGCAAAACAATGATCCAAAGCACACCAGCAAGTTTATCTCTGAATGACTCAAAAAAAAGAAGAAAAAACTAAGTGAAAGTTTTTGAGCCGCCTAGTCAAAATCTATTCTTAAATCCCACTGTTTGATGGCAGTTGTTGCTGCCAAGTGTGCCACAACTGGTTTGTCACATAAAGCCAAGTTGGGTTGGATAGCTTTTTTTCTTTTACAGCATAACAGTGTGTTTAAAATATTTATAATTATTTCGGTTATCTTTGATGATATAATAATATTTTGATCATAAATGTTTAAATTTAAAAAAGTCACCTGTATCGAGGAAAAGAAATTCGTCACAGCACTGAATGTCATAATTATTTCAAGCTGAAGTGCCAATTTTGAGCCTTTCCTTTGTGTGTGTGTGTGTGTGTGTGTGTGTGTGTGTGTGTGTGTGCATGTGTTGGTTGTGCTTTGTTGAACAGGGCGCTGGTACAGCTATAGGGGAGCTCCCTCCTTACTTCATGGCACGGGCAGCCCGACTGTCCGGTGCTGAGCCAGACGATGAAGATTACCAGAGGTTTGAGGAAATGCTGGACCAGACCGACCCAGCCCAGGTGACACTTTGCTCTTTGCACCTTTTTCAGTCCATCCTCTTTCATAGTTGTCATCACTGTACCATCTTAACCCTTTACTTTGTCCTTTGTCTTCCCATATTACTCATAAGTACTCATAAGTTACATCAAACAGGGATTTCTCAAGTTGTTGTAGGGCAAGTCTACCACATGCTTTAGATGTTGGAAAAGCCCCACCTTTATTTCTCAACGAGACAATTGAGCGTCTTGCACAACATTATGACTAAGAGAACATCGGTGATGCACTTGAGTGAAATGCTCTTTCCGTTCCAGGCTTTCATTAAGAAATCCGCTTTAAAAACATGTTCAGCATGTCATCCCTCCACATATTTCAGCAGTGTCTAATGGCCTTTTGTAAATATTTATTTCGCTGTCCTTCTACTATTATCAATGGTGCGAGAGGAATGAAAGGAAATATGCATGCAGTTGTGAAAAAGCATTTCATTGGACGTGCCTGTTGTGTGTCCAGTCTCAGAAAAGCTTCTCTCCCTCTCCTCATGCGGGTCAAACATCCAGACAGACCAAGAGCAACCAACAATCTGCCTCCATAAATGGCCGAGAACAATTAAGTCGCTGACTCTCGCTGTTCCAGAAAGAACCAAACAGTTACTAATTCATCTGATTAGTTATCACATTACACATTTCACTGTACTGTACTGTACTGTACAGTTTACTGTATCTCACTTTTCAGCACATACACACAGTTTAGATGGGAATTCTTGTTCTTCTAATTGGACGTAATATTAACCTTTTGAATTTCCCCAGCCACTGATAGAGAATCTGATTATGAATCTGTGGAGGGATCTAAACATTAGGGCGATGGCAAGCAGGCGTTTCAACCTCAAAGAGGTGGGGCTCATCACCTACGATAAGCAACCAAAATACCAGCAGAAACATGCAAAAGTTGGTTAGTAATTATAGGAAAGGTTTGATTGCTGCATTACCAAGTAAGATTTGGCCAGTGATTATTGGAAAGAATAAAACCTATTTTTCAGCAACATTTTTTATTTAAATGTAAATAAAAAGAGATAAGGTCTTTTTTCAAAACTGATTGTCCTTTTCTGTTGTGTTATTGTCTTTTGAGGGATGCATGTCTCATTTCCTATCAGAAAAAAAGCTTGTTGGTTTAATATAAATCACTTTAAATCTAAATGTGACAGGGACATGAATAATTTTGGGTTTAATTATAAATTAATACACGAATATTCAGTATATTTCTTGACTAAAAATGATCCTGTGTTCTTGAAACTGTGACCGTTTCTGTGCCGTGACTTCCCCCAAGAATCTGCTCCTATTTATATTACATTTGTGGAGTTTCAAGGTGTGAAACTAAAAAAATACATTTATTCAGAAAGTTGAAGAATGAAAACAAAATGAATAAAACAACTTATTACTGTTCTGAGAACTCTGAAAAAGAGGAAGTCTGTCAGCATTCGTCCATCAGCAGCTAAAATGCTGCTGACACCACATGCATGTCACCGACACTTCAGTCACTGATACTAAGATCACAAATCTGACACAATTAAAAGCTGACTGTCACCAAAGGATCACAGACTCTATACTGATCACAATAACAGAATACATACAGTTCTTGTGAGCGGTTACTCTCGTGAACATTACTGTTTTCAATGACTGAATTGAATGATTTGTTTTCCCATATGACGTGCAAAATACAGCTTACTAAAAATGAAAAGTTTAAAATCAAGATTTTAGATTTTCTCTGATTTGGTGTACCAATTATACCAGCCTGAACTATTTTAAGGTTGAGTTGAAGAATTTGGACTTAGTTCACCTTCCTTATTCCATTTTTTGTATATACACCCATTTACAAACATCCATCCATCCCGTCCAATATCTTCTGCTTATCTGAGATCAGGTGGCGGGGACAATAGGTCCAGGAGGGAACTTCAGACATCCCACATCCTCCAACTCATTCTGGGGGGTCCTAAGGAGCTCCCAGGCCAGATGGGATATAGTCTCTCCAGCGGGTTCTGGGTCTTCCCCAGGGTCGTCTCTCTGCCCAGTGGGACATGCCCTGATCAGATGTCCAAACTACCTCATTTACAGCAAACAAAACTTATTTCCAAGCAATTATTTTCATATATTTAGGTTTAAAATAGCTTCATTGACACCAAGGTGGCACCAAAGTCAGATTCCTTGCTTGTTTGCACAGACTTGGCAAACTGGTTCATGTTGTGCAAATGCACCAGTACCACTGTTAGAGAATCACCCCCACAGCATGCCATCACCATGCTTTACAGTTGCTACAGTGTTTTTTGGACATATGAAAGCCTCACCTTGCCTTCTCCAAACATACTTTTTTTAAATCATTGTGGTAAGACACCGTATTGTTTCATAATCTATTTTGTTTCATCTGAGAGCTGACAGCTTGAGTCCTCTTACAGACCTTGGCAAAGTGATGACACATCCGAATAACTTGTACCTGAATCGTGCAGATCTTTAAATCTGCCATTGTTTCAAAATATCTCCCAAAAAACAACACTTTACATAATTACATAGCTCTGCAATTCTTCATCTTAGATCCTAGCCAAGTTTCTTTCTAATCTTTCAGAGATTTGCTAAATCCTATAAGTGCTGTCAAATAAATACATTTTAAATCAAAAAGACAAAGATTGTTGGCTTGCAGTCAGTTGTAACTAGTGAGAAGTCAAGTTAAAGACATGTTTGAGTCTGCACGTATAATTTTGACCTTGTGTGGATCAGATAACATTAGCAATAAACGTAGACTTGTACACCCAGCTCCTGTTTTTACGAGCCATAAAAAATCCCGGATTTATGGAAAAAGACCAAAGGTCAAACAATAATGACATTTATGTCCATGATGTGTGTATGTAAACTTCTGACCAGAATTTGAGTCAATGTGTTTGCTACCTCACGTCTCCTACACAAGTAAAACCTCATGGGTCTGACACGTGAAAGGGGGGAAAGCAGCACAAGGGATCCATCGTGCGGCCAAACGGCGTAGAGATGCTGCACCTGTTGAGATCGCTGCGGACAGCTGTGTAAGGTTGGCACCAACGTCAGCCCCGGAGTTTGGGCCACATGTGTGAGAGGGCTGCTCTGACATCACTCGCTGATATAGGGGCGCTTCCCAGCCAACGGACGGGCAGTGAGGTGGAGGAGACAGTGGAAGAACGAGGTAAACGGGCGACGTAGGAGGAGGTGATGCCTAAGTCATGGTCTGAGCATTGAAGAGCTCGCGCGCGTCTGTCCGCAAACAAACCAGCGACGATGTGACACAGGAGGAGCATCATCTACTGGGTTCGCATCCTAGGAGAGGCTGATTGGAAGAGACGCAGCTCCCGCAACCTTTGCCTGGCTCTCTTTTTTTACTTAGTTTGTCTGACCGTCCCTCAGTTGCTGTTCTCACAACTCCTCTGTCCTCCGCTGTGCTTTGCTCTCTCTATGCTCTGTCTTTTATCCAGTCTCTCTCTCTCTCTCTCTCTCTCTCTCTCTCTCTCTCTCTCTCTCTCTCTCTCTCTCTCTCTCTCTCTCTCTCTCTGCAGCTGTGTGTGAAAGTATGTGGCGAGGGTTCTTGTGTTTGAACAGCATCCGGACGCAGGTTATTTTTTGCATCACTGAGGACTTCTGACATGCGGAACCCTTTTCGTCCCTCCCCAGGCTTTTTACTGCTGCTCGGATGTTCCCGGGGTTCCCTTTCATTTCTCGGCGACGTGCCGCAACGCCAGACTTTAAGTCCACTTTCACTTTTTTTTTACTTTTTCTTGCTTTCTTTTTTTTTTTTTTACAACCTATAGTGGACTAAGGTCTTCATCACCTGTACGTTTAATGCTGGAGGGTCTTGGTAGCAGTAGAACCAAGGGATTTACTGGGACTGGGGCACGGAGAAGCAGGGGCTTGTCACTGGATCATTGTGTATCAGACAGGATGCGGTTATTCTTTTTGTCAAGGATGTGACCACCATGGCTTCGCATCCATGCTGCCCCATTCTTGCTCTCACCCCCCTCGCCTCCAATGCACATCCTAAGCCCACACACTCTTCATCTCAGCAGGGCTTGATTTAGACACTGCTGACTTTGTCGCCACCGTGCCTTTGGTCCCAAAGCTCCACCGGTGCCAAGCAGGTTGACTTAAGTCTTGTGGTTTTTCTCCAAGCCTACTCGGGCCAACTTCCTGCCACAAGTGCACGTGATACACAGCAGCAAACCTCTCAAAGTATTTTCTCTCTTTCTCTGTCTCTCTCTCTCTGTCTCTCTGTCTCTCTCTCTCTCTCTCTCTGTCTCTCTCTCTCTCTCTCTCTGTCTGTCTCTCTCTCTCTCTCTCTCTCTCTCTCTGTCTGTCTCTCTCTCTCTCTCATTCAACAGACCTATTCAAAAATAATGAAGTCATGCCGTTTCTAACGGTTCCAGACGCTGATGTCATGAATGTCAGGCTCCTCTTAAATCTTTTGCGCACACAGTGCAAGAGCACATGGAATCCTCCGAACTGACACATGCTGTCTCAGAAGATCCTGGCTGGACTCTGTACTCCCAGCTTCCATCTGAATCACAGCTATTTATTTGGCTTGACATTTTTTTCCTCTCTCTCTCTCTCTTCATTATTTTTTTTTCATCTGGAAGGGAAGGGGTTAACAGGCTGTGAATTCTTGATTGCCAACTCCCAGGATCGTATCTCCTGTAACCCAAATCAGGGCCATCTGCGCTGGGCGTATGCCTCCTTTCCCCCCTGGCCTACTGCACTCAAAGCCTCTCTGTGCTGTGGTTTGCCCAGCCCCGTCATGTGACTTCTCTGAAAGTGCCCCCTCCTTCTTCCTCCCTCTTTATTTCCAGTAAACTGTTTGAAAGGAGGGGGTGACTCACACTAAAACCAGCTTCCCTTTAACCACAGCTTGTTAAAGAATTTGTCAACGTGGACCCAGGGGTGCATCTGTGTGTGTGTGTGTCTGTGTGTGTGTGTGTGTGTCGACAGATTTGAATGTGTGCTTCTTCCTTTTCTTGATTCTTAATACGGGACTGTAACGTCAGTTGCGTCACGAGTTCTTAATGAGTCCACTTCCTGTAGCCGACAGAGCAGGCGCGGGCTTGTCAGGAGTTAATGAGATGAAGTTTAGATGTCGACCGTGCTGGAGATGTCCTCCGTGTGAAAGATATTCATTCAGAAAAAAAAGAGGAGGGGAAGGGGGGGGGGAATACATGCTGTTGAGTCGTGTGTAGACTGTGCATAGATTTTTCCCTGTCTCATGCTTGCTTTTCCAAATAGAGTAGAAAGTGCCTTTTTGTCTGTGACTGGACTGTAATAAATGAGTATACTATAATATATTCTGTGTAATGTTTTTAAAATGCAAAATAAAAAAAGACAAGAACAAAAGTAGAGATGCACCGATCAGTCGGTCCTGACTAACGATTTCTGGTCTGCCAGTGTCATTTTTTTCAAGTGCTATAACACATAAAACGGAAATTACAAGATTATCCTAATTTATAGGGGAGTGGCGCCCTGGTGGTTAGAGAGCAGGGAACTTGCATCCTGGAGAGGCTGCAAGGTTCCTGGTTCAACTCCCGCAGACTCTGGGTCCCTGAGCAAGACCCTTTGATCCAGGACTCTCCCCGGACGCCGCACAGTGGCAGCCCTCTGCTCCCTAAGGGGTGGATAAACGCAGAGGACAAATTACATCGGAATGCATGTTGCAATGAAAAATAAAGATAACCAATTAAATTAACTACTTATCCATCAAAGCATAAGTCCCAAAATTTTATCAAATTTTTATAAAAGGATGTAAAAGTTCATTAAAGTACCTACTGTTGTAATGCCTGTGTAAACCAAAAAGGGTGGGTGTTCTTAGTTTTGATGCATTTAATGAACAAAAAAAGACATATTTGACCCGCCGATCACCGATTAGAGCCAGAAAGATTGGCCCATAACGATCTCTGGCCGATTGATTGGTGCTTCTCTAAACGAAAGAACGGTTTGAAAGGATCTATTTGCCAATTCTGGAACCAATCCTCTTAGCATACAGGTCATACACATGTGCTAATAAAATATAAACATGGCATTGTTTTACTTAAGAAAAATTCTCAACCCTCTAGAGTTCATGAATAAACTGAAAGAAAAGCTTTCTGTCTGGTTTATTCCTCTGGATTGTTAGTAAATATAACCCCTGATATTAGTTTCATCACTTGAAATGTGTCGGCAGCTGTTCTATGCATCATCCTGCTGACTTGAGTCAATCTTAGTATAACCTGTGGCACTACCAAAGAGCTGACTGAGAAGGGGGGCCATCCATAGCTTTACTGGACCTCCACTGCACCCCCCCCCACCTGGACAGTCTTATATACATCAGTTACTACCTATATGAACGAGTTCTTAAGAGAGTAAAAAGAACCGTGAGGTACAACCTTATTTGCCCGCGCTATCAATACCACTGTCCTTTACTTTTTTTGGTCCGTCATAGGGCACCGAATCTGCATTGTTGCTTGAAATCGTCCCCTGGGTATGATCTTCCAAAATGTAACTCCTCCTAAGCCTAAATCATCCTGCTGCTGTTAACTGGGGTGGAGAACTGGGATAGCGTTTGGGAGGACACATCCCTGGCAAGCTGCCAGGGAAAGACGTTGATTTTCCTTTAGCCGCCAGTGGCAGAGTCAGGATGTCTGAATCCCAGCCATCCTAGATAGATGCCTCCATGGCCCAGAAATGCACAAAGGAGAGAGAATCCAAGTATGCAGTTCAACTGTTGTAAATCACAGTGTCACAAGTTGACGCATACACTCACTGACGCTCTTTGGCCCCCTCCCCTTGTCTCCTCTGGGACCCTTTGTTCAGGCTCCGATGATATTTTCAAGCTCTCTGACTATTTTTATGGCCCCCCACTGCATGAGCCAAAAGTTCAACTGCAGCACCTAAATAACTTGTGGAAGTGTCATGATGTCTGAAAACAACAGAATCCGCTGTGATTGGTTCTGCAGAGGTCTGGCCGCGCCGGATCTGTCGTTGTTGTCAGGTGTCCCAGACACTGTACACGGTGGTTCAGCCGTAAAGCAGCCTCGCACATTCCTTCCCTCCATGTATCTGACCAGCTGAGCTGCTCACACGCACACACACACACACACACACACACACACACACACACACACACGCACGCACACACACACACACACACACACACACACACACACACACACACACACACACACACACACACACACACACACACATATCCTTGTCTCATGTACATAATGAGGAGAGTGCCTTGACTTCCATAGACTTCCATTCATCATCTAGCCTTTCTATGGTCTAACCCTGACCCAAACCCTAACCTAAACCTAAACCTGACCCCTGGCCCAGAAAAAAGTGAGGACCAAAAAAAGGTCCTCACTTTACATCAGAGTCATCACTTTACCAGTAAAATTAGCAAAAAATTTTCTCACTCAGCTGCAAGTACAAGAACACACACACAGAAGCACACGTGCACATACAGGGACCGGGGGAAATTAAACTACTGGGTTGTCTAAGGAGAAACTCATGATTGGACATCAGTGGAGGCAGAAATTCAAATCGAGAACCAATCAGATTGGGTGTCTCTTTGCTCCCCCCACCACCTTATTAGGCTGCCTCCCATGTCTGTCATATTTCCTGTCTGTTGGGCTGCACCGCACAAAGAATGTAATCAGTACCGAATTGGTTTTATTGACCATATAAGGTATGATACTGTATTACAAGCCTCCCCTCTGGACTTCATGAAGCAAAAAAAAAAAAAGAATCGGACAGAGGCCTTACCTTTTTTTTATTATTAATATGACTTATAAGGTTTTCCTCCCTTAACTTTAAACTGTTTTATTAAAGAACAAATCTTTATTCTTCAGAAAACTAAATATTAAGAACAGCAAATAATCAGACTTATTTTGTTGCTCTAAGCTGTGTAAGAAGCATTTATATATTCCTGTATCAAATGGCAAATAATAGCATATTTTTGGTTACTTTTAGCAAGGCCTTCATATAGGTACAATTAATGCATGCATTTGCTACACTCATTTCTGCACATCTTTTTGTTGATGCAAATTAAAACATCCTTCAGAGAAATTTGAAAGGAGTAAATCAGATGCACTGTTTTCTAAATGTATATGTATAATTGTAGCTAATTTAAATTTAGCACTTCAAATTTCTTTGTTTTCCAGTTTAATTTTCTACCCTCTAAAGATAAATTAGGCCTAAATCCTTAAAACTTTTGTTATGTTTAATTTTTTACATCCCAGAACTTGTAATAAAATCTGCTGGGTAAAATCATGCATTTTATTATATATGAAGTAAATCTAAAATATCTTTCCTAAGCAAAACATTCTGAGACATCATAACAAAAATTATTTAATTAGATTGATGCCTTTTAAGGAAAAAACAGAAATTATAAAGTAAATTATAAAGTAAAGTAAATTATAAAAGTTTAATCTGATGCGGATCTTTCTTTATTGGGAAATCTCTGTTTTTTGCTTGTATGAAAATCTATTTCAAAACACATTCAGGTCTTTAAAATCAGAAGATTTGTTTTAAACATTTTGGAAAATATTTACATTCGCCTAAAGTATTTTAATAAACAGAAAAATCTGTATTACAGGTGGAAAAAAACTTTAGTTTAATACTTAGAAATCACGTCTGCCTTGAAATAATCATTTTCCTTTTACCTTCACACCGAGAGAAGCATCCAAAAAGGGGAGATTTTGTACATGTGGCGCTGCCTGTGCGTTCACACAGTCTTCCCAAACAGGTTGAAGCGTCTCTTCCTGGAATATTCAGGACAAATCTGTGTCACTGGAGTGAAAAGAGGCCTTTGTTATTTTGTCAGGAGCGATAGGGCAACAGCAGCGGAAAAGTCCTGGATTTCTGAGTCACAGGAATGACCACAGGCTGCTGTTTTCCTCTCACATTACCACTTAAAATAATTATTAAGGCCCCAGCATTAAGTTATAGACGTGCAAAAACCAGCTCGGTGTCACTGCAGGCTGTAAAGCATGTTGAGAAAGAGAAAATTGTGATTCATTCAGAGTAGAAGACAGGTGAATCAGAGGATTTTAATGCAAACTTGAACACATTTACAGCTGCAGGATGCTTCTAATCTTTGTGCAGAAACTATCTCCATCTTAAAATGCTCTTTTTAAGAAATATTTAGTGGAAATATAATTGTTTAATATTAAAACGGTTGCTTCTTTGCAGCACAATTACTTTGTCTGCAGCATACCCTCTTATTTACCACCTAATTATTTTTTTTGCATGTATTCGTATAAAAAAATGTCAGCTGGAAACATGGTCATCCAAATGTTTTTAAAGATAAATATTTAAATACTATTATTAAGAAGACTTTCTTTTTTGTAAAATAGAATTCAGAAACTTTGAACAGCAGATAGACCTAGGGGCTCAGATTATGAGTTAGAAAATCTCTTTAATAGACATTTAAAGTCCTAAAAAATCTGTTCTGATGTACATCTCATATTTGAAGATTTTTATTCTTTATTTCCTTTGGTGCTCAGAAACTGCTAAAGGTCGTTTGATGCAATTTAGTTTACAGGAGGAACAAGAACCTCCTGACGTTACTGCTTTTGCTCAGCTTATAGTTTTACTGGAAGGATTGGAAAAACAAGTTTTTCTTTCACGGTTCCCTTCATTTTCATAGTAGAGGGGTTTCAGATTCAAAAGTACACCAAAAAAAACAGTTATCACCCCTAATGTCCTGAATGAAGTTTTTTCTTTTTAAGGCTGAAATCATTTGCTGTCATCATTCTGCAAACGTGAATTAAAAAGCAACAGATTTGTTCACATGCCCCTTTCACATAAATTAGATTATTACTCAGCCACATAGATTATACTGTTGCCCATAAATTTTGAATAATTTTGCCTCTAGACAAATTTCTGTTTTTATTGTGGTTAATTTGGAAGAGCCTGGCTAGTAAAACTTTAAGAAAATATACATTTTATCTGACAACAATAAATCGCCTTCGTTACATTGTTTCAGGAGAACAGGTCAAACTATTTTATTCCAACTTTCCGAGTCAACAAGAGTATAAGAAAGAAACTTTTAAACAAAACTAACTGTTAGTTAATGAGGTTTACAGCAGCTGAATAATTTATGCAGGTTCAAACAATTTTTCCAATGAATCAGAAGTTATTTTGATGCATGTAACGTGTTGCATCAAACATAGTTAATCGTAAACAGTTCAAAAGAGAAACTGTGATAAAAGTTTTTGCTTTTCTATTGGAATCACTGATTTAAAACAAAAAGCAAGGACTTGAATGTGTTCCCTGACAACAACAAAAAAAAGCTATTCTATTTTATAACTTTAAACACAAAAGAAAAATCATGTGATATATGAATATCAGCTAGCCTAAATGGGAAAGTAGCACACATTTCTTAACTTCTTATTTAAAAATAATTTTTTTCAGGATTTTGCATCCCGAGCGAAAGCCGCTGTCCAGAAGCTCATCAAGAAGGTCGGGTTCTTTGGCATTTTAGCCTGCGCCTCTGTGAGTTTAATCCATCAGCTTTCAAGTCATTGTCTCGCACCTTCCAACAGACACAGTTACAAAGCAAGCAAAGTAGATAAACAAAAATACTTTATGCTGTTCAGTTGTTTTTTATTATTATTATTTCTTGTGTAGAATCGACACAAAAAGTGTAAAATCACACTTTCCCCTCTTTCAGATCCCGAATCCATTGTTTGACCTGGCCGGGTTAACATGTGGACATTTCTTGGTGCCCTTCTGGACTTTTTTTGGGGCGACACTGATCGGGAAGGCTGTGATCAAAATGCACATTCAGGTGAGAGAAACGTAAACGTGCTGGTTTGTCCCTCTCTCCCGTAACTCTTCTAAAAGAAGTGCCTGGCATGTCTGCTTCTAGAATGTATCCTGTTTCCTGCCTTTAATGCTGTTGAAATTTTAGTTTAAATCTATATCCTCTGTGCAGTTGTAACAGACAGCTGTGTTATGCAATGACTCACTGTCAGCATCTCGGCACTGTGGCAGCTGCTCACAGGGAGGCCATTTTGTGCAGCAGTTAGCAAGGGGAGTCAACCATTTTGTGGCTGCAGCAGCAGCAGCAGCAGCAGCCCCTGTGTACTGTACAACAGACTGAAAACTCACAGGAAAGTTTCCAAAAGCCCGACTAAGAAACTACAGTTGGGAGTTCTGGCACTACCGATGTGTCATCTAATCCTGGAAAATCCTCAATTTGTGTCCAGGAATTTGCAGTATGTCCGTGATTAGCGTCAGGAGCTTAGCGTTTTGTTTTCCAAGCAGAGTCGGGAATGTGCTCGTGGTGACGCACGGGAGGGGTCCAGGGCAAGCACCAAATCGCCGTTTAAAAGATGTGCAGGTTTGCAGTGAGCGAACGTTACAGCAGATAAACGTTGTCTGTGGGAGGTGATGGAGACGGAGGAGAGAGGGACAGATGGGGTGAGGGGAAGGCGGGGGAGCGGTTGCATGTGGGGCAGGCACAATCACACATACAGGACCAGATTACACCCAGAGGTCCCTGGGGCCCCCCCACTGGTAGAGGTGTGTCCTTCTCTGTCTCTCAGAAAGAAAGACTTGTCCAGGCTCTCCGGCATGCCTGGGGGCCCAGTCTGCTTGGTCTAATTTACATCAAATTCAACTTTTGCTTGCAATGAAAACTGTTCAGTAATTTACAGTGTGTGAGCAGAAAGCAGAAAGAAACACTGCAGCAGAGCAGGTGACGGTCTCACTTATGGGCCAAGAGGGAACAAAAGGGGATTTTGAGACCTGGTGTGTGTGAGTGAAAGTGTGTGTATTTCTGTGTACTCCAAAGCGTTATATTTGATCTTTGTACCTGTGCTTCAGGTGTGTCCTCACCCGTCTCCAAGGAGGGAGGGTTTTTTTTTATTCACCGCCGCTTCCGTCTTTTGTTCCTCTGAATGCGTGCTGCTGAATGGTTAACGTCACCGGCTTTGTGACGCGGCGGGTCACTTGAGGATCACCGGTGATGTCACCAAGCTGCACACTTTGGACCCTTGGGACAGGTGTTTTACTTTTTATTTTTTTCCTGAGAACAGAAACTGTGAGGTGTGGCAGAAAGCAGAGTGCAGGAGAAGGAAAAGATGCTACAGTTCCACTCTTATTACTTGTTGTGAACACATGGTCAGAGCTGCTGAAACATGTTGGGAACCGCTGCGAGTTGATTTCACCTGGTTAGATAGTGTGTGTGTAACTGTGTGTGTGTTCTTTTGTTGACATTATCGGTTAGCAGAATTAAGCGAGTCAAGAAAATGTCATCAGTTTCCGAGCAGACCGTTTCTGGGGATCTTAGTCAGCTTTCCTGACATCTTGCACTCTCGTCCTCCTTCCTCATATCTTAGGTGATGGCTCATGTGTCAGTGTTTGTCGGAGCTGCTCGTCCACAGAAAGACAAGCCGAAAGAAGTTCCTTTAATTAAGCTAACCGCGGTACTGTCGTACCTGTTCGTTTCAGCACGGCGAAAAACAAACCGCAAGAATTGAGCCGACGAACTTTGTGTGCCCATTTCTATGCGTTTAACTTGGCTGTATTTGAATCAACATTTATTTTAGCATAAATAATGTGTGCTCAGCTGCAAAAAAGACACTTAAAATGTTCTTAACCAACTGAATTTGCTGGACGTTAGGATCATGCTGCAAAAAATCATTCATTTAACTTCTCTAATAAATTGGTTATGTTTTGAGTACTTTGATTTTGGATAGATTTGTGCCTTAATTTTTTTTTTTTAAATCTGGAGTCATCCTTAATATGCATGTAAAACTTGGGGACAGCTTGATGAGTACCGAACACACCTCTGCTGGGTCCCACTTAGCTGTGAGCACCTTCTTTGGTTTGTCCTGCATGTCAAAACAAAACAGCAAATAAGAGATGATTTGTGACAAAGATATTAATTGTTACTGAAATCGTAAAAAAAGATTTCAATCTGCAACGTTTTTTCTTGACAACCACTGCAAAATCCAATTTTAGATATCTTTGGTTAAATCCTGATCAAAATATTAGCTCTTCACTGTAACAGCTGTTACGCTCGCTTTAAATTAAAATGATTTTAACAGCTAATATCTAATGCTCCCCAAAATTACTTTCTCCCAGTATCAGAAAGCCCAACAAATAATTGCACGGCGACAAGTCCTTGTTGTATTTTTTTCAGACATGTTTGTTCACATTCGTTCTGTTTAACCCACAACCGCGCACAGAGGCTTAACCGCCACACAAAGAGTAGGACCAGCATTCAACAATACATGGATGACCTGGATTACATGTTACATAAGCTGAGAGCGAACACTGTAACAAAGAACTGATCAAAGCGCCCTGTCACATGAAATTAAAATTGCCGTCCAGGCGAACTGGTGCCGAATGATGTGTGGCCTGATCATTGGTACTGAGCTTGCTGCACGGACATGCTTTGCTGTTTATTCACCTGCATCCTACTTTATCTGGCTTTATCTGAGATCTGCGATGTCCCAGTTACTGATGATCCCTGTTAAATAAACCACCTCAGTCAGGCCTGTTTTCGGAGTTGGGGTTAAGGGAAATCTTAAAGCTGTCACTCAAGGTGTATTTGCTTATAATCGGGACTGATCTTCAGTGTTTAAAGATGCACATGCATTGTGAGAAATATGACAGCCCCAGTTCACATAGAAGCTGTTTTTAAAGCCTTTGGCTGGTCAACATATATATATATATATATATATATATATATATATATATATATATATATATATATATATATATATATATATATATATTCACATTTGCTGAGAAGCTTAAATCATGCAAATAGTGTTTAGGGCCTGATAAGCCTCATGCTCAGTCCAAAAAATCCCATATCAGTCCCTTTGCAAACAATATCAATTACTGTGTTGCCCATCAATATAAACCTTCTAAATATTATTTTTTTGGAGTATTAGTTTCTACAGATCTCTTTAAATGGGCAAGGAAAAAGCACTCTTGGTTTCCTCTTCATATTCTCAGTTTACAAGACAGTAACCTACGGAGGCAAGTAAAGTATTCTCCAAAATTAGGTCAGCTAGTGTGTGCATGTTCTAGACCCCCTCACCCCCAACATGACACCGAGCCTGTACGAGCCAGGATGGCCGCCACGGCCGCCTGTTCCCCCCCCCGCTGTCCCGGTGACTAAGCAGCAGTCAAGCCGGACAGGAACTGAATCCAGACCCCCCCTCCCCGAATGATATCGCCTTCGGGTCCTCAACTCCTCTGTCCTTGTGTTCCTTACGCACAGACACACATACACATGTACACTTGATGCTCTGCTGACAGCCTCTTTGATAAGCTGACCTAGTGTCTTCTGTTGGTGATGTGTCACACACTCTAGGCCTCTCATTTCTTGGCCGCCATGACGGCTTTCACCAAAAACCACTTTAGGCTTACAAGGCATGGTGGTTTAGGCATGATGATGTGTCTGATGGTGGTGGTTGAGGGGTGGGGGGGGGGGGGGGGTCTAGGGGGGTATGACTGGTCAAACTATGATGCACACACAGTGCCTTGTTCAACACCCCAGCGGTGACCTTATGGCTCAGTAACTGACTCGTTCCTTCTCTGTGTGCTTCTTTGTAATACAGAAACTGTTTGTGATCATCACCTTCAGCAAGCACATTGTGGAGCAGATGGTCTCCCTCATTGGGTGAGTAAGCCTGATCTTGTGTGTGTTGATATGTGTGTGTGTTTGTGTGTGTGTGTGTGTGTTTGCAGTCCGAAAGCATCCCATGCAATGGCAAATCAAAGTGTTGGAGCAGAACCAGACAGTTCAGGTGCCCCCTGGTTGGCGACGGGGCGTTCGGGTTAATCAGTCAGTTGTTTTCCAAACTCTGGCTTCCTTTCCTCCTCCTGGTCGTCCACAGTCAGAAGTGATTTGGAGTTCAATTAGGGTTAATAGGAGATTGCATGGAGCTTTATCCTGCATGAAAGACTTTGTTGAGATCTTGAAACAGGAGTTTTGTCACATTCTATTCCCCTTTTGAGCCCTCGCTCTGCTCTGTCCTGATGATTAATGGCTTGGATTTTTCCACTGGCTCACTATGAGCATGAACATGTTCTGGCTCCTTCACAGGACAGGATGGCCTCTTGTCGATCTTTTTCATCACTCACAGTGTGCTGCTATTGCACAACATACTGTACCCCCATCTTGTAGGTCACACAATTCAAATCAAGCGGTGTAGAGGGCATCCAGGTGAGATGTGCAGGCTTGAAGCCCTTAAAGGGATACTTTGAGTTTTTTCCTGCAAGGTTCTGTGAATTTTTATTTATTTTTTTCAGTAGTAGTTTCCTTACTTGTGATGGGAAGATGTGTCGCAAAGAGATTGTAGAAAAGTTAATCAATCGCCAGATTTGTGGAACTGATAATGTCCGTATCCATGGGATCCGTTATATTAATGGATATTTATGTCTTCTTTCAGAAGAGACCATTATTACTCCTAGTGGTGAAAGTCTTTTTTGGCTGTTTTTGAATTTGCCTTTATAAACCGCCTAAAACATTACAATCTCCACATTTTCTGTCATTTATATAAAAGCATTTACCTTAATGATCAGATAATATATTTTTTTCACTCTCCATTATTTTATTAACATATTAGTACGAAAATCTACAACCAATCTAATCTAATCTCAACCAAAAAGATATTCTAAACACATTTTTATAGATTAATTTGGATCCATCATCTCTGTATCTTGCTACCTTCACATGGAAACGTAGGTATTTAACATGTGCTCATATGGTGTTGCTTCCTAGGGTTATTAGCATTAGCATAGGGTCAGTTTCATTAGCTGTTAGCTTCATATAGCTCTGCTGCAAATCTCCTGAAATTTGACATGGATCTACTATAGCTTTGCAAACTCTCACTGGATATAACTTCTCAGAGCTTCACTTGGACAAACTCAAACTATTGAAAGGAAAAAAAACATTTTACTTGTGGTTGTAGCATTTTATTTTTATCGTATTCATGTAGGCCCAGCTGAATTCCTTGGCAGGGCACTAAAGTTGTCATACTGAATATACAAATAAAATGTTTTGAATTAAAGGAGTAAGAGTCTTTTTTTAAGAGATCATTTGATGCATACTGATGGAGTAAAAAAACAAAACATATATCGCTCAGGTGCTAGCTCCACTTCCCAAAATAAGGGGTTGAGTCTCAGAGAAGTAGAAAGAGATTTGGTGTATGGTGTGTTAGCAGACAGCACCATTTATGTCCTTGCAAAGATGTCAGAGGAAACTACCCTGGACACACCTGCTGCCAGTGGGAGTGCCGCCTATTACGCACATAGTCATACAAAGTCACCTACTTTTACTCTCACACAGTTTCTCCCTCTTACACACTCTGCCCGATTTTGCAGTTTTGAAATGAGACTAGGAGATTGCATCAGCTCATATATATATATATATATATATATATATATATATATATATATATATATATATATATATTTTTTTTTTTTTTTTTTTTTTTTCTTTTTTTTTTTTCTCATTCTTTTTCTTTTCTTTCTTTGTGCCGTGTTGTGTTTTTGCACATTTTGGAAGACCTCTGTCAAAATAAAATATGTAGAAATAAAATCCATTTACAGTTATATTCAGTAAATTTCAATATCACTGAAAAGTTTATTTACTTTCGTCATTTAATTCACCAAGTAAAACACATATAGATTAATTTTACACACAGTCTGTTTTTTTCAAGCCTTTATTTCTTAATTATGAAGAAAAGTATTTTTGTTACAGTTAATGAAAGCACATTTAAGGTCAGAACAAAAAAACATTATTAATACAGAAATATGGGCTTAATTGAAAGTATTTTTCGATGGCTGCTGTT
This sequence comes from Fundulus diaphanus, assembly GCA_037039145.1. Lineage (NCBI taxonomy): Eukaryota > Metazoa > Chordata > Actinopteri > Cyprinodontiformes > Fundulidae > Fundulus > Fundulus diaphanus. Next base: position 3,948,179 of record CM073136.1, read on the forward strand.
TCAAAAGTTAATTTTAATGTGAAAAATTGGCCTCATTGGAACTCTAATTACAATTCGAATTAACTCAATTTGAATGTTTGTTATATGTGTGGGGGGGGGAGTAGATTTTTCATTAACCTGTACTGGCACAATATTTGTTCGTTATGATCGTTGAAGATTAGTTCAGCCATAGCTAAGAGGAATAGATATTTGTGTGCTGTGAAGGACCTGTACTCTCAGGCAGTCACTGTTCAATGAGCTGCAGACTCTGGGCAACAGACGATTGGCTGTCGACGGGTTTCATTCTGACTCATTGCTTGTCTCTTCTCTGCTGGAAGTTTCCCCCTTTTACAACTTGTCAACCGTCATCTTCCTTCCCTGCGACCGTCTTTCCGCCTTCACCTCTGGTTCTTTGTGTGACACTCTCGCTTTCAGTCACAGTTCTCCTTATGAATGAGTTACGGCCTCACCGCTTGATACCTTTCTGTGCTGGTATACCGCAGCCATAACTGCAAAGATGCTTAAAGGAAAAGTCACCTTGATGCTCGCAGTAGTACAGACACCTGCACACGTCCCCTGCTCCTTGTGGCCGTGAAGGTCTGCGTGTGCGTGCATGCAAATACACACCGCACACCTGCCCCTTTGGATGCTTCATTTCTCCGTAGATACCAACAGTGTGATTTCTTGTATCCTCTTCCCTTCTCACCTCGGCCACAGATGGGTTCGTTGTGTAGCCCTGTATTGTTTCATATTGGAAATAAATGTGGGGGCGCAGCAAAGGCTCTTTAAACATTGGCTGTGATAAAATAAAACTCCTTTTTGATGTCTTTGTTTTGCTTTAGACCCCTAAAATGGTGCAGTGATTGAATGTGAAAAATATCCAACGAACATTTTTTTTAGAATTTGATAAATTGTTACTTAAATTTTTTTTTCCCCTCTAAGGAATGTTCTATGGATCTTTTTACATTTTGTTTGCTGGCTTCGGGGTTCAGTCCCTTCAGTCGGAGAGGATGGTATTTGTGTTTGTGAGTTCCTGAAGTCGCCGTTGGACTTTGGTTCTGGTGATCTCATTCTCACATGACATGATGCAATACTACACTTCAAAAATAAAATTCCTCCTTGTCTCTTTGCCTTTTAGGTGAACTCACTGGCACACACACACACACACACACACACACACACACAAAGAAAGAGAGAGAGAGAAAATGAACATGCACTCCGTGGCTGTAATTTCTGATGGTGTTTGAGAACATTAAATGATTTACAAAATGTTTTAGCACAAATTGGGGACATGCTGAACGCAACATGATTATTTCTGCTCTTTACTGATTTAGTTCTTTTTTTGTTGAAGGAACTCATTTTGTTGATTGCCTCTGAGTTGTTTATTGTACTCAGTGACATCTTCAGGCTCCAGTGTGGGTTTTCGTCTTCATGAGAATTTTGTTGAACATACCCTTATAGGTGATTCCCCTCAAAGAAAAAAGTGTTTTCAGTAATTCTAAAACTTTTTTTCTGCATTCTTTTTCTACTTTTGATGTCTTTTGGCTGTTTTGAAGTGCCTTGTTTCACTTGCAGGATTTCTCTTTATGTAAATGTGATTATGGAAGGCTGATAAAATCGCATTAATGACGTGGCTGTCCAAAAGTTAAGTTGAATTAAGTGTGTAAGAATATCCACAAAATTTTCTTTTTTGTTCGTTTTTTTTTTTCGAGTGATGCAAATGTTACTCTGTCTGTTCGCTTCGATTTGCTTTGGCAACACGCAATATTTATAAACTGCCTTCTCATATATTTTACCAACCTTATTTCCATCTATGATTATTTTAGATTGTACGAATTTTTAAATAGTTTTAAATAGAACAATAATGCTTTTCTTGTCGTAAATTATGCTCCTAATTTCACATCTCATTGCAAGAAGGTTTAGATTTTCAGCAAAAATTTAAATGATTTTTTTTTTCATATCCTCTGTTAGAATTTTTCTAAGTTAAGAACTTTGCGATATGCTCATTACTATTATCTGTTATCTCCAACACGGTGACTCAAATTTTCCGTTCTGCAGCTCTGAATATTTGATGCCCTTTCAGGATGAGAAAAATAAGTCACATACCTTGACAATTACTCAATTAAATAAACTGTTCTGCTTTTGGTTTTGGAACTGCGAGTTGTTAGTTCTTTGAAAACACTTTGGAGAGATTTGTGTCTCAGGCAGACGGCTCACCGTCTCCTCTGCTGTGCAAAGCGTTTAAAGTTAAATATGTTAGTGATTCAGCTGTAGAAGGAAGATAACAAAGCAAGGTTGACTTTGAACTGTTACAAAGACACAATAAAAGCTCAGCTCAAATTCCTTTTTGACGCATAGCTAAGGTGATAAATGTGCCTGGATGGGGCTTGGTGTCTGGTCAGACTTGCTAACATTCTGGGACTAATGTGCAGAGGCCTTCTCTTCAAGACTAGCTGTGCAGATCTAGTTGTTTCATTCTGGGCAAGATTCTTCAAACTGAAAATGACTTAAGAACATGTAAAGTGCTTGTTTATTTGCAGTGGACAGAAAAAAAGACATACTCGTTGAAATTCCAGGTCTTGTGGTAATAAGAAATCAAAGTATGCTAAATTATTTTATGACTTCAAACAAATTTAAGGGTAAAAAAATGAAATGTGCAATTAGCAGGTTGCATAATTGTGTACACCCTCAAAGTAATTCTTTGTGAAAGCATCTTTTAGTTTAATTACAGCGATCAGTCTGTTTTGAAACAGGTTTATCAGCATGCCGCACCTTAACTTGGCAATATTTACTCCCACCACCTCGCTAAAGTTCTCCAGGGCGATTGGATTGTGAGGACATGGCTCGTCCGCAGCCCTCTCCAGGTGAAGCCACTAATGGCTGTCGGAGGCAGTTCTGGACTCTGGCCGATCTGCTCCAAAACTACAACTTTCTTCTGGTGAAGAGCTTTCTTTTCTTGATTTGGATTTAGATTTGGATTTAGAAATATGTATCCGTTTCCTTATCTTCAGCTTTCTAACACACACTCGAAGGTTTTGAATTAAAACTAACTGACTAGTGTTGTGAACTGTCTAAACGTCTATCCACATTGACAAGAAAGCCAGTTCCAGCTGAAGAAACAGTGAGATGCAAGTTAGCAGCACCTGCCTTCTCACCAGTCATTTAAGTGCCAACAGCCTTCACTATTTAATAAATCTATCCTACATGGAAATTATTCCTTGAACAGAACTGAATAAATACAAGTAGGAAATACCAAAGAAAGTAAATTGTTGACGTGGACAATAAAACAATCAGAAAAGATTATGCACATGATAAATATTGCTCACAATGTTCCAACAATACCTTATGAATTATAAAACTATGAAACGAATGCCTAAGAAGAGGTATGTTGTGCAGAGAAATGTTAGCTCTGAGTATAATGGTGCCATCTTTCATGTCAAGATGGTACGCCCACCTCACTGTGACTCAAAAGTTTTTGTCAAGTTTTTGTTTAATATTTAATATTTAAGTGAGGGCATTTTAAAATATCCATCCACCCATCCATTGTTGTTCACCCCAAGATTGGGGGGCAGGGGCCACAGGTCCAGGAGGGAACCCCAGACATCCCTCTGCCCAGCAACATCCTCCAGTTCCTTGTGGGGGACCCCAAGGAGTTCCAGATGGGATATAAAGTCCCTCCAGAGTGTTCTGGGTGTATTCTGACACTCAGAAAATCCCAGAGAGAGGCGCCCAGGGGACATCCTGATCAGATGTCCAAACAACCTCAACCATCTCCTTTCAATGCAGAGAAACAGTGGCTCTAATTTGAGCTCCCAAATGCCAGAGCCTCTCACCCTATCTCTATGGCTGAACACGGCCACCATCCGGAGGAATCTTGTTTCAGCGGCTTGAATCATCTTCAAAGATGGTTGTGAAATTGTTCAATTCAGAAATGCTTCAGCTGCCTTTCCATGCTTAACATCGTAGCTGCTTTGACTCTCTGTGATGCTGAAAAATTAACTTTGTCTTCATCTTCAGCTTTCTAAGAGAAACCTGTTATTTTAACTGTACATAATTCTATCCACCTTGACAAAAACCTTGCCCTCCTTTCTCTTTTTGCAGTTTGGGCTTTGTCAGCCAGCGAGTTGATGATTTAAAGTAGGAAAGACTCAAAGTCATCCACTGCATGCAGTATTGGAACAGGGAGCTTTCCTCTGTTTGGTCTCAGTCCTCATTTGATCTGAACCAAGGCGCTGTGTTTAGGCTGAACTGCTCACTCTGTGTGCCAGTTTTTCAGCCTGTATTAGGAGGAAATCTGCAGTGATGATTGCCGCAGGATGGCTTTGGTGTTGAAATGTTAAAGCGCCATCAACTGCACAATTAAGACATGTTTACACCAACTCACCTGTGACTGTGGAGGGACTGACTTGAGATTCTAAAAATGTTAGGGGAGAAAAAAGCGTTCGACTACGTTTACGGAAAAAAGGTGAAACTAATCAAAACGATGGTTTTGTCTCCTAGCTTCTAATCTCGGTAACACTTTGTTTAATCATCTTCTCGAGTGAGTAAGCCCAACCCATGTCTTGAATAAATTTTCCAGCCGTGTGTCATGGGAGGAAGTATTTCTGTGGTGCTGAAAGGCATTGACCTGCTTAAAGGGGGAATCCAAACTTCCAAAGCTGATCCAGTGGAGACTGATGTGTTGAGCCCGAGGGGGGGAACCCAGCACGTCTCCATGAGAATGCACCTATTTCCATGCGAGTCCATCTCCAAGGCAGGAGTCCATTACCAGCACAATGGGCTCCCAGGTCTCTGTTCCTGCTGCACGAGGCTGTCAGCTTTAGGAGCTCACAGCGGCCCTGCTCAGGGGGAGGCCAGTGGAGAATCCCAGGTCAGGGCAGGACAGCTGGTGCTGGTGTGAACTATCATACCAAAGCTGGGACCAGAAAATGGCTGCGAATCTTTGCACGGTAGAACAAATCAGATCCAAGTCCAGGAGTTTAAGTCAAAGGCATTGCCACGAAATATTAAATGTTAAACTTAATAGGTATTTTTATATGAGAAAAATGTGTTAGATCAAGTTGTCCTCCCAGTCTTGTGGATGTCAAAAGAGCTAGTCTTGGTCTTCATCTCTTTCATTTAGTAGTTAAAAAAAATCTGATAACAGTAGTGATAACGAATCAAATAAAATTAGAATAAAAATCATGTTTTTCTTATTTGTGTCTGTCTATCTGTGCAAGAGAATAATAAATTATAAGAGAATAATGAATATAATGTGCACTTTATCTTTCATGTGCTATTACAGTTTTACAATGTAAGTTCTGTAAAAATGCACAGAAAAATCATCTGTGCTTTAAAAACAAAACATCCATAGAAATATCATTTTCATGCTCATCTTTAGTAGAGGTTTAGCATAGTTCAGCTTGTATTTAGTTGCACTTTGAATTCAGGTTAACTCCCAGATGAAATGCTTGACATAAAAGCAAGTTTTTAAAACTACTTTAATTTATTTTTGTGAAACGAAAATGAGGGAAAAAGTTATTAATCAGATTTGGTATAATAAAACCAGAGATTTTATTTTCTAGCCATATAACCCAGTGTACAACACGCACACACACACACACACACACACACACACACACACACACACACACATATATATATATATATATATATATATATATATATATATATATATATATATATATATATATATATATATATATATATATATATATAAAATAGTTAACAATGGGATAATGAAACGATTTCTGCTCTTTTAAAATGTCAGTGGAAAAATTATTCTTGGCATTACAGCAATCAAGCCTTTCCTATAATTGCTGAGCAGATTTTTGCATGTCTCCACAGGTATTTTGATGGTTTATCTTTGATGATGTGCTCCACGTCTTTGGGGAAGGAAAAAAAAAACTTGCAACCACCCAAATCTTTAGCTACCTTCGTAACTTCTCTACCAGTTTCAGGTCAGAACTCTGGCGGAGTCACGCAAAAAAGTCAATATTAATTCAAGTCAGAAAAAACATGTGTTCAAATTAAATGATTACCTTCAATCTGGATGGTGTATAAAGTTATAAAACTTTTAAAAAATGTTTAAATGAAGCCCTTTTATTTGTATTCAGAAATAGAATATTCAGCATGTTTGGGATGTCAAAAACAGTCCCACTGAACTATAAAAGGAACTAAAAACAGACCTTATTTCAGTTATCAGCACAACTCCAAAGGGAAAAGGATCTGTTTCTTTTGATACTATTTATTTAATTTATGTAACATGTTCTCTCCTTACTTTAAACCCATTTGAAAATGTTGAAGAATTCTAGAACCTGGCAAATTGGTCACCACAGCCAACGTTTAACCACAGTGATTGTTGTAAAAATGCAGCTTGGATGAAGCTGACCAATGCGTGACGCTGAACTCCGTAACGCACGCAGCGTGCATACTTGAAGGCCCCCCTGCAGACTGCAGCTGGGGGGCTTCTCCACACATACAGTGGCTAAAGAGAAAGTGTAGAAATATTATGTATCAAGTAAATATGTTAATGTAGAGAGATTCTTTTAAGAATCGATCAGACACTTGTTCATGACAGTGTTTTTCTGTGCCTACTGCAGATTAACATAGGAGTAGATCGTTGCTTTTCTTTCTTCTTTTTTTTAATAATGTTGCTCACATCACAGAAACATGAAAGACAATCAGAAAATGAGACATTTCATCTGATCTTGGGGAGTTCAAATAATGTGACGTAGAGTGATAGTGACGCATAGATGCAGAAATGTTTCAATAAAGAGTTGATGTAGGTGATTTCATTTGTTCTTCTTATATTCAGTATGACTTTTATTTCCGCGAGGGAGCATTACCTCGTTCAGCTTTTCTCTTAATTTTGGAATGAAACCTGTAGACTGCTGGGAAGTAGGTGTAGAAAAATGAACTGAATCATAGCACAGTTTTTATATGACGTACAAGCTAAACGTTAGATTGGAGGTTGGAGGAAAGTTAGGAGGGGAACAGTTCAACTTGTGTTGCAGGCTGCTATTGTGACACAGTTGATTAGAAAAGAATCAGATTTGATGCGCAAACGAGTCCTGCGCTTCTTAAACTAGGACATGTTAGAACGCTTGACATCCAGATGAAAAGGTCCAATTAGATTTGTTAGTTGGTTATTAGACATTTTTTCAATTCAATCCAATTCAATTTTATTTATATAGCGCCAATTCATGAAACATGTCATCTCAAGGCACTTTACAAAGTCTAAATCAATCAGATTATACAGATTGGTCAAAAATTTCCTATATAAGGGAACCAGCTGATTGCTTCAAAGTCCCGACAAGCAGCATTCACTCCTGGGGAACCGTAGAGCCACAGGGAGAGTCGTTTGCATTGTACATGGCTTTGCTGCAATCCCTCATACTGAGCAAGCATGAAGCGACAGTGGAAAGAAAAACCACCCATTAGCGGGAAGGGAAAACCTCCGGCAGAACCGGGCTCAGTATGAACGGTCATCTGCCTCGACCGACTGGGGTTACAGAAGACAGAGCAGAGACACAACAAGACAGACAAAAAAGCACAGAAGCACACATTGATCCAGTAATCTGTTCTACATTAGATGGTAATAGCGGGTGATCTGTCCTCCCTGGATGATGTCACAGTTAACAGAACGCCAGACCAGGTGTACCTACTATGAAGAAAAAAGAGAGAGAACAAAAAGTTAAAAGCTGAAATGACAAAAGTCATTTCAATGCAATGCAATGCAATTTTTAACTCTTACACACTTTGAGGCTCTCTCGTTGCCTTTCAATGTCACAGTTTGATCTGGTTTCATTGTTCTTTGCCAGAAATATAGAAAAAAATAAACGCAAAGTGGTGGAGGGTCTTTTTTTTTTTGTCAATAAGATATTTCAATGTTTCGAGTTTATAGACCAGCTGAAAGTAACACCTAAATATAAAGAAGACAATCCTTTTTATTCATACATGCTGTCTAAAAGATTTTATCTTCTTTAGCTTACTGGCCATTTCCTGTTTCCTATTATGTTCATGTATAAAAGTATAAGGGGAGAAGTGAAATTACAGAGGCCTATGCAAATCACACTGTTCTGGGTATTCACACTGGTTCTATTATTTGTGTACTCGTACTGAACCGGTGGTGTGTGAGGGGAGAAAAGAAAACGTCTCTTACAGCTTGTTTCCACTGACATACTCGCCCATCTTGAACACACACACCTAGCTCATATAGAAACAGGGTTAGTATAGTTTCAAAGTGAATGTGTGGCTGCCTTCACTGGAAGCAACTGAGAGGTCTGAAAATCACCTACCATGAAGGGATTTTTTTTCTGCTTTCTCTCTTTCCCCATATTAATCTGGGGTGATTAGTTTTCTTGATCAGTCAGTGTTTTTCATAAGATAACAGTTTTAAGGCCAAAATATTTTTGCTTTTGGTTACTTTGATGCGTGAAAGACCTGAAACTCGTTGAAGGATGATTAACTGCGGCTGTTTCCAAATATTCCCGCTTCTGTTTTCGTGAGCAAAGACTTCCTGCTGCCTCGGCCTGCAGGAAAGGGTGAATTTTGCCACTGTGATCCGCCCTGACAAAGATGGCATTGATCAGTCCCTCCATTGCCTTCCATACTAACCAAAACGCCTCCAAAAAGATGCCGAACGGGATCTGCTGCAGCATTGGATAGCCTTGGCAGGCTCCAGCGGACCCTCGGTTTATATCCCACCGTTATGTTTAATGCGGGGCTCAGCGGGGGCGCCCATTTACACATCTGATCCACTTCACCTCTGATTACCACAGACCTTAGTCTCTGACAGAATCAGAGAGGCAGTGAGAGGTTTACCTGGGGAGTAAAAAGTCATCCTACAGCCATTAAAGATGTTATCGCGTGGTATATTTTTCCCCAACACGTGCACTCCGACAATAAAAACACAGCTGTGTGATGAAATGTTTATTTTCTCTGCAGGATCTCATAAAGCACTTTTCTTACTCACTGAGGAAGAAAAAAACCTGCTAATTGTGCTTTGTGTGCATTTAGAGTGATGACATCACAAGAGGCAAAAGAATCAGGAAGGGTAGCAACGTTTTTCAGACATTGAACTAATGGAGGGGTGTTACGTGATGTTACCAGAGGAGCATGCGCAAAAAACCTCAAAGACATCGTTGTGCTTTCTTCAACCACCCTTTGAAACAGGTTAAACTGGGAGCTCAAACAATGTCCAAGTACACATACAGTAAAATGACATCGAAGCTTATAAAAGGGTGTGTGTTTTTTTTGGCAGTAACAAAACAGTAAGTAACAATCAAAGACACTCCGACCCTGGGGGTATTGGTTGTCCCCATAGTTAACAACGAGATTTTAATACAACAACATTTAGAAAATATATATTTTCATTAGTTTGAGACCTTGATAAGCTTAGAAAGGAGTATCGTCTAGGGCAGGGGCTCCCAAGGTGGGGGTCAGGACCCCCCAGGGGTTGCGAGACATCTCTTGGGGATTGTGAGAGGATTTGATGCTGATGTGATAAAAAGATTTAGCATTCCCTTATTTGTGAAACTGATATCAAAGTATCACTTTACAAGAAGCTCCACATTCCTTATATTAACGCAAGGGGATGGCTTTAGTTCTTACCAAAACATTTTTACATTATACTTGTAATTTTAGGATTTTATTCTCATAATTTTCACACACAAAAAAAAATATCCCACTCGGCAAAATGGAGTCGCCAGTCTTCGGCACCGTTACTCTGTGGGTCGCAGGCTGAAACTTTTTTCAAACCCCTGCTCTTGTACACTTCATATTTAAAGAATGAATTTCCAGCAGCAACCACTTTGGTAAAAAGCTGCGAACTATTGTGTGTTTGAACAGGAATTTACAGCGCTGTAGCACGAAGCCACAAAAAGCAGCAGTCCCCACATTCCGGGCCTGTATGTTAAAGTCATACGTGTACATCTGTGACAAACGGCGAGGATCAGGGAGACAACCAGCTGAGCTCTTAACAAACACTTTAAGCCAGTTGCCACATGGCTGGGGTCGGTCATTGAAAAGTCAATTCACATCAAAGCTGTTAAGGTTTTGATGGAGAACCTTGTGTTTTTTTTTTTTTACATAGCAAATAGTTTGGGACCTTTTCGTATAGGTGCAGCATGAAAACGTCGTCTGACCCGTGAGGATGACTGTGAGTTTTGAGTGTGAGCCACAAAAGGCCCACTGCAGGAACGGACAGACTAACAGGTCCAAAGTGTGGTGGGGAACCGAATCATACAGCCATCCATGGTGTGGCCGTATTAAGCAAGGTGGCAACCAATAGCTGGTGTGCGATGAGTGACAAATGACAGTCACAAGCATTTGAAGGGAAATTGTGTCTTTCATTTTTTTCATGTTTTAATTTATGCATATCATTTTTACTTTCAATTATACTTTATTTGTGTTGTATTATATTACATTATATCACATCATAAATTATACTATATAATGGACAAAACGATGGTTTAACTTGAAGGCGGCGGGATTTTATAAGTATCTACTTCATTGCACTCTTTTTTTGAATGCGTAGAACCATAAAATATAGCCATCTAAATGGCTTCAAATTGATTTTGCTTTCTTTTAAATGTTATTTATCTGACTGGGCTTGTTTGACGTAAGCCAAACAACAAAAAAAGAAAGCTATATCCATCAGTTGATCTTTCTGAAGCCTTATTACAGCTGCAATAATCAGTATGTTACATTGTTTTAGGTGCAGTGAGGGGAAATTGTTGATTTTCTGTGTAATTATCACAAAAGCAATGAATTTGCTGTGTTCTTGCTCTCATATTGGGTCATGCCTCTCCTGATGTCCTTCCTTTTCGTGGCACACACATGCTGCCCCCAGATCAGATTATTCCTGTCCATGTCTCCAGAAAACGATGAGCGGATGACAGATGACCTACATGTTGTTTTTAGGTAACAGTGAGACACGGACTCCCTTTTAGAACAGCTAATTTGTCAGGGGGAACACGATGTGACCTCAGACTCTTAATCAGCAGCGTCCCAGAGAAGTGCGTCGTTGGGAGACGAGTCACCACAGACAGGACCTGACTCAGAGGGCAGCTGTCCAGACGTCCGGGCCCCCCTCGCTCCCAGCTTTGTATCAATCACACCTCAGTGAGAATAGACACATTGTTCCCCCTCAGCACCTTTACTCAGCAGGAACAAGTTCCTGAGAGGGAGCAGTCTTAAGTGTGAGCTGTATTGTTAAGATGGGAAAACAAGCCCCCAGTCTGAAAACCGAGACGTCCACCTCTTACGGTAATTTTCCGGACACAATAAAAGGAGGCGTGGTTGCGTTTCTGAATATTCGTGGCCCCTTTAAGGCCGTTTTAAAAAAAAAAAACAATCTGTTCTGTGTTGCTTCAACACATTGAGACATAGTGTTACACACAAAGTACTTTCACTTTGCATTTGCCGACTTTCTAACCACAGTGTCTGCAGCACGTAAACTCAGACGGACGCCTACAGCTTCACTGTACATTTAACAGATCCGAAACTAAACCGGCAGATGCCTGTATCTTCACGTAGTTTACAACTGGGTTTTTTGGTTGTGTCTCGCACAAACCGTCTTTACAAAGTAATGAGGTATCTGATCTCGTTGCCCATCTGTTGGCTCCGTTGTCGTCTGGTGAAGCTCTGACGGATGCAGGACCAGTGCTGAGAGCAGAAGATACGGAGCATGTTGTGGCTTTTGCTATTTACATTGTACTGTAACCTATGTGGTTACTGTAGCAGCATAGAGCAGCCTATGAGACATGCCTCATACCTACAATACAGACCAATGCAGAACCATACTGAAACAGTCAGCCCCACAGGTTCAGGTTTGTGCTCAGTGCTAATATAAGTATATACAATACCCCACTAAAAGGAAGTGGGCTGTAATTTTGGATGGAAAATGATTCATGGTATTCAAGATTTTTATGTGGCACATGCTGTCTGTTTCTATTCTGCCGCCTTTACAGTGGCAACCGCTAAATAAAATCAAGCGCATTGAACTGCCTGAAGCACTGATCTGCATGCTGGGGCTGTGTGACATAAAACCAACGCTGCACATCACCAGGCCCACAGTAATACATGGCGGTGGCAGCATCATGCTAAGGGGATGCTTCTCCCCATAGAAAACCAAAGATGTTAGAGGGTATAAAAAATCTTTACAGTGTTTGGGGAGCAATCTGGGGATAAGGATCCTGCTTGGGGAGCCATAATGGTAGTCTGTGGGATTTGAACCGGTTACTTGCAGCCTTCTCAGAACACACCCGTACTTCTCTAATCACTGGGCCGCCAACACCCAAAAATACAGCCAGAAAAACATTTAAAACAAAGTTAATTGTTGGACTGGCCCAGTCAAAGTTCAGAGCTAAATTCAACAGAAAACCTGCAGCAACACTTGAAAATTCCTCTTTGAAGATGCTTTCCAGTCATTCTGAATGAGCTTGAGCTATTTTAACTAGAGGAAGAGGCAAACATTTCAGTTTCTAGATGTGCAAAGCTGGCAGAGGCATACCAAACAGGACACGCATCTGTCACTGCAGCAAAAGGCAGTTCTATGTTGGATTGACTCATGGGTGGAGGGGATACAAATGCATGCCACACTTTTCAGATTTCACCTCGCAGAAACCAAAAAAATTGAAAACCATCCTTTACCTTCCACTTCTCAAATGTGTGCCGCTTTATTGGTCTATCACATCAAATCCAAAATTGTTTTCCAAAGTGTTGAAACTATGGAGCCGTTTTCGTCATTCCACCCTGCGAAAGGGGCTCAGTTAGGACTGATCAAGTGTAAATTCAAGTCAAAATACAGTAAGTGAAGCACATAGGTATCCCTCTAAACCCCAGAGAGTGTGTCGCGTGTTCCTCCTAACATAACATTAGGAAAATCTGATGTGCCTCACATTTCTTCATCTGTCTCCTCTTCTATTCGTGGGCTGCCCGTTACTGCCGTTCACTTGTCTGGATTTGTCTCCAGTCCCCTCTGAGTCATTGAACAAACCCTTTTCCACTGTCTGAAGGGTTCAGGTGTGGTTACCCGGTGACCAAACACCTCGGTGCCCAGGCCGAGAGGCTCTGTGTGTGCACGCTGAATCAAATGGGGGACGGGGGGTGTTCTGTAGGTGATTCTTGTGTGGCTGTCTTTCTGGGTACTCCCAACACCCAAGAGGATTGTGTGTGTCCATATGAGTGTGATTGTGTGTGTGCTGGCAGACACAGATGGCTCTGAAGCGAGGATGTGATAAACACACTGGGCAGGGGGATCTCCGTCCAGGAGTGGGCTCCATGTTTTAGTGGTGAAGTCATCGGGAAAAAGCCTGGTCGAACTGGAGGAGGAACAAACACTCACTCGCTCAAGCATGCAGACAGATATTACCTGCAAACATTTTCACTTGAATCACAATTTTCCCCTCTGTGAGCTGATACACACCCCTCCTTTACGGACTGGGCTTGTTTCCGTTTTCAATCACCCGATCAGATCAGATAGGATCGTGGGCTCGTTCATTCAGCAACGAGCTCAGAAACAGAGAGAGAGGGATCCCCCCCCCCCCCCCCGGTTTTGTTTTGCTCAGAGACGGTGAGGGGGTCAGAGTTTCGGTACCACGGGTCAGAGCACCACCTCGCCACCCTGTGTGTGTTCTTCTTGCAGTGTTGGTGCTGTTATGTTAGGTGTGAACTATGGCCCTGTGGAGCATTGGGTAACAGGAGTGATTGCCTAACCCTGTTGTTGTGATGATGTCGTAACCCGTCGGACCTGGCCAGCGTTCGGGTGTCATGTGAGCCGTTGTTCTCCATCTTCCTCTGCCCAGGATGTCAGGGCATGCGTGTGTGTGAGCCTGCGTGTGTCATCCAGTGTGTGTGTGTGTGTGTGTGTGTGTGTGTGTGTGTGTGTGTGTGTGTGTGTGTGTTGAGATTTCATTAACATGAAGAAGAAGAAATCAGGGATCCTGAAGGTGCCAGCCCTCAGAAGGGGCAGACGTGTCAAAGGTTACGTCTGACCCTGTGGAATTTAGTGTTCACGGATCGAACGCAGGACATTCAGACTTGCTCCATTCTCCAAGAACAGAAGCAGGAAATGATGGTTGATAAAAAAAAAACAAAAAAAAAAACGAGATGGCTGAAATGTTCACAAATTAACCCTTTGGAACAATAATCAAGCAACAGGAAGCTGAAAGATTTGGGGGTTTTCCCTCCTTTATTTCCTTGCTTGGCTGAAGCCTTTCCCCACCACATCTTTCTAGATTATTGAACACATATTTCAGGAAATGTTAGCTAAGGCAGCACAGAACGAACGTTTTTTTTTCTTTAGATTTTATTTTCATTTGGCAAGTGTGCGACACAGTGCCGAATATTTCATCTATTTTTCTCAGAAAACTTGAGAAAAAAAGATCCGAACATGTTTGTTACGTGATTTTCTCTGTATGCTTCATACACATATTTTTTTTTAAATTATAAATTCTTTATTTTCCCCCATACCATTTTTTTTGTTTAGTTTTCATGTTTCTGCAGATACGTACATCATGTGGGTGGGTGGATGTGTGCAGAGATTTCCTCCTAACCCAGCTAAACACACAACAGCATTTTGACTGGTATGACTTGGACTGCAGAATCCACTAAACATGCAGAACTGTCACATTTCATAGAATACGCTGATTCAATCTGACAAACTATTTGATCTTTTTTGTTGTTGTTTTGGAGGCACAGCAGAGATGTGCTGGGGAAAACCTGAGAGAGGGATTGTTTTTGTGGTATTATAGGAAGGTGGCAGGGCTTTGGTTTGACCTGGAGCTGAGGATGAGAGCGGTTCATGTTTAAAAGGTGTTGATCAAACGGAACTGGGTTAATGTGACCCTGCTCTTAGGTGAAGTGATATTATCCTCTTGAGAGGAAAGCATGGACGGCAAGTACCAACTGTTTGTATGTTCTGGTTACATTGCAATCTCTATGAAACACATCATCTAACTCCTTAAAAATTTAGTTTTGCCTCCATTGCAAAATGTAAATATATGTATATATATACACTTGAATTGTATACTTGTAATATACTTGTATTAATTAATTAATTGTTTTTTACGTCACCTTTCAGTTTGCAGTAATTTGTACAATTCCCTTTGGTCTAGCCTTGTATTTTATGTACAAAAACAGCTACAGTTGTTCATTACGCTGCAGAAAAGCAGAAATATATTTTTACAGTAAAATCCTTTTTTTCAGTAGCCAGACTTTAAGAAACTTTGAACTTTTCACCATGTTAATACTATATGATTTTGTGATTTATATAAAAATGTAAAATGAATATATATATATCAGAATGATGTTTTAACACCACTATTTGTCTTAATTATGAAGATTTTCTGGTTACAACTAACAAAAAAATTAAGATGAGATTATAACAGACTCATACAACAATTGATTCATGAATATATCAATATAGGCTTCGTATATATATATATATATATATATATATATATATATATATATATATATATATATATATATATATATATATAACTATTGATAAGTCCACATGTGGGAAGTTTAAAAGTTTTCCAGTAAAACATTTACAGCCTCTTTAAAATTTCCTCTCTGCTATTATTTCTGCTTTTCTCCGTTCTTTATCTCCATCTGACACACACACACACACACATATAAAAACTAAATAATTTTCTATTGATAAAAAAACATGTTTTATGACAACTTCATAACAAGTTTTGAAACAATTCTTTGCAGACACTCATAAAGGATTATTTGAACTGTACAACATAATTCACTATTAATATCATTATCATATATTATATATACAATATTTAATATTTTAATGTTGTTTATATATTGTACAAATTAATGAAATTATTCGTTTTTGTTTTTCACTGAAGGAGACAAAAGGGAACACAAGTGGAGCATATTTTTCCACCTTATTCAACACAATGGGGGACGTCAGCATGTGCTTTATTTTCAGTTGGAGAACTTTGTCATTTATGAAGTTTATAGTTAGCACTTAATGAAGTTGCTCGTTTTAGCTGAACTCTATTCAGCACAGAATTGAAACATGGTCAGTTTCAGTTCTGAACTAGGATTCATACCTAATGGAGAAAATTAGCAAAAGAACTTCATTTTATTTATGACCTTTGGATTTAGGTCTTTTAGAACATTTCTGCTTAAACTTCCTAATTCCTCTTTTTTTTTAATCTAGGCCAGCAATTTGTAGAGTCTCGTGCAAAAGCTTTTCTCTTCTTTTTTTTGCTTTGTATTCAAAGCAATTGAATAAGATTTAAACTACTTTGGTTTGTTCTCAACATCAGAGCCAATTTGTTGCCGTTTTACATTTTTAAATAAACCGGACTCCCCCTGCTGCTCTAGCACGCCTCACAGAGAACCCTCTGAAAATAATCTGCTTTACATTTTGCAACATTTTACTGAGCAACAAAACCAACTTTTACAGTTTCTACACTCTATAACGTTTCTTATGGATTTAAAAAAAATATATAATTTTAGAGTTACAGAAAACAAAACAACAAAAAAAACACTTTTCATCAAGAGAAACTGAGCTTCATCATGGACCAGTAAAGAACCTGAACCTCTTCACAGAAAGCTGTCACACACACATGTACTCACGGATACATTTTGAACACACCTACAGGAGGAATCCCTGAATCCAACATTGTCCATGAACCCTGTCCAGAAAGAGAAACATATTCCCCCAAACACAGAAAATGCTCAGACATGTGAAGCAGAGAGCCTGGACCGTGCGGCTGTATTTTCTGCTGCTGCTTTCAGCCTCTTTGTTGGTGGATTTGCTCGGCCTCATGACTCAGTGTTGCTCATCGAAGATGATTCGCCCGCCATTTCTGACTGAAAACTCTTCTTCTCTCTCTGTACTTTTTACATGCTGAGTGAATGTATTTCTGCAAAGTTCTCAGGACTTGTCATCTTCTCAAAGCTATACCCAAGTTTTCTTTAAATAAAAATTCTTGTTTATATTTAAGTTATGTGTGTTAAACCATTGGGTGAAATTGGGGGATGGGAATTTGGAAGGCCCTTTTCCCTCCAAAAAAACAAAAACTTTTTTTTTATTATGAGCTTACTTATATGAAATATAGCTGATTAAATCCAGAGTTCTGTCCAAACAGCTCTGTCGGCTTTATGCTCCTCTACAAGTCGGATATGAACTACCTGTTATAAAGTTAATTATTAAAGGGCCCCTTGTTGTAAAGCGCAATCATTTCACACAGAGTGCTTCTTTTCTCACCATAACAAAGTTGTGTGTGCATGTATGAGTGTGTTTGTGGAGGTGAGGAGGAGCGGAAATGACTTGCCTCCTCGAGAGAAAGTTATCAGCCATAAACCCAACCGTATGTGACATGGCTGCCCACGCAAGAACTGCCCTAAAACTTTTGATGTGCCTCCCTGAGCTTTGATGGTGCTTTGCCCTATGCAGGCACGAAGATGCTTACGTGGAAAACAAGGGGACGCGTTGATCTGAAACCTCAAGGGAGTGTTGCATCCATCAAAGAAAATTAGTGGAGCTCTTTAGTTTGTATTTGGTTAGAGATTAATCGCTAGCACCAACCCAGGGATGGGCCACTGATTCGCTATTCTAGGCCATTCTCTGCAGTCTCTTACATCTTTTTTTTTTTTTTTGCCTCTGAGCGTGTGTGTAAGAGGGCAAAGAAGGGGGGCTAAGTAGAATGCTTGTAGTCGCTGACTAGATTTTGTAAAGGGTTTCCTAATATGGGCTGTCTTACAGCAGCGTCCTCCCCCAGTGGGCCACCCCCCCCAGGTCTCAGCCAGTGATGACACAGCTCGGGGTACGACTCACTTCCTCATTAATTGGCTGAAACCAGTTCTTACAGGAACCGCCTATGATAAATGTGAGAGTTCTGAGAAGTCATTCATTTCTCCTCGCTGCAGCGGCGGAGGAGGCACTGCAGGGGAGGTGAACGAGTTCACCGATCTGAGCGAGCGAGAGAGGGAGAGAGAGAGAGGAAGCCGAGTATGTGTGTGAGAGCTGAGAGAGGAGAGGAGAGAAGAGGAAAGCTGAGCAGGAAAATGTGACCGACTACTGGTGCCGCAGCTGCCGCATGAGGACCATGAGGCCAACTTTTATTTTTGCCTTCTTTTTTTTTGTCAGGCTTATTTTGTTTATTGTTGTCCACGTTCAGACGTTTCTTTTTGTTTCTTTTGTTTTTGAATCTCATTGCTTGCTGTAGTTTGGTTCTCTTTTTCCTCTGTGTGTGAGTATTTTGCCGTGTGTGTGTGTGTGCGTGTGTGTGTGTGTGTGTGTGTGTGTGTGGGTGGGGGGATGAGCGGCGTCGGGGGTTGCACTCGTTGCTCTCTCCGTCTTTCTCTCTCCTCGGAGAGAGGAAGCGGGGCCGGCTCTGTACAGTACAGGAGACAGGACAGCATGCCTCCCTTTGTTGCTGCCCTTGGGCTGGTGAGTAACAATGATGTGACGTGATTTGTACCCCCCCCCCCCCTCTCCATCACCCCCCATCACCCCACCACCACCTCCCCTTCTCTGCCCCCCTTCCCTCTCCCTCTCTCTCTCTCTCTCTCTCTCTCTCTGCCTCTCCACCCACCCTCTCATCCTCATGTGTTGGTGGAAACAGCGCTGTTCCTCTGCTGGGTGCGGCACTGCAGAAGCCCTTCAGGGAGTACTTGGAGGCCCAGAAGGCCAAGCTGCACCATGTCACCGGAGACGGGACCCCAGCTGTAAGTACAGGGGCCTCTGACTTTCTATTCGTTCACATGTTGCCCGAGAAAAGAAAGCGTCTTACATTTGGCTCTTTTTTACATTTACATAACTGCCCTATTTTCACCCTTGAACATACTAATTATTGGATTTATGCTGAAGGGGACAAACAAACCCCCGAGAGCAAATTTCTAGGCAGACTTCTGTTGCTTTTCCTGTAACCTGTTAGGGATCCGGTAAATTACAGAAGCTTGTTTGGGGCCAGAATGACAGGGTAGGTTTCGCGCTGCCTCGGGCGGGCTCGGAGGGGGGAGAAAGGCGGAAGGAGGAATGGGGGGGGGGGGGGGGGGGGCAGCATGGGGTCCAGCTTTACCCGAACTGTACTACTGTAGCATGGGGCGTGCTGACTCATGCTCCATCTTACCAATGGGAGAGTGTGTGTGAGTGTAGTCACTCCCCTATGTGTCACACACACACACACTTGCACTCGGTGCCCCGCCTGAACCCAGCACTAACTGTAGACCAAGCCACCCCCCCACCCCACCCCCACGTGACAATCCATCAAACTCCCCCCCTGTCTAGAACAAAAAGAGCCGGTTGTAGCAGAAGCCTGTCTTTTTCAAAGCTGTTTTCCCTCTTCTCTGCTTCCTTGTACCAACTGAGTCATTAAGAATGCTCTCTTGTTTACGTGCGTACGAGGAAGGAGAAGGCATTAAGGACAGACTTTAAGTTGCACAAGGACAGATTAAGGTATTTTCTAGAACAATGTCCCTTTTTTCTTGTAACCTGAGCCCCCGGCAGTTACTGGAGAGAAGCGGGGCAATTTAACTCGGCGGAGGCAGGCTGCAGGCCTGGGGTCACCGGGGGCTTTATGGGAGGGAGGACGGCGGGGGCTGCTGCATGTTTTATTACCCCTGATCTCTATCTGTCCTGCACATGGAGCTGGATCCCCACCTAGCCTACAGCATCAGGAGCAGAGGGGAGAGTGGGGGTGCGGCATGTGTGTGGGGTTGGCTCTTCTTCTTTTACTGACCAAGCTCTTCTCCCCTCTCTTTCTCTCTCTCTGTGGTCCCTGGCAGGAGGAGAACTGGCTCTCGTGGCTCTTCGAGAAGGTTGTGGTCATCATGGTATGCTTCTTTGTCTGCTCCATTGTCAACTCGATGGCGCAGAGCTACGCCAAGCGGCAGGAGAAGTCCTCGGACAGCAAGACGGAGTGAGGTCCATCAGGAAGCAGAGTGTGCTGGACCAACGACCTCCCAGCCCTCCTTCCTTCATATCTACTCTCCCTTTTGGCTGATACCCCATCATTATCCCAGGCAAAAATAATAATAATAATTATCTGCCCCATCTGGTTTCTGTCTTGCTTCTGTAACAACATGTTTATCTAGAACTTGGACTTCCATTTGCTTGTTTATGAAGGCCTCGGTAATTTGGTAGCAATTTGGTGATTTATGTGTATTTTTTTGTTCCATCAAAGGTAGGTGCTTGCTGGGACGTCTGTGACTATGTAGGCATCCATGCTTTTAACTAGTCCTGGGTCTCCTTAAGCTTGTTCCAATGGTAGGACCTTTTTAATTATTAACCGTATTTGCTATTTAGTCATCAGGGTAGTCTTACAGCTTTTGTAAGTTGTTCAGTATTGGCTGCTTAGACGAGGAACACAGTGAATCTGGTATTTTGTTTTTAGAACTGCATTTCCACTTCTTGCCTTGCAGCTGTAGGGATGGCAGTGAATATTTTAGGCTTACATATGGTACAATAGTTGCTGTTTTTTTGTTGTTGTTTTTTTGTTGTGGGCCGCAGTACTTTTAGATAAGTAATGATAAATCAGTCGTGAATCACCCCCGCTGGTCCCTTTGTCTGCCCTCATCGTTCCGCTTCCAGGAAGAGAGCGCATGAGTCAGCCTGGGGCCACTATACCAGATGCAGCCGTATATTTTCAATCAGATCTACAACTGTGCGCTCTCGTCGGTGCGTCACATGCAGATAGTGGGCTGCGTTAGCGTGGCTGCCTCGTCTTCCGTGGACTGAAACAGATCGGGCAGTCCAGGCTGCTACTACCTGGTGTGCCTGATCCGAATCTTCTTCTTTGTCTCCACTTGTCCTTTGGAGCTTTTTTGTACTGAAAGGAGGACACCGAGCTATTCTTTCCTTGATGGATAATGTCGGCCGGCTCGCCAATTACCCAATACCTTTTTTTCTTGTTTCTTTTTCTTTTTTTTTCTTCTTCTTTTCATTTTCTCCGTAATCGGCGACGAAATGTGCGATTTTTTTTTCTTTCTCTCCTCGCTCTCTGTGCTGTGCTGGACTGAGAGCAGCGGGGACGCTAGAGCAGGCGCAGGCAGCGGAGAGGAGGGAGGGAGGGAGGGAGAGGGAGAGGGAGGGAGAAAAAAACCCTTCCAGCTCACAGTGAAAAGCGTCTGTGCCGTTACCTCAGCTGAACCCTCAAATGAACTCGTTGCACTCCCCCAGTCACGGAGCCAGGAGACGAATCACTCGAGTAGATTCAAAACAGAGGGGTACTGTTGGGCGAGCTGAACCCGGTGCTCTGCACAGGCTCTAGTCTACAACATTCACATGTCCTTTTTTCTTTCCTCCCCATCACGGTAAGTCGGATTAGGCTTCTCTCTCTCTTGTTCGCTCTCTCTCTCTTTTTTTTTTCAATTCATTGTTTTGTGTGTGTGTCCATGCATATGTCTTCAGGCATGTCCGTCACTCTCTCGACCTGTCAGATAGCTTATCAGACTGGTGTTGGCTGTTAAGATTGCAAGGCGACAACAGTCTGTAGGCTGTCTGACATTTCGGGCTCTTTCATCTGACCAGCATCCTGTCGTTGTCGTCCTCCTCCTCCTCCTCCTCCTCCTCTTCCTCCTCGTTGGTACATCATTTAGCATCAGTTCCCATTCAGAGGTGTGTGCGCTGCGATGTCACTTCCCTTTATCCCGACCGCTTGCGAAACGTCGGCGATGTGGCTCTATTGTTTATTTCCTCCACGCTGACGTCTGTGAGGGTTTTATGTGGCTTCATGTGAGGAACTGTTTGAAAATGCAGATGCTTGTGTGTGTGTGTGTGTGTGTGTGTGAGAGAGAGCTGACTCTTGTTTTTTTTTGAATTTCCAGAGAATCCAGACAGTACACACCTCATTGCAAAACATCACATTGTGACACCCAGCCTTAGGTATAGTACACGCAGTGCTCAGCCAGCCTCCTCCTTCCCCTTTTTACACTTCCCTCTTCTGTTGCAATGAAAACTTTCTTCTGTTTCTCAATGCTCATTTTTGTACGAGGTAGCACTTTATCGGAGCAGCCCTGTTGAGATTTTTCTTTTCTTTTTTTAAGTAAATATACAAGGCTGAAATTAGTCTGACCCCCCCCCCCCCCACTTTGAGCAAACAAGTTGAACCTTCTTTAGGTTGTAAAAGTAAAAATCACTGAATTAGGTTGGAATGCCTTGCTGTCATAGGGAATGTTTTTCTTGGCCCGTTTCAGGATGTCCTGTTCCAAGAGGGAGCCCCGTTTTGGCAGGACTACCTGAATGTGTTTGTATAGAAAACCCAGTTTGTATGTTCCCGGGTGAGTTCCTGTTTGGGATGAATGTTTGTAATTTGCTTTTAAAGGTGTGTGCATTATCCTATCCTGTAATCTTATCTTTAATAAAGCTGAATTGAAAAAAAAAAAAGAAGAAGAGTGGTGTTCTGTTTCTTGTGCGACGAGTCCTGACAACACTGCTGGGTCCACGCTGACCCTGGAGCCTCTGAAGAATCTCACATGTCAGCCAAGAAAGAGGGATAGGGAGGATAGTCAGTCCCTCACAACTCCAGTTTCCACAGCTAGTGTTTCACATCCAAACGGTTATCGCATTACTGATTTGCGCCCACCACGCTGACATCATCTCCATTTCAGAATCCAAGCTGGGGCTTACTTGCAAATTCTGAATTATGGCAACACAGTTTTTTGTCACAAATTTTTAAAAACATAAAAAAACTTAGAAATTTGCACCAATTTCAGTAAATCATTAGAAAGCAAAAATTCTGATCCATTTAAGTATTTGCTCGAAAGCATCAGACCTAATGCTTTAATGCAACTGAGGGTTAAGTCTGTCCCAGCATATGTATAAACCACCATAAAACAGACGTTCCACACGTACGTTTCCATTTGCATAAGGGAAACTTGTTTATCTTGATGTTGCATGCTGCAGGTGTGCCCGACATATGATCGGTCTTGTTTGACAACAAAATAAAACGGGAACAACTCAGCATCACCCGGTGTCCCGAGGTCCAATGTGTGAGACTTGTCCTGCTGTCCTGTTCCCAGATCAGCCACACCCAAAGCACCCTGAAGATGAATATATATCCGCCCTGCCTCCGAGGGCTCTGGTTTAAACGTCAGCGTTCAGATCCTGCCTGTCCAAACATGCCGGCGGACTGATATTCAAACTGTGACTCTGCTTTTGTCCTCCCTCTTCCCCCCTCTCTGATCTCTCCATACGCTGCACATGCAGTACACTTAAATCTGCAGGGTCCGATTTAATGTCTGGCACTGTGAACGCATCCACCCACTCAACCCCACACCCCTCGCCACCTACTCTCTGTCAACAGGCTAACCACCGGGGGATGCTGAAATATCACTGACTTCATCCACTGCCCACCCACATGCCCTCTCTGCATTTGGTTATCCACTTAATTCCTTTCACACTCTTCCTCATTAAATTATGCTGACCGGGTGGGTTTCTTTATTTTATTATTTCTTTCTTTCTTTTTTGTTAATATAAAATCAGATTAAGGTTTTTTTTTTATTTTGGGAGTAGCAGCAAGCAGGTCCGCAGAGTGAGCAGGCGTACCAAACTGTACTGTACAGATGAAGAAAAATCCAAATTCATAGACATAAAATCTAGATTTAAAAATCTCAGATTTTACTTATTTTAAGATAAACCTTTATTACTGAGGCACTACAGGTGATCTGAAGCTTGTTATGATTCAACGTGTAGCTTAATATTGTGGTGGAAAGCTTGGAACTTCTGGAGTATAAATATAAGTATACGTATTCTATGTAGTTTTCCGATTATGCTTACAGCAAGTCTCTGAACTGAAGGGTTGTCACTTAACAAGTTAAGTAAAATAAATTAGTTATGGCTACACCATTTGAAGAGAAGAATAATCAGCCAGAAATTATCAAATTACAAGACAAAATGTAATACCTGAAAATATTTTCGCACCCCGTGGACACCTAGTCATTTTATCATGGCACAACCACATCCTTCAGTATATTTTGTTAGAATGTGTGATATAATAAACCAACACAAAACTTGATATAATTGTAAAAATGAGAGCAAATGTTACATGGTTTTAAATTTGTTTTTACAGATTATCGTCTAAGAATTTTTTTGTAAATTGCCTCTTTTATTGTAAAATCTCTTGATAAATTGTGCAATTGTTTTTACAAAACACTCAGTCGGTCTCATTTACTTCCCGTGTGTACGTCTATTGTATCGTATTAGGTTGCTTTCTGTGAAGCACGCTGACCTTTTTCTTTGACAGGTGGTGAGGTTAAATTTAAACAGACAGGCTGGGCAAGCAGAGCATTAAACAGCCCATGGTGGCTCTTGAGGAGCTACAAGGATCCAAAGCTCAGGTGGGAGAATCAGTGCAGGTCTGTGTGCTCAACAAATCAAGCTTGAATGAAAGGTATAAACAGTCATGTTTGCAGTTCATCACCAGCCAGGACACAGCAAAATATTGCAGAGGGTCAGCTGAGCCTTAAAACGTTGCCTGGATACAAAACGGAATGCGTGGCAGGAAACTAACACTGAGCAATGGTGGTGGCAGCATCATGCTGTGGGGAAACGTTATAATCCCACAGTGGAATAAAGCTGCTGGAGGCTGCAAATGATTCGGCTTCTAGCGTAACATGCACTGCCTCAATGCAATGCCATTGTTTCCATGGAACGGTTTAGATCGAGACGCATTCACATGTTAGCCTGGCCCAGCGCAGACCTGGATGAAAATTGCTGTTCCCAGATGCTCTCTATCCAACCGACTGAGATTGAGCTATTTGGGGAAGAAAAATGGGCAAACACTTCAGCCTCTAGATATACAAAGCTGTTAGAGACACAAACGACTTGCAGCTGTAATAGCAGCAAAAGGTGGTATTTAGTCAGGGTTGCTGAATATCAGTGCAAGTCAGGCTGGTTTAAAGTTCTGTTTGTCAAAATAAATCAAATTTAAAGCAAATCACGCATCATTTTTCTTTTACTTCACAATCATGCACTACCTTCGTGTTGGTCTGTCACATACGACCCAACTTTAAATGACATGAATAAGCCAGCAAGGCACTGCACTTGAGCAGGATTTCCACTGTTTGTATGTATCAACAGGCATAAGGTTTATTAAAAATATCCATAAAAACTCCAGCTTAAAGCCATGACTCGTCTCAACACTGGGACTGGGAACTTCCTGATTTATCCGTTTCCCTGTGTTAAACACATGCCTGTACGCACTCGTTCATCATAACTGTGGTTAGTGCTGAGGCCCAACTCCAAAGGCCTTCGCTTCCTTTCTTGTGGCTTTGGCATGCCAGGATCAAACAGGCTTATCAGCAGCTTCATACCCATCATGATTCACTTCATCAGAGAGAGGAGAGCTTATTTGAATCAGATCACAAGGTCTCCTTACAGTGATAAATTGACTACCGAACGTATCAGCAGCCACTTAAATGGCCCCTTGTTGATGATTTACAATCATCCAAACACAGCCATTCAAAGCATAACTGGGAAATGATGAAATGTCGGTCGGATTTAGTTGAACACACGAAAACACATCTGTCCGTGTTGGGCAGACCTAACTCATGATGCGTGGGTATATTAACAGCATAGTTTGGCAGAATCCTCTGCTCTTCTGTCTGCTCGGAGCCAGTATGGCAGACACTTTTATGCCTGGTGCCAGGGGGCACTGCTGTGGTGTTTAATACAAGTCTTTCAAAACTTAAAAATAACTGCATTTCAAAAACTGCATTCATTTGGATTTTCAAGCCGAAATGTAGATTTGAAGAAACATAACAATAATTATTACTTGGAAAACAAGTTTTACAGTGGTTCTAAAGAGCCGTTATGCCAGGCTTTTGATGCCAAGAAATGAGGCCATAACAAACAATTTCAAACAGTAAGATGGGACATTTTTCTTGCACAAATCACCAGAAAAACAAATGAATCTATTAAAAGGAAAATGGAAAAATAAATAGGTGCACTAACCTGATTGTATATGACTGCGCACCCTTAAAATAAGATTTTGTTTGAAGCACCTTTCGGTTCAGTCGTCTTTAGTTGGAGTCTACCAACAACCCGCATCTGCCACCTCTGCCTAGCAAACATTCCTTGTCCGATTGCCATGACCTGTCTTGTCCACAACCTTGTTGATGTGAACCCACAGAGTTTCTGGCACATTAAGTTCTGGGATTTGGTTGGGTCGTCCTAAACTTTTGATTTTTCCCTCACTGAACTCATTCTTATGTGGACTTGGTTTCTGCTTGGACTCACTGAAAAACTGCAGAAAGACGTCAAATCCAGCTTCATTTTTAGCGTTCTAGGAGACAACCGATGGTTTTGGGTCAAAGCTGACTGGCATTTGGTAATGTTCATAATCTCACTGACATTAACAACCCCAGACCCATCGGAGGAAAACCACCACTGCAAAGCTTCTCTGAAGCCAGTTGTTTTATCGATGCCCAGTGTTGTTTTTCTTATGAACATGTTTAATGAAAATGTGGCCGTAAACTTTAAGTTTAGTTTCAGCAAATCATAGCATTCTCCCATAAGGTTTTGGGAAAGTTTTGGACATTCCTGCACCTCCCTCAGTGCTACTATCCACCTCTACAACCAGATTCAGTCTCATCTTTTCAACTGTTTTTTTGGTTTAGGGAAAACATGTCCTATATTTTCTCACTATATGTTCCTTCTTTGCAACCTACTTTGTAAAGCAGCTAGCAGGAGCATATATATATACATATATATATATATATATATATATATATATATATATATATATATATATATATATATATATATATATAAAGCAATCAACTGGTTCCCTTATATAGGAAATGTTTGACCAATCTGTATAATCTGATTGATTTGACTTTGTAAAGTGCCTCGAGATGACATGTTTCATGAATTGGCGCTATATAAATAAAATTGAATTGAATATATATATATATATATATATATATATATATATATATACACACACGTGTGCTTATCCCAGTTGGGGTCGCGCGAGGGTGCTGGTGCCTATCTCCAGCTGTCGATGGGCGAGAGGCGGGATACACCCTGGACAGGTCGCCAGTCTATACATATATATATATATATATATATATATGTTGCTGCTAACTTACATCAACACAACCTTTATGTGTTGATGTCATTCAGGTGTGTCAAACACTCCGAGCCAAGTGTGACCGCCCTTCAGCATGCACAACAAGGCACAGCAGGCTTGGGAGTAGTGTGGGTGTACAATTGTGCATGTTCGCATTGGAACAACACGGCTCCAGGACGTGAGAACCACTGAGTCAGCTCATGGAATGCACATAATCTGACAGCCCGGATCCACCTCTGCAGCAGTTTCTCCTCAGGTGCTGCTTACGCACGGCTTTACACATCAGCGAAGGGTTCTGTGTCATGGCATGATGCCATCTTCGAAATATTACTCAGGAATGCATGCCGTTGGCTTCCAAGCATACCAGCCGTAGCAGTCCGTGTCCCCGGCTTTTTATCGCTGATTAGGCAACACCGTAGTGAACTGGAAAAACCACAGATAGCTGCATAGTGAGCATGCGAAACGCACCTTGATTTATGCTAGGTTTGGAAAACATTAGGTTACTACAAAAGCAAAAGTTTCTACTTTACTGATGACATGTCTAAATTGAAGGGTATCCTCAGCTGTTTGTTATGAAGAACAAGCGGCTGAAGTTTGGAGGGGTCTGGGCCAATAAGCTCCTTTACCAGGTCTACCCCTATTTCATACCCAAGCATCTTCTGACTTTGAGGTCATACTCTTAAACAAACCGTCTCCTACGTTTCTAAGCAGCTCCCTATTTGCTTGATTATCTTTTTAAGTATTCTCATGATTTATGGACATTAATAAATATAAAATTCTCAAATCTCATGCATATTTCAATGTAAATACATTTGATTTTTTTTTACACTTTTGACAACGTTATACTAGACCGACATTTCATTGGTTGTGGTTCCCTATCCCTGTTTGGGCCAACCAATTTAATCGACTCTGAAATAGAACAGACTATTATCCCTGATTGAACCAGAATAATTATGACTAACCTCCTGCAGGTAGATATTTAGCCAAATCAGAATCAGAATACTTTATTGATCCCTGGGGGGAAATTCCTGTGTCACGGCTGCATGCATTCAATATGAAAAAGGGAGGTGTATAATGAATATACAAAACATGATAACACTTATATACTAGGTAGTTAACCAGTACTTACTTGTGGCCACACAGCCTAGCCTTGTTAGGGGACTACTGGTTAGTTACCTGGGAAACAAAGATGAACAAATCAGGAACTAATGGCTAGTTACCAAGGAAACCAAAGAGGAACGAATCAGGAGCTACTGGGTAGTTAACCAGTACTTACTGGGGAACACACAGACCAGCCCTATTAGTGGGCTACTTGTTGCTTACATGGGAAACGAAGAGGAACTAATGGATAGTTAAAGGTAGAGTCTGGAAGATTTTTCTGGAAGTTCCCCCAAGTCCCTTTTTGAATAACTGCGCGAGACCACCTTAACTTGCTCTTCCGCTCCTCAGGGGATCGCATGGAAAAAATCTCCCAAATCCACTCTGGTCTTATTTCTTTCTACTGAGGCCTTCCTCTTCTTCTCATAAACTTGAATGTGGTTTGCTTCTTGCGATTCTCAGCCGTGTTCAAAGTATACGGTAAAAGCAGCGGAGCTACAATGAACAGCTAACACCGAAGCTATACCGATACATAAACACTGCGCAGCCAGCAAGTGGAAACTAACAAGGAACGGGCACGCACACTGGCGTTACGTGGGCACGTAAGAATGATCGGCATGTGAGATAACCAATAGATAAAGTGATACCCCCAGAACTTGAGGCACAGAGATGGGTGAGACCAGAACCAAAACTCTGACCATCCCTGCCCTTGGGTGCAAATGACAGTGATTGGTTAGTTTTCACAGGTCTGCAGCTCCCACAGAAATAGATTTTTTAACGTCCTTTTTCTGAATACATAATGTATTTGTAATGATCTCGGCACTTATGCTGGTCTGATCATCCACTCCTTACACCTGCCCAGTGCTGCCCCATCTTCAATCAGCCTTCATCAGATCCACCTGTCTCCAGCTCTATTTAATCAGCCTTCTGTCCAAGCAAAAGTGCCAGTTCGTCTTGTACCACCTTGGTGAGACCATCCAGCATTCTCAATTATTTACGTGCCTGCCTGTTTGTTGCCCGACCTGATCTGTTTTCTGTCTCTGAGTCTGCCTAACCCCTTCCAAGCTCTGTTGCCTGTCTGGAGACCTACTGATCAGCCTGTGGTCCTCTGCATTCACCTGGACTCGTCCTGCACCTGGACCTCTGAATCTGGACTGCCTGGCTGTTGCCCGACCCCGATCTGTTTGTGAGTAACCGTATCTGACGAACCCCTGTGTGCCTCTGAACTCAGCCGGATTCTGGACCTGGACTGGACCCTGACCCGCTCTGAATAATCCCTTGGACCTTCTCTGGATTTCTGATTCTGCCTGATCTGGACTGCCTGCCCGTTGCCCGACCCTGATCTGCTGTGAGTACCTCTTCTGTCCAACCCCTGTGTGCCTCTGAATACAGCCGGATTCTGGATTGGACCCTGACCTGTTCTGGATTCCTCTTTGGACCCTATCTGGATCTCTGACCCCTCGGCTCCTACCTCGGACCTTTGTTTTTCAGCCCTGCTTCCTCATTACTAGCTGGCGCTCAGTACCCCGCTCCCTACTCTCCAGGTTAGTTTCTACTCCTCAATCCTTCAACACGCCAGCATTCCCTGGTCATTAACCGGCTGTATTGCCTCCAGGGTTCCTGCAGACGTGAGCCGTTCGGGTTGCTGTGCTACCGCCATTAAATAAATAATACTCGAAAACGTCACTGACCTTGTCTTGGTTGTTTACTGGGTCCAGTCTCGGTTCTTGACATTACGATCTGGCCAGATGGACCCATCACAGGACAGTCAGTGGCGGGCTGGCATAGAAAGATCCATTTCCCAGCTGGAGGCTGGCGTGAGTGAGATTTTATTCCATCTCCGCAGCCAGGCTTCTTCGGCCCCTACACTTCCGCATACGTCAGCGCTCGTCACCGCGTCACACACGGTGACGTCAGCGGCGCTTCCCTCACTGCGTCTTTCCCCGCCCGAGCCCTTCAGGGGCAAACCTGATCAGTGCCGGGCATTTCTCATGCAATGTGAGATCCATTTTGAATTAAAGCCATCTGCCTATCCCACTGACCGCTCTAAGGTCGCCTATGTAATCTCCCTGCTGGCAGGCAAGGCGAGGTTGTGGGGAACTTCTGAGTGGCAGAATGAATCCCTCATCTGTCACTTCTATCATGATTTCTCCCGCGAACTAATCAGGGTGTTCAGCCCCGTTTTACCCTGCCGGGAGGCCACAAGGGAACTCCTGACTCTCAGGCAGGGCGAAAACTCTGTGTCCGA
The DNA here is from genome assembly GCA_037039145.1 of Fundulus diaphanus. NCBI lineage: Eukaryota > Metazoa > Chordata > Actinopteri > Cyprinodontiformes > Fundulidae > Fundulus > Fundulus diaphanus. The sequence goes on from CM073136.1 coordinate 3,978,560, forward strand.
ATACATTATTGACTTCCACCTGTTGGCTGCAGAGAGTACCTGGAATGAGCAGGCCCTAATGGACGTCTTCATTACAGGGTTGAACGATAAAATCAAGGATGAACTCGCTACTCGGGACTATCCTAAGTCTTTAAAGCAGCTCGAAGATCTAGCTTCCCGGATAGATCTCCGTCTCATGGAACGGAGAAGGGAGCGTCGTGCAACCGCCCCGTTTCGTTCTAGGGTGCCCTCATCCACACCTGCTCCTCTCCCGTCGCCCAGCAGTGCAACTGATCCTGAACCCATGCAGTTAGGCAAAACCAAGCTGACGAAGGAGGAACGCCAGCGCAGGCAACAGCTAAATCTGTGCCTCTACTGCGGAGGTGAGGGCCACTGCGTCACTAACTGTCTTGTTTACTGGGTCCAGTCTCGGTTCCTGACAGTATTGACTACTTTCAGGATGGAAGGACCATTTCCCCAGTATAACAAAAAGTGTTTCTGAACAGGATTACCAACTATAGCATTACGCAGTACTTACTGGGGAGCACACAGTGCAGGCTTATTATGGGACTATTGGTTATGTAATATGGAATCAAAGAGGAATTAATCTAGTAATCTAATAATAGTAATCTGGACTGGACTAGAAACACCGAGGCGGTCTACAAAAAGGGTCAAAGCCGACTCTTTTTCCTGAGGAGGCTGGGGTCCTTTAACATCTGGGGGACGATGCTGAGCATGTTTTATGAGTCTGTTGTTGCCAGTACGATCTTCTTGCTGAGGGTTGCTGACAACAACAGACTGAACAAACTGATCAGGAGGGCCGGTGATGTAGTGGGGGAGGAGCTGGACACTCTGATGACCGTGGCAGAGAGGAGGATGCTGTCCAGGCTCCAGTCCATCTTAGACAATGTCTCACAGCCTCTCCATGACACACTGGCCCAGCAGAGGAGCTCCTTCAGCAGAAGACTCCTCTTACCCAGATGCACCACAGAGCGCCACAGGAAATCATTCCTGCCTGTGGTCATCAATCTCTACAACGCCTCCCTCAGTGATTCAGACACCCCCCCCCCACTGTAACTGACATTTATTCATTCTTTGCACTGTTCTTGCCCAACGTCACTATCACCTTACTTGGATTTATAGTTAAACATGTGTATATATATATACATGTATATATATATATATAGAGTGACTTATATATGTATATATTTATATTACTTTGTGTGGAATGTTGTAAATATATATATAAAAATGTGTGTATATCTGGAGCGTGTAACAAAAGTAATTTCCCTCTGAGATTGTTAAAGTATGTCTGATTCTGATTCTGATCTAATAAGCATTATTAGGGGACTAGTGGTTTGTGACCAAAAAATATGGGTTCTGAATAAATCTTGCACCAGTGAGGTCACATCTTGTAATTTCCTAGTAATTACTGATGTTACTGGGTTCTCTCTTTTGTAAATCTATTCATGAAAGGCATTAGCAATTTTACTTTCTTGTACTTGTAACTATGTCTGGCTATCACTTTCTGAGTACCAAATCATTTCCTGGCTATTATTTTGTTAACTTCATGTAGTGATACATCATACCAAGGGAACCAATCTTTCCTGAAGCAGTACCTGACTATCACCTACTCTTTTTATATATCATAAGGTAAAACATGATACCAAGTACTTACTGACGAACCAATCTTTACCTGATGAGTACCTGACTATCATCCAATATTAACCAATACCTTTTTGATCTCTTACAAATAAAAGACATCCTTAAATGATCTGTTACATAAAATATATATGATACAGTGCTTGTTGATAAGGCTTGGCTGTGTGTTCCACAGTAAGTACTGGTTAACTACCAATTAGTACATGATCATACCCCACGGCAATCCCTAGTAGATTTTCAGATTTTGTGTATCTTATTGTAAAGTGTTACCCAAAAGATGAGTTTGAGAGAACTGGATTACTAATTTAAAGCTAATTGAAGTGAATATGTGAACTGAATTAATAACAAAAAAGTCATGAACTTCTTGATGGTGTTCGAGTTTACTAACATGCACATGTAATTATTGAAGTCCCAAACACACTTCCTTACAGAACACTGTGAGTTCATTATAGAATCAGTTGTAAAAACAGGAACAAAAGGTCCTGGTTCGCGGTTGGTACAGGATATCCCCTATGTAAGTCGTATAGCTACCATACCAACACTGCAAAAGCATGACATGACGAAGGTTGTGACACAATCAGCACCAGCTGAATTGATTTTTTTTCTAGCTTTGATCTGTGTGTGGAGCTCTGGTCCGGGTTTAGTTCTTTTTGTGAAAAGCTAACGCAGCATGGCTCCCATTGTTGTGATTATTATGTTAAGCCAGGGTGTACTGTGGCTCCAAAGTGTGAGCTTGCCAATGAAGAACTCAGTAAATGGAGATGATGCTGGAAACGCCCCACTGTGGTGCTAACAGAGACAAAGGAAACTGAAGTGATCCTAAACCCTTGACCACTAAAGCGGAAAAAATAACTTTCTGAACTCAACGGGTTTTTTTTTTTTTAATTATAAGTCAAATAAATTACAGCCAGAAATCTTTCAGAAGTGTTTCTGTGCCTGTGTGCTAACATCAAAGCCATTTGACATTACTCTTACAACCTTCAGCTCTCAGCCTCTGTGGCATCAGGTTTAATTTTATGGCTCTGCGCATAGTGTGCATGAAACTTGTTTACTGTGCACAGTCTGTTTGAATCCTGCGTGCCCATCAACATGCAGCAAACAACCACAAAGCACAAACAAAACCAGACTACACAGCGAACATGCTGTGCTCCGATTCAGCTCATCTGGAATGGCTTTCCTGTAGTGCTACTTCACCAGAGAACTACCTCACCTGACCCTCCCTAATGCTTGACACTCATTTTCTATATTGCAGTGCTGATTCATATATAATATAGACAGTCATATTTATTATTTTAATAAATTAGAATATTATTTAAAGGTGCAGTAGCTCAATTAAAACAAGTCAATTAAGATGAGAATATTGCATCAGACTAATAAAAAAAGCAACATTTTTCATCCAGAAATGGGGCTCAATGAAAAGTACGTTTAATACCGGCTCAAAGGTTGTTGCGTTTCTTTTCAAAAGGTACTTTTAATTTGACAAACAAGCATTTCAGAAATGTATATTCTAAATTATTGATTATGACTGTATGTCCACTGTATGACACAAAAGACAGTACAGCACTTACATTTTTGTTAATATTTTAATTTTATCCTTTAATGGGAGAACACTGAAGATATGACACTTGTAAAGTCTGTTTGCAGCTTGTGTATCAGTGCAGGGGCGATTCTAGGATCTGACCTTTAGGGGTGCTCAGCCCCCAGTGTTGACTGTGATTCCTGGCATGAACAACAGGCTTTCCATTTTTAGTCCAGATGTAAGATTCTTAGAGTTCACTCATTTTTTAGTTAAAGCTCGTCAAACAAGCTACAATATAGGTCCATCCAAAAGCAGTGACAAACAGATTGAAATGTTTTCACTCGATAAAACCTTGTGAATTTATAAAACCTGCATGATGGCAATAGTTAGACTAGCTATATTGGTAAAAGTGAGGAATAATTTCCCTAAAGACAAAAAACTAACTTAGCTTTCTTGAAATTTAATTTTCTCTGGCTTAACAGAGCAAAACATGGTAGCCCACAAAAACCTTTTGCTGCACAGTGTTTGTCAGCTGGCTGAAAAAAGGGCTGCTATTACTACTGTGTCTATCCTGTATTTTCTTTTGAAGATATAGAAATGCGCAGAGATAAACCCCACCCTTATTTTTTTATCTAAGACACTCTCTCTGTATCATAAAACACAGCAAAATTATACATTCAAGGGACTGCAAATAAATTTCATGTATTTACTCTGCACTGGAAGTAGAAGTGTCACTGACACTGACAGCATTTCAAATATTAAATTAAAACAACAAATGTACAATTGGGCTGTAGTTACTCTCTGTAGCCCATTTCATGTAATTTATCTTAAGATTCCAAACACATTTCTTACATCATATATCTGCAGTGTAGATAACAGCTTCTCCTTACCTACATCCTCTCAGACAACTAATTATTTCCCTCACAATAGTGAGATGTCAATGTTTAAATTACTAATGGACAGTGTGGAAATCTGTGTACAATTAAACCAATGTAAATAGTGTTCCTCTGTTTTATTTGTCTTTATCCTAATTCTAGAAGTAGAAATAGTCAAATAAATAGCACTATTATTTTGTGGAATCCTAATCATGCTATTATAACTAACCAAAAGTCTAAACAAAATATAGCAGTTGTTTAGGTGGTATCTAGTGTTCTTATACTGTATATTATGCAAAATAAATTACACCTGCTATTTATACCTGACAATAAATGAAAGCAATAATAACAATGAAATATTGGTAAAAGGGAAACCCTCACCTTTTCTTTTTCAGGTGGCTGTGGCTAAGAATCTGAATTTTTAATATCCTACAGTCTTTGTTTTTCCATCTTTCCAGCAGTCTTCAGAACTCCTGCCTGGCACAGAATATTTAGTTTTATAAAAGAGATTAGGTTTTTGTTGATAAAATGTATTATACTTCAGAATTAAATGCTATTTTGAGATGCTAACGTTGGTTACTTACATTTCTCCAGTTCAACAAATCAAAACTGTCTTCTGCTTCTTTACAGAACTGCACTCAGTGGCTTTCAGCTATTTTAGTGCAGATAATATTTAGTTTCTTAACTGGGACTAGTTTCGTAGCCTAGTATTAATTGTGGTAACGGCAGTATCCCAGTATGAATCAAAACTTTAATCTCGCGCTCCGAGCACGCACGAACATGCAGGCACACACACACAATAGAAAACAGCCAATCAGGAAGAGGGAAGGCGGGATTTAAGGCAGCACAACCAATGAGAGTGGAGTTAAACAGCACACAGCACAGTCTGGTGTGCTGCAGATTTAAAGGGACAGGAAAGAAAAAGCAGGCAGTGGAGCTGCGGACAGCAGCGTTGAAATGACACTGTGGTAACGCCGAGCGCTTCAAACGGAGGCGCTCCGGGCGAACCTGTGCATGTAGGCACGTCTGGCAGAGCCGAACCGACACGGAGGAATACTCTGAATCAGTAATTTTTTAGGGGTGCTGAGCTAAGATTTAGGGGTACTTGAGCACCCCTAAAAATGGCCTAAATACGCCACTGTGTCAGTGTGAACTTACTGTCCTCCTAACTAGACTCAACTCAACACACAGCATTTAGGTATAAACAGCTGGCAGTAATAGTGAGCACACCCCGAAGTGGGAATGTCCACGTTGGACAATCTGGTTGCCACTGGAACCCTCTTCATCTCCTCCATAACGACCTCATGGAGCTGGTGGAGGTTAGAGACCTTGCTTCCCTCCGTCTTCTGTTTGAGGATGGCCCACAGATGCTCAAAAGGGTTCAGCTCTGGAGACAAGCTTGGCGGCTCCAGCAGTAGCCGTTTTAGAGGCGTGTTTGGGGTCGTTATGTTAGAATACTGCCCTGCAGCCTGGTTTCTTAAGGGAGGGCACCTCTGCTTCAGGATGTCACGGTACATGTTGGTATTCACGGTTCCCTCAGTAAACCGTAGCGCCCCACAAAAAAGTTTATCCCGGTCCCATCAGAGTCAAGACATGGTGCCAGTAATTCATGTCCTTGGTCTGCTTCTCTTCAGCAAGCTGTTTCTTGAGCATCATCTTTAGAAGAGGCTGCCTTCTGGGAGACAGTCATGCAGACCAATATATGCAGATTGCATGAGCACTGATATGTCTGTCTGTCACTCAGATGTCTGTTTTCGAAAGACAACCCTCAGGACAGGACGCTGAGGATGTGCACTGATCTTCTTTGGTCGACCATGGTGAGGCCTGTTCTGAGTGGCATCTGTCCTGTTAAACTGCTGTAGGGTCTTTGGCACCATGCTGCAGCTCACTTTCAGGCCGCTGGTAATCTTCTCATAGTCTCAGCCTTCACTATGTAGAGCAACAGTTCTCAAACCTATGCTGTTGCGCCCCTCTTTGAAGAATGAAAACTTGTCAGTCCATGATAGGGTATGAGAGCAACATCACCAGATATAACATCTACTCACCAGAGACCTCGTAACACTAACAAGTCACATGACGCTGGGAATGGCTAAAAGAGCACCATTTGGACATTTTCACTTAGGGGTGTACTCACTTTGTTGCCAGTGGTTTAGACATTAATGGCTCCGTGTTGAGTTAATTTGAGGGGACAACAAATGTACACAGTTATACAAGCTTACTCAGAGTTTGCCCAGTGTCTTCAAAAGATTGACACAGTTTATTATTCTGCCCTAAGATTTATAACAAACTGCAACAATTTGACCCATCATTGCAAGTTATATTCATGGGTGCGATGGCCTTCTTTGACTACCCGCAGGCTCCGTCATTGGTACATTTTTACATTTAAGGCAACTCTAGGTCTTCCTCCAATCTATGTGTCTGAAATGATAACACAAAAAAGCACTAAGCAATACTCTTTGTGCTCCAATGATCGGTACTTGCTCTCTGTCCCCAAAAGTTTGCACTGAACTTGAAAAAAAAAAGCTTTTCCCTACCTAGCCCCCACAACATGGCACACTCTGCAAAATGTCTTGCAGCTTGACAGCTTGATCTCCCTAAGGGATTTTAAAGCTAGATTGGTGATCTTAAAGATGACTTCTTTAAATTGTTACTTTGTTACTGATGTAACATTTTACATTTGTTTTGTAACTGTTTTTTTTATTTGTTTTCATTTGTAGTTGGGCTTTTTTGCCAGATCTCCCTTGAAAAGGAGATTGTTAATCTTAATGGTGACTTTCCTGGTTAAATATAGCTCAATAAAAAAAGAAAAACTGTACTATATATATATATATATATATATATATATATATATATATATATATATATATATATATAGTACAGTTTTTCTTTTTTTATTGAGTTTTTCTTTTTTTATTTATTGTATATATATATATATATATATACAGGGGTTGGACAATAAAACTGAAACACCTGGTTTTAGACCACAATAATTTATTAGTATGATGTAGGGCCTCCTTTTGCGGCCAATACAGCGTCAATTCGTCTTGGGAATGACATATACAAGTCCTGCACAGTGGTCAGAGGGATTTTAAGCCATTCTTCTTGCAGGATAGTGGCCAGGTCACGACGTGATGCTGGTGGAGGAAAATGTTTCCTGACTCGCTCCCCCAAAACACCCCAAAGTGGCTCAATAATATTTAGATCTGGTGACTGTACAGGCCATGGGAGATGTTCAACTTCACTTTCATGTTCATCAAACCAATCTTTCACCAGTCTTGCTGTGTGTATTGGTGCATTGTCATCCTGATACACGGCACCTCCTTCAGGATACAATGTTTGAACCTTTGGATGCACATGGTCCTCCAGAATGGTTCGGTAGTCCTTGGCAGTGACGCGCCCATCTAGCACAAGTATGGGGCCAAGGGAATGCCATGATATGGCAGCCCAAACCATCACTGATCCACCCCCATGCTTCACTCTGGGCATGCAACAGTCTGGGTGGTACGCTTCTCTGGGGCTTCTCCACACCGTAACTCTCCCGGATGTGGGGAAAACAGTAAAGGTGGACTCATCAGAGAACAATACATGTTTCAAATTGTCCACAGCCCAAGATTTGCGCTCCTTGCACCATTGAAACCAACGTTTGGCATTGGCACGAGTGACCAAAGGTTTGGCTATAGCAGCCCGGCCGTGGATATTGACCCTGTGGAGCTCCCGACGGACAGTTTTGGTGGAAACAGGAGAGTTGAGGTGCACATTTAATTCTGCCGTGATTTGGGGAGCCGTGGTTTTATGTTTTTTGGATACAATCCGGGTTAGCACCCGAACATCCCTTTCAGACAGCTTCCTCTTGCGTCCACAGTTAATCCTGTTGGATATGGTTCGTCCTTCTTGGTGGTATGCTGACATTACCCTGGATACCGTGGCTCTTGATACATCACAAAGACTTGCTGTCTTGGTCACAGATGCGCCAGCAGGACGTGCACCAACAATTTGTCCTCTTTTGAACTCTGGTATGTCACCCATAATGTTGTGTGCATTGCAATATTTTGAGCAAAACTGTGCTCTTACCCTGCTAATTGGACCTTCACACTCTGCTCTTATTGGTTCAATGTGCAATATATGAAGATTGGCCACCAGGCTGGTCAAATTTAGCCAGGAAACCTCCCACACTAAAATGAGAGGTGTTTCAGTTTCATTGTCCAACCCCTGTATATATATATATATATATATATATATATGTAAATAAAACTCCTCTCTCGCCACCCCTCATACTCCTGATCAGGGTGGGTGGTTCTCCATTTCCCAAGCTCGGCTCCTCTACCAGAGGCTTGGGAGCTTGAGGGTTCTTCTTAGGATCTTAGCTCTTCTTAAGATTGCGCTTTTCTGGACTGGGATGTCTGATGTTTCTCCAGGTATCTGTTGGAGCCACTTCTCCAGAGTGGGGGTTACTGCTCCGATGACCACGGGCACTACTGTTGTCTTCACCTTCCAGGCTTTTTCTAGTACTTCCCTGAGCCCTTGGTATTTCTTCAGTTTCTCTGGTTCTTTTTTCCTGATGTTTCCATCACTCAGGATGGCCACATTGGTCACAACGGCTGTCCTCTGCTGCTTATCAATGATCACAATGTCCGGTTGGTTGGCCATTACCATTTTGTCTTTTCGTATCTGGAAGTCCCACAGAATCTTAGCTCTGTCATTCTCCACCACCTTGGGAGGTGACTCTTACTTTGACCTGGGGGTCTCCAGTTGGTATTCTGAACAGATGTTTCTGTACACTATACCAGCCACTTGGTTATGGCGTTCCAAGTATTCCTTCCCTGCTAGTATCTTACACCCTGCTGTTAGATGCTGGATGGTTTCTGGGGCCTGTTTGCATAGCCTGCACCTGGGATCTTGCCTGCTATGGTAGATCTGGGCCTCTATTGCTCTGGTGTTCAAGGCCTGCTCCTGTGCTGCCATGATCAGTGCTTCAGTGCCGTCCTTCAGTCCAGCCCTCTCTAGCCATTGGTAGGATTTTTACATATCAGCCACTTCAGCTATCTGTCAGTGGTACATCCCATGCAGGGTTTTTTCATCCCACGATGGTTCCCTCAGTTCCTTCTCTTCCAGCTTCCATTGTTTGAGACATTCACTGAACGCCTCATCCCTTGGGGCCATCATCCTGATATATTCTTGGAGCTTGGATGTTTCATCTTCAATGGTGGCTCTGATGCTCACTTGGCCTCTGCCTTCTTTTTTTCCACTTAGTGTATGGCCTGTGGATATTGGATTTGGGGTGGAATCCACCATAAATGGTGAGTAGCTTTCGTGTCTTAACATCAGTGGTCTGTATTTCCCCCTTTGACCAACTTATTATCCCAGCATGGTATCTGATTACTGGCAAGGCATAGCTGTTGATTGCACGGACCTTGTTCTTACTATTGAGCTGACTTCTCAGAACTTGCCTCACTCATTGCAGGTATTTGGCTGTATATATATATATATATATATATATATATATATATATATATATATATATATATATACTGTATATACTGTATATATATATATATATATATATATATATATATATATATATATATATATATATATATATATATATATATATACATATACACAAGTTAGTTGTAACCACTGCCAAGTTAAACTTATCACCGGAGCACCTTGAGCTTAACATACCACTTAAATGCCAAACACACTGTAGACATCATCAAACAATTCAATGACTCAGAGAAGCTAACCAATGTAATGGCGAAGTGGATAGCTACTGTAGACCTTTTTTTGTGCTTCACACTTTGGTATTGAACATAAAATGGTAATGCTGCTCCCTGCTGTTACCTCAGAAATTGCCTGTTTTTGGTAGATTTTTTCCCCATAAAGAGAATTTCCTGTCAGTGGCAATAAGCTTTAATTTATTATTATTGCTATTTTTTGTTTTACATGTTTAAGTTGAGCTTTACACTAAATATGTGTTACTGATAAGTGCTACAAATGTTACAACACTTTTGTTCATATGGCAGCAGAACATTAAAATAAAAGTGCTCTTTACACTACTTTTGAATTCATTCTTGGAGTTTGTAAATACAATGCGATTAATGATGATTAATCAGGCAAATTATGCGATTAAAGATTTTAATCGTTGCCCAGCCCTAATATATATATATATATATATATATATATATATATATATATATATATATATATATATATATATATATATATATATATATATATATATATATATACATATACATACATACACACACGTGTGTTAGTAGGGCATCACTGTGTCAGTTGCTTTCACCTTTAAGTGTATTGTTGCTTTTGCAGCATTGTGTGCTGAATTGTTTCGGCAATATGAGCTCTTGTAGAAGCAACAAAGAATCATAGCACAGATGTCTTCACATAATACAAAAGTAAACTGAAGTCACTGACAGCTTCAGTCACCAGCCTTAAATGAATGGCTCTCCATGTTGAGCACGGGAACACAACACAGTGCAAAGTGATTGGGGAGGGAAACACAAAACCAACCTCAAGTCATCCCACAGAATCACAGTTCACCAGTGTCTAGTCAGCTGCTTTTCTCAACGTAAACAGAAACCAGAACACACGCAGAAAAAAACGCTTTTCTCATCCACTGGAGCTGGTCTTCATCACAAGGCCACTGAAGTAAAACAAACCCTGTGGATGGGATTGAAGGCAGTGGTCAAAATTAAGCTGCCCAGCAGGGGGTTTGGGGGCTTTCCTCAGGCACAAGAGAAATAAAGTTTTAGGTGAACCCCTACTTCACTACCTAAGCACAGGAACCCACAGTAAAAGAAGCTGTGGTGAAAACCGGCCTTCCAGATTCAAAACTGTGGACATGGAGGGGATTTCATATGTAACTAGTTTTATTTGCACTGTGATAAAAGGTCAAATGTTGAGTAAATAAGCTCCTTTGTAAACAACCTCTTATCAGCCGTGACTTTCTGCCGTCTCCACGTCACACCGAGTGTACTGAAGAGAAACAGCAGGGGGCAGATGCTAGAGATTACATTCATTTGATAGGCACCTAATTGGTTTTCCTGTTAATTCTGCCATCATGACACAGCAAAAAACATCTTTTTGTTTTGTTTTTTTGGTTCAAACCAAAATAGTTCTTTATGTTACTGCAAAATGTATTGTATAGTTTTATGATAAAAGTGTTGCTGTTCGATTTTGTGCCTTCCACTATGACTATGAGACTACTAGAGATGCACCAATCACAGCGAAGAACTGATTTCTACTCCGGGTTTTGTAAAAGCTTTCACTTGCCAATACAGAATTTAGTATATTCCTATTTATTTTCAGGATCTGTAACATAATAAGATAAAATATACATGTTAGGAGCAGAAGCTACATCTCAAAATTAAGCCGGCCAACAGGGGGTGAGGGATTGTGTTTGCGTGTGTTTGTGTGTGTGTGTGTGTGTGTGTGTGTGTGTGTGTGTGTGTGTGTGTGTGAGGGGAGGTGGGGGGATGGGGGCAGCTCATCTGTCTCTGTGGATTCTTCACACAGAAGCTACAGACCTTTGCTTTAATTGTGAGATTTCCAAAGGGCTGTTATAATTTCTAAGATGATAGGCTCAGAGGGAAAAAAACGGAACAACTTTCCTGTACTCCATTCAGCCTTCCTGTTATCAGCTGAAAGTCTCGCTCTCTTTTGCTGTCTGAGTTCACTGCTCATGCCATTTGAAGTCATTTCCCTTTAAATAGGTTCTTACTGCTTCGTATCCTCTTTATCTTCGATTTCTATGTTTTTTTTTTACTCTCATCGGCACCCTGTGAGTTGAAGAACTAAACTAAGAATCTCTTAAACTAAACTTCCAACACTGTGCATGTTTTTGTACATTGATTTTTTTTTTTTCCAGAAACCAGCAAAAGAAAACAAGGTAAACGGTTTCATTCACAGTTTTTGGAAGAGGCATCATATGTGGTATTAAAAACATTTGGTCACTTTGTTTTTATTGGATTGTGAGTGTAATATTGAAACCAGGCCCCTCTTCTTCTGTACCGATCCGTTGTGGTGAAGAGAGAGCTGAGCCAAAAGGCGAAGCTCTCGATTTACCGGTCGATCTACGTTCCTACCCTCATCTATGGTCACGAGCTTTGGGTCGTGACCGAAAGAACGAGATCCCGGATACAAGCGGCTGAAATGAGTTTTCTCCGTAGTGTGTCTGGGCTCTCCCTTAGAGATAGGGTGAGGAGCTCAGTCATCCGGGGAGGACTCAGAGTAGAGCCGCTGCTCCTCCACGTCCAGAGGAGCCAGTTGAGGTGGCTCGGGCATCTGGTCAGGATGCCTCCTGGACGCCTCCCTGGTGAGGTGTTCCGGGCACGTCCCACCGGGAGGAGGCCCAGGGGAAGACCCAGGACACGCTGGAGGGACTATGTCTCCCGGCTGGCCTGGGAACGCCTTGGGATTCCCCTGGAGGAGCTGGCCCAAGTGGCTGGGGAGAGGGGCTTCTGGGCCTCCCTACTGAAGCTGCTACCCCCGCGACCCGACCCCGGATAAGCGGAAGAAGACGGACGGACGGCCCCTCTTCTTGGTGATGTCACATTAGGCCCGTTTACACTACACTTTTTTAACCGAGCCGAGACCAGTCCGAGCTCGGTAACCGAGATAACTCTTGTGTGTAAACGGTCAGCAGACTGAACCAGACCGCGCTAAACCTAACCGGACCGCGCTAACTGCAGACCAGCTCTTGGGTAGGTCTCGGCCTGGTTCTATTTTATCCCGGTTTCTGATAACGAAGAGCGCATGAGCAGACCGCGTCATGCCCTTACAGTCAGCTGACTGTCCGCGGGTTTTCCGGCAGTCTGGCTGCACGTCCCGATTCACACTCCATTCAGACAAATTTCAGACATTCATAATAATACTAGCTTCCTTACCGTGCCACACGGTTTCCAGTGATGACTCTGCTTAGCAGCGCAATGAACCTCAGCGTCTGTCGTTGTTTCCTGCATCTGTAAATCCTTATTAGACGTTCGTTTGTCTCATCCACTTCCCAAAAAGCAAACTTTCTCAAGTAAATTCACCAATGGTTGCCTTCTTCCCCTGACTCTCTGCAAACACCGAAATATCACAATATCAAGCATAACTTCCTGAATGTTACGGGCGCAGCTGTGTGCTTTTTGCTGCTTCCGCCTTCAATCCCAGAGAGCGGTAGTACCGCAGATCGCCACTAGGGGGCGAGGAGCAACCAAGGAACCGAGATAGCGTTGTGTGTAAACGGTCGTCAGAAACGAGGCTCGGCCTGGTAACTGGACCAAGCTCGGACTGGTCTCGGCATGGCTCGGTTTTTTAGGTGTAGTGTAAACGGGCCTATGGTGTAGCATATTATTTGTCAGTATGGGCACCACAACATGTGGTGCCCTTTATTTTATGTTTTTATTAGTTGAAACATGAAAAGAAAATCGAGCCAAATTTAAATTCCAGCTCATCTGTTTTTGACCTCAAAAGAGTTGTATTTTGTTTAACCTCTTAAGACCTGAGAACTTTAGTCCACTATAGGCTTTTAGACACTCAAAAAATGTATTTATATAGGGGGCATTCGTAAATTTCAATGCCTTCCTTTTCACATTCAAGTAATTCAGTTTAGTCTATATAAAGTGGAGATGCAATTCTTTGGTTTGAATTCCTCGTTATTGTTGTGCTACAGCCCCTCTTTTGCCCCTGTTCTGAGGTTGGTCTGCAAGGAAAACAAATTTTGGTGCGGTCTCTTTAAATGCAAAGAGGGCACTTCATACATCCCCCTCCAGATCGTGAAGCTTTCCACCCCATTCAGCCATTTTTGTGCTGTGGGACAGTGTAATGGTGTAATGAATTAGGTGGGTTAATACACTCAAAAACCGGACAGTTTTACTTCCATCTCCACTGGTAACTTTAACATCCTTGAGCTTGGACTACAAAATTGTGGCAAAAAAGAAATAAAAATGGCAGTCAAAATTGTTCAGCCGGAAGTCCATGACCTTGTTTAGCAGTTCCACAGCAAAAACTGTTACGTAATTGAAAAATATTAACCAAAAAATAATTTAAAGATATCCATACAATCTAATTTTCTGCACTCCTAAAAACTGGATTTTTCATCTGTCCCCTTTTACCTATAGCGCAGAATTAAATGCAAAAATTAAGATTTTAATTCATGATGAAGACTTGGTTTTACTGTATCTAAACTACCATGAAGACTTACCTGGAGCATTCTGTTTCCTCTGTATGGTTTACTCAACCCTGCAAAAACCACAAGGATTTTTTTCAGTAACGTTCGTATCCACCAGAGGACGCAATACACACCAGTCTCTACAATGAAAATCAGGCAAGTTCAGTGAGAGATAAGCATGTATAGGAACTCATGTAGGTTAATAAGGAAAAAAGTGCCATAGAGACGTCCGTGCAGTTCAAGTCATTTTTTCTATTTAATTAGTATTTTTAATAAACAATGTACGATTAAGCACAAGCAGGTTGTGAACATTAAAAAAACACAATGAGACATTAAGTAGAATCATTAGACATAAAACACGAGGGGTACATGTCAGGTATTTCTAACAAGAATTACTTTGAGGCATTAGAAATACTTGTTGAGCCTTCCAGGGTTCCAAGTTAGGTTACTTCAATCTCAAATTGGAACATATTGGGTTTTGCATTGGACCACTTACATTTATCAATATAAAGTTTTACAAATGAAATCAAAAACTTACAAATAAAGGAATGATGCTTGGTGGAGTCTTTTCTCACACTAAAGAAGATGTTGGTGTCCTTATATTGTAACTTAATATGAATGCCACAATACAAATGAATTGAGTGCTCAAATTCAGTCCAAAATCATGCAACATAAATACATGTCGTAAAAGAAATAGGAAATTGTTACGCTGAGCGTTTTACAGAAGGCACATTCATCAAAAAAATTCTATATCTATTAATAAATTCATTTGTTGGATATATTTGGTGAATTATTTTAAAATAAACTTCCTTTGCTTTATTAGGGACCATGTTAGAATAAACCAGGTAAAGGACCTATTATTCAAACAGTTAGTCTTCTAAAGAAATGACAACGTGGAGTTGCAGGACATCGAATTATATATCTAGAAACGTTTTAGTAAAGAGTTTGTTGTTTCATTTTCTTATCCAAGATATTAATACCGTTTATTAAAAACTATATTTACCCACTGGTCCCAGTGAATTAGTCCCCTTCTGCAGCAGCCTGACAAAACCTGCAGGGATTGCATCAACAACTGCTCTATATTCTTTCACTTATACTGAAAAATCGAAGGTCCTCAAAAACTCGGTATATGTAAGAAGATTACCCTTTTCATTTACTAATTTGGAAACATAATTAAAGTCTGGTCATACTTTTGCGGCAGTTCAGGTAAACGACTAGCTGCAGCGGACAGGAAAGGATTCGCTTTAGCTACTGCCATCTCCTGGTGGGAGAAACATGATACACTCTGTCTTTCTTTTCTTTGAATAATATATAAAAGCGTGATTAACCGCAGACAAATTACAAACTGTTTAAATGCCTTTGAAAATAAAACCACTTAATTTCACATCTAAAAAAGAGAAGAAAATGTTTCTTCCCTTGACTTATTTAATTTACTTTAACGTCCTCGTGAAACGAGGTATTAAAGTTTTGCGAAGAGGAGGTATTTCGATCTTCGCGGAGCACCGTAGCGGCGCCGAATGACCGCCGCCGGAGGCTCGGCGTTGTTTTGGTTAGCTTCGGCTAGCTTCGTGTTTTTTCCGCTCCTGCCCGGTGCTTGCGGTGATGGCTCTCCCGTGAGCTGGGAGAGCGGGGCTGCTTCTTTTCCCTGACTACACACCGAGTGAAGTGTCGCTGACATGGCCGGGGTTTTCGACATTGATTTGGACCAACCGGACGACAACGTCTCCGACGACGATCTTGAGGATGGGGTGAGTTTGCGGCTCTGTCCGCCGTTCGCTAACGAGCTAGCACTTTGAGGCCTTATGTCGCTAATGTCACCTCATAGGCTTCCACTATCAGACATTTTATTATTCGCACGTTGCCTCTTACGCTTTTTATAACGATTAGATTTGGTTTTAACTGCACATGGCTGTAATAAACACAGAGTCGAACTGTTTTATGTCTCTAAAACGGCCTTACATCAAGTTATCTCCCCGATGAGTATGAAAAGAGCTGAACGGCGGCCACTTTTAAGCAGATCCGCAGTGAAGCCGTACACAACATGTCAATAAACGGCTAATAGGATCAGGATCAGATGAGCTGAAATTCAAGCGCGTCATGTTGTACAGCAGTGGAAATATTAGACCTAAGGCATCATCGCCTGTCCGATAACACAGCTACCTGCGGAGTAATGCTAAACATTAGCATCTGGCGCCGCTGTGACTGGTCGGGTAAAGACTGTTAGCTGGACAGAGATTGGTTGCTCTGACACATTTAACTCGACGTGCATTTTATTTGGCAATGAGACGTGTTGTGTCTGTGCCGGCTGGTTGTGTGCTGAAACCCCACAGACGCTAACCAGCCTGTCTGAAAATCTCTGCAGGGCGCTTTCCGCCTCTGCGCTACCTTAGAATTCCCCCTTTTCTGCTTTGGTCGCTTTCATTCAGCTAATTATGTTTTTTTTTTGGCTAACTTTTATGGGGTTTTGTTAAAGAAGAACGGCATTTTAACCTGCTTTGGAAATAAAACTGAAAAGTGATTGGCCTACAGTGTGTTTATAGCGTTGTTCTCTCTCTCTCTCTCTTTAAGGCTCAGCATGGTGAATACATGGACCAGTGCAGCAGCTTTGACTTGTGAGTAGCTGCCCTCCCCTGCATCCTCGCTGGGGCTACGCAAACGCACCTTTTGGTTTAGCAGTCTGGAAAGAAGTTGGCTGCAGTCCTAACAGCGACCCGCCTGTTCAGCGGGGTTAAACTCCTGCTTATTAACGGGGATTTTCTCATATGGATGATTATCAGCTCCTCTCGCTTTCTTTTCCAGGGCCATCCGTCTAATGGCCAAGTGCACTTGGTGCTGTCGAGAGCGGCAGAAGGCTGGAGCTTTTCCAGCGGTGGCATTAACGGAGCCAATTCGCCTCCTGACTGCTGCTGCAGCTTTAATACGTTCATAAAATAACAAATTCAACTCTGATTGTTTATATTGGACCAGATCACAGAAGATGTTCATCTCAGGGCTCTTTTTTATATAGTAAGGCATCTTATGTAGTCAAATAAGCCCCTCAAAGTGCATACTTTGGTCTTGTGATCTACACGTGTTTTAGTTTTTATATATATATATATATATATATATATATATATATATATATATATATATATATATATATATATATATATATATATATATATACACCTCACAATCTACAGAAAGGTCCCAACTCAGAATGGGGGCGTTGAAGTTGATCCACCTCCCTGATGTGAGTTAGCAACAGGCTCCTGACAACAGGGACGTGTAAGGGCTAAGTGACACAAGCCTCTTTCACCAAACGCTCCCGGGTCGAATTGAGGCACCTCTTGGCCGTCTGCGTGTTCTGTGAAAGACCGTGGAGTGGTGGAGGTGGTCGCCGGCCCTCATCAGCTGACTCGCACAGGGGCAAGCTGCCTCACGGGTCAGTGGAGCGGTGTGGTCATGGCGTCGGCAGCCAGCCAGCTGCGGGATCTTGAAAGTGCGTACAGCCGCGTTTCCGTCCAACTCTCGAACTTTGAAAATGATGCAAAAAGGAGCGCGAAGCAGACATGCTTCCTTCTACTGGTTTGTAGCGAATGAACCAGGCGCACCAAGCGGGATGTTATCGTACGTTGACGTTACGCTGTAATAAACAGGATGTAGAGGTTTGCTAGCTTGCCCAGACCACGGATCAGTAATGGAGAAAGGTTTTAAAGAATGTGTCGCTATTTTTTGTTTAATTTTTTTCTGCGGATGAGACTAAGAAACGCTCGAGTCTCTTCGTCGATGCCTGTTGCTTCCAGCGCTGTTGTCTTTTTACGCTCCTGTGCGTGTCCTCTCCGTTCCAGACCGCCTCCGTGAGTCCGTGAAAAGCAAAGCCCACTACGGCCGCGGTTACTCTGCCTAGCTGTGCTCCGAAGTTTCGTCGTCACAATTGGAATGCAAATCTGTTTGGAGAAGATTACCATGTTTTAAATTACATGTTGAAAAGACAAATCTGCTTCCTTATATGATGCAGAAAGAGTGGTTTTGCATCCGATATTTGAATAAAACTGTTCATTTTATTGTGAATATTAAAACATGGTATTTAATTTGTGGTTAACGAGCTCTGTTTACACCATTTAAATTTGACAAACCGCAGGTTGTTGGCGTTCTTTTTCCCGTTTGTTGCAATTGCAACTATGAAGCTTGACCCGGCCGGAGCCCGACGGCCCGGAGCAGAGCAGAAAAGTGGACTCATTTTGACGGTGAACGGCGGAGAGCGTATCCGCTGACGGTGATGACCCATGGCTGCGGGTGCTCTGGAAAATGAAATCCAGTGTCTCAGTGAGCTTTACCCGCATAAATAAAAGGGAAATGCAATTGAAAAAACATCAAATCATTCAGTTAATTTCACATCCTGTTGGATTCAGTTTCATTGGGTTCTAATTACACTCCAGTCCAATCAGTCAGGCCAGCTGGTCAAAGGATGTCCACCTGAGGAAGCTCCGCTGGTGGCGTTCAGCCCCTGAGTTTGCAGCAAATCTCACCCAGAGCAAAGATGTGGCTGAAGTGGAGAGAAACTCTTTAACAGGAAGATGATGTCATCATCAGTGGCCTTCTGCTCAGACTCACTGCTGCTTAAGAGGACATAGCAGGCCACCTAGAAATATTTCATATTTTTACCAGAAGGTGTCACTCTGCAGAGAAGACGCAGTTGTTGGAAGAGAAAATCCAGTCTGCCTTTTATTTTACAGGATAAAAATGTTTTGATCCACCTTTTTCCACAGCTGTACTCGTCTTCAGGCTCCAGGACTGCTGCAAATCCTGCAACGCAGAAATGCTTCCCGTTGACTCGTTGTTTCTTCTGGTTTTCTACAGCAACATGGACGGGTGTGAGAAGTTTGAAATCTCTGAGAACAGCGTAAACAAGGGCACGGAGCAGATCGGGCCGGAATGCTTCGAGTTGCTCAAAGTGTTGGGAAAAGGCGGCTACGGAAAGGTGAGGCTTCCCGCTCCTGAACATTAGTATGTGAAAATCCTCCACGCACATTTTAGTTCTTGTCAGTTCACGTTTCTGAATAGGTCTTAGTGAGGTTCAGAGATTCGGTTCTTCTTTTAAAAGCTCTGAGCTGACGGGTATTTATCCGTCGGCAGTACCTGTTGGGTGGAATATGCTGAGACACGCTTCAGTGTCTGTTTCCTTGTTGTTTTTCAGCTGTTCAGTCCCACTTTAGCAAGATTTTACTGTATGTTAAAAATGTTTGGATCTTTTAACCATTAGAGCATTATTCATGGCTCCTGAATAAAAAAATCAATAATTCAAGCTCAAACTAGAAACATTTCTTTATATCTTTTTTTAAATAATTCAGAAGTGGAAAGGAGTAGCGTGCGCTTGCATTCAGCCCCGTCTGCTCTGATGTCCCTGAGTAAAGTCCAGCGTGAAGAGTTGCCTTCAGAGGTCCCCTAATTAGTAACAGAGTGTGTGATATAACCTCAGTGTAAATGCAGCCGTTCTGTTTCGGGCCTCAGAGCTTTGTTTGCTGAACAAACAGCATCCTGACGACACGGCAGACGGCTCGGGGAGAAAGGTGTGGAGACGTTTACAGCAGGATTGGGGTGAAAAGCTTCAGTGTTCAGTCCACCATGCACAAGTCCTGGTTGCTGTTTTCTCCAGAGCCTGTAGGGGACCCAGCAGACGTGGTGGTGGCATCGTCACGCTGTAGGAAAACTTTTCTTTAGCAGAGGCAAGGAAGTTGGTCAGAGTTGGTGGGTCGACGGATGGAGCTAGATGGGAGACGACTCTGGAAAAAACCAGTTAGAGACTGAGGCGGGGGTTTTCCCTTCAAGCAGGACTATGACCTTAAAGATACAGCTGGAGCTTCAGTTGATTAGTTTAAATCAAGTGGAGAGATACTTTTGGTAAGAAAAGCTCTGAGCGGTTACTGCGTCCCAGATTTAAGGGAACCTTTCTGCTTAGCAGCTTAGTGCAAATACCCTGTTTGTCTTGAATAAGTCGAATTATTCTTGGATCGTTATAGCTACTTTTAATAAACTTTTCTTATTGTAGGTTGCGGCTAGAAGTTAAGAATCTTTGCCAGTTGAAAACGTATTTGTTTTTAGTTGTTTTCCTTATTCGTGCCGTTTGATTCCAGGTCCTCAGCAGGCACTGATGGCAGCCAGACCCGTTAAATGGACCAGCGGCGTTCCTGTTGTCATGTCTTACTTTTTCATTAGTAGGACATGCTCATTATTAACGGCAGCTCACATTACCCACAGCTATTACATCAGCAGGGAAGGTTATCTGCTGGCGGCAAGTCCTAAATATAGCCGATGTAACGCTTGGTTGTGTTCAAGTCATTGTGGTAAATCCAGGGGAAAAAAGTCTGAAGGGCAAAACACGGCGCCGGCACACGCCAAGCGCCACGCCAGCCGCCTCTAGGTCTCTCAGGTGCGTTTCCCAGCGCCCTCTCAGGTGCACAACGTCGTCCTGCCAGTAAAACCTGATTGATTGCAGTTCCAGTTTGGCTCTTTGAGGAATTAAACCAGCTGGCTGTGCTTTGCTCAAGAGACCGACGTACAAAACACGTCTCTCTGTCACCACACGGTGCAACTCTGCCCCCTGCTGACATAAAGCAGCGCCCACAGGGCTTGTGAAAGCGCGAAACGTTTAGAAATGTAGCACACCGTAGAAGCAGGAAGCCCTTGCCGCTTTCAAGGCGGCTGGGTTACCGGCGTCCGGTCCTGCTTTTAGTTACTGGATGAGAAAAATAAAGAATTAAAGCAGCTCTGATGTGCTGTAGTGCTACATCACTGGAGTGTGTCCGGCTTCCCACTGACTGGCGCTTACTCCGGTCCAACTTTTTCCAGGTCTTTCAGGTGCGGAAGGTGATAGGCGCTGCCTCTGGGAAAATATTCGCCATGAAGGTCTTGAAGAAGGTCAGTGGATCTACTTTGTATTTCTCCATTTCTCGGTGTACGTGTGCAGAGCTGATATGTGCTAGGAGAGGGTGAAAGTGGATGGCGTGTAATCCTCAGGTAAGCAGACCAAGGAGGGGCTTCTTTAACGTGTAGTGTCTTTAACGTAACGTGTAGTTGGCCCACCGATTTCATGGAAAAAAATGAGGGTTTCATGTTCCATAAGAGCCTTTCTCTGGTAACAAGCCGGCTCATTCAGCCATGAATCCAGAAAAAAACATCAGGAAATTCAGAACAGCTCCTTCTTTGCAGCTCTGCCCTTCACTTTGGTTAATTTAAAGATTAAGGTTGGGATTAATGCTGCTGTTTATTGACATTATGAGCTTTCTCAAGCTTTTTCCTCATCATTTGGCTGAATAAAGCCGACACAATTCTCTGTTTGCCTTCCTTTTCCTAGGCCATGATTGTGCGCAATGCAAAGGACACGGCCCACACCAAAGCCGAGAGGAACATTTTGGAGGAGGTGAAGCATCCCTTCATCGTGGACCTCATCTATGCCTTCCAGACCGGAGGAAAGCTCTACCTGATCCTGGAGTATCTGAGCGGTACGCATGGACATGAACCGCAGTGCATTACACTCAATGTTCTGGGATCATCATCTCTAAAAACCACTGGCTAAGTTTTCCGGCGTAATATCCCTGTAAAGTTCTGGTCTCCTTTCCCGTCTGTGGCGACTGCAGGCGGAGAGCTCTTCATGCAGCTAGAAAGAGAGGGAATCTTCATGGAAGACACGGCATGGTGAGTACGCCTCTCTACACAGCCCTGGTAGAAAGCACTGTTTTTAAATTAAAAAAAAAATGCATGAACTACATGATACACGTCGTGTATGAGTTAGGCTAAAACACATTTATTAGAAGAAAAACATCTGAAAATAATCAAACAAAAAGCAGCAACAGTGTTAACCTCGCCTGCAAAGCTGAACTCGAGAATCCATCTCGTCCCGCTCCCGTCTCGACCGTTCGCGACTGAACCAAGAGCGGTTCGGGCCAATGGCGTCGCAGTATTATGGCTTAAGGCGGGACATGCAGCTGTGAGGAAAGCCACAGCTGCCGAGGCCACGGTTGAACCAACACAGGCACAGCAATCCACCAGCAAAATCAACGTGAAGGACATCTAAACCTTCCTGTGAAAGGCCTGCATTGGCAGCCCCTAAAAGGATAGACGTCACACGCTTTGCCTACTTTACCAGTTCCTGTCATGACCGACGTGTTTTTTGGTGTCGTCGACAGCTTCTATCTGGCGGAGATCTCCATGGCGTTGGGCCATCTGCACCAGAAAGGAATCATCTACAGAGACTTAAAGCCTGAGAACATCATGCTCAACAACAACGGTACACCAAGCTTTCCACACTCAGCTGTCCTCTATTACCGTGTGCTGGGGGACTCAGTCAGGGGCGGACAGCTGCCGGTACTGTTACGGTCACAAGCTGTGGCAGAGAGACAAAATATTTAAAAACTATACCTATTATGTCAGCTAAAACGTTCTTAGGTTTCAGATGTTAATGCATCAGATTTATCTGAGCGCCCAACAGTTACTGGGCCGGTCATTTTCTTTCTTCAGAACTAAATTCCAACGTGTGGTGACCTCTTCATACCTTGTTAGTGCTTTGGGTGGATCACAGTTCACAACGAGTGGCTACTGCTCATCAACCCACCGAGCTCAGCTCCCTGGCCACATCCTCAAAGTCTCAATGCCACATTGACGCGAAGCGATTGGTCAATGGTCCTGGAAAATGCGCCGCTCACCTCCAAATCAGAAGCTGCCCCAGGAGTAAAGGAGCACCAGTCTGCTGTCAGTTCCTTGTACCTCTGGCACAGCTGCTCTCCGCCATCTTCCTCGTGAACAGAGGAAGCTTCTTGTCGAATGTCTTCCCCTCATGTTTGCAGATGCATGTTTGGAGTAAGCTCTGCACTGGTGGCAACAGCGCTCCATACGTGGAGGCGGTCCAGGAGGTTCTAAACAGAGGAGCATCGATCCAGTTTTTTCCAATCCGATACCTGACCAGATCGCTGTAACTGTATAGCTGTGTACGATAATAAAAAGGAAATGACTGGATCAGAATGCTGGTTCAGCTCTGTCTTCTTAGCAGATTCTCCCCCCGACTATCTGGAAACCTGGTCTTTAAGGTGTTAAGTCCTTAATAGCAGCTCTCTGCCATTTTACACATTTCTAACTAGGGCTGGACGATATAGAAAAAAAGCACATCAATAAAATAGAAATCATATTAGATAGATATAGATAATTATCAACAAATTCAAAACATTTTAGGTGCAGTCCTGGCCATTTTATGTACACACAATCACTGAATTCAAACTCAACCCTTTATTCAACCAACTTTTTACCAAAACTACAAGTATATAAAAAATGAAACCCTTTGAAGGGGGCGGAGCTTGATGGGTGGAGCACTCCTGGGTCCGTTTGGAGGTTGGGAGGATGTAAAGACTGTAAGGTTAATATTACAGTCTTTACATCCTCCAAACCTCCAAACAGACTCAGAGTGCTCCACCCATCAAGCTCCGCCCCCTTCAAAGGGTTTCATCATACATGACAGGCTAGAATGCAGAAGGAAGGATAACTGCTATTCTATTGAACTTTTTATCGACTCTTTTTTTTTTTCATCGATATACGTCTATCGATCAATAAATATTGTTATTAAATTATGGTCCAACCCTATTTCTCACAGCTGCACGCGTTCCTTTGGAGGCAAACAGTCGTAACACGGGAAGACGACCACTTCAAGCACAAACTCACTTGTTTTATACCAACCACTTCACTACTAGATAGAAAACACTTTAAACTATTCCCGACAAAAAAACTGAAGATGCAAAATAGGAAAAGACAGCATTTGTGTCGCTGCCATGGCTGTGCACACTCTTCTACCTGACATTAAGGAGGAACCTGATCTCAGGCAGTTCAGAGTGCAGGTAACTCTGAGAGCTCTGGTCCTCCAGTTGCCTCCCTCCTCATATGTTAACTTTGTACTAAAATGATGGGTAGATTCTTTGGGTCCAGTTGCCTTTAAAACAATCTTCTTCTGCTTTGTAGGACACGTGAAGCTGACAGACTTTGGTTTGTGCAAAGAGTCCATCCACGACGGAACGTACACCCACACTTTCTGTGGAACCATTGAATACATGTATGGCCCGCTATCATCCCACAGGCTTGTAGATGAATATTACGGCATATGACTGACGTTTAGCGCCTGCTGTGTCCTCCTCCCTTCCCCAGGGCTCCAGAGATCCTCATGAGGAGCGGACACAACCGAGCTGTGGACTGGTGGAGCCTTGGAGCGCTCATGTACGACATGCTGACCGGAGCAGTAAGTCCCAACCGGTAGCTTCTGTAGCTCAGCTGGCGATGTAACAAAGCCAAGAAGTAAGGCCGAGTCTGAGTTTCTGACCAACTTTTCTCTGTAAGCCTCCATTTACAGGCGAAAACAGAAAGAAGACGATTGATAAAATCCTGAAATGCAAACTCAGCCTTCCACCTTACCTCACACAAGAAGCCAGGGACCTCCTGAAAAAGGTACGCCGCTAGAAGGCTTCATCCTAGGTGGTCTGGAGAACCCTGGGGATGTTTTCTTTAAATATAAAAGGATGGAATAAGAAAATGGACATTTATATCTCCAGAATTTATTCCCTTAATTTCCGTCTGGAAAACCCTGTTTGAACCCTCCTTTTAATAAAAACAAACCGAATAATGCTGAGAAATACTCTCCAAACTGTTTCCTTTACAGCTGCTGAGACGAAGTGCCTCATCACGACTCGGAGGGGGATCCGGTGACTCCGCTGAGGTCCAGGTAAACGCACCCATCTGCTTCGCTTCCTCAAGGTCAACATACTGGCCCCTGCTGGAACTGAAGGAAGGGGGAAAAGTCAACTTGTTAGTAAAGTTAAAAATGGTGACTGTTCCTTGCAGGCCCACCCATTCTTCCGGTTCATAAACTGGGACGATCTCCTCGCTCGCAAAGTAGAGCCTCCCTTCAAACCGTTTCTGGTGAGTTGCTTCAGCGTAGAGACTTCCTGTGGCCTGTCGGCACTCCTCCTACACACACAACATGTAAAAGTAGTTAAAATGACCCACAATGCAACACTTTTTTTACAACTTGCCTTTTACTGATAAGAGTTGGGCCACCAGAAGCTTTACGGACGTTCTTACAAGTGATGTCCTTTAATCGGGCGATGCGGTCTGGTTAAACCCAGCGGGGTCATCCCAGCTCATGCTAGCTTCCCATTTCTCTCGCTGTTTCCCAGAGTTCAATGGGGATGTTTTTTTTATTTGCCAGATGACTAACGCATCGGCTTCTTCTTTCGGCAGCAATCGGCTGACGACGTCAGTCAGTTTGACTCCAAGTTCACCAGCCAGACTCCAGTGGACAGCCCCGACGACTCCACGCTCAGCGAAAGCGCCAACCAAGTCTTCCTGGTGAGAACGCAGCACCGCGCAGAGCAGCAAGCCGTCAGCCCCGGGGCTTTGCTTTGGCATCATCACGTGCGTCGTCGCTCAGGGCGTAATTATGGGGCGTCGCAGCAGGAAGTGAGCGAAGACGTCTGGTGTTTTGTGCACCCACCATGCTCCGTGTTCGGTGAAAAGTGGACATGCAGCGATCAGAATTTTGAGGTCTGACTTCCATAAAGCTTTGACCTGCTGATAGAGATTTTAGCTACAGGGTGTATGCAGTGACGCCACGTAAACTACCCATCAGCCATCTTGAAAGGTAAACGTGCCGGGAAGCCAAAAGTCCACATCTACCAAGCCTGCTTAAAACCATACAACTGCCAGCTAACTAGGGCTGGGCGATATAGAAAAAAAGCATATCGATAAAATACAAATCATGTTGACAAATTCAAAACAGATGTTTTAAGTGCAGCCCTGGCCATTTTATGCTGTTGCTTAGCAACTTATATTTATATACAGAGCACACAAACACTGAATTTAAACTCAACTCTATTCAACAACTTTTTAACAAAACTACAAGTTTTTAAAAAAGAAAAAAAGAACCTGTGCTCTCTAAACTCTTTGAAGGGGGCGGAGCTTAGTGACAGAGCGTTCCAGGGTCTGTGTTTGTGATTGGTTGGGAGGATGTAATGACTGTAATATTAACCTACATGATAGGCTAGAATGGAAAAGGAAGGAAAACTGTTCTATTGAACTTTTTACTGACCCCTATTTTCTATCATCGATATACGTCTATGGATCGATGTATATTGTTATTCAATTATGGTCCAGCCCCACAGCTAATGTCTAATTTTTGTTTCATTTATGTTCACTGGCAGTTTTATGTTTAGTAAAGATGTCTGTGGTTGGCTTAGAGCCAGATCTAGTCCAAGCTAGGTGACCTAGATGGTGATGTCCAAAGAACCGACAAACCACTTTCATATCAGGCTAACCTGATATGAAGCAGATGAGAACGGGGTTTTACCATCTAGTCACCCTAACCCTCCTGTGCTTTTCTTTAATGATAAGCAATTTATTTTTTTATTATTGGTAATGGTGGCATGTGAGAGAAACACGGACTGATTCCCTGACAGGACAGAGCAAGCTTAAAGTGGTCTGACTCCAGTCGACAGCCAGCTCCAGGAAAAAAAAAAAGTTTAAAGTTATGGCATTTCAGATTTGAAATGCTTTGTATTTTAGAAGAGATGCAACGTTTTTGCTGATGGCTGCAGAAAAAGAAACAAACAAACCATGCATCCAACACGACGCCCCCTGAGCCGTTGGGTTCCCTGACAAACGCCTCGCTGCATGGGGCTTTCCTAGCTGCTGTCTTCCTTTTATTGCGGCCGTGCAGAAATCTTGTTTTTACCGTGCAAAAGCACTGGGCCAACGCCTCCTTCAGTTTTACAGTAAACGTAACTGGATAGGTTTAATGTTGTTTTTTTTAATCAATGTTATTTGACCAGCCACTTATAGTGGAATAAATGACACATTTCCTTCAGGAATCTTGAACTTGATGTTGCTGATTGGGCGTTTTTTAATACCAAACTGTGAACGTTTTGGTTTGCAGGGGTTCTGTAGGTAGGCGGACAAAATTAGAGCAGCTCTGTCCGTCACACGTCTCCCGTTTCCCTCTCACCGAGCAGGTCTTACGAGAATCTCTTAATGCCTCCCATGTGTTTAACCGGCCCCCAGTTTTCCTGGAAGCGCCTCTCCCTCTTCCACCACATCGCATGTTACCGTTTACTCAGCGTTTCATTGCTCATCATCAGCTGTGGCTTGTTTTTGGAAAATCTGCTCTGTTGAAGAGGTGGCACTCAGATGTCTCCCCCCCCCCCCCCCCTTCCCCCCCTCTGCCCCAGGGTTTCACATATGTAGCCCCGTCTGTGCTTGAAAACCTGAAGGAGAAGTTCTCTTTCGAGCCCAAGATCCGCTCTCCGCGGAAGTTCCCTGGAAGCCCAAGGACACCTGTGAGGTAAGCGTGGCGTTTTCGTCTCGGGTTCTGCTGAATCGTCTCGGTCATCGGCTGCTTTTTCCAAAACAAGTCTCCCCCTCACGGATGACTCATGTGCTGACCGTGTGAATGCAGCTTTTGCTCAGTTCAGTGGTCCGTCAGCTGGAAGTTTGGCTGAACCAAAGTCTTCTTCTAAAGCTGCTCTCTTTAGCAGCTGTTACCAAAATGTTTCTCTAGCCTTCCTGTCGTGAGCTGACGGTTGTCCCTTTCGGGTCGTAGCCACCAACCCCTCAGAGTGGATCACTTTGTCCCGTCTCATCTGGCATTTTCATGCGTCCACATCTCGGGTCCTGTGTGCTTTCGTCCCGTTGAGATCGCAGAAGCGAAGCTTCCAACCGGCAGCGTCCAGAAGGCTGTTTTCTTCATGTAGGCTTTTCAAATCCAGCCAGGGCTTTAACTGGGAACAAATGTGATCTGCCTCCCATGATGTGTGAGGATTAATCAGTCAATCGTGAGGTGCAGGAATGAAATGACACCCAGGCTGAGAGCGTTTGAACCTGGACGACACTTTTAGGAATAGGAGCTAACAATGTGTTTCTCCATACTGTGTGTCAAAACGAGGAAGGGGCGTGTTCACACCTAGCTGTTCTCCAGCATGGCGCACGGCACGGGCTTCATGAGATCCAACCTTCCCGAATTTCCAATAAATAGCTTAGACCGACCGCCTTCCCCAGATTCTAGATGCACGGCGGCCATATTTGATCCAAACCATGGGGTGGCTGGGTGACCACCAACTTTCCCAGACTGAATCCAGTTCTTGTTGCATTTCACGCGGATCATTTAGAAAATCCGACGTAATGTTTTAGGGGGAAAAAACCAAGAAGTTACGGATATTTTCCGTTTTCTTCCCCCCCGTGATATTGATCGCTTGTGTCTGACCTGTCGTTCCACAGTCCGGTGAAGTTTGCAGGAGGAGACTGCTGGCCCCGTGGACCCCCGCTGACTGACACCCCACCCCTGCTCTCCCCCAGCAGCTCCATAGATCAGCCCATGGAGGTGTCAGCGATGGAGCAAATGGACACAAGTAGCGGCTTCACCACGGAGACGTCCGCTCCTCTTCCTATCAGGCACCCCTCGGGCCTCCACGCCGGGCCCTACAAGAAGCAGGCGTACCCCATGAACTCCAGGCGGCCTGAGCACCTGCGAATGAACCTATGACACTCGGCTTACCTGTGAACTCCTCTCTTTGCTTTTTTTTTTCCAGTTTATTTTAAAAAGTTTGTGAAACTTTGACCAATTTGACGCTGATCACCAGCTCTTCCAGCAGCGCCTTCTCCTCTTAGGCCGCCAAAGTCTGCCCAGCATGGCCTCCTCACTGGTTTGTATACAGCGGGGGGAAACCATTCAGCTTTTGGCCTGGGGGGAGGTGGGGGGGGTTGAACTTAGCTGGCATTATATGATTTTACTGGTGCTCTTTTAACTCCAGATCTGCGCTGTTTTTCCTACTGCGTTTAGGAGTTCTTGTCTCGGCGTGGAGAGATTGTTTCTCCTTTAAAATGCCTTTTCCAGGCTGCTCCTGTGATCAAAAGACCAGCTTTCAGGTCAGATTTGAAGCTAGCAACCTTTTATCCGATGGGACCGATTCTCACTTCCCTTTTGTGTTTGGGTCGGAGCGAGTCGGCGGAGCGTGCCCAGCGGTAATTTCATCGACGTAAAGAGACCGTGGTGACCAAAAGGCTGGCGCTGCTCGTGCCGGGGAATGTTGGCTGTCGGACCTCTCTCCACAAGCTCTGCTCAGCAGCTTTGTTTTGAATGTAAACGCACCCCCCCCCCCCCAACCCCGCCCCGCCCCGCCCAAAATCACACATGCCGTGTCATCGGCGCTGGAGACCAAAATGTTTGACGACCCCAGATGCTCTGATCCGGTGTGGGGTCGCTGCCTCTCGCTGATCCAGGCTGCGTTTGTGTCTTCGTTGTTTTTGGCTGTTCTTTTTGTGCAGAATCAGCAGTTTCAGTGTTAAAGGGAGGACTTACAGTAGCAGACCATTGACTGATGAGCTTTGTTGTAATGACTGTGGATCTAAGCCATTTGACCCCCCTGAGTCAATATATATATATATATATATATATATATATATATATATATATATATATATATATATATATATATATATATATATATATATATATATATATATAAAATGGACCACATGGTTGGAGACAGATTCCCATGTCTGGCAGAGTCCAAATGTTGGGGAATCTCCTAAATGGGCCAAAAAAAGAACCGTTTCAATTATCCTGCTGCGTTGTTTCTGGGAACAGAAGACAGCTGAAGAGTCATCAGGTATCAGTCCTGTTGAATGTTTGATCTGTATTTTGATCATACTGACACTGTTTTACTTGTTAATGCTTGAGGTTCTGTTTTTTTTATTACCCCTATTTGCATTATTGATGGTTTTGTAAGCCGTGATCAGGGCTGTAAAAATGGATCACCGTTGGACTGAACTGACTTTTTTTCCTTGCTATGATTCCTGTACTCCAACTCTTACTGAAGATCAGTCACTCCTCTTAGTTCCTTTTTTTAATTTATTTCAGCTGCCGTTTTGCTTCCACTGCATTGGGCACTCTATGCAAAATGATGTATTTATATTGTAGTATTAAGAGCTACAGAATGTCGGGGTCTTCTTCTCACAGTAAAGATGTACAGTGTCATTTTATTTCCACTCGACTCCTCTACCAACCTCTGACGGAGCGTGTATTTGGAATTGGCTTAAATGTCTTAGAAGTATTTTTGTGCAACATTATCACCCCCATGAGGGGATGGTTTTTTTTTTTTTTTTTAGACTGATTATTGCAGAGGAATAAAGAACAATGGGAGTGGCATTGTGCCTTTTAGTTACGGTGTACATGGTGGATGTACAATTAGCTGGAAATGGAAGCGTTTCTGGAATTAAACCTCAAGGTTCTTTGAGTTTACCACATTATTCTGAAATGTTCTGAGCGGTATCAGCTGTTTGACTCTCCGGACACCGGCAGAGCGGCTCAACTAAAACCGGTAGTCGTTGGCTGCTCAGATCTGCCCACAGCGGTGTCCCAGGATTAAAAAAACGTGTCGTCCAGCAGACTTCAGGAGGGAGAACGTCCGTCACCGGTGGGCATGGAGCAGAGTTTCTTGTTGCATTCCCCCTTTGAAGGGGCAAATCTAGGAATGGAAATATGTGTCATGTACATAATGAAATCAAAAATAAAGATAATGGTTGTTTGTAATCCCTGGTGTTGCTGTGGAATACTTTGCACATGGACATAGACAATATAAAATAGCAGGGTTTTTGATTAAAAAAAACAAACGTTAATGTGACAAAAAGCTGTATAACTTAGTTGGACAAAGAATAACTTAATGTGGTTGCATGAGCGGGCATGGCTTTTAAGACGTAGTTGAATTACTTCCTAGATTTTATTGCAGCAATCAGACTGAGTCCTGACTTGTTCCAAGGTTCAAAAATGCTCCCAATCTGGCAGAGAGTGCTGGCAACTTTTCACAGCCCGGTTTGGATCATCTCAGATTTGCAGTCAGATTCAGGCCTGGATAATAGGCACTGCTTCCAACTGACACACACCCCCAAGCATGATACTTCCACCACCATGCTTTACCGCGTAGTTGTTTTGGGTCTAACATACCTGGGGGATGCCAAGCCTGAAACCAAGGCTTCAGGCTTGGCATCCTAGTGTACAACCTGCACATAAGAAGAATGTGGGAGATTGTCTCATGTAGTACACAAGCAGAAGTTGGCAGAAATCCCTGCAGCTCCTTTACTGTTAACCATGCTGCCTCCATCCTGACCAGTCTTGGTAACATCAATGTTTTATCCTATGTTCTCTGCTTGATTGGGACTGTGGTCTGTGATGCATCTTAGAACCTGGTTTGTACCCTACTGACTGATGGCGATTGACAGGGAGATCTCTGCAGACCATGGATTTAGTTATGAGACTAAACATGACTAAGAAATGGCAGAAGAGGTCCTTTAAGCTGCAGGTGCGTACCCACCGCTACTTAACGCGACTGAATGTGACGATTAAATCTGCCCACCTAGACCTCCAGTTTGTAGAGGGTGGGTGCACTTAGCCAGCCACATTGTTTTCTGGATGATTCAGGTTATATGTAACATTAAAGGTGGAACAAGTCCTAAAATGATGTCTTTTCCTCACATTACAAAAACGAGACGTTTGATTAGGGCTGAGTACGCCGTTTATAACCACCATAAACTAGAGCTGTACGATTTTGCCAAAAATCTAAATTGTGATATACTTCAACCATAATTGCAATTTAATTTTGACTTTTCTCTGCATTAACCACAAGCAACA
Organism: Fundulus diaphanus; assembly: GCA_037039145.1. Classification (NCBI taxonomy): domain Eukaryota; kingdom Metazoa; phylum Chordata; class Actinopteri; order Cyprinodontiformes; family Fundulidae; genus Fundulus; species Fundulus diaphanus. The sequence continues at coordinate 4,010,464 of CM073136.1, forward strand.
AAAATGGCCTGTAGATAAAGATATCTGTAAACAAGGACTATTTAAAACAAGAAATGCAACTGTTTTTTTTATTAATCAGAATATTATTAGTCAAGAGAAAAGCTTTGTGAGTTGGACATCAATCCTTGTTGAACATAAAGTGCAACCACCAAACACGTCTATGCATTAAACAGTTTGACCAGCACTTAATGCTATGGTGAGATTCCTGAAGGTTTCTGGTAAAACAGTATGATTATATAAAGTCTAAAACAAATAAAATTAGATTATCTCACTGCTGCTACTCTCTTCCCTTCCATGTGGAGGCAAACCCACTTTAAACATATTACTGACACCTAAAGCACGCATCTTATCCATTAATTGTTACAAAGCCAAAATTTGCAGACCACTGCGTTTTTTAAATTGTGATTATATTGCAAATGCGATTAATTGTGCAGCCTTACCATGAGCACAATGTTCCCACTTTAAAGTGTTTACTCTTAGCTGTTCATTAGGGAAATTCATCCCCGTTTGCAACATAACGATAAGTCAGATCTCAACAATAATTCAAATGTAAATCTTTATTCAGATAGTTGATGAATAAAATGGAAATTATTTTAATACATAAAATAGATCCCAATCTTTGGTCTTTACAAAACAGTGAAGTCACCCGAATAGAAAAATAATTTATGTGTAAATGAATCTCAGTTGATTTTTTTAATGAGACATGAAAAAGAAGGAAAAAAAACTAAGAATGTAGCACTCTAGAGCAGAAGTACACCACTTTTTAAGTTTATCAGAAAAGTGCACCAACAATAGAGACTGCTGGCTGAAAACCACAAATTTGTTCGAGTTTGAAATACTTGATGCAATTCTCCTCATATCCCAAAACTATGGCAGCAGAGCAATTTTAGCCCCACCTGGAAGGTTTATATTGCCATAAAAAAGGTAAAAAAAAAAGTGATTCTACTCAAAAGGAAACAAAGTGGAAATGAAAAAATACTTTAGGACACATGTCAGATTTCCCTGGAAGAGGAGATGACCTGGTAGAGAAACATGCAAGCTGTGACACTCATGTCCTCAGTGACTCTGGCTCTCAGGAAGCCTAGCCCTTAGCAGTCTACTGCAAACGTCTATAGCAACAAACGCTGGTGGAGTTTAAGAAGGAAAGAGAAAACTTGGATTCCATACAAAGTAATACCGCTGTCCCACATGCACACAGTCAGCGTACGGGCCTCATGAATCAGTAGATCTGCAGGTGTGGAGATGTCGCTCCATCCCTCCATTTGTACACCTTGTCTGTGATGACTGTGCGGCAGAGGGGGCAGCTCTTCTCCCGGTTAAACCACAGGGCGATGCACTCGTCACAGAATACGTGCTGCACAGCAGAGGAGGTAACGCAGGTTAGCACGATCTGCACGTGTAGCGCTTTAGAAACATTTTCTACACGCTTCCTGGCACATAAAGCTGCACCAGGCCTTGAAAAGTGCCTGACTATATGACAGTTTGGCTTTCCGTACCAACAGACTAATCACCAGAAAATAAAATGTTTTTTTTTTCTGCATACATCATTTGAGGGCTTTAAATAGTATCTTTAGCTAATCAAGATATTAGCGTACGTTTTGATTTATTACATGTACCAAACTGATGTTTCCAAGGTAACGCTTCAGACAGCTATACACGCCTACCTCACAAGTTGGCATGACATACTTTGACATAATTCTCCGATGTTATTTCATCATAGTTACAAGACCATACGGTTTTGAGAGATCCAAGTCATGAAACGGATTTAAATGACGTTTTCTCAGGTGAAACAAATCATGAGCTGACAGAGATCCTGTATGCAGCTAGGAGGCCAACTAGTGGCATCTTTTCTTTACCTGGCAGATTAGCACCCGAGGCACTCGGTACTCTCCCTGGCAGATGGGACATACGTCTCCAGCCTCGCTGCACTGAGCTCTCGTTGCTGCCGAGCCCGTATGCTGAAACCACATTGGAAATAGAAAAGCATCCGTGAGCTTAGAGGCCCCGACTGTTGCGGCTTAAGTAAGGAAAGATGTTTGTTCACCGCTGACCTCGCCCGCTAGAAATAGCCTCACAGTTTTCAGCAAAGTCGCCCGCTGGTTGTACAATCCTAAGAGCTAAAAAACACAAAGTTATTAAACGATAACTGTGGACGTTTGCAACACTTTTGAATCAAACATCCAGGCTACGTTTGCAGGCTCTCACCTTCAGCATGAGGTAGCATAAAGCCAACAGGACCCCGAGGGTGAGCCCGGGGGCCCCGTCGGACTCCTGGTAGGTAACCAGGTAGCGAAACCACAGTGGAACAGGTGCTATAGTTTGGTGGACTTGACCTAGCTCCTCGGTCACCATCAGCCACCGACCCTGTACACATAAACAAGCCTTAGACACGGCCGGTTCCCATTAACGAGTGTGGCATCCGTTCTCCAAGAACTCTGCCAGCCATACCTGGGTTCTGTAGGTCACCAGCGAGGACGGCACCAGCAGGATAAGGCACTTTATCCCCATAAAGAGGAACTTTATTATGAAGTTTGTGATGCCGACTGCCCAAAGAATCTCCCAGAAACCCAGAGGCTCGATGGTCGGGCTGAAGAAGATGAGTCTAGAGGGAAATGGATGTTACGCAGTATAATGATGTAGCCCCAACCCTTACTGGGACTCTCTGCATGCTTCTACAAAAACCTTCAGCGTTTGAGGCGAGCAACACTCACAAAGCCTTGCAAAAGCACTTTTTCCGCTAGTATCATTTTTCTTGTTCTTCGCTGTTACCACGTTTATCACATAAACATAAAAATTGTTGTTGCTGTGACCTGAAAGAGTCCAAGGAATCTGAATACTTTAACATGCCGCGCAACTCTAATGTTGCTTTTACAGATACAACTTCAGCATAAAAATACAGATAACCACCTCCTCTTAGTTGTGTTATTTTGTTGATCGCCTTTACGCATTAAAAGGGACGATTTCCCGGCATGGACTATGTGCGATCCTACGGTAAAGTCTTTCACACAGAATGTACTCGAAAAGCAGTTTTAATAACGAAAACGTGAAACAAGTAAGCCTTACGAGTGGTAAAGTGTCTCTGAGAGAAAGGTGTAGTACAGCAGGAGGGCGGAGGAGACGAGGAAGACTAGCAGCCATATGCACTGCAGCTTCGAGTGACGATCCTAAGGGCGCACACATGGGGGGGGGGGGGGGGAGAAAACGTGGGTTTTAACGGATCCTGAACGTAGGTGCTGATAAAGGCACCGCACTAGAGCTCAAACAACCAACGCTGGAGCTCACCTGCAGAAAAACTTGGGTTTGGATGTTTTTATTCACATATAGAAAAGTTGTCAGGAGGCCCACGCCAACCGCTAAACCTGGGGGGGGGGGGGACAAAAAAAGAGGAGAAAGCTCACAGGTTGACCTCTGCTCGCCACCCAGCATCACAGTGACGTCAGTAAAAGGCATCCTCACCCAGAGCATGCTGGATGACCAGCTTAGCGCACAGGATGACCAGGAAGGGAAGACTCTTCTGGGCCCATCGGAACAAGCAGCGAAGCTCGGTCAGGGAGGCGCCGGCCTCCCCGGCATCCGCGTCAGACGGCGGCGGCTCGGCCTCTGAAGTGGAGTGGAGCTGTGTCCGGCCGTGGGAGTGGGAGTGAGAGTGGGTGTGCGAGTGAGAGTTGACCCTCGACCTCTTGGACGACGCGCCTCCATTGGGGTCTCCAGAAGCCCCACTCATGGATACCCTCACCTCCCCGCTGTCAGTGCTGGAAGCAGCGGCGGCGGCAGTGACCGGAGCCCCGGCCAGCAGCTCTGCTTGCAGATCCAAGGACAGACCATTCCCTGCAGGAACAGCCCGGTCACCTGGGTTAGGCTGCATCACAGCAGGAGACTCCCTCAGTTTCACGGCTCTTCCAGACTCACTCCTGGAAGGGAAAACACCGCCTGTCAGACAGGGCTGGACCTCATGATGGTTGTTAGGGCATGTCTACACACAACACTATTTAACATTTAGACTTTTTAGGGCCACTCAACCGTGTTTTATAAGACTAAAGAGGACTAAACCCGACCCAACTCTACGCATGTTTTCATTGTTAGCGTCTATTAACGCTAGCAGCTAATTCAAACAGATGCTTTCCACCGAGCAGCCCATTAGAAACTCGCTGACAGAGACAGCTCACCCAGGAAACAACTTCCTGAGCCCGGCTAGCTGCTAGCAGCTAACAGCTGTTTCCCGTCAGTCCACGGCGGCTCATAAAGCTCCGGCTCACCTGTCATTCTGAAGCCGGAGTTTCATGGCGACCTCCTGGCCGCCATCTAGAGCCGAACCCGAGTGTTCAAACGAGAAGAACGCAAGCCTCAACGAAAAAAAGGGCAAAACTGAGCTACTAGCTTCTAGGCTAAGTGGTTTATGCGAGACATTTTGACGACCTTTGACGTCGAAAACGTCACCGACTTCTTTTTTTCGCCTCTTGGTGGAGGTAGAATGTAGCAACACCCCCTCCTGCTGGACTTGTCTCGTAACTACATCACGCGCAGCTTTGTAACAGCCGCAGCCGCTGCAGAGTATGAATGCAGGAAATTGTTCTTCATTTCTTTATATTTACACATATTAAGGTAACTTGCACGTGCCTTAGCTGGGATGTTGCTGCACTACAACGCATGCTGCATATTGTATTATCGTAGGTTATGGAAATATGCCATATACTATTATTGTGCGTTATGTAAATAGGCTGGAGTTTTTTTCTGCTGTCAAATATTTTCTTCCATTTGTTCAATGCTTACTCTGGTATTTATCCTTATCTTCTACTCTTGGTGTTTCTTTACAGCTAACTTTAAGACTAGACCGGGTTGCACATAGACATTATATATTATGGGATATTAGACATTATATTATGGGGATTGCTCTTTTGCGGGACACTAGAGGAATTCTTATTCTTATTCTTATTGGCGGATTGCAAACAACTTAAAGATACATACCGCCACCTACTGGACAAGAATGTGTAGCTCTATGTGTTCCACCTGTTTATTTTTTAATTTAGTATTATGTAAAAATAAAAACAATGCTTTATTAATAACCATAATTTCCCCCCTGTGCCTACTATTCATTTAAAACTCCCTTCTCTCCCTGTTTCCCTAATTGCTTCTCTCTTTCAGCTGCATATTTATAGCAGTTCATCAAAACATGATCCATATTTTCATTTTCTCCACAACCCTGAGATGTATCATTATCCCTTTCCCCAGTATAAATAAAAACTCATTAAAGTAGGCATTACCAACTCACAGGTGATGGTGGCTTTGGTATCCCAATTTCTTATGAACTGTAGCACTGTTTCAAACATCAGTAAATCTGAAGATAAAGAATACAACATATTACTCAGACGTGCCAACATCAGTGGGACATTTAAAAAAAAAACATTATTTATCATTACAACTTTTTGCATTCCAATGAAATGTGATCTCTGCATCTACCCCATCCTTTATGGAGCAGTGGGCTGCCACTGTGCACACAACCTATCTTGCACAACAAGATAGGTTCTTAGAGTTTTCTTATTATTCACAAAGCCACTTTGATGACCCAACCAACTTGGTGTAGACCTTAGATTTGCTGTTCGTGACTTGACCAACATTGCTTCTGAACACTTAGAAAACGGTTGGAGAACCCCTTTTCTGAGGAAATGTTTGGGAGAAAAAAATAATACCATAAATGCCTCCTGGGCCATAGTCATGATGCCTGAGAAAAAAATGTTTTAGGAGGAAAAGCTCCAAGTTACAGTCATGGACTGTTAATCAAAGCAAATCCCACAACAGTCACTGAAATGACTTGAAATGACAAAAGTGATAATAAATAAATCCAGTTGTTTCAGGTTTGAAGGCTGCCTTCTCCAGACGGTATGTTTCAGCTCCTTCTATTAGAAGTTCAATAGGATTTAGATCAGGGCTCATGGGAGGCCACTTCAGAATAGTCATATATACATTTTGGGTGGTTGTAGCTGTGTACTGTGGGTCATTATACTGGTGGAAGGCCCATGACCTACAAATGAGACCAAGCGTTCTGACAATAGGCAGCATATTTCTCCCCAGAATGCCTTGATAATCTTGCAGTTACGTTGAACCTTGCACCGATTTAAGTCACACAGTGCCAGATGCAGCAAAGCAACCCCAGATCATAACCAAGCCTCCTCCATGTTTCACAATAGGGACAGTGTTCTTTTCTTGGTGTGCTTTATTTTTGTGTTCATGAACATGCTGATATGCCTTGCCAAAAATCTCCAAAGTTTTGTGGCTTTATGATATGCATTGTGGAAAATTTTAGGCTTGCATTATATGATTTGCTTTCAACAGTGGTGTCTCCCATGAAGTCCACTTTGGCTCGACAAGTGACAGATGGTACGATTTGACACTAGTGTACTTTGACCTTGGAGGACAGGTCACCTTTAATTTATTTAGAGTTTGTTCTGGGCTCTTTGGTTAACATTTGTATGATCTTTCTCTTCAATCTTTCCTCCATTTTCCTCCTGCAGCCACATCCAGGCAGGTTGGCTACAGTCCTGTGGACCTTAAACTTCTGAATAATATATGAAACTGAAATTGTAGTCACAGGAACATGAAGCTGCTTGGAGAGGGACTTATAGCCTTTAACATTAACATGCTTGTATATAAATTTCCTTCTAATCTTCAGAGACAACTCTCTCCTTCGTTTCCCGTTATCCATGTTCAGTGCGGTCCACGTCACTAAACAGCGCAGTGACGATTTGTAACCCTTTAAATCCATTGACTGATTACAAACTTGAAGACGTGTATAATGCTAACTAGAGGACACACCTCAGTTTAACATGTCCCTATGGTCAACTTATTTTTAATCCATTCTAGGGGTACCATCATTTCTGTTCAGGCCAGTTTATTATTTATTTATTAAATTATTCTTTTGAACCACAATTCAAAAGCAATGTCTGATTTTCATTGGTTAATTATCAGCAAATGTCTATGTGTTATTACTTCTGTCAGTTTCAAGTTATTTCAATGACCATTGTGGGATTTGCTTTGAATAACAGAGGGGTGCCAACAATTTTGTCCATGACTGTATGTTCTTACTAGAACCCTTGTTTGTAAGGCTCTCTTGAAAGGAGTAATAGTTTTTTTTAAGGTTTTTTTATTGAAAAGGTTGAACCATAGGGGCTCTTATTACATGTCCTGACTTTGGAACTTCTGTCCTGGCCCCATGGTCTGCTGTCTTTAATCACTTTGAGCCTGTGACACTCTTTTTTAGAGGATGTGGTGAGGCATCTTAAGCAGTCAGGCTATCCAAGGGGTGTTGTTCTTCCATTACTTTTTTTAAAGAGATATTTTCAAGTATAGCTAAATGTGTTCTTACATTTATAAAATGTGGCCCTTCTTCTGTTGTGGTCCCTGCTGAGCTTAAACACGCAGTATTTCAACCTCTTTTTACGAAGCCCGGTGTTCATCTCTCTGTGTTGCCTGCTAATAGGCTGATTTCTAAGATTGTCATTTGTTTTAAACATTTTAGAGAAGATTGTATGTTGTCGACTAAAATCAATAATGGGTGAAAATGAACTGTATCAACATGAACGTGCTCCCCAGGTTTCTTTACCTGTTTCAATGTATCCCACTTTATCTCCCCAAGTCCTTTTTTAAGTCTATTGATAAGGCTCTGATTTCATTCATATGGAACGGGAAGAGGCCTAGAATACGGTGAGAACTGTTAAAAAGGCCTAAAAACCAAGGTCACTACTACTGGGCCTAAAATTTTCAAAAAATCATGTACTGGCTCCACACTCCCGATGCAGACTGGTGCCACTTTGAAGCTAGATCTTGCATCTCCACTTCTCTCAGAGCCCTGGTCACTTCCAGCCCTCCCCTCCCTTTCTCACAATACACTAACAATCCTATAGTCATAAACACCCTCAAAATATGGTCTCAGCTTAGACGGAGCTTTGGGTTTAAAAACCTTCTCCATCTGGGATAATCACCTTTTCCTCCCAGCTAAGGTAGACTCTGAATTTACTATCTGGCAGAGACGTGGCATTCATCATTTTGAGGACTTGTACATAAATGGTACCTTTGGGAGCTTTGAAGATGTATCACATAAATTTGGCCTCCCTCGGTTTAGCTTATTTCGATATTTCCAAGTCCGCCACTTCCTTCAACATCATGATCCCAGCTTTCCATACATATCATCACCTTCTGGTCTAGATGATCTGTTAAAATCTCCATTTTATTCTAGAAGACTGGTCTCCAGAATCTATGATAGCATATCCTCTTTTAAAAACACAACACTAGATAAGATCAGAGCAGACTGGGTGGATGAGCTGGGGGAGGACTTGGAAAAGGACACTTGGGAGAACGCTTTACTGAGAGTAAACAACAGCACTTTCTGTGCCAAGCTAAACATTATACAATTTAAGGTCCTACATCGCATTCACTATTCCAAAGCAAGACTAGCTAAAATATATCCTAACACAGATGCAAGCTGTGACAGGTGTTGAAACACTCCTGCTGACTTAACACATATGTTCTGGTCATGCGCAGCCCTGGCAACCTACTGGTCCACCATCTTTAAAACGCTGTCAGAAGCATTGAATACTAATCTTCAACCCAACGTAGCTATGGCCATATTTGGTGCCACAGATAAAAGAGATATAACATTAAGGGAAGGCCATAGAAACATAATTGCTTTCACAACGCTGCTTGCACGTAGAAGAATTTTATTGCATTGGAAATCCAAAAATCCACCCAAGGTGTCTTTGTGGTTTAGTGACCTGACACACTTCATACAATTAGAGAAAATAAAATATACTCTAAGGGGGTCCAAGGACAAATTTTTCTCTGTCTGGGGTCCGATATTGACACATTTAGGTAAACTTAAAACTGTGCCCACTTAATGATCCTCTGGCAGCCATCCTGCGTTTGTATCTGTGATTTTGATTGAACCCGTGTGTACCGTGTCTTGTGAGGTGCACAGCCTCAGTGCTGGCGAGCCGAGATATTACGCTCATCCGTGTGTGTGTATATATTTGGATGTATATATGTATGTAGAACTTTTTATTTTATTTTCCTTTTTTTTTTTTAACTGTTCTTTATTTTCGTATTACCTTCAATTATCTACTCCTGCTGGATTGGTGTCCAACATATTCTTGGGACGGGGGGTTAAAATATAAATACGAGTATCGTGCCTCTTGTAATTGAAATTATATAATGTATCACTAATGCTCAATAAAAAAAAGTATAAACAAAAACAATAATGGGTGAAAATTACATTCCGGGAATTTTTGTCTGGTTTTAAAACCCACCATAGCACAGAATGAGCCTTATTAAGTCATTAATTATATCTTTTTGGCATGCCTGTCCAAAAATCGTAGTCATCCGGGTTGCTCATATGTGAGCAGTCAAAATGGACAAAAACTCCTATATAGGTGTTATGTCTTTAAAAAACTGAGTGAACATTATCAACATCTTAAATTGAGACTCATCCTCTGCTATGTCGTGGAGTCTCGCAGGCCACTGTTTTTTTCCCTGCATTTATTGCCTCTAAGTGCCCAACAATTGCCACATCTTACTGCCTTTAAATTAAAGGGCCTTGCTTTCCAAACAAAGCACTATTGATTAGCTTTGAGGATATTAAAGCTTGGCCGGGCCTTAACCTCTTGGATGTTAATTAACAGAAAACAGAGGTGATCGTATTTGGACCACGTGGCCCCTGTTAGTCCACTTGTGTTGATTTGGGACCTCTGACAGCATATTCTATACCAACTGTTACTGATTTGAGTTTTAAGTTACAGTGGTTTTAAATTGAACAGGCACATTATAGCATCATTTAAAGTCAGAATCAGAATCAAGTTTATTGCCAAGTAGGTTTGCACTTACAAGGAATTTGACTTGGTGTTGATGGTGCAGACAAAAAATAAGATAAAATAAAATAAAGTAGATATATAAACAGAAGCTATATACATTCAGTAGACTGTGTGTTAATGTAACGCAGAAGCTTGTAAGTCCTGAACGGGGGAGAGAGGCAGTGTCAAAGGTCACAGGCGGCTCTGGGCCTTGTTGATAAGGCCGGTAGCAGATGGGAAGAAACTGTTCTTGTGGCGTGAGGTTGTGGTCCTGATGGACCGCAGCCTCCTGCCAGAGGGAAGTGACTGAAATAGTCTGTGACTGGGGTGCGAGGGATCAGCTACAATCTTCCTGCACGCCTCAGAGTCCTGGAGGCGTACAGGTCCTGGAGAGATGGAAGATTGCAGCCAATCACCTTCTCTGCAGACCTGATGACACGCTGCAGTCTGCCCTTGTCCTTAGCGGTGGCACCAGCGTACCAGATGGTGATGGAGGAGGTGAGGATGGACTCAATGATGGAGGAGTAGAACTGCACCATCATTGTCCTTGGCAGGTTGAATTTCTTCAGCTGCCTTCTTCAGGAAGTACATCCTCTGCTGGGCTTTCTTGGTGAGGGAGTTGATGTTCAGCTCCCACTTTAGGTCCTGGGAGATGATAGTTCCCAGGAAGCAGAAAGACTCCACAGTGTCAATGGTGGAGTCACAGAGGGTGATGGGGGTAGCTGGGGCTGAGTTCTTCCTGAAGTCCACAACCATCTCCACTGTTTTTACAGCGTTGAGCTCCAGGTTGTTCTCCCTGCACCAGGTCACCAGATGGTCAGCCTCCCACCTGTAGGCGGACTCGTCACCATCAGAGATGAGTCCCATGAGAGTGGTGTCGTCCAGAACTTCAGGAGCTTGACAGACTGATGACTGGAGGTGCAGCTGTTGGTGTACAGGGAGAAGAGCAGAGGAGAAAGAACACAGCCCTGGGGGGAACCAGTGCTGATGAGCTGTGAGTCAGAGTCGTGTTTTCCCAGCTTCACATGCTGCTTCCTGTCAGACAGGAAGTCTGTAATCCACCTGCAGGTGGAGTCGGGCACATTCAGCTGGGAGAGCTTCTCCTGAAGCAGAGCTGGGATGATTGTATTGAAGGCAGAGCTGAAGTCCACAAACAGGATCCTGGCGTAGGTTCCTGCAGAGTCCAGGTGTTGGAGGATGTGGTAAAGGGCCAGGTTGACAGCGTCGTCTGCAGATCTGTTGGCTCTGTAGGCAAACTGTAGGGGGTCCAGGAGGGGATCAGTGATTTCTTTCAGGTGTGAAAGCACAAGGCGCTCAAAGGACTTCATAACCACAGAGGTCAGAGCGACGGGTCTAAAGTCATTAAGTCCGGTGGTCCTTAGCTGGAAAAACATTTTTTCTGTCCAGTTAACTCTTTGAAATAGTTAACCTTGCTTTTATTTCATCCCTCAAAGATTACTGTAGTGGACTTCATGTTTGGAATTAGTCAACAATTGCTCTATTTTCTACAGCTGATGCAAAACGCTGCTGCACGTCTTTTAACTGGTAGTAAAAAAACAGAACCCATCAACTTTGGTCTTGGCCTCACTCCACAGGTTGTCTGTGAGTTTATTTTAACGTTCTTATTTTTAAATGCTTGAATGATCTTACCACACCTAACCTCCCTGAGCTCCTTCATCCCCACTTACCTTCTCGATCCCTCAGGTCAGCTGAACAGCACCTCTTGCAGGTACGTCGGTCGAAGAGGAAGACAAGCCCCTCAACTATGGAATATAGCCTCTTGAGCCCAGAGAGTTTTAGAAGCAATTTCTGCCTAAAGATACACACCAAAATAAATCAAGTATAGCTCCACAGTTATGAGGTCTAAATGCCAACGTTAGGTACAGTACGTGTGGAAAGGTAAGACATAATTGAACATTTTTCAAGTGGAACCACTATTGCAACTTTTACTATATCTGATTGTAGTTAAACAATAAAATCTTTTTAACCTCACCTGATTTTCCTAAATAAACAGTGCACCAAAACATCTTGGAAAAACAGGAATAGCAACAAATTATTTAAATCCACATCTTGACAATAACTTTAGCAAAGTAGGATCGAATACAAACGAAGCACATTTGTTTCACAAAGGTTTGAGGGAGCAGTGTCCCAGGTGGAACTGTCCTTTTGACAAAATGTACCCAAAACTGTGCCAAATGTGTTTTTTATCTCACAAAAGGGAAGGTGGTTAGTAAAAGGTGTCATTTTCTATAAAAAGGTGCTCCTTCTGCAAATGGCATACTCTTTGCTCATAACGTTTACCGTGTATCATCATGTACAATTATGCACACCTTAAAATTAGGGCTGTGCAATTTGATTGATTAATTCAAAATTACAATTTAAGATTTCATGTTTGGAAAATCTGGATTTGATTTTGCCAATGGGCTCATTTGGCTTCCATTAAGAGAATCACATTCAATGCTGAGTATATGTTTAGGAAAATATATTGTCAAAATATAATAGAGGAAACTTTTTGTTACCATAATACGCAGCACTTTAATTTAATCTGAAGTTACACACATGAAGTGAAGTCTCTTAGCTCGTTGTGTAATACCACCAGCAGCAAGCATTTTGTTATATTTTCATTGTTTTCAACAGCAGGGCTTCCATCTTGTTTTACAAGCATGTTTCACAGATTGTTTTTAGTTACTCTTTGAATTCAGGTTAACTCCCAGGGGAAATCCTTGACATAAAAGCAACTTTTTAAAATAATTTACTTATTTCTTTTTGTGAAACAAAAATATCAATTAATCGATTTGGTTTAATAAAATATTTTTAAGCCATATCGCCCTCACCTGACTCTTGCCAGATGGATATGTTTTTTTCTGCGGAACGAAATCCATCGCCCAGCCCTACTTAAAATGAATAAAATGCAGGGAAAATTAGCAGAACCGTATCAATCTGTCTCCAACTACAGGAATTTTATTGAAAAAAACAAAACAATTATCAGTGATAAACAATGTAATCAAATGTGCAATAAACAATTATCAATGATATATTAACAAAGGTGAAAAAATAACTATGAAAACTAAACGTGCAAAAAAAAAATTTAATAAAAAAAATGAAATAAAAAAAAATCAAACTATGAAAACAAAACATAAAAAAACAATTATGAATGAGAAACTTTGTAAAAAATTTGCAAAAAAAGAAAAACTATGTACAAACAATGCACCAGAAAAATGTACAAGCAGAAAAAAGACCCCCTACGACTTGCAGTGATAGTCTTTGAAACAATTTCTGGTGCTAGTGAAACACAGAGCAACATTACAACTGGTGCAATAGAGCGGAGTCTTGGTCACTCTGCCCTGGTCCCTACAGAACACACACTTTCTCCTCTTGTCAGTGGCGTTCTCAGAATAATACGCTGGCATGCAGGGGCTAGAGGGACCACGTGTTGGAGTGGCAGCAGCAGCGGCGGCTTTAGACTCTTTGATGAGCTCTTTCATGAGGATCTCCCTGAACTGCTTCTGTCGCAGGGGAGCCTCTCCTCTTCCGGTGGCCATCATCTTCAACAATACGAAAGAGTTCACCACAGCAATGTCTATGAAGTGGTAAAAGAAAGTTTTGTACCATTTCATACTGTTTTCTGCGACTGAATAATACTGGATGAGGGAATCTGATAATTGTACCCCTCCCTGGAACTTATTGTAGTCCTTCACAGCTTCAGGAACCTAAAAGTCCTTGGAGCACCGCTGGCCTCCCTCCTTCATTTTTCTCCGCACGACGTCTCCCTGAGAGGCTTTGTGAAATGTGCTGCATATGGTCACCTCCCGGGCGTCCTTCCATTTCAGAAAGAGCAGTCCGTCCTTCCGCAGCCACCTCATGTCTCCTCTCTCAGCTGATTTGGGCAGGGCATTCCTTGTCGCTTTCGGAAAGCTGACGCGTGTCGGCCGGATGGTTCCACATGCGGCTGTGTGAAGGGATGTCAGTTTATGGAATAGTGCAGGGCTGGTGTAGAAGTAGTCAACATAAAGATGATAGCCTTTCCCAAGAAGGCCAAACTCCATCAAGTCCATTACTGATGTCACACTGATACCCTCCTGTTGAATTCTTTCGGTCTTTCCCTCATAGATGAAGAAGTTCCACGTGTAGCCGCAATGGGAATCTGCTAGAACAAACATTTTGTAACCGGGCTTAACTATCATGCACTGACGGGGCCGTAGCCTGGCCTTGCTCGCCACTGTGCGTTCATCCACACAGATCTCCCTGCCCGGTTGGAAGACGGAGCGACATGCCGTCTTGATGTCATCGTAAAGCGGTTTAATCTTGCACAGGCGGTCATATTGAGGCGTTCCCTTCTTCTTCTGTTTTTTTTCATCATCTTCGATGTTGGAAAAATGAATACGCGAGGAGATGGCCTCAAACCTTTTACGGGTCATGGATTGGCGTGGAAACGGGAAGTTGAATGGCCAGTTCGTCTTCCAAAGGTCGGCGATAGAGGGGACCGTCACCAATCCGGTGTAAATTATAATGGCCAAGAAGATGAAGAAGTCTTCGGCTGTGAGGGGTGACCACTTGGTCTTCTTGCCGGCTGAAGTGGTTCTTTCGGCATTCTTATTCGTGTTCTGGATTATGGTCCGGATGGTGCTCATGCTGAAAAACTGTTTGAAAAGGCTCAGCGGTGACCATGATTGTGTGGTGTCAATTTGGGGTCCTGGAGGATGCCTCGGGGAAAATATAGGAGTTTGTGGCTCAGTGTCAGGCTCACCTGGAGAGAGCCACCTCTCTCCATTGTCGTCGTCATCAGATGCAGGGGTAGCCTGACTCGCCTGCCTCGAAACTTGTTTTCCTCTCTTTGTTGGCCTGGATGAGCCTCTCCTTTGTCTTGAGCCAGAAGTTACCTTGCGTTTCATCGGCCTTGAGGAGGAAAGTAGCTGACGGGCAGGTGGCTTATATTCCTCATCATCATCATCATCATCATCATCATCATCTTTATCTGCACCATTGTCACTGCAGAAACAGAAGGATATACGCTGAAGACTAAATCTGAGTGAACATAAAGTTCAGATTAATCACATTAATGACACATCATGCTTATTTTGTAACCACAATGTAGCGCTGGGTGATAAAATTATTAATTTGAATTTACAATCTTTTTAAACATTCAATTTTTGCCAATGCATTCATTGAGCTTCCATGAAGAGAAATGCAATGCTGAATATATGTCAAAATATTGTAAAGAGGAAACTTTTTTTCTTTTCCATAAAATGAGGCACTTTAATTAATTAATTTATTTATTTTTTAAGTTAGTTTGACGTTGCACAAGTGCAGCCTATTATCTCATTGTGTAATGCCAATAGCAGAATGCATTTTGTTATACACTGCTCAAAAAATAAAGGGAACACTTAAAGAACACAATGTAACTCCAAGCCAAACACACTTCTGTGAAATCAAACTGTCCACTAAAGAAGTAACACTGATTGACCTGATCAGTTTCACCTGCTGTTGTGTAAATGGAATAGACACCAGGTGGAAACTGGAGGCAGTTAGAAAGACCCCCTCAATAAAGGAGTGGTTCTGCAGGTGGTGACCACAGACCACTTCTCAGTTCCTCTGCTTTCCACCTGATGTTTTGGTCACCTTTGAATGCTGGTGGTGCTTTCACTCAGACGGAGTCTACGACCGGCACACATGGGCTCAGGTAGTGCAGCTCATCCAGGATGGCACATCAATGCGAGCTTTGTCAAGAAGGTTTGCTGTGTCTGTCAGCGTAGTGTCCAGAGCATGGAGGTGCAACCAGGAGACAGGCCGGTACATCAGGAGATGTGGAGGAGGCCGTAGGAGGGCAACAACCCTGCAGCAGGACCGCTACCTCTGCCTTTGTGCAAGGAGGAACAGGAGGAGCACTGCCAGAGCCCTGCAGAATGACCTCCAGCAGTGTCTGAAGACACCATGGAGAACATTCTGCTGCCTGCAGCATCCTCCAGCATGACCGGTTTGGCAGTGAGTCAGTAATGGTGGGGGTCCACACAGCCCTCCATGTGCTCGCCAGAGGTAGTCTGACTGCCATTAGGTACAGAGATGAGATCCTCAGACCCATTGTGAGACCATATGCTGGTGCGGTTCCTCCTAATGCAAGACAATGCTAGACCTCATGTGGCTGGAGTGTGTCAGCAGTACCTGCAAGACGACAGCATTGATGCTATGGACTGGCCCGCCCGATCCTCAGACCTGAATCCAACTGAGCACATCTGGGACATCATGTCTCCTTCCATCCACCAACAACACGTTGCACCACAGACTGTCCAGGAGTTGGTGGATGCGTTAGTCCAGGTCTGGGAGGAGATCCCTCAGGAGACCATCCTCCACCTCATCAGGACCATGCCCAGGCATTGTAGGGAGGTCATACAGACACATGGAGGCCACACACGCTACTGAGCCTCATTTTGACTTGTTTTAAGGACATTACATCAAAGTTGGATCCACCTGTAGTGTGTTTTTCCACTTTAATATTGAATGTGGCTCCAAATGTGGCTCCGAATGTGGCTTAATACATATATAATCCTTCTCCTAACATTCCTGTATATTCTGTATAATCTGTGCATATAGCTCCCATATTTATACACAACATTTTATATTCCCCAACTATTACTTTTTACTTATACATACACTTATAAATAATATTTATATCCTGTATAGCACTTCTGGATAGATGCAAACCACATTTCGTTGCTTTGTACTTGTGACAGTGCAATGACAATAAAGTTGAATTCTATTCTATTCTATTCTACTCTAAATCCAGACCTCCATGGGTTAATAAATTTGATTTCCATTGATCATTTTTGTGTGATTTTATTGTCAACACATTAAAGAAGTATTTAATAAGAATATTTCATTCAATCAGATCCAGGATGTTATATTAGTGTTCCCTTTATTTTTGAGAAGTACATTTTCATTTTTACAATGGCAGTGTCTGCCATCTTGTTTTACAAACATGTTTCACAGCTTGTGTTTATTTGCACTTTGAAATCAGGTCAACTCTCAGACAAAATGCTTGACATAAAAGCAAGTTTTTAAGATTAATTTCTTTTTCTGAGACAAAAGAAGGGGGAAAATTGATTAATCAGATTTGGTACAATGAAATTGGAGATTTTACTTTTAAACCATATCGCATCAGCCCCATCACAATGATATACACAATAGATGTCTCACCTTGAAAAAGACTGCTCAACCGAGGAGGTGGGAGGGAAGGTTCTTTCTGTGTCTGATGGTCCCACATCTTCCTGGCTGCAAAAATATAGATATGGTTCATTGATTTAAGTGTTAAGTGTTTCATTGCCTTCCTGTTAAATCAAGAATATAATTTAAAATGCTCCTTATCACGTATAAGCCCTTAATAATCAAGCTCCATCATATATCAGAGCTCTGATTACCCCGTATGTTCCTAACAGAGCACTTCGCTCTCAGACTGCAGGTCTGCTGGTGGTTCCTAGAGTCTCTAAAAGTAGAATGGGAGGCAGATCCTTTAGCTATCAGGCTCCTCTCCTGTGGAACCAACTCCCAGTTTTGGTCCGTGAGGCAGACACCCCGTCTACTTTTAAGACCAGGCTTAACACTTTCCTTTTTGACAAAGCTTATAACTAGAGTGGCTCATGTTACCCTGAGCTACCTTTATAGTTTTACTGCTATAGGCTTAGGCTACTGGAGGAGTGTTATAAAAATAAATTATTCTGAAGTCACTATGGCCTCACACCACTCGGACATAGGAGGCCTGCAGACATGATGGCTGTATAAGATCCACTGTTTGCTGATTGCAAGGCCAAATGCTGCAGCTGATTGTCTACGATAGACTGTCTTTGTTTTGTCTCATGCCAAAGCCACTGTGCAGTATTAGGGAGAGCCGAAAAGCGAGACAGGCAGAGACAGGGCAGACAGGCAAAAAATATGAAATACACAGATCTGTGTAAAATAGTGAAAAACAGGCCTGCGTTTGTATGTAACTGTATGTATGTATGTATGTATCGTACGTAACTAAACCATGGGCGTAGGTTTGCATAGGGACTATAGGGACATGTCCCTACCAAAATTTTGGACCGACCTAATTGTCCCTACCAATAATTTGATGTGAATAACATTGTAATATTTATTGTAATTTACAATACAACGTTGCTGCTGCATCGCTTCTTCTCCTCTTGCAGCTCCGCTGCCTGGCGGCTGTTCCTGCCGCTCCGTCTCACTGCCTGCCCGGTCTTTTCTGTCCCTTTAAATCTGCAGCACACGTGACTGTGCTATGTGCTGTTTAACTCCAATCTCATTGGTTGTACTGCCTTAAATTCCGCCTTCCCTCTTTCTGATTGGCTGTTTTCTAGTGCGTGCGTGTGCGTGCGTGCTTGGAGCGCAAGATTTAAGTTTTGATTCATACTGGGATACTGCGGTTACTACGATTAATACTAGGCTATGAAACTAGTCCCAGTTAAGAAACTAAATATTATCTGCACTAAAATGGGTGAAAGCCACTGAGTGCAGTTCTATAAAGAAGCAGAAGACAGTTTTGATTTGTTGAACTTGAGAAATGTAAGTAACAAACGTTAGCATCTCAAAATAGCGTTTAATTCTAAAGTATAATACATTTTATCAACAAAAACCTAATCTCTTTTATAAAACTAAATATTCTGTGCCAGGCAGGAGTTCTGAAGACTGCTGGAAAGATGGAAAAACAAAGACTGTAGGCTATTAAAAATTCAGATTCTTAGCCACAGCCGTCTGAAAAAGAAACGGTGAGGGTTTCCCTTTTACCAATATTTCGTTGCTGTTATTGCTTTCATTTTTTGTCGACCCTTTGAGGTAGTTCAGGCATAAATAGCAGGTGTTATTTCTTTTACATGATATACAGCACAACAACACTAGATGCCGCCTAAACAACTGCTATATTTTGTTTAGACTTTTGCTTATTTATAATAGCGTAATTAGGATTCCACAAAATGATAGTGCTATTTATTTCACTATTTTACTTCTAAAATTAGAATAAAGACAAATAAAAACCAAGAAACACCATTTACATTGGTTTTGTTGTACATAGATTTCCACACTGTCCATTAGTAAATTAGTTCAAACCAGGGGCGGGAGCTAGACATTCTCATCATCAGGGGCTTACACCACAACATATTTCATCATTACGAGGGTAATTTGGTACACCAAAAAGTAAGCAATTATTTAATATGTTGATGTAGTCGCAAAATGAATTTAATATAGGCCTTTACATATCTTAAAGTTTAATCTGCTGTTCTTTAATAGTCTTACTAGTATATACCAATAGTATATTAATATGTTCTCATTTGAATGATGAAATGGACAACCACTCATGTAACAATTCAGTCTTGGTGTCACCAATCTTACTCAAAGTACAGTATTGAGTCCTCCATGCTGCTTATGTATAAAGGTTTACTGCACATTTAAACATTGACAACTCACTATTGTTAGGGAAATAATTAGTTGTCTGAGAAGATGTAGGTAAGGAGAAGCTGTTATCTACACTTCAGATATATGATGTAAGAAATGTGTTTGGAATGTTAAGATAAATTACATGAAATGGGCTACACAGAGCAACTACAAGCCAGTTGTACATTTGTTGAAATTTGAATTTAATATTTGAAATGCTGTTAGTTTCACTTACAGTTCTACTTCGAGTGCAAAGTAAGTACAAGAAATTTGTTTGCAGTCCCTTGAATGTATAATTTTGCTGTGTTTTATGATGCAGACAGAGTATCTTAGATTAAAAGAAATAAGGGTGGGGTTTATCTCTGCGCATTTCTATATCTTCAAAATAAAATACAGGATATATCTAGACAACAGACATATTTTGAATATATTTGGTTTAATTGGCACGTTTTTACCATCTGGCTCTGTTGCTGGTAAGTTCAAATGCAAACTTTTTCAAAGTGGGAAAAAAGTCCCAATTCGACATTCAACAGATCCAGTGATGCTTTAAACTAGAAGTCCCAGAGAATTTCAGTTTTCTTGCAAGCCCCCCTCCCCTCTTCAGGTTTGTGTATTCACTCTACCTTGCTAACTGTCCCTATTGTAATGCAAATAACCTGTGACGGGTCCTAGTTCCTGAGCTGAGAACAGGTCATAGCCATGCTTTTCCAACAAGGCAAGGCAGAGCCCATTTATATTGTCCATTCACCAACAGACTCATTTATATTGCAAAGCTCACTACATGAAAGAAAGAACAACTTAGAGAATAATTGTATTTTGTCTTGTCTCGCCTTTTCATGTCATTCAACATTTCAGCTTAGAAAATAACAAACAGTATGACTTCAGTATTGGAGTAACATTGATTTCACCCAAGGAAAAGCACTACATATGAAGCTACAATTGTCCCATTTAGCAGTTTCCACAAACCCAAGGTGAGTCCTTCCTGCATTTGCGACAGTTACACTTTGTGCAGTGCACACAACGCTCAGTGCTGTGGTTCCTGTTGCAGAGATTGCGCACCTGGCTCTGTGTTGTTTTACCATGAGAACGTCTCTTCATCTCACGATGCTATTTCATCTTTTCTTCTTGTATTGCCTTTTCCTGCATAAACCTGTAACGAAGTTCATCAAATTGTCCATAGTTACAGTCCTGCCCTGGTCCATAAATGGCTCCATCAGTTTCACAACAACGTTCTCAGACAGCCTTTCTCCTGTGGGGCGGGAGGGATCTTTTCCCAAATAGGGGATGGCATTACACATGTATTTTGTGTCCAGATCCACTGCAATCCAAAACTTAATTTCAAATTTATCAGGCTTTGATGCAATGTATTGCAGAAAGGGACAACGAACCTTTGATGGAAATAACTGCTCATCAACAGGAATATGTTGCCCTGGACTGTAGGACACACACAGTTCTGTACAAACTGTTGCCAGATAGATGTTTGAAATTGCAGCAAATTTCTCAGTTTTCACACGTTCCAAACGAGTGTCTTTGTTGTCGAAGCGCAGATATTTGATTATCAGGGGCGGATTTACCATTAGGCGAAACTAGGCAGTTGCCTATATACAGAGATAGATAGATAGATAGATAGATAGATAGATAGATAGATAGATAGATAGATAGATAGATAGATAGATAGATAGATAGATAGATAGATAGATAGATAGATAGATAGATAGATAGATAGATAGATAGATAGATAGATAGATTTATTGTCATTTTGTATGCACAAAGTGCGTACAGAACTAAATTTCGTTTGCATACAGCTTGAAAAATCACTCTAGAAATCACTCTAAAAATCACAGTAGATTGCACTCATTTTCAGGATAAGGATGCAGCAGCGATTTATGTAAACAACTGAAATGAAAAACAATGTAACAAGATGACCCAGGTCTGGCCAATCAGCTGTCTGATCATGCACGCTGCTCAATAGTACAGAGAGGACCGCTCCAGGTGAAGAACAGAAATGAAGAAATGGAGACGGGCGCAGATTTACTTCCAGCTATTATTTCATTCAAATAAAAATGGGGAACAGATAAGCAGATCATGGCTTGTCGACTAGAAAAAGTTACAAAAGAAAACAGAGGAAAACAACAAGAAAAGGGATAAGAGAGGGACAAAAGGAGAAAAAAAGTATATCTATTCTATTAAAATTTCTGTATCTGTATAATGGGTCTGTTATGTGTTGTCTTCACAATTCAGAGGGCCCCATCCCTTTCTTTGCCTAGGGCCCCAAATTTCCTAAATCCGCCCCTGTTCATCATATCTTGAAACCGTTTTCGAGGCATTGTGGCTTTGATGTGTGAATTCCCAAAATTTTTGGACCACAAATCCCTCATGGCGCCAACACTGGGTCCATTGCTTTCATAAACAGATCTGCAATGAAAGCCACCAGCTCATACACACTCATTTTCCAGCCATGTTCTGTTATGCGACCCTGCTGGACTGTGCAGTCTCCGATGGTCATCAGCAATCCAATATCCACCAAACAGAAGAAGCTTTGGAGGCGACTTGTAGTTTTTCCGGCTTGCAAACTCAGTTGGCCCTCCAGTATATATATACGCACGCGTGTGTGTTTGTGTGTGTGCGCGCGCTCCGCTGCAGTGTCGCGGAGGAGAGATCGCGCTGAACTGACTTGAGTTATATTTGCCCCTTAGTAAATAGGGCAGATGGTCATTATTGTATAAATATTCTTGCTAGCCGTCTTTACAACGTTCCAGCACATGCAGATATACAGCTGATCGCTGCGCTGGTGGCTCCGCTGTCTGAAATCATTCCGGTGTTGGTGACACTGATGACGTAGACCTAGTTATATTTAATTACAAATATGATTTTTTCCCCCCCCTGCTCTCAGGTAAAACACTCGTCAACAGAGAGGTTTGAGCTAAAACCGAAACTGAAGGGGGTGGAATGGTTCTCCAACGACAGGGCTAATGGGGCATTTACATCTGAACAGGGATTCATGAGGTGTGAAGTACTGTCGGGGGGACTGGAGGCTGACGAAAATGCTCGTATCTCTGGGACTTCTAGTGTTAAACATTAACAAACAGCATCTAGTGTGTGTCGTGCTTATAAAATTTGTATAAATGTAGCAAATAATGCTGCCTTTTTCTCTTTAGACAGGCAAAACGCATCCTGATGCTCAAATCAAGCATCAAAAAATAGGAGCATGCATATTGCGTAGGTCCAATGACATCAGACCAATGAAGCTTTGGACCAATAGTGTCCCTACCAAAGTTCAAATCAAACCTATGCCCTTGAACTAAACGTTCGTCTGTGTGAAGTAATTCGGTTCAAATTATAAATATCACAATTTCAAAAATGTTAATTTGTTTATGGAGACTGCAGCTCCCTAATTCAAATGCATTTTTAAGCATGAACTATGTTAACTAAAAGCTAAATAAAGGAAAAGAGAGACTTCAATAACAGAAAGTTTGTTTTTTCCGCACATTAAATATCCGGCCCAAATTAAATTGATACACAGAGAGATTAACAGGGCTTGAATGAAAATATTTCAGCTTTATTAGAAAATTGGAACTGGTAAAAAGCCGTACATAAAACTTGTTGAGTTTACTGTTTTACAAAATTAGGCAGAGATCCTATCATTTGTTTTTAGCCCTAAAGTAATATAAAATTACTGAGATCTTATTGCTTGTAACAAAAAACAACTGCTTTGACTTTGAACAAAACTGTATGGAACTAAATATTGATTGCTTTTCTAAGGGTTTTCTATTCATTTAGTTATTTCTTTGAATCAGCTAAAGGGGAATTTTGAGAAGCGTCAAAATATCAGAAGGCCACATTAAACGTGTTATCAGTTACAAAAACATCTGATGTTATCCAGTTACGCTGAGCTGAGGCGAACCTCAGAGGGACAGTTTAACCTGAAACAGGACAAAAGATATGATGAACAAATCTGACCATGATGTAAGCATCTGAATGTTTATGGCGAGGCTGGGTCTTTATGTTCTGGCCTGGGGGCACGAGAAGTATGTCAGAGGGAAAAAATAAAAATAAAGCGAGCTTCTGAAGGGTTAATTTCTAATTCTAATCCCGGTTTGTTTTGGGCAGTCTTCTCAATATGCTGAATTACGGGGAAAACTCTTATTTATAGAAAAACACTAGAAGCTCAGAAAACTAAAAGAGAAAATCATTGCTTTAAGGTTTAACCCTTGACCAATTGAGATTGGAAAGTAATATATAAATAAAGGTATTACTAACAGTAAATACACATGGTCAAAGGACCAGAAAGAAATCAAAAGTTTATAGTAAGTCAACAATCTTTGTCATATTGGAAAAGACATAATTGTGCTCCTTGGGAGACATTTTGTTTTTTTGTTTTTCGGTTATTTCTTTGTTTCATTTCTTTTGGAGGTGTTTTGAACAGAGTGTCAAAGGAAAGGTGAGGAATAGATCTAGCTTCTCAGGATCACCCAAGAGCATCACGTTAAAATGGCACTAAGAGGACCAGGGTTTGACTGCGTGCTACTAACACTTTTGTTTTCTCTGGGTTATTGCTTTCTGATTAAAGGAGACGCCACCTTTCTGCCAACAGAAGACTCTGAGAAGACAGGTCTAGCAGTACGGTAAGGAGTCATAATCAGATTTGGACACTAAATTATGCTAAATTTTAACCAATTTATGCCAGGAGATCTTCCAGCGGAGAAAGGTGGTATCTTAAAAATGTTTGTTGCTTACCACCATTAACAGTTCTATATTTCTGCTCTTTTTCTTTGCAAAGAAACCTGGTCAATATGATAGGAATGTGCTAACAGAGAGATTTTAGCCTCTTTTTAGACATTCTCAGATGCGAGTGAATACCAAAACGGTGCCACAGTGACATGGGACAAGGAGAAAAGGTGATGTCATTGACTTCACCCTGGTCCAGTTTTAAGTTTTATTTCGGCAGAGGAAAATT
Source organism: Fundulus diaphanus (assembly GCA_037039145.1). NCBI lineage: Eukaryota > Metazoa > Chordata > Actinopteri > Cyprinodontiformes > Fundulidae > Fundulus > Fundulus diaphanus. The sequence goes on from CM073136.1 coordinate 4,034,674, forward strand.
TTGATCTATCTTTCCTTTTTAAAAAAAATTATTTTTCATTATTATTTCTTTTTAGTTTTATTTCTTTTTCTTTTATTTCTTTTATGTTTTTCATTTTAGAGGGAACACAGTGGTTAAAATGTTTGTTTGTGACTGCTTTGCTGTAATTTCATTTTAACCTATGGAGCGTTTCTTTGGCAACAAATGCTGGCAGAATTCATTCTGTTTTCAGGCATGAGAACTGGAGGATGGGCTCTTGAAGGGAAGGAGAATGTTGTGCTGCTGAACTCAGACATTGGACTGAAAATGGACAATGGCAAGGACAATGACTGAGGCATCGGACAACCTTCGACAAAAAACACACATGATTTAGGCAGACACGACTTCATGCATTTCACTTCAGATTTTTTTTTGCACAATTAAAACAAAACACACATTACGAAACACATTAACATTATGTAAAGGTGAAAAGTTTTAAAGAAGCAACTTGATGGAATCATAGAGCAACCTAATAAATTAAGTGGGTATTATATCAACAGTTGAATAAATAAATGAATTAATTAGTTTTCACTATATAAGCAGAGTAATCTGAACTTTTAAATTACATTTCATTTAATGAACATCTTAGAGTAAGCTGAGTTCTGCCACTCCGGCAGGCATCAATAAAACGCAAAGGAAAGGTTACTGGCTAAAATGGATAAGGCTGCAAAATTAGCATAATGACACATTCTACTAACTAACATGGGTAAATTTGGGGTTAAAGGTATACTATGCAACCGGGGTTGATTTTCCAGCGAGGCTCCCCCCAGAGGGCGAAAGTAAAAGTGCACTGTCGTAAAGATGCTCAGCTGTTCTGGTTTCTCCGTCAAGACAGGCGCGGTTGTTTTGAGCTTAGCAGACAGGCGAACGCAACGAAAAGTGGAAAAAACGGCAGTACAAACAATGACTAACACAGTGAAGGTATGAACATCAAGCTTCCCGTAGCGCTATCTTGGCGAGGCGGCCGCGGCGGCCGCCTCGCCAAGCCGCCGCCTCGCCAAGCCGCGGCTGCCGCCGCCGCCTCGCCAGTTTTATTATTATTATTATTATTATTATTATTTATTTATTTTTTTTTTTTTATGTTGGCGAGACGCTACCGCCGCCGCCTAGCCAAGCCGCAGCCGCCGCCTCGCCAAGCCGCAGCCGCGGCCGCCACCTCGCCGCGGCCGCCGCGGTAGCGTCTCGCCAACATAAAAAAAAAAATAATAATAATAATAATAAAACTCGATATGCTTGCATGTTTATTTGACGTTAACACGCGGTTCTTTGTTGTTGCTTTTGCGCGTGCATATAGTGAATGGCAGGGCAAAAACACATGGAGTTCTCGCCGTAAAGCGAGACTTCTGTGTGTGCGAGCCGAGGGCTCTTGCATTGCAAGTGCGGTATTTCCCCCACAGACCCCCAGGGCGGCCGAGAAAACCTTTGTTCGACTGAAATGACTCATTTAATCATCCAAAACGGTATGGAACACATTAATTAACTGAAAAATGTTGCATAGTATGCCTTTAAAGCACCAGTGTACAATTGTTACAATATTTATGGAGATTTAATATCTCTCGACTAGAACACAAATAACTCAATAGTTTCTTTTTAATCAGTTATTAAAACATACTGAGGGAAAAACACATAAAACTGAGTTTGGCTAACTATTAACCTAGAGGGCTTTTAGATCAGTATAATTTAATGGTCATCCTCTTACATACAGAAAAGAAGTAAGATTAATTTAATTAGATTAAATTATAGGGACATTTTGGATCTGGTCAGGATTGCTGGGGGGCTGTGATGATAAAAGGGTAACAGCTTGAAGGGGATATCAATGAATGAAGGTTTTCTCTGAGGAACATCAAAGCTGCAATGACACCCAACATTGTAACTCCTGTTGTACAAAGAACATCTTGAAAGGGACATAAGGTGAGATCCTTACAACGAGAGACGTTTCACACAGGGGGGTGTGGAGACCCCTGGGGCACGGCACCCAGGGACAGGCTAATGTGGTTTGGAGCTGTTGTAAACTTGTCACAGCTGGTGGAACCAGGCTGGACCTAGGGAGACGACGAGGTAGTCCCAGAGGTTACCTGACACCTAACACTGACTGTAAAGGGTTTTGGGTTTTCAGGGTTGCTGAAAACAGAAAGCTTCAGAGAACCTTTAACCTTTCCTGACCAGGCACTCAGAACACATAGATCAGACTACAGAGGTCTAGACAAATAGGAACGCAGAGACGCGTTCATCCAAGAACTTCTTAATCAAAGTCCTTAATCCTCAGTTAAAAAATTGCAAATAATCACATGTAAGGTTTACTTTTTTTAGTATTTAATTGGGAACTAATTCTGATTTGCTTAAGTAGCTTTGGTTGTTCAACAATGTTAGGACGTTTTCAAAAGAGCACCTGTTCTCTACCTCTCCTGCTCACTGCTTTGTTGTGAAGAACCTTGGCATCCTTGAACGGATACCAGCATGGTATAAATATTTTGTCTTCTCTGTGCAGATTTGCACCTCGTTTCTTAAACAACAGCACCTCCCTTTCTTTAAAATAAAAGGGAGAGAGAGGGGAAAAGGTTTGATGCAAGCTAAGCTGAAGTTAGAAAAGGCTTCCACATGGGAAGGTTTTCTTTTTCTCAGCTGGGTTTTCAAAATAAAACGGGAAATGACATGAAACGAATATGTTGATGAAATTATGCTGCAGAAAACCTTCAACTGTCAGACAATGAAAGTTAGGACACACATTGGATGCATTCTGTTAAGAATTACTGGAAAACTGTAATGAATTGTAAAGGAAGAACCCAAATGTTAGCCGGACACAGAACTGATGCTTAAAAAGGGGTTTATTAACAAAAAATCCAGGAGGCAAAAAGAACTGGCTTCAGGCAAGCAACAGAATCAAAAGGGACCATAAACAAACTCCAAAAACAGGTGAGCAGAAAACTGACCGGGCAAAACTGGCAGGCAGGCTAAACTAAAACAGACAAGGGTGAAGTGCTCTTACTGAGTAGGTTGCAGGTGAGGATTACACAAGACGTCCTGGCAACAAACAGAAAACTAAGGCGGGCTTAAATAGGCGAACGGAACAGGAGAGCAGGGCGGGACTAATTAACCAAACCAGGTGGAGGTGATAAAAGGAGCATACAGACTAAAAGACAATAAACCTAAGGTAGAAAACAAGACAAAGACTAAACAGACACGAGCTGAAATAAAAACTAATAACAAAGACTAAAACAGGCTAAGCATAAATCCAATACAAAACAAGAAAACAAATAAATCCTAAGACAGAAAAGTGGCTAAACTGAAAAAATAACCTGAACCACAACATAACGTTACAGAGCCCCTCCCTCAAGGGCGGATTCTAGACGCCCTTAACCGTCTCTAAAAGTACAAAGAAAACAAAATAAAAGTCCGACCGGGCGGGTGGAGGGGGCTACAGGCTGGAGGGTCAGAATCTGAAAAAGAAAAACAATATCCAAAACACAAGTCCCAAAACAGAAAACAACCCTCTAAGGGCGAATCCAAACTAAACAGAATCCCAAATAATCAAAGTGGCCGGATGTCTGGCGGTCGTCCCGGGGAACGGCCCCGGCGGGTCAGGAAGTCCGGTGGTCGGCAACAGAGCAGGGTCCTACGAGGGCGGAGGCGACGACGGTCCAGGCCCCTTGGTGGGCGAAGGCCTCGATGGTCCAGGTCCCCCCTGATGACAAAACATAAACTTGACAGGAGTTTAGCATCGGGAGGCCCCGGGCTACAGGCAACGGGAGGCCCCGGGCAACGGGAGGCCCCGGGCTACAGGCAACGGGAGGCCCCGGGCTACAGGCAACGGGAGGCCCCGGGCTACAGGCAACGGGAGGCCCCGGGCTACAGGCAACGGGAGGCACCGGGCTACAGGCAACAGGAGGCACCGGGCTACAGGCAATGGGAGGCACCGGGCTACAGGCAACGGGAGGCACCGGGCTACAGGCATCGGGAGGCACCGGACTACAGGCAACGGGAGGCACCGGGCTACAGGTTTCGGGAGGCACCGGGCTACAGGCTTCGGGAGGCACCGGGCTACAGGCTTCTGAGGATGAAACCAGTCCCTTAAAAAAGAAAAGCCTCATTATAAGTCTCTGGACAGTCTCTGGAAGTGACAGCCAGAACAGGAACGCCGAGAGCTAGCTGTCAGGTTTAGAGAGTGGAGGTAGGCGCCTCTAGGGGAGCCTGTAGGTTCTTGGATCCTTCTGGGACCTGGATGTCTTGGACCCCCTACTAGGCCCTAGGGGGCGACCAATCCGAAGAGGAGCCCGAAGATCTCTAAATCCTCCTCTGCCCTGACAGAAGACACGGCCACCAAGACCCTCCTGGATCCAACCACCACGGAGCAGGGCCGGACCTCCCTGGGTTGCCGCGTCGTGGACCAGTGGCAGACCCCCCCTGAGTCCCCACGTCGCAAGTTGGCGACGGACCCGCCTGGGTCAGACCTCGGGGCTTGGGCGGACCCACCTGGGTCGAGACGTCGTGGACTGGCGGCGGACCCTCCTGGGTCGAGACGTCCACGCCGGACGGCGGCTGACCCTCCTGGGTCGAGACGTCCACGCCGGACGGCGGCTGACCCTCCTGGGTCGACTTGTTGCTGACGGGCGGAGGCGGGCTCTCCAGAACCCCCTCTGGAGACTTGGGCGGAGGCGGGCTCTCCAGAACCCCCTCTGGAGACTTGGGCGGAGGCGGGCTCTCCAGAACCCCCGCTAGAGACTTGGGCGGAGGCGGGCTCTCCAGAACCCCCTCTGGAGACTTGGGCGGAGGCGGGCTCTCCAGAACCCCCTCTGGAGACTTGAGCGGAGTCGGGCTCTCCAGAACCCCCTCTGGAGACTTGGGCGGAGGCGGGCTCTCCAGAACCCCCTCTGGAGACTTGGGCGGAGGCGGGCTCTCCAGAACCCCCTCTGGAGACTTGGGCGGAGGCGGGCTCTCCAGAACCCCCGCTGGAGACTTGGGCGGAGGCGGGCTCTCCAGAACCCCCTCTGGAGACTTGGGCGGAGGCGGGCTCTCCAGAACCCCCTCTGGAGACTTGGGCGGAGGCGGGTCCTCCAGAACCCCCTCTGGAGACTTGGGAGGAGGCGGGTCCTCCAGAACCCCCTCTGGAGACTTGGGCGGAGGCGTGTCCTCTATAATGGATTCAGTAGCCGAGGCGTTGGCCGGACCCTCGGGGACAGAAACAGGGGCCGAGGCGTCGGCCGGACCCTCGGGGACAGAAACAGGGGCCGAGGCGTCGGCCGGACCCTCGGGGACAGAAACAGGGGCCGAGGCGTCGGCCGGACCCTCGACGGCAGGAGCAGGGCGGCTGTAGAATGCCCTGAGAGCTGTCGCATAATGCCCCTCCACCTCCTTTAATTTCTCCTCCAAACCCACTGAATATTGGTAGATAAGAGCTTCCCTGAGGCGTTTAATGATGGGAGCAAAAGATCTTATCTTGTCCTCCAAAGATCTATGGTCATCTTCTGCAGCGCCACTAGGAGGAGCTGTGGGCGGAACAGGATAGGGAAGTGGAGGACTCCGGTCTGCTCGACAGGAAGTGGCTGAAGACGCCGGAGATGCAGCCGGCAAGGGCTGGGAAGCAACGGCCGATCGAGGCTGAACTGGCTCGGCTGACCGCTGCTCAGAACAGCTGGAGGACTGGTCCACAATCCGCCGTCTTCTTCTCCGGCGGCGGGACGGCGGACCTAGCGGGGATGCCGATTCCTCCCGACGGGACGGAACCGCCAGCGAAGATTCATGCGCCTCCGCGTCAGGAGAGGGAAACGGGCCCGACTCTGGGAATAAGTCGGGACGGAGCTCCCAGATCATCTCGGCATCGACCTCCAGAAAAAAGTCCGGATCCGGGATGAACGACGGTGAGGTGGACTGACAGGGGAAGTCCGGTGAACATCTGCTTTGAGTGATGGAGGTGAATGGAGCACCGGTCTGCGTGAGCATAGCTCCTCCAGAAAGGAGAAAACGTGTCGGCTTTGGGTTTACTTTTTGGCCAGGACGTAATGTAATGAATTGTAAAGGAAGAACCCAAATGTTAGCCGGACACAGAACTGATGCTTAAAAAGGGGTTTATTAACAAAAAATCCAGGAGGCAAAAAGAGCTGGCTTCAGGCAAGCAACAGAATCAAAAGGGACCATAAACAAACTCTAAAAACAGGTGAGCAGAAAACTGACCGGGCAAAACTGGCAGGCAGGCTAAACTAAAACAGCCAAGGGTGAAGTGTTCTTACCGAGTAGGTTGCAGGTGAGGATTACACAAAACGTCCTGGCAACAAACAGAAAACTAAGGCGGGCTTAAATAGGCGAACGGAACAGGAGAGCAGGGCGAAACTAATTAACCAAACCAGGTGGAGGTGATAAAAGGAGCATACAGACTAAAAGACAATAAACCTAAGGTAGAAAACAAGACAAAGACTAAACAGACACGAGCTGAAATAAAAACTAATAACAAAGACTAAAACAGGCTAAGCATAAATCCAATACAAAACAAGAAAACAAATAAATCCTAAGACAGAAAAGTGGCTAAACTGAAAAAATAACCTGAACCACAACAGAACGTTACAGAAAACTACTGCAAATACATTTGAACTTAAAGATTACTCTTTTAATTAATAATTAAACTGCAGAATTCTGGGAGCTAAATAATTGTGCACATAAATATCTTGAATGTGAAAGTGCTTGGAGGATGTTTTTAATAAATGACACATGAATGGGGGTTTTGATAAGAACACTAATTACACCTTGTTTCTGTCATGGTTTAGTTTTGATTCGGCTTTTGTTTACCATTAGTTTTCAGTTTTTCCACCTTGTTTAAGTTTTAGTTATGATTTGACTTAATTTATTGTTTTTAGTTTTCTCCCTCCCCTTCCACTCTGCCTTCACTTCACTCCCTTTGCAGTCAGTCACACTTGTTGGTAATTAATCAGTCAGACGCATTTCACCTGCTAGCCTCCCTATTTAAGCCTCCCTCTGCCTCACTCTAGTGCCGGTCAGTCATCATTCTACCCTACTCCTGTCTATTCGTGTGTTACCTGTTGCTACTGGAACCCTGCCACCTCTGCTTCTCCTCAAGGTTCGCTTTCAGACATTCTGTGAGTTCTTCTGCCGTGCTCTGGTTCCCCCCTGCCGTGCTGAGGAACCTACTGCTGAGCTCTGGTTCTCTCGCTGTCGTGCCGCGAAAATTCCTGCGGCAGTTACCTGTTCTCCATGAACTCTCTCCGGACCTTCAGCTCCTGCACCACCTCCTCCAGTCCGATAACAGACTCTGGTTTTCCTCTTCCAGCACTCTTTCCTTCCAATAAACTGTCAAAACGAGCTGTGTGTGTGTGTGCTCTACCCGGGTTCACAAAGACAAATCATGACAGTTTCTATTCCCCAATAGAAACAAGGGCTCGTGTCTGCAGACCATCTTTACAAAGTGTTTTATTAGGGAGAAATGCAAAATAAAATGCTCATTGTCCAATCCAGAACTGAACATTCATTACCATCCAGCTCAATCGTCCCGCCTGCAAGGGGGAAACAAGAAGAGGCCTGGGGATGAAGAAGCCAGAGAACTCTGATTTCTTATTCTTCAACGGGAGGAGTTGCCTGAAGAACCCTAAGCGCGATTAGATTAATTTCTGCCTTGTGCCCTGAATGGCCTGAAGGCTTTCTTAACATTGCGTTCTTGACGTTTCGGACTCTTCTCATATTGTATTACTGTTTGTTTAACTGCTCTGTTCCACTGACTTACATGTTTGATTTTTTGTGTTATGACATCTACACTGTGATGTTGCATTATGTTGATCAATATGGTTGTATGATAAAGAATGGAAACTGTTTGCTTCAGACACACAAAGACCTAAGGTTTATGCAACTTTTTGCTTTGATAAAGGAAGAACCAGGACCGGATTGACTCTAAAGATCCTTTAATATTAGCTGGTAATGATAACACCTAGTTTCAATACAGGGACTTCTTGCTCAGGATTGGCCGAGAGCAGGATTTCACCTGGGGTCACATCAGTTTTGTCATCTTTTAGAAAGGATGAGTTTTTCTGGTGAGTAAAGGCCCAGCCTGCCCTCTGATGCTCCACATTGGTACTCCTGGATTTGTAAGGTATGAAAGTGATGGATGATTATCCATGGGAAGGGAAAATGGAGAACCAAGTAAGGGGTTTTACAGGGTGGGGGAAGAGTAGACGGATTCGACCTTGGTTACTGAACAGGTTTAGCTTACCTAGTCTAATGTAAAATTAAAATAATGTGCGCATAGGGACCTAAAACAGGCCTTACTTAATTAGATGAACCCTAGAGTGTAGATAATAAATAAAAATCAATACGGTTCACCTTGAACCAAAAAATAAAATAATTAAATGTGGTCTATTAAATATAAGGTCTCTCCCTCCAAAGACTTTGTTAGTTAATGAATTGATTTCTGATAAACAGATTGATTTATTTTGTCTCACAGAAACCTGGCTACAAGAGGACTACGTTAGTATAAAGTAGTCAACTCCCTCCAATTATTCAAATTTCCACATTCCCAGATCTGTGGGAAGAGGAGGAGGAGTGGCAACCATCTTTCAGTCTGATTTATTCATTAGTCCCGGGCCAATTAATAACTACAGTTCTTTTGAACATTTAACCCTCAGTTTCCCTCATCCAAATTGCAAAGCAATAAAACCTCTTGTTTGTTGTTTCGTATCGTCCACCAGGCCCTTACTCTCAGTTTTTGGATCAGCTGTCAGACTTCTTATCTCATTTGGTGATAAACACTGACAAGGTTATTATAGTGGGGGATTTCAACATTCATGTTGACACAGAATGTGATAACCTTAGTGTAGCCTTTAAAACTATTGTTATGCCAGAAGATGGTTGAATATGCTTATTATTATTATTAATTATAATTTGGCATTATAATTTAAATAATAAATCATTCAACTCAAAATTCCGCTACAACAAAATATAGTTCAAATGGTGGTGATGTTAGCTATAAGCTTGTAAGTATTTATACCATTAATGCATTAGTTAATTTGCTGTTATGAACTCATTTATGCTGGGATAAATGATCTGGTCGGACTTGTGACCGACGAGGTTTATCCGGCAGGCTGTGAGAACCCCAATGTAACTGCAATTAGAGTTTAAATCCTTATTCGTCTATCACCATCCAATGATATTGTCTCTGTATTAATGTCAGATGTTAACTCCAAAGGAGGTTAGCTCTGATTTCTGAATAACCAGGCAACTGTGAATTGGATTGAACACAAAACAATGTCTATTCCGCAGTGGTGTTTTATTGAACCAAAAGCAATTCCCTGTTACAGTAATTCTCTGATTCAACGACTTTGGAAATCTTACTCACTACTAACTAACAAACAAAACGAAAGGAAAGAAAAACAAATGGATTAAAATGAGCGGTTGCAACTCTTAGTTCAGCTCACGGTTGTTTAAACCACATTCAGAACATCGGCATTTGACATAGCATTGACAGACAGAGCAGCTGTGGGAGTCCTACCGGACGCTTTGATGCCTTACAAAGCTATCAGCTAAGCTACAGCCCAGTCATCCGACACCCTCCCAAGATGGCCGCTACGATGACGAATGGTCTATCAATTTACGTGAAGCGTGAGGGGAGGTTCTGATGACGTAACCACGCTTACGCTGATGGGGTAGTACCTCGCTCCGAGAGGGAGTGGTTTACGCTCTGGTTCAAAGAGAAACCGCGAACTAAGATTCAAACAAAGCGATCAAATTCTCTGATAAGGAGAAGCAAAAGAGAAGGGGGAGAAACATGGAGGAAGATGAAAAGAACTGAAACAGTGACCCACGGCGGGGTTATAGATAAACCACAATCAACACAGCAAAATCAAATGTAAAATGCATGCACATACAAAGAAAATATTCAGAAAAATAATTCCAACTTCGTCGTGGAATAAAAGCATTAACCTAAGCCTACAAATTTCTACGTCTGCCCAGGCACTTCTCAACACCCTGTTGGTGAGACAGAAATAAAAGGGGAGAACCCCGTTACTTTGAGGTGGTCCGGAGTGAAAGTCCCGGCTTCGGTCCGGAGCGCTCTGGATCACGCGACGTCCTGAACGCGTCTTGACGACCGCAGGTTCTGCAGGCTGCAGCGGGGACCAGACCGAGAGAGTTCCTTCGTCTTTCTCTCTCTCTCTGGGCTCCTAGACGCTTGTTGGGCCAAACAACGCGTCGTCCTCTCTCGATCACTGGGAGATAAGGCGGCTTCCAGTATTTGATCAGAGGGAATTAAAGGTACCTTTTTGAGTCGACCTCCTGTCTGCACAGGGAATGGTTTTGCTTCGAAAAAATCTCGGTCCAGCGAGAAACTCGAGCACGTGGCGTGGGATTTTCCCAACGGAAACAGCTGTGTGTGTGTGTCTTCTCGGTTGGCAGGGCGCCAGGGAAGAAAAAAGATTGTCGTGTGCAACCGAGTTTTATCAACTTTACCCTAGCAACGTTATCGGTTGCTAGGGCGCCGGCCATTTTGGGCCGCGTTGCATGATGGGAGTTGGTGGCCATTTTGACCACCATGCATCATGGGAAATGCAGTCTGTCACGTCCTGACATGGCACAACACTATCCTAGATTCAATTGGTTTTGCTCAAGATGTGCATAAACCGACGCACTCTTGGCTCCATACTTTAGACCTTGTGCTGACATATGGCATTGATTGTGAAGAATTAATTTCCTCAAAACCCTGTCCTATCTGATCATTTTTTAATAACATTTGAGTTTAATCTAACTGAGTTCTCCACCCCCAAAAGAGGGTTCCATTATAGTAGATCTTTATCGGACAATGCTGCATCAAACTTTAAAGAGTCTGTCCCCCTCTTAATATCATCAGCATTGCAGAAATACCCTGCAGATAGCAGCAATGTTGTTTCTTCCCATTCACAAATAGATGTCTTTGTTAATGGTATGACTTCGTCATTGCGTTCTGCATTAGACAATGTAGCTCCCTTGAAAAAGAAGGTGATTATTCACAGGAAGCTGGCTCCCTGGTTTAATTCAGAGCTGCGTTCCTTGAAGCACAATGTTAGGAAATTGGAGAGAAAATGACGCTCTACACACCAAGAGGAATCCTACCTAATCTGGAGGGACAGTCTATTGTTGTATAACAAGACCCTTCGCAGAGTTAGAGCATTTCACTAACTTCACACGCTCACACGCAACACATGGCATTTCACACGCAAACATGGAATTTCTCACGCATAAAAATCACAAAGCCCATCTGGGCTGCGGACGACAAAACTCCGCCTTCTGCTGAGCTGTTTCGGCTTCTTTCACAGCTTGTGGCCATCCGTAATTCCTGCTGCAGTTCGTGTTAACAGAGCAGCAGGAAGAGTGATCAGAGTTATGAATATTTTTAGTCTTAACAGTGGTGAAAGCGAGCCAGTAAGGTCCTGTACCGCGTACACAGGAGGGGAGGGGAGGGGGTGGAGCTGCTTGCTTGCTGCACGCAGGATCATAAAACAGTTCTGCTATCCAGATGCAGTTTAAAACGCCACTTGGTCTGTTTATAAGTTTCATTTTTATTAATTCTGCATTTTTTAACTACATGCACCGTATTTCTGTGCCTCCGCGCTTGCTCACCCCCCCCCCCCCCCCCTTTTCCCTCGGAGCAGGTGCTTTTATCACCGTTCACTATTCAAAACGTGAATCACTATGTTTAATTCCCTCACATCGGTAGCAACGTGTGCCAGTTAAAGTCAATAGGAGAGTTGCTCTTGTATTTTTAACAACATAGAATCAGTGGTGCTTCGGTGGGCGTGCTGCCTTGCGCTTTAATTCAGGTGCGCACTTTTAAGGGTCATTTTAAATAACTTGTAACATCAGGGGCTTCATCTCAGATCTGTCAGTACCCCCGTTTCCTTTATAGGAGCCCTTTACAGCCTTTAGTTATGTATTTTCCCCACTGTTTATCCGTCACACGCAGCGCACCAACGGGGGTAAAAATCCGCCCACCTCACCGCTGCACTGACGAGAGCAATAGAGATTCGTCTGGTCAGCGCGGCGACTGACTGAGAAACCTGTCGCTGTGAAAGGTGATGATAATGGTTATAAACTGTAACAGTCTAGAAGCGCATTGAGCTGAAAAGAGGGAGACATCAGCAGCTGGATCGTGCGTAATGATGCAGCGGGAACCTCTGTGTGCTTCAGTGTTGCTGCTGAGGGGAAACTGTTGACCATAAAGGCTTGATGAAACTCAGCCTGATTCACCAATCAGGTTATAGATCTACAATGATGAACAAACCCATAGATGAATATGTAACTGTGTAATAATTCGGTCAATAACTTAAAACTACTTAATTTTATTTAGTATTATAACAATTGTGTATTTTTTTAATGTTTTAATCCATTAACATAACAATAAAGTATTAATACGTCTCTTTCTCTTTTTAACAAAAGTAATACATGTCTACTTCATTGTCTGGTGGGATAAAACTGAGATGGAGTTGACTCCACCGGCTCTTCCAGGGTCTGGTTAGCCCCGCCCCCAAACAAGCCCCGCCCCCAAAATTAGCATAATCCCACTCTTAATTTTTGATAAAAGTTGAGAGGTCTGGATATGTACCACAGGCTTTTAAAGTAGCTGTTATTAAACCTTTACTTAAGAAACCTTCTCTTGATCAAGATGAGTTAGTAAATTACACACCTATATCTAATCTTCTTTTCTTATCTAAAATTCTTGAGAAAGTAGTTGCTAATCAACTTTGTGAACATTTATAAAGCAATGACCTACTTGAGGAGTTTCAGTCAGGCTTCAGAGCTCATCATAGCACGGAAACAGCTCTGGTGAAGGTCACCAATGATATTCTCATGGCCTCAGATAATGGACTTGTGTCTATACTTGTCCTGTTAGATCTCAGTGCTGCATTTGACACAGTTGATCACAATATTCTCCTACAAAGACTTGAGCATACTGTAGGGATTAAGGGGAAAGCATTAGGCTGGTTTAAATCTTATCTGTCGTACAGATTCCAGTTTGTTCGTGTTGATAATAAATCTTCTTCAAACTCTAGGGTCACTTGTGGAGTACCACAGGGTTCAGTCCTTGGACCAATTCTCTTTACTCTATATATGCTTCCGATTGGCAAAATTATCAGACAGCATGGGATTAATTTCCACTGTTATGATGATGACACTCAGCTATATTTATCCATAAATCCTGATGAATCCAATCAATTACTTCAACTGCAGTCATGTCTTGATGACATCAAAAGCTGGATGACTTTAAATTTCCTGCACTTAAATTCTGACAAGACAGAAGTTGTAATCTTTGGACCAGAGTCCTCAAAAAATAAACTTCTTAATCACTTAATCTGGATGACATTAACATGGCCTCTGGTAGTAAAGTAAAAAATCTTGGTGTTATTTTTGACCAAGACATGTCATTTAAATCCCATATTAAACAGGTTTCCAGAGTTTCCTTTTTTCACCTCCGGAATATTGCCAAAATTAGAAACATTCTGTCCAGGAGCGATGCTGAAAAAATAGTCCATGCATTTGTTACTTCAAGGCTGGACTATTGTAATTCTTTACTATCAGGAAGTCCATAATATGCAGTTCAAAGTCTTCAGCTGATCCAAAATGCTGCAGCAAGAGTTCTGATGAAAATCAACAAGAGGGATCATATTTCTCCAATTTTAGCTTCCCTTCATTGGCTTCCTGTTAAATCAAGAATAGAATTTAAAATTCTTCTTCTAACGTATAAAGCCCTTAATAATCAAGCTCCATCATATATCAGAGCTCTGATTACCCCGTATGTTCCTAACAGAGCACTTCGCTCTCAGACTGCAGGTCTGCTGGTGGTTCCTAGAGTCTCTAAAAGTAGAATGGGAGGCAGATCCTTTAGTTATCAGGCTCCTCTCCTGTGGAACCAACTCCCAGTTTTGGTCCGGGAGGCAGACACCCTGTCTACTTTTAAGACTAATCTTAAAACTTTCCTTTTCGACAAAGCTTATAACTAGAGTGGCTTATGTTGCCCTGACCTACCTATGGGGATGTGCTTCTATGGGCTTAGACTACTGGAGGACATCAGGATCTATTTTTCTCACTCTATCGAGTTCTACTGTTCTTCAATTATGCATTGCTTGTCATAATTTCTGCTTATAACTTTTTGTTCTCTCTCTTTTTTTTCTTCATAGTAGGTACATCTGGTCTGGCGTTCTGTTATCTGAGAGGAGATAGGGATATCCAGCCAGTGCACTTGGACCACCTAGTGGCAGAGGACGGGACAGAATTGTGGAACACCATTTTAAATGTTTAATAAAAGACGAAACAAATAATGCTTAGTTCCTGTCTTTTTATTTAAACAATTCTTTATAAAGAAAAGCCAGCAAGTCATATTTTGCCTGCAATAAGAGAGTTATGTAAAGTCAGCAATACTACTGTCAAATGGTGTATTAGAACTTACTCTGAAGGTCCTTTTGAAGCAACTCGATCTCTAGTGGAATTCTTCTCTTTTTCAAGTTGTGGAGTTCAATTTCTCCTCTTAATTTGTGTTTCTTTCCGGACAAAGTAAAAAAATTTTTTGTTGAAGATGCCGTTTATATAACGAAGGGATGGCACCCTGTGTCATTTTGGGGAAAAAAGGGTGAAACATGCCTCATGCAACAAAAGTAAAAAGAACCTGTTTTTTTTCAGCCTTCTTATAGGCTGTTATAAATAAACAAACACATCATTTAACAGTGGCTTTTAAAAAAGAGGAAGAAGTTGCTTTTTAAAATACAGTATAATAATTAAAGGCTACCATTTTGTAGAATATTCTTGTACTTCACTTTTTTCCCCATGTTAGTGGGTCCTGTGGAGGCTCTGACATAAAAGAACAAAGTAAATATGAAATTATTAAAATGCAAAAATACATACTGTAGAAAGTGATAGAAACATCTAACATGGACAGCACTTATGCATGTAATTTGTCTGCTGCTTTTTGCCAGCCCTCTCTCCTGGCTTTAGCAGACTTTGAGGTGTTCCCTGTCGTTTTAATTAATGACTCAAATTCGGCACAACCTTCCATTAAAAGCTCTTGTTCTGATTGGGAGAAAAACTGTGGGCGTTCTTTGGCCATGCTGAACAGCCAATAGCAGCGTTGCTGATCAATGTTTCTACTATCGACACATTTCCCCTTTTAAACAAATGCATGAACGCACAGGTTTCTCAGATAACTCAATCCAGTGATACTAATCATAAACAACAGGTGTGTTCGAAGAACCCAATTAGCCGGATCATGATTAGCCGGATGAAGTCATCTCGAATGTCTCATTTGATCTTGGATGTTTTAAGCAACGTACGAAGAACGGACCCCATGACGTGGGTTTACTCGCACCAAGCGTTATTCATCATTAATTAAAATAAAAACTCTGACATTAGCAGAGTGGATGATTTCCATAAAACAACAGTAGAAGTTTTGTATTTCGTGCGGAAAAAACAACAACAAGCGTGCGTTGGTTCTGCTGCGGGTCCATTCTGTTGCAAAAAAAACCTGTTATATGCAGCGTTATTTCATTTAAAATTTCAAAAGGGTTTTGTGGCTCCCAGTGTTTTCTTTACTGTGTGAAGCGGGTCCAAATGGCTCTTTGAGTGGTAAAGGTTGCCGACCCCTGATCTATGTGATCTCTGCTCTGTTTCTCAATAAAAGTGCTGGAACTTCATCACCGCCGTCTCTTCATTTAGTAAAGATGGGAACTCAGTTATTACTGTTTAGAATTCCCATAACAAGGACATCAGGGTCTACTTCTCTCACTCTACTGAGTTCTCCTACTGTTCTCCAATCTGCATTGTTTGTTGTCATTTCAGCTTTTAACTTTTTGTTCTCTGTCATTTTTATCTTCATAGGAGGTACACCTGGTCTATCGTTCTGTTAGCTGTGACATCATCAGGGGAGGCAGATCATCCACTATTACCATCTAACATAGAAAGTACTCCTGGGCTGTGTCTCATTCCGCCTACTTCTACACTTCGAACACTTAGTTTTAAGTAGGTAGTGTAGATAACACAAAAAGTCAGTGCACTGAAAGTACCCGGATGACCCCCTAAAAACGGGCACAAAATGCAGTGTGTAACGATGGACCCTACTCGCACTAAACGGACGCCATCTTGACTACAAAGCGGAAAGGGAGGGGCTAAGGACGTCGGGAAGATGTTCCCATTTTGAAAATAATGGCGGACAATTCAGCCGAGACAGCCGGAGCTGCGACACCGCAATCATATAAATGTAAGTAACGGTGGTAATACGAGGCATTGTACTCGATAGGTGTTTGTAAAATACACAAACATACCTCATGTTCAGCCAATATTTGGAGGATCCTGCGTTGACGTCGGAGGCGATGTAATTTCAACATGCTGTGAATGTAAACCATTGTTGTTTTTATAAAAAAAAACGCCGCCATATATTTTTTGGCGGTCTGAAAAATTCGCGGTCACGTGTGTTGCGTTCGTCACGTCATCCCGTCATTTCCGGTAAGTGTTTTAACATAAGTGTTCCTTTTGGAACACTACTAACGGTCGAAAGTGGGCACTACGGCAGTAAGTGGTCAGTGCACATCAGCAGTGCACTGACGGAAGTATTCGGAATGAGGCACAGCCCTAGATCAATGTGAGCTTCTGTGCTTTCTGTGTCTCTGCTCTGTCTTCTCTAAGCCCCAGTGGGTCGAGGCAGATGAGCGTTCACACTGAGCCTGGTTCTGGTTCTGCTGGAGGTTTTTCTCCCTGTTAAAGGAGAGTTTTCCTCTCCACTGTCGCTTCATGCATGCTCAGAATGAGGGATTGCTGCAAAGCCATCAACAATGCAGACGACTGTCCACTGTGGCTCTACGCTCTTTCAGGAAGAGTGAATGCTGCTTGGAGAGACTTGATGCAACCTGCTGGGTTTCCTTAGAGAGGAAACTTTCTGACCAACCTGGAGGATTTGATTTGAATTTGACTTTGTAAAGTGCCTTGATGGCATGTGCTGTGAATTGGCGCAATATAAATAAAATTTAATTGAATTTAAAATTATGGTTACAAGATAGAACAAATATTTCATAAAAGTAACAGTATAACTCACTCATGAACTGGGTCGTTGAGGAGAGATCCCTCTTCTTCGTCCATTTCAGCATCCAAACTGCTCTCCGAAGACGAAGACTCTTCAACTTCGTCACCATCACCGGCGCTCAGAATCTTTTCCAAAGCTTCAAAAACTGTCCCTTTCTTTTTCTGCGCCATCATCACTGACGTGCCAGGGAGGGAAAAGATGCGTGTAAACAAGTCGCTAACTGCAGCTGGACAGGCAGCCCTGCGCAAAGCGACACTGACCGCAACTTTGATCACCTAGAATAAACACGGAGACTCTCACAGACGCGATACTTGGCTGGAGAGGTGAGTTTCCAATGATACCTGTCAGTCAAGTTCTTCTTCTGTAAACTGTTATTGGCATTCTACAATCGGTGTGTATTACTGCCATCTGCCGGACTGAGGTGAACTCCACTGAATACAAAATAGATTCTGCTAATTAATAATAATAATAATAATAATAAATTAACTGCTTCAGCGAATTTTGTTTCTTTTAAATATTTAACGTTTGCTTTAACTATATTATGTGACTCAGGCTTGCTAAATATATTAATTATAGTTATTCTTAATGCCCTTCTCATTTCCTCTCTTCCTGGTGCTTATTTTCAGCATTCTACTAAACCATGCTCAACACTTTCTATTTCCTCACAATGTGCACAGGCCCCTAATGGGTGTTTTTCTATCATTTTTACCATTTAGACTCGTGTGCCCAATCCTAAATCTTGTAATCCATGCTTCCTCTTGTCTTTTCACTACACCGCATCATCTTGCAATTACCTCCTTTTGTTGTTCATATAAATGCCTTCTGCATCCCCCTCTCTATTCCATTTTTTCTGCCATATTTTATTGATGTTATTTTCTAATAATTACTTTAATTTCTGTGTTACTTAATGGGGCTCTAAATTCAATTTCACTTGCCTAGATTGCTTCTTCGGCCAATCTATCCACCCTTTCATTACCCTCACATTACCCGCACATTCCTGCCATGTGCTGGAACCCAAGTGAATTATATGTCTATTTTTCTGTTGATTTATACTGTATACAAAGAAATGTGTGCGTTTCCTATAGCATTTTTTGTTTTGTTCAGTTTTTAGTTAGACTCAGCCATGCCTAATGGACCCCTAAATGCCATCTTTTTGTGTTTGCTGCAAAACCTAAAAGTATTTATGACAAAATAAGTAAGCTACCTCTTTTAGAAACATTAAATCCTTCTCTTGCGAGGGATTTAGGAAATATGAAATATAACCCATAATCAGAGATAACGAACAGTGCAACAAAGCGAAAGAGCAAGAAAAACACAGCAATCTGAGGCAAATAAAAGAAAATGAAGCAAATACTTAGAACAAAAGAAACTAGGCTATATTCACGGTTTTTGTGGCGCACATGGAGATTTAAAACATCCCAGTGAGGAATCTACGGAACTATGGAAGTGCATTGCATTCACCAAAGGAAAAAGAAATAGACACATTATAACTATGACATCAGGATTTCGTAATTATGAGAAGTTATAGTTATGGTAAGATGTCATAATTACAGGATTAGGATCTTGTAATGAGAAAAGATGTAATAATTATGAGATAATATGTCTCATGGGAGTGGTAACATGTGGAGCCAGACCTTTGCGCCTTGGAGAGGCCACAAAGTTTGAAGGTTTAAAACACAGTCTGTCATTCCCTGAGCAAGATTCTTGACCACAGATTGTTCCTGTGTGCCACTCAATGTGGCAGCATACTGCGTCCTTAGGGACGGCTTAAACAGAGACAACTCTCTCCTCTGTGGTACTATAAAAGGAAAAATTTGCATTTATTTATTTTTCATAATTACAAGATCTGGATCTCATATTTATGGGGAAAGATGTTATAATTACGAGATCAGGATCTCATAATTAAGAGAAAAGATCTCGATACTAAGAGAAAGATTGTTGCAATTGTGAGATCAAGATCTCATAGTTCTAAGAAAAGATCTCATAACCATGAAAAAAGTTAAGGACAGTCATCGCTGACCAAGGCCTACACTACAGGAAAAGCAGACAATGACTGCGCTGTTGGATTTGCTATGCTTTTATTGCCTTGTAGGTATGGAACACACTGAGTTTACTTAAAGGTACAATGACCAATCCTTTTACCTATTGGTTGTCCCAAATACCAATCATTGTGATGTGCACGCTCCTTCCTAGTTTCCTCTGCACATGCACACTTCTAGTGTTTATTTATCCAGTGAGCTTCAGTTCCAGCCATTTATTGTAGCTCCGCTGCTCTCACCGTATACTTTGAAAATGGCCAAGAGTCGCAAGAAGCAAATGGTCTTATATGTTTATGAGAAGAAGAGGAAGGCCTCAGAAGAAAGAAATAAGACTAAATTGGATTTGGGAGATTCTTTCACGCGATGGCAGAAGAGCAAGTAAGATGGTCTTGTGCATGCGCAGTTATTCGAAAAGTAACTCCTACATTTCTGGAAAAATCGTCCACTATACCTTTAAGGTAACTTTCAATTTCCGAGACTGTATTTTCTACCTTTGCCTTTTCTGGATGGAGTAGGATCCGGATGTCATCACTGTGGTAAAATGAGGTTAATGTACTGTGGCTGTGTGAGCCATTCCCCTGCTTTGTTCTCCTCTCTGTAATTGTGTTATTGCACTACAGGATTGTCGGTGGATCTGTACTGCTCCAGTCAAGACATCTGAGGCGAGTCTGTGGAGGGAGGTTAACTTGACATAGAAATTGCTATCTGCCAAGATGAATGGAGCTCACCAGAGAGCAGATGAGGAGAGCAGTGACCTGAAATCATTTCTGACAGACTCTGTGTATCCCCAGCCATCTTTCTCTGTTCCTCTCCCTGTTCATGATGCCAGCTGCCTCCTGCTGTCACACTGGTACTGCCAGACAGTCATGGAAGTACAGTCAGCACATCCATCTCTGAGTGTGAGAAGAAGAGAAAAACTGAGGATTCTTAATAAGTGCATTTTTATTTATAAAAGTATGTCTCATACATGTTTTAATTGTACAACAAATAAGTTGGTGTTTCTCGGAATAAGTTTCATGTTTTATGTTTGCAATTTCACTGTATTTTAGTTCTGCATGCTTGAAAACTGTTCACAGCTAGTGTTTGAGTTAAAAGTAAAAACTAAACGACCATATTGATAATTGGGTGATCAAACATGAGGAAGACAGTCCAACCAACAGAGAATTGGTAGTTTGCAAAAAGCTTACAACATTACTATGAAAGTAGGGAGAATTAAAAAAGGAGCATATTCAAATGCATAATACAGCATAATCTTCATGAAAACCTGATGCTGTTGTTCTTGCACGTATCTTTGGTGAGCATACGTAGACACATAATCTAAAGCCAGTCTGAGTTGACCTATCTGAACGTGAAACCTTTTGGGTTTTTCTGTCCCTCCATTGTAGGAATCTGTACGTTTGGTGTGGAGGGTTGGGTCATTCTGGGCCTTTTGCTGTAGCTTTCTTTTTATCAAAACACAGATTTCTAGGTTTGGTCTCTCGCCAAGCTTCTTATCAGAAAGTCTCTGCAGGATTTTAGATTTTCGCGTGGTTGTGAGTAAGTGAAGAAGGCAGGGCTTTTAGCATTGACTGATAAATCAGAAGAAGTCATTGATTAAATTTGCTGACAGACTGCCATACATTCGGGGTAAAGTTGTACTTTTTGAATAGTTTCATTTTGGTGCTCTTTTCATATTCTGTACCTAAGTGTTTAGTGAGAGCCTTAACACAGATGTGCTACTACACAATATAATGAAAACAACTAGAAGGGTAATTAAAATGCATCTTGGAACATTCCTCTCAAACATTATTATTGGGGAGTGTTGGCCGAGTGGTTAGAGCAGTGCGCTTGCACTCAGAGAAGGATGCAAGTACCCGGTTTGATCCTCAGCGCCTGCACTCTGGGTCCCTGAGCAAGACCCTTAACCCCAGATTGCTCCCCGGGCGCCGCACATGGCAGCCCACTGCTCCCCAAGGGGATGGGTTAAAAGCAGAGAACAAATTTCATTGTAATGTATGTTTCAATGTATGTTTCAATGACAATAAAGATATTATTACTTACTACTACTACTACTATTAAAACAGAAGTCCCAATATTCTGACTTCAGCACGATCATATCTCAGATGTCTGACAGGAATCACACTAAGAGACATTTGTAACTTTACACACTGAAGGTAAAATTCACTACAAAAATAATAAAAAAAATGGAAGATTCACATGTGCATCTGTATCCACTATGAAGCCACTAAAACGTTTTGGTGCAACCAGTTTTTGTCAAAAGTGTGTGCAATCCAAGGGTCTCATCTGTCAGTATAAACACCTTTCTGAAAGGCATGAGGGGCTGCAGCACCACTACGAAGCAAGTGGCATCGCACCATGAAGACCAAGGAGTTCTCCAAACAAGTCAGGGACAAAGTTGTTGTACAAGTCAAGGTGGGGTTCAATAAATAAATTAAAACATTAAAAAATTCCATCCAAATCTTTGATGTTCCCCCGGAACATTTTTGGTAATCCAAGCTGACCTAAACCAGGAAAAGTAAAGCAAGGGAACAGTACCATGCCTTTTTCATACAGTCTATATAGAAACCTCTGATGGACAGGCTAGCTTCTAAACATAAAACAGAACTTTTTGTATTTTCTTTATACAGTAACTGTGAATATGTACTCATTGCATTTGATGCATACCACTTTAACACATAGGATGATAGAATGTCATAAACATCCAGCACAAAGCTAGTGGCTCTCACCAACACAATGCCCAAAGGGATTGTGGGAATTTATGACTTTTGAGACAGACATTAAGCATCATTGATTGCAGGAGCGTCAAGCATGACCTCAGATAATATTTTGCAAACTCTTTTCATTATGGAATCAGAACCACACTGAAGGAGTGTTTACCTGCTTCAACAGTGGGTTCTTCTCAGTCACGTTTACTTGTTTCTGTAAGATCCAGCAGGTGGTGCTGTTTGATAAGGAATAGGGAAACTAGCAGGGCAACTACAGGCTCGTCACTGCTTTGGCAACACAGTCACAGAAGTATCACAGCAGATAATTTAACACTGCTTAAAACTTGACAATAACATGAGTGATTTAGGCCTAAGAAGACAGGCTATAAATGTAGGATGCAAATCCCGGCTCGTTCCTTTATATAATTATAGGTGTCTGTAACCAGTCATCACAAAACAGCTTACTGAGTAACTGAAACGCAGGCAGCTATAAAGCAGCCTCAGAGAGAGCGGATGACTACCACTGTGTTGGCTCGTCCCCACAGCACACCGTGAACACCAAAGGAGAAGAAAGAAAATCATTCCATGGTGACCTTTGTGCATCGCTGCTTGCTCAAAACATATCCCATCATCCTCCCCCTCTGACACAAATTTCTGCTACTGCGTTTCCCTTTCATCTTCAGACATAGCTTTTACTTCCGTCTCTGTGAGGGATGAGGAAAAAAATAAAAAAGAAAAACTTATTGGCTGCGACACAGTCCCTCAATTGTCAGTGTGATCGATGTGTGCAGCCTGGATCTAGGCCACTGCATAAGTCGTGGAGGCTCTTAGCCGTTCACCATGGATACACATCACTGCTCACATCTTGCTGCTTCTGCGGTGTAATTGTTTTGTTATTGTAGCTTATACAGAGTCCATTTAAATGTTCGCATTGCACAGACAGCTTCATGTGCATGAGCTGGTATATTTGATGGGGGGGGGGGGGGGGGGCATGGAACAGCTGACCATGAACAACTTAACCCAATTTATTAAAGTGGTGTATTAACATTTATTTTAACTTATACTTCTCTGCTTTCTGTTTAGTTTGATCCTCTGATGACTAAATGTGGCACTCAGAGCCCTAGCCGGCCCAAGGCATAAACTAACTGAGGGCACGTCTTGATTGCAGGAAGCTTTCCCAGGAGCCGGGGATAGCTTTGTGAGCATGTTTCACACCTCCATTTCCGCTGCATCCACCACGGTAAAAACAGAGTTCCAAAATATTTACCCCTTCCCATGCAGGAAGGTAATAGTTTTTTATTTATTTTAAACTATAAGCGTATTGGCATGGCTGAATTTCTGTTATATAGTTTAAACTAATTTTACCTTGTATTTTCTGTTTATTTTACCTGTGATACAGTTTAAATCAATAGGGAGAAAGAGAGAGTGGGAGTCTTAAATATCTGATAATGTTTGAAATTTCCTTTTTAAATGGATTATAGTTCTGTTTCAGATAATAACTGCTGTGAAATTATCCCAGGTTATGGTGTTAAAAACTGGGCTGTAATTGTGACAGAAGGGCTTCAAAGGAGAGTAAATAGACAAAAAAAGATTTAATGTTAACAATCACACCTGACATGCGAAGTTTGGAGATAATTTATATAACTTTCAACATTTAATTGCTGTGACAGAATCCTCTGCTTTATGTTTTGGGTGAAAATCATGGCTTAATATTTTTGCGACAGGAACATGAAATATAGCTGAGCATATAGACATTAACTAAAGGCTGTTCCATAATCCGCGAGAAGCGACAAATTTGTTGCTGCTAAGAGAGCTGAATTCACCAGGATTAACTAGACATACACAAATCAAGCAAAAATACCACTTTGGGCATTATTTTGATTAAGGAAAAGCATCATAACATAGTTAAAAGCTCAAAATGGATGATTTCGCATGATAGGGGCCCTTTAAGGATTAGACTACTTCTGAATGTTTTATTTATTTATTTTTCTTCATAGTAGGTACACCTGGTCTGGTGTTCTGTTAACTGTGACATCATCCAGAGAAGACAGATCACCACTATTACCATCTAATGTAGAACAGATTACTGGATCAATGTGTGCTTCTGTGCTTTTTTGTCTCTCTTGTTGTGTCTCTGCTCTGTCTTCTGTAACCCCCAGTCGGTCGAGGCAGATGACCGTTCATACTGAGCCCGGTTCTGCTAGAGGTTTTCCTTCCTGTTAATGGGGAGTTTTTCTTTCCACTGTCACTTCATGCTTGCTCAGTATGAGGGATTGCTGCAAAGCCATGGACAATGCAGACGACTCTCCCTGTGGCTCTACGGTTCTCCAGGTGTGAATGCTGCTTGTCAGGAATTTGATGCAATCAGCTGGGTTCCCTTATATAGGAATTTATTTTGACCAATCTGTATAATCTGGCCCAATCTCTATAATCTGACCCAGTCTGTATAATCTGATTGAATTTGACTTTGGAAAGTGCCTTGAAATGACATGTTTCATGAATTGGCGCTATATAAAGAAAATTGAAATGAAAATTGAATTAAATTGAATTCACTGCTTTTGAAATTGAAGATTTTAAATTGTTATTAATAACAATCATAATAACGTACATTTAATCAAAATATAAAATAATGGACAAGCATGCAGAAAACTTACAGAGATGGAGATTTACCATGGAGAGAAGAGGAATGAAGGTCAGCAGACCCGAGAGAGAATACATGTGTGTAAATGAAGGTGAGGCAAGCGCGAAAACAAGGTGGGACAGAGCAGAAGTACCGAAGCTGGGTGTGTTTAAACATCAAACAGCAGACAGTGTAACATAGAGGTAAAGAAGAGGTGTGCATGCAGGGTGGGGTGGACAGAGACGAGTGTCTGAGATGATGGGCGACAACAGGATGGCTCCATGGTTGAAAGGGACAGCACATAAAACAGAAGGGAGACCTGCTATGACGTGTGGTTTGGAGAATGTAAGCACTGTCTAAAAGATGGAAGCCCGAGTAGAGGGCAGGGGGGGTATGAGATTCTGTGATTTCCAGTGGGACTGACCAACCGTGACAGGATTAGAAAAGAGCAGATCAGAGGAACAACAAGTGTTGTGCAGTTTGGAGATAAAGTTAGAGAGGAGAGGTTGAGATGCTTAGAATATGTTCTGAGAAGAAATGGTGGACCAAGAATGAACCATCTTTATTATCGTTATGTATTAGCATGATGACATTTTTGAGGAGGCAGACACTGGCTCAGAATGCATACAGATTAAACATAACACGCAGACACAACAAGACAAATTTTCCAAACTTTTCTTAATCAGTTGTTTCCACTGGGCCCCTGAGGGGCTAAAGCATGCAAACAGTCATTAGCAGTTAATGGACTGATTTTCAAGTCAAAAAGTCACAGTAGTATGCAATAAATTTAGGTCTTCAAGTTGCAGGACAGTGCAATTTGCATCAATGTCCAAACAGAAGCCCCAAAGTGTGCGAATACGGTAGACATTTGCAAGTCAGAGACAGTGTGAATGATTTTCATTGTATCAGGAACCTGTGGAGCCAGTAGGGTTTTTGTAAGATGCAACAGACCATGAACTGGGCTGGTGGGTTATTTGATTCTCAGTAGGGAGCAATGATTCAGGTGTGTTGGTCCAGGGACACCGGACCTCGAGGACTGGAATTGAATAGGGCTGTGTTTAAAAAATCTATTTTCCAGTTATGAATCGATTCTCATATTAATTCCAAAAAATCAATTCATATAACCAAAAAAAATAAATAAATAAATTTGCTGAGTGAGCCGGCATTACTTGCGCAGATATTATCTCGTACACGGTGAGTGCATGCGGGAAAAGAAACAGCTCTACATGCTAAGCTAAGTCTTCCCAGCTTTGGGAAAGAAGCTGTTTTAAGTCTATTAGTTTTTGATTAAATGTTCCTGGATTGTTTCCCTGATGGAAGTGGGACAAACAGTGCATTGTATGGAATTAGTTTCCTGCCAAAACGTTGTACACAAAAAAATGTGTTGCACACAAATATAACTTGTTTTGCACACAAAAAGACATGTTTCACACAAAAAAACTTGTTTTGCAAACTGTCCCCAAATGTTGTGGTGAAGATTCTCAGTCATCCAGGTCATGGTCATTCCAAAAAAAGTAAAAAACAAGGCCACTGGACTTGTTATCCGTTTTCTACTACGGATAACAAGTCCAGTGGCCTTGTTTTTTACTTTTTTTGGAATGTCCCCAAATGTTGCACTCAAAATATCATTTATGAGTTTTCCCCGAATACAACCTCTGCTCGAGTACGAAACAATTCCACACCCTCTGCGGTAAATTTTTGCCAAAAGTCACGTGATGCATTAAGAGTTGTTGTTCAGACTTCCCGACAGCAGGGGGCGCACCCGAAAAAAACTGAAACACGCCGGTTTGGCTGAGGAAGAAAGACGTGATATCACAGCTAACAGCATGAGCAGCCCACAGATAAGTTTCAAGTGAAAAAGTCCCGGTGAAAAAGTAATAACTCACTATGCAGAGAGATCATGTAAGATTTCAGTTAAAGGCACTGTTTAGTTTTATCTCTGATTTAAAAATGCTGTGTAACGGACTTTTGAAAAATTACGTATTTAAACCATGATCTGATCTTTAACTCTCCTTTCAGAATTGAACGTCTTTGGAGAGACGTGTGGTGTGCAGGAACTAACACAAACTACAACGTGCTGCACTCACGAGAGGACAACAGTTTGCTTGACCTGTCAAACATGTTAGATAACTTCTGATTTATTTGTCCCAAGACTACATGTAAATTATGACACCATCAGCAGTGGCTGGGATAACCATTCACTCAGAACTGAAGGGAATCTAACACTCAGTCAGTTATGGGAGATCGGAAGCATCCAGCATGCTGTGGTAGAACCAGAAATCACAGAGGTAAGATGGATTTTTTTGTGCTTGCTATTATAGTTTCTCACATTAATGCGTATATTTCAAACCAGAAAGGAATTTATCTGATAATTTATCTGATCACTCCAATACAACAAAACATTGAGTACATCAGAGAGGTGGCACTGAAACTGGTTTCTTTGAAATGTTTATTATGGTCCTTCAAAATAATTAATGTATTTTGGTGTCTTTTTTTTCAATCCTTAGCTCCATGAAT
Source organism: Fundulus diaphanus (assembly GCA_037039145.1). Classification (NCBI taxonomy): domain Eukaryota; kingdom Metazoa; phylum Chordata; class Actinopteri; order Cyprinodontiformes; family Fundulidae; genus Fundulus; species Fundulus diaphanus. The sequence continues at coordinate 4,061,602 of CM073136.1, forward strand.
TAAATTATATTCAGTAAGTTGTAACAACAGAATTATGGCCTCTTTTGTATTCTCTATATATGTCTATCTTTCTTGCAGGGACTCTGCCTGCCTCATATTGACTGGGACGACAGTGGACTGCTTGATGACCCACACTATGCGGTCACTATTCCTGAAACTGGGGATGTGTTGAGCCCTGAACAACTGGTAGCACTGAGGGCAGCCATGGATGCACTGGGACATTCTGAATCATATGGCTCAGATATATATATGTTGCTACTGTCCAGTATGACCAACACCTTACGAGTTTAATCTTATTGTGGTTACCATTGTTGCAAAAGGTTTTCAATTAGTAAAATCTAGCCAGGAAAATGTAACTGAGTGTATTTACTGAATAAAAGTGTAGAACTGCTGGGATTGTGATAGTAAATGTGCATGGTACTGTATAAACCTTTTAAAAATGCTGAGGTTATTGAAAAAAAGGGCACATGGGGCTGTTACAAAAACTGAGGATGCAAACATTGTGGGAAAATTAAACAGTCCTTTATTTTCCACATTGTATAATAAACATACCCTTTGATAAAGTCTTTATTTCCAATTCTTACCAATATTTATCAAAGTCAATACACCTTTTCCACAAAGATTGCTTTTATTGTTGAAATTAAGACTGAAAGAACTCCATTAATTCTCCAGATTTTTCCCACTAAAAAATCCATGTATTACCATAAAACGGGCTGTATAAAAATAACTGGCTGATGAAATGGATGAAGCCAAAACAGGACTATGAAAAACAATTTCTGCATGTAAGACTGTCAGGAAATTTAGAACAATGTCAAACCTGGCCTTTTTTTTTTTTTTCTAACCTTTGTGTTCAGCCTAAACGGCTCCACTAAGAGCTATGAACAACATGCTGCAACAGTTACTGATCAAAGTAGTTAATACTGGGAACTAAAACGGTTACATATTAAGATTATTTTTAAACAAGCCCAAATCCTCTGTTGTGTGTTTAAAGATTCCATCAAATCCTGAATTGTTTAAGTCTTGGTAGTCTTGTGATGGAAGTCGGCGTGTCTCAAAGCAGGTTGATGACCTGGTGGACCACCATGGCTACTTTCCATGGTGAGAGTTCATGTAGGAGCTTTCCATCCAACCCAGAACTTTGATGGCCTTCATCTCATCAGTGGATGCTGTTAACAGATGTGTGTTATGGTTATGTAAAGAATAATACTCCTCTTAAGGAAAAAAATAAATCACTACTAAGATGAAAACAAACTTTTCAAGAAAATATCTGCCCATGTGGCCAATTCCAGCTGTGGTTTTTGCCACGGCCAAACCATTTTTATCAAGTGCACAACACATATTTGCAATTGGGCACACATGACCTCATTTTTACTTTGAAGAAATTAAAGAGTTAGAAAGGTAGTGAGATATAATCTAGATCTGCTGCTATATGCTTTACTTGTAACATTCATGTTAGAAAATGCAATTTTTAATTAATTTCCCTACCAATTTTCATGTAGTCAATATCCACTCGTTGCAATTATTTTAAATTGCTTAAGAATCCGTTTTGCACATGAGCATACATGCATTGGTTTGACAGTTTTAGGATAAATTACCAAATTCAAAACCAATTTAGGTTTACACCAATAAGAACAATAGACAGTCATTTGAAAACAACATAAAAACCACATGATAATCTGTTAACAATGCATTTATCTGGGTATCCACTCAGGTACTATTTATTTGACATAGCACAGTAAAGGGAGAAGCCAACCACAGGGGTTACATTACAAAGCAAAAGTTGTTTTAGCATGGCGTTCAACCTAAGGCTAGCTTTCATGTTATTTGTTCTAAAAAGTAACATGGTCCCTTACTCTAACACAGCAGTGCCTTTAACTGAAATCTTACATGTTCTATCTGCATATTAAGACATAGTTAGCTATTACTTTTTCACCGGGAAAGTTTTGAAACTTACCTGTGGGGTGCTGATGCTGTTAGCTGTGATATCACGTCTTTCTTCCTCAGCCAAACCGGCGCGTTTCAGTTTTTTTTCGGGTGCGCCCCCTGCTTTTCGGGAAGTCTGAACAACAAAAACAACTCTTAATGCATCACGTGACTTTTGGCAGAAATTTACCGCAGAGGGTGTGGAATTGTTTCATACTCGAGCAGAGGCTGTTTTGTGCGAGCAGAGACCGTTTTGTACTCGGGGAAAACTTATAAATGATATTTTGAGTGCAACGTTTGGGGACAGTTTGCAAAACAAGTTTTTTTGGGTGAAACGTATCTTTTTCTGTGCAAAACAAGTTTTATTTGTGTGCAACACATTTTTTGTGTACAACATTTTAGCAGGAAACTAACTCCATAGTATTGCCTGGGTGGGTGGGATCTGTGGCTATACATCTGGCCCTTTTCTGGGCTCCTGCAGCATAAACCCTGTCTAGATCTTGTAGACAGCATCCCATGATTGCCTGTGCTGTCCTCAGCACCCGTGCTAGTAACTCAATGTATGCCAGGAGGATCCTCTTGAAGTCCTTCATGATGACGGGGGTTAGAGCATCATTGAAGCAGGTGATGGTTGTTTTTTTTGGGCACAGGCACAATGATCGAGGACTTGAGGCAGGCCGGGATTATGTAGAGCCGCACGATGCTGCAGGATGAGAGCCTGATGATGCACCTCTGGCCGAGGTAGATGTTCAGACCTTTTGCTGTTTGGAGAGTCGAAGTGTGCGAAGAAGCTTTTTAAAGTGTTGGGGAGAGCTGGGTCGCTCCTGAGCCGCTGGTCGCTGTGTGTTATAGTCGGTGATGGTCCTGATCCCTATCCACATGTTACATGTATTATTGCTGCTGAAGTGGCCCTCTATGCACTGCGTGTACCTGTGCTTAGTCTTCTGGATGCCTTTTTTGAATTAATAGATAATTAATTTCAGACAATCCAGTGAAATGAACACACCCACACACATTATGGATAAATAATGATATGTATAATTATATTAATAATTATATGTATAACTGTATTATATGTATAATTTAGTGATTACGTCTGAAAAGGGGTTTGAAGAGAAACCTTTTTCTAATCATACCCCTTCGCATTCTTATAGTCATTAGCACTATAGGGGCTAACCCGACGCTTAAAGCCACTGGAGTGTTTTTAAACCGGAATCTTATGGTCGACAAACATTTGCTGGGGTGAGATGGTAAACAGGAAATGTCCAGACGCTGTTCTTGCAGTTAAAAGCTGATTTATTCCCACTTTAGCTTTCTTATAAAATGAAAGATAATACAAAACGACTACCTGTGTGGTGACAGCGTTTCCCAGCGAAGCGGTCAAAAGCGATTTACCTTTTCCAGTGAAACACACACCCTCACACACATAATTTCCTGTCTTATATAGACTTTACACATATTGGCTTCTACAAGCACCAACGATCTTCCTGATTCCTACTTTAGTTATGAGTCCATACTTCTCAAAGTCCATTAAGTAAGCAAATAAATCTATATACTGTACATTATAAACATAAATATTGATTTACATGTACCCACAACTCACACCAACACAACCATTGCAACTTTATACACCCATGTGCAGGGGCAACAAGTATTGGTGTTTACCGCCCTTCTTCCATCTTAGATGTTTTTAAGAAAAAAAATAACTGTTTGAGCTTTTTTCTAAACAGTCTCATGCTTGGACATTGCTTTAATTCAATGCTGAGCTTGTTCCAGACTTTTACATCACTTATTGAAATGCACATTCTTTTCATGTTCGTTCGACCACATAAGATTTTGAAATTTAGGTTATCCCTGTAATTATTCCCTCCTTTTCTATGGGGCTAAAATGGTAGCTTTACCATTTGCAAATGTGTGTGGAGAGTTGTGTATCTGTATCTCGATTTGTGTGTCTGTATCTCGATTTGTGCGTGTGCAGTGGGATTTGTAAATGTGTGAGGAGAGTTGTGTGTCTGTACAACAATCTGCAAATGCGTAAAACTACTTGTGTGTAATCCGTTTTGCAAATGTGTAAAAAATCCACAAATCTGTATTCAGATCTGCAAATGTGTACAGAGATTTGCAAATGTGTAAAAAATCCACAAACCTGTATTCAGATCTGCAAATGTGTACAGAGATTTGCAAATGTGTAAAAAATCCACAAACCTGTATTCAGATCTGCAAATGTGTACAGAGATTTGCAAATGTGTAAAAAATCCACAAATCTGTAGTCAGATCTGCAAATGTGTACAGAGATTTGCAAATGTGTAAAAAATCCACAAACCTGTATTCAGATCTGCAAATGTGTACAGAGATTTGCAAATGTGTAAAAAATCCACAAATCTGTAGTCAGATCTGCAAATGTGTAGATCAATCTGTAAGCACACACAGAAACACTTGTGTCTGAAGTATTTTCGCTTCAAGACCCAGAAATACAGACAAATCATTGGTTACAAGTCAAGCGGTTTTTCGGTTGGTTCTCTTTACACACGTGATTTTTGCTACTCTTCTGCCGCGTGAGATGCACAAATGCGTAGAAGGATTTGTATCTGTATTTTTTCGATTTGTGTCTCCTTGCGCAGACTCGCAGGCTCAAAGGCTCACATGTTGCCCTGAGCGCAGGCTCACAGGCACACAGGCTGCCTCTTCCGGCTGTGGTAGGTCACGTGACTTTCAAGGATTGAACCAAAGCGTTTTGCTACCAGACCGCTGACAAGGCAACTTGTTATAACTATATAACTTTCTCCCTTTAACGACAGAAGTTTCTTGTTTTAATGAGAGACTTATCTTGCTAAAACCAGATAATTGTCTCCTCATAACAACGCAACATAACCCGGCATCAGCTCGCGGGATATTTGAGTGTCATGGAGAAGAGGAGAGACGGAGGGGCGCCTTTTATTTCTTTTTAAAAAGTCATTTGTCGGAGGAATGTATTTCTGCACTGAGGAGTGACAAGGTAAGTCGTGCATATACAGCAAGTCCTCTACTTGAAATTTAATCAATTCGGCAGTTATTTATATTTAACAACTATGCTTTGGAAACACTTGTAGCACTGTAGAACAGTCTCTGGCTCTGTTTACACGGTGAAAACAGGTTTGCGTTGCCTTTGTACTCTCCATTTACACACTACAAGGTTTAACTGTTGCTTAGGGGGACTTTCAGCTATAGCTGTGGGTTTATTTACAACAGTCTGCAGCCGAAACAGTCCTCCGCCAGCCGCTGCTTTCTTCTTCTGGGCAATTTGACGCGGAGCTTCAGAAATCACAGCGCTACTAGTGGTGCGGCATGGGAATTGCACCGTTTAAGTACTCTGTAAACAGGGCCTGTGACTGCAAATGTTCTACATGGATGTTAATGAGATAGAGATAAGGATAAGCAGCTTAATTTTTTTTAAAAACATGTCATGCATTTAATCATAAATTCTGCTGTAAAGATTAATAATCATGTACTTAAAATAGTCTTTTTAGTTTTTTTCAGTTTTTATATTAACCATAATTTCATTGTGCTTGTAGACTGACATATCAGCTATAGCAAGCATGGATGATGAGAGCTTGGCCATCTATATTCCCACCTATGCTGACAGAATTGCCACAGAATTACTAGTGGTGCGGCATGGGAATTACACCGTTTAAGTACTCTGTAAACAGGGCCTGTGACTGCAAATGTACCTATTCCTTTATGTATTTTAATTAAATATGATTAAAATATTTTTTAATTCGACACTTGTAAGGCTAATTAAAAATATGTGTATTCTACACAATGAAAGTGAGGCTAGATAAAGCTACATTGATCCATATTTTATTGTGTCAAAACAAAGATATGAATACAGAGCTTTCTAATGGGACAATTCACACGCCAGTGAAGGACAACTATTTATATGAACTTCATTAATAAACCCAGTCAACTACTGACATGCTTTAATAAGGGGAAAAGCAAAAACTGATAATCAATTATCATTGCTGCAAATTCAAAAGTTAATATCAGAATGTATCAATAAAAGCACCTGGCAGCAAAGCACCATTGTTCTCAGTTTATTTGTTGTTCCATTTGTTTTTTTCTGATGTCTTTAAACTTACTCAGAAAACAAAACAAATCTTAATCAACATTGTTCCATTGCAGTCTAGGTTTAAGCAATTTTAACATTGATCCAGTCTAACCTTAAATCACAATTTTAAACAGCAGCTATTCTCCTTCTGATGGGAATTCTGTAAAAGTACTTTTTAAAATTCTCATAAACAAAAACATTAAGGTAGGAGGACCAGGTTTAAGATAGCTACATTAAAAATACAGCCAGAAAATCATGAATGTTCTCTTTTACATCTTAGAATGCCGGTGCATTTGATCTGACACTCAAAATTTAAATACTTAAAAACTTTGAATTTGTAATATTTAGCTTCTCACATTTAGCATAAGTAACGTGCTCAATTTTTAGAAAGAATAAATTAATTGTTATTTTTACCTTTTGTTGAAAATAAAAAAAACTTGAAAAAATGATAAATTGTCTGCTGTGTTTACAGGTTGGCATCTCTAAAGCTGAATACATGGATGGTGCTGTCCAAAAGTTACTGCTGGATATTTTCTTCCAGCAGTAACAGAGGGGGTACCACAGCCAGAATTCATATAGACATGGAGACAGAGAATGGTACAATGAAAGACATTCAAAGATTTTTGCGTCTTGATGACAGCTATCCTGAAAACTACGTCATCGTGGGATCCAGCACCCACAGCCAGCTCATCAACAACTGGTGGGATTTCTTAAGGAAACGTCGTGCACAGTACTGGATGAACCTTTTTCAAAAACTGAAGAATACAGATTACTTTACTGGTGACTTCTTGGATAAGCAGCCAATTCTGCTCACCTGTTTAAATATCACTGAGGTATGTTTGAATGTAAAAGATAAATACTATATGATATATGCTTTTAAATATGGAGTATGTACTTTAAGATCTTGTTTATTTTCTTGTCTTTCAGGAACAACTCTAAAAAGTGGTTCACTTTTGGAACATCATTTGTAAGATTAGAGATGCAATGGCTCCAAGTGGCCGGCCCTACATGATGTATCCTGGGGTGTCAAGCTCCAGTCCTCGAGGGCCGGTGTCCTGAAACTTTTAGAGGTTTCCTTGGTCCCACACACCTGAATCAAATGGCACAATTAGCTCCTCAGTTTGCAGTCAGGTTCTTCAGAGTCCTGGTAATTACCTGATTATTTGACTCAGGCGTGTCAGACCAGGGACATATCTAAAAGTTGCAGGACACCGGCCCTTGAGGACTGGACTTTGACACCTGTGAATCCTTCCACGGCTTTTTGGTGAACAAGATCATCTCAAACAGGTTTCTAAGCAAGCGGCAGAAACTTGCACAGTCCAACGTCTTCAGAGGACCGTTCACATGTTATGAGACAGTTCGAAGTATCATACCTTCTGATGACGGAAAACTTTCATGCACCGTCCACACATGATGAAACAATTGAGTTATGCTTATTTTTAAGAGCTTATATACGCACAAACCTGTGACACGTGTGACATTTTCTTGTAAAAAAGAGTTTGTGGAGCAAATGACCTTGTGAGCCTGTCCAGAATGACCCTGTCACTTTCCCACACAGTCAGAAATAGGCAGCTGCAGACCCCACAACCAATAAAGGAAAAGCAAAGAAATACAGATGGAGGAAAAAAACAGACCTCTGTTTTCACTGACTCCCATGTACTTAAATGTTTCATCATGATGTACATAATTTTTTGAATTTTGGTGCTAGGTTTTATATTTTGTGTGATTCTTGTTGTGTGTGACAGCAAATATATGCTACTAAATATATTAGGACAATAACAAGAAATTTAACTTCACATTTGCCTTGTAATCTGTCATGTAGGACAAAATGTTTAAATGACATGTTCTGTAAACCCCACCAATGCTCCTCATATTCAAGACATACTTTTTATATTTATAACAGCAAGACTTATAGTTCTCTGTTACTGAACACTGAGACTCAAGTTATGTACTGTTTGACAATGATGATATGGTCAAATGAGATGAAAAATAAAGTGCCTATGCTTATGTTCAATATGAAAACCTTTAATGAATCTTTGGTAAAAACTCATTACAAAAGAAAGTGCAATGGTTTGTGATCAAATCCACTCATTCTTTTCTTAGAAACATAACATTATATTGCAATGTTACATCAACTCACAGAAGAACATACATTAAAAGTACCTTTAACAAGTTCTCTGAAAGATCCTTTTAAAAGGAAGTTCTCTACCTCCAGAAGATGACCTACCTAACTAGAACGTGATCTATGAGTGTTAAAAAGATGAATACATGGATCTCAAAATTGAACATGAGAAAATTCTTTTACATATGAAAAAAGTCATTGTTAGAAATCTTGGCACTATTGTGCTCAAAGCATTTATCTATTTTACAATCAACTTTGAAGAATATAAAAGAAATATAATGCCCTATGGAAAGGAAAGGAAAATAAGTACAGTTTAAACACATGCTTCAAATTTTTTAACCTTAAAGAAGCTTAATAGCAACAGCAATAATTTCACTTCAAAAACTTGTATTTCACAATGTTGTTGGAGTAATCTTTTTAATCAGTATTTTTGCTCTATATCTTTGTCAGCAAAAACAAAAGCTAACTGACTATTGTGGCTCACTTCCATATGTTCCTGAAAACATGAAATATATTACATAGTGGTATTACCTGAAACCAAAAACATTTTAGATCAAATTGGACTTTTTCCATGAAGATGTGCATGTAAAGAGTTTTTCAAGCCACGTCTGTTGAAGGACATCTCTTTCACCTTTTCCTTGGAACTCGGAGCAAAATCTCTGGGTGGCAATTCTGTCAGCATAGGTGGGAATATAGATGGCCAAGCTCTCATCATCCATGCTTGCTATAGCTGATATGTCAGTCTACAAGCACAATGAAATTATGGTTAATATAAAAACTGAAAAAAACTAAAAAGACTATTTTAAGTACATGATTATTAATCTTTACAGCAGAATTTATGATTAAATGCATGACATGTTTTTAAAAAAAATTAAGCTGCTTATCCTTATCTCTATCTCATTAACATCCATGTAGAACATTTGCAGTCACAGGCCCTGTTTACAGAGTACTTAAACGGTGCAATTCCCATGCCGCACCACTAGTAGCGCTGTGATTTCTGAAGCTCCGCGTCAAATTGCCCAGAAGAAGAAAGCAGCGGCTGGCGGAGTGTCACTACCCGATCCGTACAGGAAGCACGATCCGTACAATCAGCTCATTTGCGCGTGCGCAAACAGAATAACTTCCGGGTCGCCAAAAAATAATGTAATTATCTTACTGAAAAACCTTTATTTATATCCTTAAATCATTAAAGAATACTGAACTGCATCGTAAAGTCAATATTGAAGACTTTTCTGGAAGAAATGGATGCTTTTTAAATTCTATCCATTGTATTGCTTGACGTCATCATCAGACATGCTAAGAGCAGTCCGTTATTGCGTAACGTTTATCCGTATTGTCTGAATGCACTCTATTATTGCTTTATTTGAGAAAAAAACATATTTTATTCCTTAATAATGGGATCAATTTTGTTTACATATACACACACACACACACACACACACATATATATATATATACATGTTCTAATAAAACTAATATACAAGATTCTAATATACAAGATTAATTGTGTTCACGTTAATTATACAACTTTATGTAATGTAAAACATTACAATATGGAGTATGTGTATATATATATATATATATATATATATATATATATATATAGTTGTATAATTAACTTCAACACAATTAATCTGTATTATTAATATATATATATATATACTCCATATTGTAATGTTTTACATTACATAATGTTGTATAATTAACTTGAACACAATTAATCTGTATAAAATAGTTTTATTAGAACGTTAAAGTTATCAGTTGACATTTTAGCGCCCTCTGGTGTACAAAAACAAGAGAAGACCTCGTCATTAGTACCCACGGCGATTTAACTTTTTTAATGTTTTTCTGTTTTTCATTTTTAGAATCTGCAATATTGACGCAAATACAAAGATATACTAAAAGAAACCCCCGCTTCAAAAAAATACGAAAGAATAAAAAAGTAAGAAAAACGAAATATTGCCAACCGGAAGTTAATATGTTTGCGCACGCGCAAATGAGCTGATTGTACGGATCGTGCTTCCTGTACGGATCGGGTAGTGACACGGAGGACTGATTCGGCTGCAAACTGTTGTAAATAAACCCACAGCTATAGCTGAAAGTCCCCCTAAGCAACAGTTAAACCTTGTAGTGTGTAAATGGAGAGTACAAAGGCAACGCAAACCTGTTTTCACCGTGTAAACAGAGCCAGAGACTGTTCTACAGTGCTACAAGTGTTTCCAAAGCATAGTTGTTAAATATAAATAACTGCCGAATTGATTAAATTTCAAGTAGAGGACTTGCTGTATATGCACGACTTACCTTGTCACTCCTCAGTGCAGAAATACATTCCTCCGACAAATGACTTTTTAAAAAGAAATAAAAGGCGCCCCTCCGTCTCTCCTCTTCTCCATGACACTCAAATATCCCGCGAGCTGATGCCGGGTTATGTTGCGTTGTTATGAGGAGACAATTATCTGGTTTTAGCAAGATAAGTCTCTCATTAAAACAAGAAACTTCTGTCGTTAAAGGGAGAAAGTTATATAGTTATAACAAGTTGCCTTGTCAGCGGTCTGGTAGCAAAACGCTTTGGTTCAATCCTTGAAAGTCACGTGACCTACCACAGCCGGAAGAGGCAGCCTGTGTGCCTGTGAGCCTGCGCTCAGGGCAACATGTGAGCCTTTGAGCCTGCGAGTCTGCGCAAGGAGACACAAATCGAAAAAATACAGATACAAATCCTTCTACGCATTTGTGCATCTCACGCGGCAGAAGAGTAGCAAAAATCACGTGTGTAAAGAGAACCAACCGAAAAACCGCTTGACTTGTAACCAATGATTTGTCTGTATTTCTGGGTCTTGAAGCGAAAATACTTCAGACACAAGTGTTTCTGTGTGCTTACAGATTGATCTACACATTTGCAGATCTGACTACAGATTTGTGGATTTTTTACACATTTGCAAATCTCTGTACACATTTGCAGATCTGAATACAGGTTTGTGGATTTTTTACACATTTGCAAATCTCTGTACACATTTGCAGATCTGAATACAGATTTGTGGATTTTTTACACATTTGCAAATCTCTGTACACATTTGCAGATCTGAATACAGATTTGTGGATTTTTTACACATTTGCAAATCTCTGTACACATTTGCAGATCTGAATACAGATTTGTGGATTTTTTACACATTTGCAAATCTCTGTACACATTTGCAGATCTGACTACAGATTTGTGGATTTTTTACACATTTGCAAATCTCTGTACACATTTGCAGATCTGAATACAGGTTTGTGGATTTTTTACACATTTGCAAATCTCTGTACACATTTGCAGATCTGAATACAGGTTTGTGGATTTTTTACACATTTGCAAATCTCTGTACACATTTGCAGATCTGAATACAGATTTGTGGATTTTTTACACATTTGCAAAACGGATTACACACAAGTAGTTTTACGCATTTGCAGATTGTTGTACAGACACACAACTCTCCTCACACATTTACAAATCCCACTGCACACGCACAAATCGAGATACAGACACACAAATCGAGATACAGATACACAACTCTCCACACACATTTGCAAATGGTAAAGCTACCATTTTAGCCCCATACTTTTCTTTCAACAAAAAATGGATGCTGTCTGGTAGCTGTTTATTTCTGGCTTTATACATTAGCTGTGAGGTTTGAAATCCTACCAGCTCTCTTCAGCTCACTTCTGGCCCTGCTGTAGGCCAGTCTGTCCCCTGATCTGCATGCTGCGTCCTGGGCCTTCAGCAGCAATCACATTGGAAAGAGGATGCTGGGGATGGAGCTGACGAGCAGAAGGAAAGTGGGGAGACCCCAGAGCAAATTCATGGACATAGTGAAGAAAGACACGGAGATTATTGATGTAACAGTTAAAGAGGCAAAGGTTAGGGTGAGATGGAGGGAGGCGATCCACTCTGGCAATCCCTGAGGTAGCAGCCGAAAATAGAAGAAAATTTGACTATGTCTAAGTAAGTCATAATTTAATCCAACCAATGTAGTTCAGACTGCCACTCTGGGTCCCTGAGCAAGACCTTTAGTATGTATGTTGCGATGACAATAAAGAAGATTGTTATATCTCAACAAGTAATCAAGAGTTTTCTGTTCTGTGTAAGAAACACAACTAACTAAACATGGGTCCATCCTCCTGAGTCTGTATTGAAATGAGATTCAGTGGATCTGATTGCAGGAGCAAAGTCAGCGAAATAATAGAATAGAATAGAAATACTTTTGTTATCCCACAGTGGGGAATTTCGGTGTGACAGTGGCAAAAACAAATAGAGATTATAAAGTCTAACAGCAGCTGGGAAGAAAGATCTGTGAAAGTGCTCCTATCTGGACCTTGGGAAGTAGTGGTCAGCTGACCATAAGCATTGGCCTTAAACGAAGGTTCCAATCACCTGTTCTCCACTCACACATGGTTCCTTTATGTCACGAGCTATGGTTCCCTCTGTGGGTCAGTCCTGTTTCTTTTTCGACACCGTGAGTACCATCCTTCCTTTCTCTCTCCCTTCCCTGTCTGATTCCTGGTCCGTGGGTAACACCGACCCCTCTCCAAGATGTCATTTTGTGCCTCGGGTGTTACCAGATCAATCTGCATGCTTCCACCTACCCACCGCAAGTTCCTGCTGTGGTAGAGAATAACTGATGCCCTACACACACACACACACACACACACACACACACACACACACACACACACACACACACACACACACACACACACACACACACACACACACACACACACGTCAATCTCAGTATGCTTGTGTTTAGTCTCACCACTGACAGGAGAAGAAACAGAACTGACACGCAGAGGGAACCAGAGCTCATGACATGAAGGAACGGTGTCTGAGCAGAGAACAGGTGGGTGGAACCTCCATTTAAGGCCAATCCTTAGAGTCATCTGACCTCCACCTGACACTTCTAGGATCCGCCAGTCTGTCTCTGAAAGGGCTCTCCAATTCTGCAAAAGGTCAGGAGCGTCCCCTGCTCTCCAAAATGTTGTCATGTTGTGATTCCAGTCCAGTTTATTGTTCAGATGAACACCCAGGTACTTAGAAGAGTCCACTATCTCAACATCAGTTCACTGGATGGTTGAATAACACAATCTCCACTCAATAATTTAGACAAGATATGCCTTATTTATTTTTAATAGAATATATATATATATATATATATATATATATATATATATATATATATATATATATATATATATATATATATATATATATATATCCCATACATCCTACTGCTGGCCCTGCTCAGAATGAAGAAAGCCGTCCTAAGACTCAATTGCAATGAGCCCTTTTAAGAGGCACCATGATGATACCATGATGATGGCATTGTAATATCTCAGCAGACGTCCTCCTCCTCCACTGCCCTTTCCTCCTCCCATCTCCTCTGGTAGCTGGAAGCCAAAAGCCTGGGCTGCTCCCCCAGTCCTAATAAATCCCCAGCTGAGAGTGGCGGCAGCAGCAGCAGCAGGCCTGCATTCTTCAGGAGCCAGCACTTCCCTTAATCCGCCCCGGAGTTGGAGCAACAGTTGGCCTAGCTGGCGGCGATGGGATAGGAGAGGCGAGGAGGGGATTCCTTGGTGACTTAAGCGTGATGCGTTTGTAAAAACACTGGGAATGTTGGAGTTGGACACGCTCCGTCTCCCACTCTCCCTTAAGTGGCCTTGTGTAAAGATTCAGAGGCTGATTTTGGCAGATGTGCTCCGTTTCTCCAGCGCCCCGTGCTTAACACAGAGACAATCAGAAAGCATTACCCCACCTGCCACACTGGGCCTTTCCCTTTATGTTTGACAGCTCTGTCCCCTCTGGTTTGTGTGTGTGTGTGTGTGTTTGTGTTGGAGAAAGCAAAAGGAAGAAAATGAGGAAATGCCTTGCAGATGTGTGCAGCAATGCAACCTCCTGTGTCAGCCTGGAGATTCTGTTGGTGAGAAAAGGAACCCGGGCCGGTGTAATAAATGACTTTAAAGGGGTTTGTTATGCTGTGCAGGATACCCTAAATCTATTTCCATCCCTATAAGTGCATCCCATTAGCTGACCATGAGGCTCATTAACAGGCTGATGGGTGAGAGACCCTGGTCAATAAGCAGGGTTATGTGGAGATATACAGCTGACACAGCCTATGCACTCTATATAACAGAGATCAGACCCCCGTGAATGAATACCTCTGCTGGTCTCTGGTTTCAATTGATTGCTTTAATTTGGCCTGTAATGAGTTGGAGGCATCCTGCCTGCAATTAGTGCATGTGTAAGTCTGAGTGCGTGTGTAGCGGTGTATTTGTGTGGGCTGTGGTTAATTACTGCAGTGGGTGGATGCAGTGTGGCCCGGCAGGGTCCTGCAGGAATGGGAGGATCCAGAACTGACACCTCCACCCACAGTGAAGGACTTAATGTAGCTCTCTGAACAAAGGGGAGAAAATATGACATTTTTCTCAGCTTTTAATACCATTAGTCTTTAAAATTATGAGCTGAACTCTTTAATGTGACTCTTTTGAAGAGATTTCAAACCATTAAACGTCGCACAGCACGAGCTGCACAGCGTTTTACTAAAACTTTATGTGATAGGCTAGATCAAAGGTGTTACGGCCACCGCTGGCGAACCCGAAATTCAGCCGGACACAGAGTTACGTAACAAGGTGTTTATTGAAAAAAAAATCAAAAACAGCCCAGCAGATGCAGGTGGAGCACGTAGCCAAACTGAAAATACCGCCGGCAGAGCACAAGTGATGTGATGAAATGAAATGTGATTGGCCACGAGTGGGCCGTTGAGGCAGGCATATGAAGGCAGGTGAACAGGTGAGCAGAGTTGGAACTAATTAGTGAAATGGTCTGGGCAGATGAGTGGACTGACTGGAGACTTAAGTGTGGACAGGTAGGCGACAGGGGCTGTTTGCTGAGGAGAGGGGAAACTAATAAACTAATTAGTCCAGAACAAAGCAAACAAAAACCTAAAGGCCCGTTTACACTACACCTAAAAAACCGAGCCATGCCGAGACCAGTCCGAGCTTGGTCCAGTTACCAGGCCGAGCCTCGTTTCTGACGACCGTTTATACACAACGCTATCTCGGTTCCTTGGTTGCTCCTCGCCCCCTAGTGGCGATCTGCGGTACTACTGCTCTCTGGGATTGAAGGCGGAAGCAGCGAAACACACACAGCTGCGCCCGTAACATTCAGGAAGTTATGCTTGATATTGTGATATTTCGGTGTTTGCAGAGAGTCAGGGGAAGAAGGCAACCATTGGTGAATTTACTTGAGAAAGTTGGCTTTTTGGGAAGTGGATGAGACAAACGAACGTCTAATAAGGATTTACAGATGCAGGAAACGACAGACGCTGAGGTTCATTGCGCTGCTAAGCAGAATCATCTCTGGAAACCGTGTGGCACGGTAAGGAAGCTAGTATTATTATGAATGTCTGAAATTTGTCTGAATGGAGTGTGAATCGGGACGTGCAGCCAGACACGCCGGAAAACCCGCTGACAGTCAGCTGACTGTAAGGGCATGACGCGGTCTGCTCATGCGCTCTTCGTTATCAGAAACCGGGATAAAATAGAACCAGGCCGAGACCTACCCAAGAGCTGGTCTGCAGTTAGCGCGGTCCGGTTAGGTTTAGCGCGGTCTGGTTCAGTCTGCTGACCGTTTACACACAAGAGTTATCTCGGTTACCGAGCTCGGACTGGTCTCGGCTCGGTTAAAAAAGTGTAGTGTAAACGGGCCTTAAATGTGTCATGGTTTTCAGGTGACGAGCCCACATGCAGATACGATCGGGAAGCAAAGCACAGTTTTAAGATGTTTATTTTGGAAACAGGCAGATCTACGGACGGAACTACAGGCGACTGGGCAGGGTCAGAACGTCACGGCTGGAGAGTCTGCAAGAGAGAGGGAGTAAGTGACTCTGAAAGGAGAACCAGGAGAATTGCTAGAAGTTGCGCTGCTTACCATTGGGCTGGGTGGACCTAACCGGGAAGGAGTAGCGCCGAGGGATCTCTGTGATACTACTCTGCTGATGATAGGCGGCTAGTGGCTGAGGGCGGCAGATGTTACTGGTGAGGGATCCTGAGCGAGCCTCGTCGGCAATGGTGACAGATGGATTGACCAGAGTGAGAGCAGAACCAGCAGAATCCGGGAGGGGGAATCGCAGGCCTCGCTGGGTAACATCCAGGAAGTATGAGGGGAGCGCCAGAGCAAAATCTGAGCAGACGGATTCTGCAGTTCTGGTTCTTCGGACTAGACGTCAAGACAGGTGAGTGCTTCCAAGCACCAAAAATCTGAGACAAAAACAGGGAGAACCAAAATTAGTCAAAGTCAAAAGAGCGAAAAAAAACTCACAAGCTGGTTTCCAAGAGTTGGGACAGAGGCCACGTCGTACCACGACTGGTTAAGGCTCTGGCGTCTTCCATCTGTCAGTGCTCTGCTTAAGAAGCCAGAGGAAGCCGCCTGCAACGAGCTGCAGGTGTGGGCCACGCCCCCTCAGCCAACTAGGCACACCTGAGGAGTAGAGTTAGAGCAGAGCAGCACAGAGAACCCTGACAAAATGTGTATAATTATGGTGTAGAACAAAAGTTGTATTTTACTTTTGGATTATATTTACAAATAAAGCTGTCACATGTGTTGTATTAAGTCACTTCTATTCTTTTTGGGCCCAGCATTGGGAGGAAACCAGAACACGCAGAGAACAAATGATGCTAGTAAAAGCTCTGAGTCCAAGAATGCTCTGCATTTACCCAATTTAATGACAGCTCCCGCGAAGGAGGAGTCCCAACTGGAAGTCCCGTGATGTCATGCAGCACCATTTCCTTCTCTTTGCCTGCAGCTCTCCAGACTTCAGTCTTCTCAATGGAGTCAGCTCCACAGACTCCATTTAGAAGGACACACCGGTGAAGGGCTTGACCTCGCTGGCCAAGTAAAACACTACAGCTGCGTCCAAATTCAGCGGCTGCATGCTTTGAAGGATCCGGGCTACCTGGGCCCGGTCCTTTGGAGTCCACAGAGACCGCGTAGGCCGGAGGTCTAGCGTCTGTGATGATGTGGTCTAACCTTCCTCAGCTTTTCCCGCCTTTACCTGAGCAGAACTGCTGTTGCCTACCTAGCAACCATGACAGCATGAAGCACAGAGCTGTGAAGCAGTAACAACTGATCCCGAACGTTTGCTCAACCTAAGAGAAAATTAAAATACTTAACATAATAGTAGTATAATATTTTAGCGTGTTTTTCTTTGTTTTGATATGAAAACTGTGTCAGGCCAGTGCAAACCTGGCGTTTATGGAACAAGAACAGGGAGAAAGCTATTCCTGGATGAAAATCATTTGTTGTTTTCCACAAGCTAGGGGACATAGCGAACATGTGGAAGAACAGTTCAGATGAGACCAGAACATAAAATTTGACCAACCTGTTAAGCGCTGCTTGCGTGGAGGAAAACTAACCCTGTACTTCCCTCTGTACAAATCATCCTCACTGGGTGGCCGGGTGGTGGCAGCATCATGCTATGCAAATGCTTTTTTTTCCTGTAGGGACAGGAAAGCTGATCAAATTGATGGAGCTATATATAGGATATTCCTAAAAACAATTTTAGACATTCCAAAAGATGTGAGACTGTGGCTGTGGTTTACTTTCCAGTTGAATGGTGACCCTAAACATACAGCCAGAAGTACAAAGGTTTGTTTAAGATGAAAAAAAATTTTTTCACGTGTTGGCACGCCTCCCAGTCAAAGCCAAGGCATAAATTCAATTGAGAAGTTGTGGCGAGATTTGTAAATAATTGTTTGAAGACACCCTCAATCACCATCGGGCTAAGCGTGGCCTATTTTGCAAAAATGAAGGGGCAAAAATGTTCCGTCTCTAGACGTGTGAAGCTGGTGGAGCGATACCCAAAAAGTCTTGCAGCTGTGAATGCAGTGAATGGTGGTTCTACAAGATGTTTTCACAGGGGGTCTGATTGCAGATGCAGTATATATTTTTCAGAATGTTAACATATTACATATAAAAATTAAAAAGAAATATTGTTTTCCTTCCTTTTCACAGTTATGTATTGAACTATGTGTTTGTGTAAAATCCCAATGACATAAGTAGAAGATTTTTGATGTAACATGACAAAATATGTATAAGTATGAACATTGTTACGAGGTACTGCATGTGTGTGGTAGTAAGCTGCACATAGCCATGGTAAATTACAGGTTCCTGGGTATTAACAGGTCTGGGCGCTTATAAGTCTATACTAATTAATCATTTCAAATTATTTTTCTTTGTGTTCTTATTTTGACAGATGGCTCTGACTATTTAAATGAACTTGTTTGTGTTTGTAGATCAGTGCAGTTTATACACTCACCCAAACTGGAAATTCCTACAAATTTACAGCAACACACTAAACTGCTTGGGATAATAAACGGTAAACTAATGTTATCATGTCTTCAGCATTACATACACAAAGTTCACCCTCCCTCTGCCTCTCTTTTCTTTATCCATCTTTACTGTTTATTGTTCAAAGGAATCATGCGTGTGTCTGTTCTTGGAGGGCAAAAGTAGGCAGCCAGCTCCCCTGGGACATGGGAAGGCGGGCGGAGGTTGATTTGCTGTGCACTCTTGGTCCTTCATGAATGCAAATATGTCTGAACTTCCATTTGCGGTGTTTTCTTAATACAACTAGGCACTGGCTCTGTTCTTCACAATCATACTACAGACTGTCACTCATCTCATCCATGTCAAAGTCCAGAAGTTGCGCATTATGTACCTTAGTTTAAATAAGGATTACGAGATTTTTTTAAATTTCTGTTCAAAGTCCCTTTAGGGCTCCATATAATTCTGAAAAGAAATGTATTGTTATAGTATAAACATGATTTCTGTCAAAGCTTACCTTCAGACCCCCTTGATTAACAAAAGTAATTTACTACTGCAAAAAATGCAGTAGTAAATGCATGGAATCTTCCATTGTTTTCACCCCTCCATACGAGATGTCAGGCTCATGTTGGAAACTCGAATCTCTGTCTTCAGTTGTCAAAGTTAGGACTGTTACCTCTTTTTGTCCAATAATGTCCTTGATAGGATTAGCATGACTAAAGCCTCTTAATATATGGAAAATGTATTAAAAGTGTGATGGTTAGTGTCTATGCCTCATTAATGACAGAGTCCAATTATTTGTTCAAAATCTCCTGGCTCCAGTAGGACTAACCTCCACCTCAGCTTAATTATGTTTGAGCTCTTTCATGCTAATTTCAAGAGTAAAGCAGGCGTCCTAATGATGCTGTGTGCTTGATTGCTCTTAGGCTGCTCTGCCAGTAGGATGCATATCATTTGCTTTTCTCTGTCATTAAGGAAATAATCTTATGGAGATTGCCAAAAGCAAATTACACTAGCCACTGCTGGAATCTTCGGTGCGGCATACAATAAAACAGCTGTGCAGGTAAAGCTGACAAGCTTTTAGCGGAGCCGTTCACCTCTCTGCCGTTTCTTTCTAATCCTCATGAATATTGCTGACTTTGTTCTGCAGAAATGGGGAAATATATTTCATTTACTGTGCCTCAACTCTGCCGCCTCGGCCGACCTTGCATCCTTATGCATTTTTATAAGATGGCCCAGGAAGACTTTTGTTTCTTGGAAATTTAAAAGAGGAATAATACAGCATCAGTATTATGAACTGTTTCTGGTCTCTGCAGGTGCAGCACAACAGCATGACATAATAAAGGTACACTGCAGGTGAAAAATCATGTTTTCTTTGCAGATGCTAGTTATTAAAAGCATACATTACTAGCTTTGAACAGTCCTGGCATCTTCATATTGCATGTGGGTGTACATATTAAGCCGCTCATGCTGAAATTAGACTAAGCAGTCAGAATATTATATGTGATGAACTTCTTAATTTGTCATAAAAGTAATTCATAGAGACTATTTAGATGCACAATTCTGGGTATCTATTGGCTTTTAACACTTACAGACGTCATTTAAACTGTAAACTTTGGGAAAGATTTTCCTAATGCTTCGCAAGAAGTGATATGAGCTTCACTATGTGATCATCTCTGAACGGTGTGTGCTCTTCCAAACTATTCTCACATTGTGGAAATGAAAAGCTATACCTGCAGCTGCTTTCGAAGGCCAACTGTAGAACAAATTTTTCATTTTAGGATGTCATATGCAACCACTGGCCGTGTTTTGCATTTTGTTGCTGACACAGGCAACAGGAGATATAACTATAGATTGAAACCACCACGTTAGTCCTATGTTACAAGTACTTTGTTGAACTCTTCACATCCCTTAAACTTCTCAGGTTTTGTCATGGTCCTCACATAAACTTCATTGTATTATATTGTGGTTATTAAAGGCGTATAGCCACGTTATATGGCTATACCAAAAATACCAAAACTCCAGTTGGTTATGATATAATGAGGCTATATACTCCAAGCGTCCGTCCAGATAGTGTTTTGATAATCCTTTTTGAGCCTGTTTGAACCCCAGCACCGGGTGCGATGAGCTGACATCAACAGACGTGGCGCCATCTACCGGCAGTATCGCAGAACTATAAAAAAGCCAGATGGTGGCCATTGACGTAGCTACTGAATAAGTCCCGACCGAGGCGACCATGCTTTAATGCCTCGCGGAAAACCGACAGCTCGGCATGGTTGAAGACTAACCCGACCTACTCCTCCCCTGAGCCCCCTTCCACAAAATCGAGGAAATAAAGCTCCTACCAAACACAAACAAGGACACAGCATCATGGTAAGAATTATTTTCAATGACAAATAAAAGTCAAAACCTTTTCATTGGAATTAATGCAAATTAAACGCATTAGAATGCTATTTCCCCGATAAGTAAATTGTTTATGATCCCCCAGACCCCCCACCCCGCCCCTCACCTTGCACTCAGTCGACGTGTAATGTAGTTTATAGCTGGATAAGTGAACTAGTCTTTCCATGCACTACGCTACTAGTATGACTAAACAGTACTGCAAATCTGTTATTACATCTGCTTACATGTGACAAAAACGAAAGCAATTTCAATGTTGGCAGACTTACAACTTTTAGCCAAAATGGGTGTAAATTGTTTTATTCCATGAACATTGCTTCAGCTTGTTGACTAATTGTACGCATGTGCAGTGATGTAACCCCGGTCACATGATGTTGAATGGTATATATAAAATCAGAATTGCCAACACTGAACTCCTGCTATTGCTGTCTTGTGTTTCAGCTATGAATAGCTCTTTCGGTAACTGCAATAATTGCATGTTTTAATTTAAATTTATTTTTTTATTCACAATGCTTGTCACTTTATTCTGTTTCTATGAAATGTTTTAATCTGCTTTTTATCATTTTTCTAAACCTGTTGTTACTGCTGCTTGTGCTTAAAAATAACTATGCTGCTTCTCTTGACTGATTTTGTTTTATTGCTTCTTTTTTTGCTGCTGTTTCTATATTCCAATGGACTAACACAGCCCTGATATGATGTTTTGACTCTTGTGTAATTAATTGTTTATAATATTTTATATGTTTTTTTAGGGTGCCACTGTACAACTGGCAATCAGGACTACAGATGAAAACTAGCCTTTGTCTAACTCTGGCATGTGTACTGTCAGTACGAATTGTCCTGGTAAATAAATATATAAATAAATATCCATCCATCCATTTTCTAACACGTCTATCCCTTGTGGGGTCACGAGGGGTGCTGGTGCCTATCTCCAGCTGTCAATGACCGAGAGGCGGGGTCCTTGTTTGTGTTTTGAAGGAGTCCATCACAGGGAAACTCAGAGACAAACAGGACAAACAACCATTCTCGCACACACATCTAAGGAGAATTTAGAGAGACCAATTAACCTAACAGTTATGTTTTTGGACTGTGGGAGGAAGCCAGAGTACCCAGAGAGAACCCACTCCTGGAGAAGCGTAGAGCTACAGGGAGAGTCGTCTGCATTGTCCATGGCTTTGCAGCAATCCCTCATACTGAGCAAGCATGAAGCGACAGCGGAAAGAAAAACTCCCCATTAACGGGAAGGAAAACCTCTAGCAGAACCAGAACCGGGCTCAGTATGAACGGTCATCTGCCTCGACCGACTGGGGGTTACAGAAGACAGAGCAGAGACACAACAAGAGAGACAAAAAAGCACAGAAGCACACATTGATCCAGTAATCTGTTCTACATTAGATGGTAATAGTGGTGATCTGTCTTGCCTGGATGATGTCACAGCTAACAGAACGCCAGACCAGGTGTACCTACTATGAAGAAAAAAGAGAGAGAACAAAAATTTCTGGTAGAGAAAGTCTCTACCAGCATTCTATTTCATGGAACTGATATTTTTGCCCATTCTTCGATACAAAATAGCTCAACCTGTCATGATTTGGGCTTTTGTGTTGTGTTTTGGACTGATCATTATCCACTCATCTCAGTCATCTCCCAGCCACCACTCACTACCACAATCAGCTCCACCTGCTGCTGCCACTTGTCATTCAAGTCGTTCCACCTGGTACTCTGCCTTTATATACCTGCCTCACTCTCCACTCCCTGCCAGAACTTCTTGTCTCGCTGCCTGCAAGTGTTTTTTTCCCCTTGTGGTTTTGTTGCTCAGCCAGTGGATCCTGTGGACCTGTTCTCGCCCTGCCCTCGCACGTTGGTTTAACTAGTGCTTGAGTGCACTGCCTGGTTAAGGTTGCTCCTCGCTCTGCCCACGCTGGGAACACGTCGGCTGCTTCTGGTCAAGTCAGCCTCTGCCTGCATCTTCTGGTCAGCCATTCCTGCCTGCTTGTCTCCTCTGCCTCCATCTACATTGTTTATGATAAACTTTTTAAAAGACAAAACACTGTCTGGTTCGAATCTCTGGTTCTCAGAGCTCCCAGTCATTACACAATCTCAGTCAAACTGAATGTAGAATTTCACCTTGTGCCATAAATTCTGAAGAAGATTTAGGCTTGAACTTTGATCAAACCATTCTAACATGTGATTGTGAACATACTTTGATCTCAACTGCTACAGTAGCACTGGCTGTACATTTAGTGGTATGAAAAGTCAATCAGATATGTAATCTGCTCAATTCCAACCTTTATGTGCACTACTGAAGTCTTCACTTCCTATGGCACCAGCCTGAGTGAACAGCTGACAAACTTCCATTAAAAGATACTATTTCATTTTGAGAAGCTCATTGCAGCTTGTATACTTTGTCTAATTTAATTTCTTTAAAATAATTTAGTGAAATCAACAAATTTTCAATTTGAATCTTCTTCCTTCAGTAAGAACTTCCACACCAAAGATTAGGTTTGTGTCAGTGGGACTTGTTCAGCCTTAGATTCTGGTCGGAAAAAAATATCCACTTTTTTAAATTTCCAAACACCACTAGTCAGGGCTAGTCAAGCTAAAAAAGAGTGTGCTATATCAGGGTCTATAAAACAGATATATTGTCATTTTTGGTAAGCTTACATAATAAAATTAAAGATTGTCTTCAGTTTCCCCAAAATAAAGTACCAACTTCATTATTTACCCTTAACCAGTTAATGGAAACCAGGCTTTTACATATTTTCTTTAGAAAATTTTTTAAAAGTTTTTTTACAACCTAACAAACAAACTTATTTAACACATGCTGTATATAAACATGCACCTTCTGCTGACATGCAGGACTAAATGAGTAACCGCACATGTCTGTACATCTCCTCTTCACTCTCACTTCAGCCCCCACCCACAGCGTCTGTGGGTGTGATTGACTTTTTCATTTTGTTTGGGTAAGCTGATTTTTTGTTGTTGTTGTTGCCTCTGAGACATGGCATATCCACTGCCTCCAGCTGTGAGCTTTAACCCATAAGCTCATGTGAGATGTGTGACCCACCGCATTAAATCTAGACACACACATCTCTAAATGCACATATCAAGGTTGTATTTATGCAATAAGCAACCAGAATTTACATACATTACCATAGATCATGCATGTTAAGGCTGCCAACAAGGTCACAGCTGAAACATTTCCTCATATTAAGATAACATGTATAACGGCTGTGAACAGACATTGCAGATTTACCACAGGCAGTGTTGCGACTCAGATTTGACACTGTATTATGCCTTATACAGCCAATCCTGCTACAGGCTACGATATGTGAAATACATAGACCTTATTATCACATAATTGCAGGGTGCACCAGCGAGGATGCCTCTCTTAGAGTAAGAGCCCTTAATGCTTAACAATGGGCCCTCTGTTCACCCAGTGGAGGTATGTAATGGTACGAAAAAGAGGAGTGGGATGGATGGAGGCAGTGATGTCTTTATTACCCAGCTCTGTCTGTTTGCTTCTATCACACTCAACTGGTTAATACCTCTTTTATCAGATAGCCATCGTGATTTGGCTCACCCCTACCCCCAGCATGGTTTCCTTTAGGACTGAATGTAACAATCCACCAAGATGGCAGCAGATCCAATCCTACTTCCTGCTTTGAATCCAGACACAAGGAAAGCTGTGGATAATTTGCCTCTCCTCACTGCTCTGTCTCTAACTGAGATGGATGCAGATGAGCTTTCTATATATCTCACTTTGAGTGTGAGTGTGTGCGCGTGTCCGTGTGTGTGCACGCGCGTGTGCGCCTTAAGCAAGAAATGCTTTGGTCTGTGTCTTAAGACTGAGTCCGGTGTGGCAGGGGGAGAGCATAATCTGATTTAAAGCATGTCAAGGATTGTGAATAATTTCCTCATTACCTCAACCCCATATTTAATTTAACATGAACAAGGAGAACATTGTGTGTGTGTGTGTGTGTGTGTGTGTGTGTGTGTGTGTGTGTGTGTGTGTGTGTGTGTGTGTGTGTGTGCGTGTGCGTGCGTGTGTGTGTGTGTGTGTGTGTCTCGCCTTGTGTGCATGCCACACATATGCAGAAGACAGTCTAATTTCTTCCTGCTTGAGAAGGAAGGAGTCACTCCTTGCATACTTCTTCTCTCACTTTGCCTCCCTCACCAACCCCCTGAGAGCTACAGCTGTCACAGTGTCACTTTTCCCATCTATAATTGAGGAGTGTGCACAGCACACAGCCTGTGAAACCATGTCAACTACTGCCACTTGCTTCTGTTAAATAATCAGGCAGAACCAACACTACGGTGGGGGTATGCTTGTGTTGCTGTTTGTGTAATCAGTCTTGCAATCCCCCCCCCATCCCCTTCCCATATTAGTCCAGTTGATAATGCTCAGTTAGCCTCAACTGTCAGAGTTGCCCTAAAAAATGTTAGACTTTGCTTGTCATCACCATTCCAGCCTTCTCTTACTTTACTATGTTGGTAAATAGTCTAAGGTAAAGGAAAGGTGGTAATATATTTATCCCACCTTGTGTTCCAGTGGCATAGGAATAGGAAGGTGGGCTGCATTGGTCAAGTAATACTATATATTTGCACTCTTGCTCATCCCACATTGTAGCAAACACAATGTGATCTTAGGCTGCCACAGATCCTTTGGACATGACTAAAAGTATGATATCATCTTAGCAGCATATATATTGAACATATACATCAATGCTACAGAATTCCGGCATCTGCTGCTTTAATGTCGCAGTTATTACAAAACAATGTTACCTCATCTCCTTCTACACTACGCTGGTGCTCTGTGTGTGCTGATGAAGATTCATTTGACTAGGGATGATGGCTGTTTGGAGAGGCTCTATTACTAGTCGGGCTGACCTATTTTTGAGTGAAATTGCAGTGCACATCAGACATGTTGGACATACTGAAATCTTTATAGTATTTTTTATCAAGTGATCCGCATTGGCTGCATATAGTCGCCGACCAGTGCTCCAAGGAGCGGTGCCCAGAGATCATTTTCGAACATTTTGTTTATTCAACAATATCAAAATATCTGATGAAACTATTCAAAGCTGTAATCCAGAAACCTGCCCTGTCTTTGAGTTAAAAGCGCCAAATGACACATGTTAATTGGTGAGATGCACTACAGTGTGCATTCCTACTGAACTGAGCTAGTCAATAGCCAGCATTCATAGATTGTGTATGTTTTTCACTCGGTGACAAATGTACTTCATAGACAGAACAGAACTGGATGTCTTTTTTTAATTTCTTCCAATTTTGAACCACAAAATACATGATTAGCAAGATGACAGTGTGAAGGCAAAAATGTTGGTGTCATGGTAGTGCCATTATTTTAACCATCTAAGCAGCTTCATTGTCTGATAATATAACATGCAGACGTGCAGTTTACATCCAGTGTCAGATTAAACGGCCAATAAAAAGTGCATTTACCACCCATGTACCGGTTATTTTCTCAGGAAAACTCTAACATTGGAGAGTGGTGACTGGTTAATGGGCCACAAGCTAGATTTCAACTAAGAAAACCCAGGCCTTTTGACTTGTGGCACATAAGTATTCATGTAAAACAGTTGGATCTTGGATGAAATTTACAATCACATTCAAAAAGCAGGAAAGAAAGAGAAATGGTGACTGTAACTGTGTAAATTAGTAGTAAATAGTATTACTGCTATATTATCAAAACAAAACATCTTTTGATTAAAAGATGAGTGTGTACATGGAAGAAAACTCTTAGTATGATGTTGTAGTAGCTGGTTTGATTTTGCTACTTTAAAACCATACCTAATTCATGATCAATTATGACTTCAAGGCTTGTAAACTAAATTAATATATTCTCCTAATCTTGGTAACCTAAACAGTGATATTCATACCCTGATGGTAGTAACTAAACGTTTTGAAACTCTCCATCTCTATTTTTCCCCCTTGTCATGTCCACCTTCATGGCAAGCAGAATGATGCTCTAGCTGCTGTAGTGATACCAAACATTTGCTTTACCAACAGAGGCTTTATACCTATATGTTTATATGTTAAGGTAGTATTTAAAAACTGATGCCAAACATGACAGAGAAAGAGGAAATGCGAGGATGGAACAAGAGAAAAAGAGAAAGAACAGAGAAACAAAGAAAACCCATAGACAAAAACAGAACCCAACAACCAGCTACTACAAAATAATCCTCCAACAGCATCCATGGGAAAAGTAGGGAAAGACAACCGTGAACATCTGCAAAGTGTAATGTACTAGAATCTGGAGACCCGATAAACACAGGAATGAACATTTCAAAAGATTTGTTAAAGGAACTGATGTTGCTGGAACTGGAACTGATGGGAACAAGCTCTGGAACCACTGTTGGGGGGAGGACAGTCTCAGTGGAGATGTGAGAACACTAAATAAAAGCCATTAACTTTGTCAGAAGCCGGGAGGTTGCACTGGTTTTAAATTGAGAGCAGCTGCTTAGAAAAGTAATAAAAAATAAACGTAAAAAAAAATGGAAATGAGATGAACAGGAACTGTTAAAACTGTTACTTTCAGCTGCAACATGGCAGACAAGATAGCCCTGCACAGGATAGGGAGGGGAACCTGAGAAAGTCATTGAGGTGGCCCTACCCTCTGTAGAGGATTTGTCTGAGAGCTGCTGTAGGAACAAGGTACTGAACATTGTCACAAACTCCTCACTATCTCTCCATGAACCTTTTCAACTGGTGTCTTTGGGCCAAACATACCACACACAGCACGAAAAGCAGAACCCAACACTGCTACCCAGCTTTCTGTCTCTAGCTGTTAAAATGCTAAACAGCACTTACTTCACTCAAGTTATTTTATATTTGATCCATTTTGTGGATTTTCTCTTCAAGTTTTAAACTGCTCTGTTGAGTCATTCAAAAGAAACAATTGTTTATTGTGTCATTTACTATTCGCTTTACAACTAACAAACTCATTTGATTTGAAGCCAAGGCAAGTATCTAACATAAAAATAAAAAAACAAAATACTGTGCATAATGCAATAAATTATTGACCAAACAGAGAACAAGTGTTCTCATTAGTAAGGGAAAACAGGTTTAAGGGGGAGCAGAGAGCAAAACCAATTGCCAATATACTGATAGAAAGAAGATCAAAGAACCTGTCCTACAGACAGCAGGAAAACCCATTTAACAGAATTTCAATGGATCCATGCAGCATGACATACTAAAGCATCAATTAGACCTACATCAGATGGAAGCCTTTTTCTCTCCAGACATGTTTCCCTGCCATTGTTTCTTAATCCTGTCAAACATGTTCCTCCATCACTTACTCTGCTTCTCCAAATCTCTTTTTTTTGACTGTCAGTGTTGTTTTCTCCACTCCACCCTCCTTTACCCCTCTCTCCCCATGAAGCTCAGAGGACACCAACAGAATGTCAGTTCAGCAGTGCGTCTAGAGGGATTTCTGCTGAAGGAAATACATATTTAATGACATCTCCAACTGGGTCTTTTTCAGACTCAGTCCTTAACCTCGCCGGAGATGAACAGAGCGATAGGAAGGGAGGTTACCCATACTTACCCATAGCTGAACCTAAAATTATCCAGCCCACACTGCACATTAGGTCTATTTGCACAATCTAGAAGCTAGCATGAGTTGGCAATAAAAACATTGAGGATGAACAATTTAAATAGCTCAGCACAACTCATTTTACAAGTGGTTAGTACAAATGAAACACAATGGGTCAGCTTTTTGACAAATGCAGTTTTAAAAGTGTTCAAACACCTCATAACAAGCATCTTTACTACTTAGTAGGTCACCATGTTGCTGTAAATACCTTCTGCAAATATGAGTTAAAGCCAGGCACCAGCTTCCTAAGGAATCTTAGCCTACTTCTCATGGGCGAAAGGCCTCAAGTTCAACATTATCATTATTCTCGGTTTTCAATTCCCATCCGAGAATGAGTTCTAACCAGGCGACTGTGATGGCATGCTAATATCTTTCAGGACTTTTTCTGAAATCAAGCTATGGTGAATTTTAGGTTTGGAATCACTGTTCTGTTGGAAAGTCCAAAAGCACCCAAGCTTCAAGCTTCACAGATGGCCTACGTCTGCTGCCAGTTTCCTCTACCAGACAGTCTCTTTCTGTCTAACCAACCCGCTCTACACAGCGTGTCCCCTGCCAACCCACATAAAGATCGAGTTGAACATGTATAAATGTTTGTATCTGATTCCCTACCATGCGCATGCCCGGTGTTTCTGTGGCCATGTCACAGCGCCGCCAATGGGCCTGGCATACCTACTACAGTTTGTTCAGTGGTACTGCATCCTTGTGTTTATGAAAATTTACTGAGTTCATCTTCGTTGTTCACTCTACCACATCCCACAATGCTGTGTAAACCTGGCAACAGGAAAGTGTTTGGCACAAGCATGCAATGTACACTTGGTAGCTGTGACGGATCGAGATTGGGACAAATTCATAGCATCAACGGTCCACCTTTGATTGTGTTTAGAACCTTAGCAACACCACCTCCACCAAAAAGGCTCTGACAATGTCCACACCCGACTGTGATTGCTGTGTTTGCATCTACACAAATAAACCCCACCAAGGGGGAAACCAAACCCCTTTTTCATCAGACTAAACACCTCAAGTGTGAAAACATCCTAAGATCACTCCTGATTTGCAAATATGTGCCTAGGGGTTGAATAACTTTGAAACTGCAGATGTCCTTGAAAGTAGGACTTGGAGTTAAATTTGGATATAATCTTTGTTTTGCAATTTTTTTAGCTATTTAAACTGTCCTTGTGTATTTTTTTTATGACTGACAAGTGAACAATTTTGAATTATGCCAATAAACTTAATTTGAGGCAGCTTGAAAAAGTTTAGGTGCAACTGTATCCCCTTAAACTGAAACAAATGTAGTAGGTGGGTGGTTGGAAGAGACTGTAACTTGCTTGTTTTACAGCTAATGTTTTAGCAGCAGCAAAGTACAACGGTATACGTCCAGGCCTTCGTACTGTATATTTATTTGCCTTTCAACAACTGATTAGTCTCCCATGGCCCTTGGAGTTTCATGCTAGACTTAGCATTTGAATTCAGCACACATCTCGCTTTATCCTGGAGCCAAATGAGTGTCTGTCTCCAGTGGGAGTTTCAGCCCACAAGAGCGCAACCACTTCTGAGCGTGGTGGAGGGGTGCGTGAGGAAGACAGCAGGGGAGGCAAAGACAGAAAAAAAAGGCATTGTGCACAAACTTGCGAAGATAAAAAATGACAATGAGTGATCGCCGCGAGGGGGAAGAGATCTTCTGCTGCAGACGGCTACGCAATTACAGCAGAGGAACCCAGCAACACAAAATGCAGCTGCCTTTTTTTTTCTTTAAGCCAGGGCACAGCTGGAGACGTACCAAGGCTCTGTTGTTCTTCTGCTGCTTCTGCTGCCTCTCTTCACAACACAGGCCCAAAAGCATCATCAACAGCTCTGATACTGAGAGGGCACAGGGAGCTGAGAGTGGCTGTTTGGAACTAGAAAACACCTTACCAGTACATCTTAATGACAGGTGACAAATGAGCACCAAGTTCGGCTCGGTTATTCCCTCTTCATAAATCAAGGGCAAACTGCAGACAAGGGTGCATGTAAGAAGATTGGTTTACTCACTGCTCCAGAACAAACCTAAATGACACCAATGAAGCAAGCAATCTAGATCACAGATGCAGGCAGGGGGAGGTAAAATTCGGTGTGTAAGCACTCTGTCAGGCCAACAGTAGCTCACCTTTTATGACCGACAGAGCGCAAGCCAAGTGAAACACGCTATATAACCATTTACATTTTCAAATCATTAGTGGAAATGGTTAGTTACTATCATGATTCTGGGCTTTTGCTCAGCTTTTCCATTTTTCCAGAGTTATCCAAAAAGAGTATCTGGATCAACACGGATCTAAGATCTATTTAAAATCAGATACACTGTATAAAAAACACACAGAAGCGCTTTTTTTCTCCCTGCCCGATATTAAGTTAGACAAAATTTTCTCAGTTTTTGGTCAGCTGGAGCACCAGAATTATTTCCATTTGCTGCAGGAATTTTGGCCAATTCCTCCTGACAGAATTGATGTAACTGAGTCAGATTTGTTGGACACCTTGCAACCACAGTTTTTCAGCTCTGCCCACCAATTTACTATGGAACAGAAATCAAAGCTTTGTCACTGCAACTGCAGACACTGTCTATGTTGTCCTTCAGCCACTTTGTAATGAATTTGGAAGTTTCATTAGGATCATTGACCCATTTGTGCCAAAGCTCTAACATCTTGAGATGTTGCTTTAATATTTCCAAGTAATGTTCTTTCCTCATGATATCATCTATTTTGTAATGTGTACCAGTCAATCCTGGAGAAAAACACCAACTCAGCATGACGTTACCACTCCGGTACTTAACGGCTAGGGTAGTGTTCTCAGGTTCACAAACTTCACCCTGTAATCTACTTTTCTTAATTTTGCTTTCATAATGGCAACTTCATCCATTTCATTGTGTCTAATGGTATCCTCTGAAAACCTTCGGCCATCAGCTTCTCAAGATCTTTTGCTCTGGTTCTGGGGTTGATACACACATTATTCACCAAAACATGTTAATCTCTCAGTCACAAAACTAGTCTCCTGAATTGGACGATCTTTGGACTGCTCCATGTTATTTTAACCTGCCAATAATTATTTGAATAGGTGAACGAGGTCTCTTGCGCTATCTGCAAACTGTACGAAGAGTTGCAAAGGTTTATTCTCATAAGATCATGGATCATTTCTTTTGATTTTTTTTTTTACATCAAACAAGGAACCAGTATGTTTGAGGTGTTGCCTTGAAATATATCCTCAGGTGAGCCTTTAATTCAAGCCATTTGTAAAGCCATTTAATTCAAATGCAATAAGAAGCTTAAAATCCCAGGATATCATCTGTGCTTTCACAAATAGTTTAGACTGGGGGCTGGTTATCTTAATGTATATAAAATTCGGGCTAAAAAGATAATAATAATAATTTATTTTTCTCGTTATTTTGGTATGTGGCTATATAAATCCTTTCATTAACTCTAACTGACCTCAAATGGGGAAATTCAGTCTCATTCCATGTTAGACAGCAAAGAAAAAAGGATTATTTGTCTTTTATACAGTATATGTGAATATCTGGTTTCAACTGTACTAAGGACAGAAAGAAAAAACGCTTTGGATTCAAGGTCTTTTCGTCTGGTTATCTATCCTCCCAATGTCCCATTTTTACACCTCTCTTGTCCTTTTACCGCAGGCTGTGTTGGATGAGACGGATGCTTTTTGCCGGACTTTTCATTTGCCAGTGAGCCTGGCACAGGAATAATTACCTGTCTCTATGATCAATTACCTGATTACTCACCAGAGACGGGGCAGGATGGCTGAGGAACAAGAGCCTGGGTCTGTGCTGTCGCAGAGCACAGGGCTGCTGCAACGGCAAAGCACAAAAAAAGCATAAAAGGAGACATAAATGTGTGTTAATCATGTATGCATAATCTTTTTGAGCACATTTCACACACACACTCACACTCACACACACACACACACACACACCGAGGATCATGGTCTGTTTGTGTTCTCCTGGAAACCAAGCAGCTAACTGAGTCAAGGACACACTGACTGCTTGGCCAGAGAAAACACAAGGATGTCATTATGAACCATCCTGACACATTCTGGCAAGAGAGAATCCCTCTGTGGGGCAAAAACAATCCCAGACTGCCTTGTTATGAAGAAAAGTGTTTCTTTTTCCAATTTATTAGGTGAGAAAAAGCTGCCAAAGGGAAGCACGGGAAAATCTCTGAGTGATATTCAGATATTCTACCTGAACTCAACTCAGATGCTCATTGAGCTGATCTGTAATGATGGGCCCCAATCCAACAATCACATCAATAAAACAGACTTATCTCTACACCCCCTCCTTCCATCACAATGTCAACGTTTGTTAATGTTTGTTACTGGTCTCACAACCAGTGACTGTTTAGATATGTTTATGATGTTTTTATGTTCTCATAATGTAAAGCACTTTGAACCACCTTGCTGCTGAAATGTGCTATACAAATAAACTTGACTTGACTTGCACAGTCAGTAGCCAAAATGTTGTATTTTGCAGATTGAGTGTTTTTATATGCTTTTATGTTTTAATAGTTAACTGGAGAAAAATTAAAGCATTTCATTGCTCTTAAGGACTCTTATTTGAAAGTATCTAACATTTAAAGTAGATTAACACAGTGTGATGCTTGTTCTTCCAGAGAACCTCTGCAATTCCCCCCAACAGGTGGGATATTAACTTCAGGGCCAAATTTCATTCTTGTTTTATTGCTGATTGAAGTGGAGCCCAGCTTATTGGCCTCTGTTTATCTGCATACTTAACCATGCAACCAATATTCAATCATATCTAATAAATTACAATATGGATCATTTATCAGATTAAAGGTATCCTTTGAAAGATACAGTAACTATGTTTAAGCAGCTATTAAACATACTTTTCATTAAGCCCACTTTTTTGTATAAACTGTCTTTTTTTAGTAATCTGATGTGATATTCCAATTTTAAATACCATGTTTTTATTAGTTGCAAGTAGAAAAAGATCACAATTAACAGGAATGAAGGTTTGAAAATGTCAATGTTTGTGTAAATAATGTGCGTAATGCAATTTACTTAGTGAAATGAGTTACTGGAATGAATTAATGTTTCAATAATTTTAGAATTCATTGAATATGACTGTATATGCTCCATTCAGAGCAGAGCTATTTCCAGGACACATTCGGATGTTTGTAAGTTAACTTATATCTGCCAAGATGCAAACATTTATTACACAAACAGTATCTGATAAACTTCAGGACTGTTTTGCAAGCACACGCTGGGAAAAAGAGAAGCTGACTTAGAAGGTTACACATTATCTGTGCTTTCTTATATCCACTTCTGCACTAATGTTGTCCTACCCACAAAGACAATCAGAGTGTTTCCTAACCACAAACCATGGGTGGACAGCTGGGTACGGTCCCAGCTACAGGGACCACTTCAGCAACAACAACCTGCGTGACATGTGGAGAGGCATCAGAACAATTGCAGACAGCAGGCTCAGCGACCAAGCAGCAGGGAGACTGAACATCTTCCCCAGCCAGAGGAGCACCATCAGCCTATCGTCCTGCAGCTGTACCAAATGACCTCCTCTTTAAAGAAGGTCAACATCAACAAGGTTGCTGGTCCAGACATGGTGTCAGGTCAGACGCTCATGTGGGGGATTTTCTTCAACCTCTTCCTGCAGCTCTCTATGGTTCCTGCCCGCCTGAAATCATCCATCATCGTGCCTCTCCCTAAAAAAACAACCATTCTGTTTTTGTTTTGTTTTCTCCCCACATGCTTTAATCTCTCTCTCTCTCTATATATATATATCTATATATATATATATATATATATATATATATAGATATAGATATAGATATAGATATAGATATATATATATATATATCCATCCATCCATCCATTTTCTGCCTCGTTTTATCCCTCATGGGGTCGCGAGGGGTGTTGGTGCCTATCTTCAGCATTTCAATGGGAAAGGTGGTGTACATCCTGGACAGGTTGCCAGTCTGTTGCAGGGCGACACGGGGACATCTCTCTCTCTCTCTCTCTCTCTCTCTCTCTCTCTCTCTCTCTCTCTCTCTCTCTCTCTATATATATATATATATATATATATATATATATATATATATATATATATATATATATATATATATAGATGCAATGTGTGTGTTTGTGTGTGTGTGTGTGTGTGTGTGTGTGTGTGTGTGTGTGTGTGTGTGTGTGTGTGTGTGTGTGTGTATAAAATAAACCTGTCCTGTACCCATTGTTCATTACTTGTTGTTTATTGTGTGTACCCTTAGCCAGTGTATGTCGGGGTGACAATAAAAGGTTCTTGACTCTTGATAAACTTTGATACGACATTAATTTTGCAGAATTCTCTTTTTTTATGTATGCATGTTTGCATGACTGTCATGGATTGGCAAAGAATTTCTAATGCTAAAATTTAATAACACAGTTGTTCATTTACTGGTGTGGCATCTTTGTGACTTTTAAGGTGGGGGAAATTTGTAAAACTGGACTCACTCCAGCACCTAGTCTGAACTTTGGGTTTTATGTAAAAACAATATCTGTAATTTAATTTGTTTGCAATTTACAGAAAAATTGTGTAAAATTTACAAAAGGTTTTTGCATCTATGAATTTTGTTTTTCTTTCGCAATGCATAACCATAATACTGTCCAGGTTCATCTTGTTCAATCCTTGCTTCAGGTCGAGACCTGGTTTAAGCATACTACCATAAATCAATCCGCAGTCATCAAAACCATGTGGGTGAAAAAGATGTAACATTGCACAGTCCAATAGCATAACCATTAGAACCCAATAAAGGACTGACAAGATTTCAGAAATTTTCATTTTTTCCATCTTGAGAACTGATTTCACTTAACCCATACATCATTATTAAAGTGGTTGCTTTTCTTTCAACCTGTCCTGTCTCAGCATTTCATGCATACCATGTAGAGAAGCTGGTTGCCTACATTTGTCAGCAGTGTTGCTGTACAAGCAGGATGTTAGAAGATGAAGATGGTACCCTGATTGTGTGATTAACTTTAACAAATCATGACTGCATGAAGCATCAAAGAAGACACCACTAGACTACTAGAAAACATAAAATATTGTCCCCATAAAATAGCTTCCTTAAACCTTAGCTTCCAATGTTACTCTCATAAATCTATCTGAAATTCTCTGAGGTTGGTTTAACCATTTCACTTCATTTCAGTGAATTTAATGTTGACTGATCTACCAGCCCTGCTATCAGAGTAAACTTTGAACAAAGACTTATAGAATGACTCAAAATGGCAACCTTCAGCTTATACAACAAAGCTAAAGGGAAATATTATTCATGTTTGCAAAAAAAATCTATTTACCTTTTTAGTATACTGTGCTTAAAATGTCTTCATTGAGAGCAAAGTGGAACCAAAGTTCAATTCCTTGCATGGAGCAACTTGGAGTTCAAAACTGATTCAAATCAGGGTTTTCATGAACGGCAGCCAGAGCTCAATGATGATGGGGGGAGTTAAGACTGGCCCGTCATTGTTTTATCCAACAGACAGCTGTATTCTCGAGTACCGGTTCTGGTAGAAATGTATCAGAACCCACAGCGCTTTTCCATGTGTTGATTCTGGGGCTTCATAGCTGATAATCAGTTAGGGTGCCAACGATGACTCCTGTTTATTGCTAAAAGAGCTATCAATGGGCTTGTCAGCTGCAGAGCTGGAGAACGTTTTCCAATGTTTCTGTCTTTTCTTTTCCGCCCTGTGGATGTGTGCATCACATATTTGGGGTGCACATGACACCAGGATGGGACGAAAACATGAAAACATTAATCCCAGATGGCTTTGGCCTCCAGTACAATGCATGGTGCCTGAATAAATGGAACAGTTCGGGGCACGATTTAAGGGGGCACCACAAGTCTGAAGAGTTGATCTAGCCTTCGAATTGCATAGATCTGAATTTGTTCAAGCATCTTGGTGATGTGCTGGACAAAAAAAAAAGTTTAATTCTTGGATACACACCTTCCAACTTACAATAGTTGAAAGAGCTGTAGTTAACATCTTGGTGGTAGATATCACAACACACCTTAAGGAGCCCAGAAGAGTCCATGCTGTTTCAGCAACAAAACGTGGATCAACACGCCAATTGGCGGGTGGTTGTAATGATATGCCTCATTGATGTAAGAATGCCTGATGTGAGGGGTGATTTAAAATATAGCTACTTTATTGAATCAGAGCTTTATTGCTCAGTAGGTCTTCCTATCTTACATCTGCACATGTGAATGCATCATTACGTTGTCTCATATACCCAAATAAACCACATATAAACAGACAGAGCAGTTCCCAGGGAGATTGCTCATTCGCACAAAGAAAATCAATTTACTCTATTTTAACCTGTAATGAAGACTGGCAGGCTTGAAGACACCAGCTGCCTTCCAGTCAGTGCTGGTGGAAAAAACCCAAAGCAATTGAGTGGCTGGATACAGATTACAGTTGGTCCTGCAGAGGTTAACGTGATTCTGGATTCATGAAAAGAAATTAGAACAATAAATGAGGGGTTTAAATGTACCTGACATATTGCAGAGTTCAGTAAGCCAGAAACAAAGACAAAAGCTCTGCTCAGGGGGAAATCATAGCTATTAATATCTCTGCTTAGTACACACAGAGAGCGAAAACCTTGATGTTGACTTTCATGAGAGGCGGGCTGAGTGGCAGGGAAACACAAATACTGCTCTGCAATCCTTTCTTCACATCCAGCAGACGCCGCATTAACATAATATTGCCTGCATGGATTCTTTCGTCTCCACACAATTATGACTCCCTCATTTTAGGCTCGTACGCAAGTCAATAAATCCACGGAAATGAGTCACAGCCACACTCTCTGGCTCATAGATATGCAGAAGTTATGATCCAGAGGTTCTCTTATTTCTCTCCACGGGAGAGGCCATTGACCTTCTGCAGTCACTCCAAGTGTCAATGCAAACAACAACAAAGCAGCAGCTTGGCAGAAAAAGGCAAAGCGGCACAGCAGCCCATCATCATTCAGGTAACACGTACGGGG
This sequence comes from Fundulus diaphanus, assembly GCA_037039145.1. Classification (NCBI taxonomy): domain Eukaryota; kingdom Metazoa; phylum Chordata; class Actinopteri; order Cyprinodontiformes; family Fundulidae; genus Fundulus; species Fundulus diaphanus. Next base: position 4,099,128 of record CM073136.1, read on the forward strand.
TAGATCACAGAGGAATTCAGGGCACAGCGATGGTAGGTACGTGCGCAGTCATGTCAAGAATATCAAAAATGGTGGAGTCAAAGGTTTTATTAAAGGGATCTGAGAGATCATGGAGATGTCTGTGAGTGCGCAAATACTAAAACCAAAGAAATGTTCTTCACAGCAGCCCCAGAGAGACATAGTCAGAGTCTAACAGCTGCTGGATGAATTCTGGGCATCAGATCTGTGACGATTGGCGAGGGCTCAAAGCAGAACCAGCCCAAGATTGAGTTACGTACATAATGTTCCAATGTTAACTGACTACACAACTTTGATGAAAGATAATGCTGGATAAAAAAACTGAGACCCTTTATGTAATTCCTTTTTATATAATCATTTTTATTGTCATTGCAACATACATTCCAATGAAATTTATCCTTTGCATTTAGCCCATCCCTTAGGGAGCAGTGGGCTAAATGCCCAGGGAGGATCCTGGGGCAAAGGTTCTTGCTTAGGGACCCAGAGTGGCAGTATGTGGGAGTCAAACCAGGAACTTTGCAGCCTCTCTAGGACCCAAGCACCCTGCTCTCTAACCCCTCCCCCATAATGTGCCCTAGATGTGTTGTGTATCTTGAGCTGATTTGTTTAATCAGGATAGAAACCAAGTGAAGATCAACATAAAGTGTCCTCTTTAAGTGGAGGATAGAGATGAAGCGCAGCGCTCTTCATCTCTGGTGGATCCCAAGGTCTGAAGGGATACACTTTGCTGTCAGCATATTCATCATCTGCCCTGCGGTCTGATCCCAGTGGGACATACCCAGGAAGCATCCTGATCAGGTACCTGGACCACTTCAACTGACTCCTGGTTCTCACCCTATTTCTAAGGCGGAGCCTGGTCTGACAGTGGCGGAGGCTCATTTCAGGTGTTAGTATTTGGGTTCTCATCCTGCTTCTCATGATCCATATCTTATGCTCCGTTGTATTTAGCCAATCCAAATGTGTCCAATACAATAATAATAATAATAATAATAATTATTATTATTATTATTATTATTATTATTATTATTATTATTATTATTATCATTATCATTATCATTATGATAATAATGATGATGATGATTTGAATACATTTTATTTATAATGTACTTTACATTTGAACCTCAAATCTCAAAGTGTCAAAATGGCGAATAGATAAAAACAACCACATAAAAATTAAACACAAAAGCGACAATTAGGCAGAGTATGCCAAAAAACAATGGGGATGTCCCCATTGTCAGCCAAAGTACTCTTAGTACGATTTCAAACAAAATCCACACGGGGCCCACATACACGTTAACTGGGAAGGGGATGTAAAGATACACCTGACTCACAAGACAATATTCCCGAGAATGAGATTTGAATGTATTTAGTTATGACAGCTTCTTCGGTGGTTGTTGGAGATGAAGCATTTGGCTTCTTAGATGGTAAAACTGCCCATGTTTCTTGGCAAAAAGCTGCAGGTTTCTGCAAATTCCTGGGCTGCCTGGCATGAACTTCATGTTTAAGAGCCCCCCAAAATAGTCCCACCATACTGTGATCAAGAGACATAGATGGGCAGTCCACAACTGTTCACTTTTTCTACATCGTCCTGTTGGAATGTCCCGGTGTGTCCCAGACACCTGTGGTGTGATTGAACAATGCAAAACTTTTTTGTTGTATTTTTAGACAACATGCTACAGCCATTGTGTCAGCATCTTGCATGTGACCAGCTTGCCTATGCGAGCTGCCTTGCTTATGGGATCCTTCATCACAGGCCTTGTTGACTCCTTTCCAAATGTAGTGTTTATGGTTTTGGCTTTAAAGTTTAAATTTTGTCTCATGACTCCAAATAACTTTCCCCCCCAGAAGTTTTAAAGCTAGTCTTAGGGCTGTTTGGGGTATTGTATGTGGGCTGCTTCGGGACATTGGCTTAGTGATGGTTTTCTTCTGCCAACTTGACCACCCAGGCCATTTCTCTTCCAGTGGCTCGTTGTGGTGCACCTTGAAACCGCCAGGCCACTTTTTCTCAGAGTTTGGCTTGTCAGCTGAATTTTATGTGGGTTTTCATCTTCAAACAACTTTCCTGGCAGTTGTTGCTATAATCTCCGCTGCCCTACCAGCTCAATTTTAATGGACGCTCTCATTGTACTGTTAGTTTAAAAACTCTTGACCAGTTCCATGAATTTCCTTTTCCTGTGTTGTTCTATTACACACTGTTTAATATCAGCCCAAACAGCTGATATCAGGACAATAGTTGAAAGGAATGATTTGAGCGCTGGCATTCTTTTAACAGCAAACTCTGCACACATACAGAATAAAGGAGTGACAAGTTCAAGTTCAAGAATTTATCTTCAAGTTCAAGAGTTTATTAACAGAAATAAAAATGAACATCCAGAGAACACCACTATAGAATGCTGTTTATGTGAATTAACACTTTCAATCAACAAATCCTCTCTACTAGGCTAGTGAAACTTAACTAAAAATAATAAGCAAAATTAAGATAAAAAGAAGCTAAGGAACTATGTACACAAAAAAGAAACAAAAGACAAAATAAAATAGTTGATCATCATCAGAATGTTTCAGTGAATCCTGGTTCACTGCAGATCTAAGTTAAAGAACCAAAGCTTAAAGAAAGTGAAATGGGGTTAAATTAGTTTAACTAATTTAGAACAACATTTGGTATGTGTTTCAACACATTCACAATGCAAATCCTGAGTTAAACAAAACATTATTTGATAAGATAACATTTTAAAGAATGATTTGCTCAGTAAAATCCTTAACTTTAGGATGCTTGATTTTATTAATGTGATTATTCCTCTGGGAAGCTAGGGGTCGATGTAGTGATCGGTCGCTAAATAAGTTAATCCTGAAGTTATACAAACACGACATTAATGTTCCATCTTAATGCAGCAACAACACTCATAGCACTATCAAACGATGGAGGAGCGAAACGAAAACCTTATGTTTGAAATGAACCGTAGTTACGTGTTAGCCCGAATGATAATAGCATTATGCTAGCCGACATTCGGCGCTAATTCTAAAAGACATTAAGCTATATTTTGGTCGTAATGAGCGGACCACACAAACATCATTATCCCATCAATGTATAAAACCCATATGGAAATAAAGTTTGTTATAAACGTAGAAACACACTCATCAGCAACGCTTGGTTTCAAAGAAGCTAGCTGGAGCTATCCTGTAAGCACAGTCAAGCTATAAAAACACCGTGAAACCCTTTTAAATAAACCATTCTAAATAAACCATTTAACTTTCCCTGTTCAACTCTCCCGAACCGCTCCCGTGGTCTCTGGTCATGGCGACGGGCTTCCGGTTGCCAATGAATTACTCCAAGGGAATGCTGGTTGTCTGATCAGCAGCATGCGGCTAGCCGAAACGTGCCTGTTGGAGGCGGCTCCAGGTCCTTCTTACAGGTCTCAGGCCTGTGAAGGGGGACCGCAGCATGGGGTCTCTGCACTCCTGCTGGGTAGTGGCTCTGCTCCCAGGTCAGCTTTCTCCTGCACAGCTTAGACAGACCACCACTGATTTGATTATAATATTAGTTTCACAGAAAGCAGACTTATCTCCGCTGGGTCGACCCTGCGGATGCTTGTGAGTCTTTGAGTCCCATGTGGCCCGCATAGAAACTTGTCTCTCCAGCACGGACTCTCTCCTCGAGTGTCCACAAGCAAAGAGGAAGTTAAGTCTGGTGTAACTTGGCTTCATAGCAATGGCACCCTACTGAGGGGGGCAGTACCTTGGCGCCTGTAAAAGTCTAAAATTTCTTTGCTTACGACTCATTTTTCCTCATGGCTTGATTACACAACACTTTTTTATAAAGTCCAGCTAACGCCTCCCACAGATCCTTTGATAATTATTACACTTTCCTTTATAATGGCTAAGAATGCAGCAATATAAGTCCAGCACTTAATGAAACATGCAGAGGTCTGTCAGGAACCCAGAAACTCTTTTTAAACACATACTTATTTCAAGCCAACAGAATACATGTGAGGATGTTACCTTTATCATGCTTTAGTTCTTTAGAATTAGGTTTGCTTATTAAATGTCCTCAGGACCAATGTTCTTCTTTGTTTTCCCTCCTAGTCTAATTTCTGTTACCTTCTCATCAGCATCCTGTTTCTCCCTGTCAGCTCCTCCATACCGTTCACTTGTCTTGTTGATTGCTTCCTCCTACCTGCCTCTCTGTCGTCTCCTCCCCTATTTAAACTGCGTTGCACCAGCCCTTGTATTGCCTCCTGTTTCTACACCATGTAGTTTGGGTAAGCCGTGTAAGCATGGTATTTCATTATTAAAACTCATCATTCTTGCGGCTATGTGGCTCTCGGGTTCCTGTTTGTGTTTTGGTCCGACACAAAGAATTCAGTATTGTATATACTGTCTCTCATGCATGTGATCATCAGATGGCTCCAACACTTTACCCGTCTCAGTCTGGAATATGTTTTGAAAGTCATAAGAGTGATGAGAAGCCATGCTAGATGAAGGGGTTCTCAACTTTAACACACAGCTATGATTAGCTTTAAAGTGGAAAGCCTCCACCCTAGTTTATAAGTAGTAATTGATTACTTTCCCTTACTTGTCTTTAGCTTTTTGTAATGGATCTACATTTAAAAACGATTTTTTAAACTCACTATTTACCGTTTGTTAGATATAAGGGTAGATGCTCTCTACTTTTAAAGCTTTTCTCGAAACATTTAAAGTGGTTTAAGGTTTGCTTTCATGTCTAATTGTCCTGTAACGCATCTTAGCTTGCTTTCTCCTTCCTGCCTCCACATGCTCTCCAGTAGCCAAGCTCACCGTGAGAACTTTGCGTCTCTTCATCATTTTAGTAGGAGTAAGTTTAACAAATGCCTTGTAAATAAGAAGAACGAGTCACCTCGGTGTAAAGGTGGAGATGCTGAGGCACACAGAGAATGGAAGGGGCGTGGCAGCTTGCAGCCTGTTTTACTATGTGTCACGTGCATTCCTTCGAGCTCTCTGCCGGCTTTGATTCCTGATGATGTGAAATGCCAGTGCGTAGCTCCCGTTAAAGGACAGGATGAAAGGAGGGGTCAGGGGTGAAGAGGGACCAGGGTGGTCGGAGTTAATAAGAGAGGAGAGTTGTCCACAAAGACGATGGGGACAGGCAGAGACAAAAAATATGTTTTGTTTCTTAAGCTTCAGATAGAGGAATGTTGCTTAATTAGAGGTATACGGAAATGAAGCTGCTGCTTAGAACACAGAAGTGTATCGGGATAGAGACAATTTTTAAATTCACTCATAAGTTATCAACAGGGTTCACCTGTCAGAGCACCTTAAACAAGCACTATTTATTTGTCGGCCAACAAACTGATGAGGTTCTCATACAATCCACGTTGGCACATGAACTAGCTCTAAACACAATGAATGCACCATGTGCAAAAGTAAAACTCACTTAGTGCAATAGAATGAATGGAGTGGCGCTGTGGTGCCTTGTGGATGATGGTTTTTATCTCCTAGTGGGCAACCAAATCAAATTCTGCTTCAGGCCCTTTTCAGTCTTGGACTGGCCTCCTGCATAATTATATTCCAGAGAGTGACTAGCAAAAGCTTTAGTGCTTTTACAATAAAAATAAACGTTCATCCTAAGAAATGTCTCTTAAATTACTTTTAATCATTTATTAAGGTTTCAACACTGTCTTCAACATTTGTTTATGCATTTGAAAAGAACAAAATAACAGAAATCCAGCTTTTCTGTCTTCCTCAAAAACTTTAGGCCATGTGATAAACTGCTGCTCCTTGCTACACGCGTAATGTGTCTCTCTTTTCTCCAGATTCACACCCCTAATCCTTTCCCTTTTCCATCTTCCTGTCTTCGCTGTGAACATTATCACAAGTCAAATATTTCAAACGATGTCCCAGTTCTGAAAAGGAAAGCCGAGGAAAAGGAAGGCTAACCCAAGGAGTAACCAGTAATAGTTCTTTGTGGGGGTCCTGAGACATCTTTCAGTATTCTTTTAAAGAATAGGTATTTATTTGGTGTAAGTGAAAAGCAGCGCCCACATTAGAGTTCATCTTAAAACCAGCCAACAGACCAACAGACTCAAAAATATAAAATTGTTAAAAGTGTAAAAAACTACAGATCACTTGGAAAACTCTTCTCTTACAATCATGTTCAGACTTGTAGCTCAGGACAGCTGTATTTATCTCCATGGTTGAAATTGAGAAACACTAAAATAAAAGAAAAAATGCATGACAGGAATAAGGCGGGTGAGAACGCAGGTCAAAGTTACCGAGGAGTGACCATATACGTTACATTGAGAACGCCTAATTCGGGTATCAATGTCTATCTAAAACTAAAAGTTTACAAGGAGACAATTTATGCAGTGAGAAGCAGGAAGTCAGGAGAAATCTAGAACTTGGATATCTAATAAATCTGCATCTTATGGAAGGGTTTGAAGGCTGTCTTCCTGTAATTCACCACAGCGAGCAAATGACAGCATGTGACAACTGTAATACGAAACACTTAAAGTATGATAGCATTCAGGTAGATGTTGCACAGACCCATTCAATTAATAAGAATATCATTGAAAAGTTCCTTTATTTTAGTAACTCAGTAACTAAATGAACCACATTATGGAAATAAATTCCATAATGATTTTTGATGATTTTCTATTTACAGCCAATAAAAACACAACATTTAAGATTAGATTTTTATATTAGATCAATGAAAAAACACATGAATACAGAACTGTGGACTTAATGAAAAGGTATGTTTGACAGCTGCTTAAAAGTTATTTACACAAGGTACTTTACGAGCCTCATAGGAACGTACTGTTTATTCAAATTTATTCAACGTGACTGTAATTTCTGCTCGGTTCTGACCAGCATGCTTACACTGATGTGCACAGGCCTGAGGCAGCGCACTCCTCTCAACAACCGGTCATCAGAACAACTCATGCAGAGTTTCTTAAATTGCGACCTGGAGGCCATTTGCGGCCAGTGGACTGATTTTGTGCGGTTCCCAACTACAATACATAAATTATACAAAATTGGTGTGCCAGATGATTGGTGCAGATTTTTATCATTAATTTCATACTAAATTGGACCACATCCATCCAGTGCCTTACTCAAAAGCATACTTTGGTGTACCCAAAACTGCGTTTAAGTGATTTATTAAAATTGACTAAATGAAGCAAGCATTTTCTAAAAAAAAAAAAAAAAATTTTAAAAATGGATGACCCAAACCCTGCTCTATTTTGTTTTCAATTGCAAACTGGACCCTTTCTTTTAACAAAGCAAATGTGCAAAAGACCTTTTTTCGGATATACAATAATTTACATATAACTTTTCTACAAAGAAATGTCCTACTTGATTTGTTTAATTGCAACATAGCATGCTTACGCAATTGGTGACTATGTAAAAACAGTTCAGTGATTATGTTGTGATTTAATTTTTCATTTTTTGTTTAACTTTTTTGACCCATGAGTACTTTCGACTTGATGATGGGGCCCCATGTGTCAAAACTTTTGGACACTACTGGCCTACATTATATTAGCAGGCCAGGCAGCAACTGTGCAAGTCTCACTTTTCTCCAATTGATCAGTCCGTGTTTTGCTTGTGAGGCGTTCATTGCACTACAGTTATGTAGTTGTCGAAAAGTTATTCTGAGGACACCATCTGTGACCCCACCTAAATGCTATCAGCTGAAGCTAATCGTCACGGCTAACCATGCAGGGTAACCATTTAGGGAAAGATAGCTGATTTCATGCAGTCCGAAGACATTTGCCAACCTTTGTATGGAACATCTGAGAAAACTTTTACATTTTACTGACAGGATCAGTGAAAGCAGCTTTTCTCCTGATTTTTTTGACTTGTTCTTTGCCATCTCCCTCTTTGATTTGAAACTTGAGGAACAGGTGATGGGGGGAGGGGGTAATACTGTGATATGTAGGTAGTAAATGGATAAGGATTCATAAAAGGGGATCATTACCTGTAGAAATTGTTCAACAATCTAATGATCATTATCTGCAGGACAAAAGATTGTTCCAGCACAATCAGATGTCATTGTGAATGTTTTTTGTCCTTCTTCCTACTCATTTTTAACATTTCTACTAATAAATACCTTTGCAGTTTTAGAACGAACATAAATTTTGCACTTTAAAGTCCCGCACTCCTATCTAAACTTTCCAAAACACTTAAAAGTAATATCACAAAAACAGCAATTTTCCAAATTAGGAACAATGCCATCATCGGATCTTCCACCTCTTTCATTTGTGCCTTGCAATTTGGATTACTGTCTTTATTTGCTGGCCTGCCACAAAAAGCTCCAACTTAGTCAAAACACTGCAGCTAGAGTCCTCACCAGGACTCACAGATGCGCACATATTTCTCCAGATCTTGCTTCACTGCACTGCACGGTTACCTGTAAAGTTCAGAATAGATTTTAAAATATCAGTTTGTTTTTAAACCTTTGAACAGTCTCACCTCTGCATATCTTTCTGAGCTTCCCACTCCTTGCATTCCTTCTGGGACTTTAAGATGGTCAAACCAGCAGTTGCTTTCTCCTCCCAGGGCAATGATGGCAGCAGAAGGTTACAGAGCTTTCATGGTCAGAGCTCCTCTTTTCTGGGATGCTTTTTACTTGATTTCAGACAGACCTCCTCTGTGTCCTTTTTTAAGATTTTATAAATCAGCTTTTTTTCCTAGATTTCCTTTTTGTATCATTTGTGTGTTTTTCTCTTTGTGAAGTACTTTGTAACTTTGTTTTAAGAACGTTCTGTATACATTTTTTTAGTATTATTGTTATTATTATTATCCTGTAAATTCTTTCAACAAATTAAATTATATTAGCGCTAATGTATACTGCACGAAGTTCAGTCAAGTATAAGTCCAGGATGTGGAACCACTGGCGTTTTAGTCTTTTTGTATATTTGTGATTATTCTAATTGATTTTATCTGTATTTTTTATTATCATTCTATTGTTTCTTTTATTATTATTTATTTTTTTGTATAACTGTTAATATGGACCCATTTGTGTCTTCAATAAAGTCATGGTGATGATTTTAAATTTAACTACACAAAGAAGTGGTGCTACAGCAACACAATAAAATTATAGTGATCATATCTTTGCACTTTGCAAATAATAATTAGACCACCAACCAGTTACATCCCTGCTGTTATGGATAATCCAGATCATCTCAGACTTATATGTTATTTATTTATTTTCATTTCTTAACCTTCAGATAAAGTGTTTTACCAGTGTCTATATTTTCACAGTGCAGCGACATCAGTCTTTTGCAGTTCAAATCCAGAGTAATCTCAGTTGCATGCAGTAGCCACTTAATACAGTTAAAGGCATCAGTTTGTCAAAATTGTTTTGCTGTTTTAAACCAGTGTGATCTATTCAACTAGAATGTTGTCACATTTTCAGCCAAAGCAGGAAAAAAATTATTTTTTATAATATTTTTTTTGCTAGGAGGTGATTTACATTCAGTCGTATTCATATCACCAGATAGGGAAGCATCTTCAGTTTGTGGGGTGCTTCTATGAAAACATGCGGGGATGGGACTTGAGCACGCAATCAAAACCCAAAGAACATAATTACCAAAATGTTTCTTTTCTTCTCCCTCTTGCAGAACTCTACATTGCACTGAATACAGAGATGTAGGAGACCGATGATGCAGTTGTCAGGGCTGAAGCACCACAGAATGGCACAGGAGTTTACGGACACCTTCCTTTTATTCGTGCTGTACTGGAGCCAGCTCTGACTCATCAGGTCACACGCGGTCATGAATCACAGGGAAAAGGCCAGAGCAAAAGGTGCATACTCTTTGCATGTGCGACGGTGGGTCTGTGGGTAGAGTACTTGTTTCGCAATCGAAAGGTTTTAGGTTAAATTCTAGCTTCCCCCCGTCACGTGATGATCTGCCCCTGGGCCAGGCACTTATCCACAAGTTGTCCACTGCTTTGCGTGCTGGTGTATGAATGCGTGCGAGTTAGTGAGTGCGACGGGGTGAATGTGGCTGTAGTGTAAAGTGCTATGTGTGGTCAGTATGACTAAGAAGGGCTATATAAATTCAGTCCATGTGTGTGTGTGTGTGTGTGTGTGTGTGTGGGGGGGGGGGGGTTCTTGTACTTGCAGCTGAGTGAGAACATTTTTTGCTCATTTTACTAGTAAAGTGATGACTTTGACGTAAAGTGAGGACCTTTTTTTTGGTCCTGGCTTTTTTTCTGGGCTAGCGGATAGGTTTAGGACTAACGTGTCAATTAGGTTTAGGTCAGGGCTAGGTAAAGGTTAGGTTTAGGGTTAGGGTTAGGCCACAGAAAGGCTTGAAAATTAATAAATGTTTATGGAGAGCAATTGAAAAACTGAATATGCCTTCAAACTACATACCCCCAGAGAATCTGTGGTTGAGATGGCAGTTAAGATGTGTAAACAAAGAGGGTTGAGCAGACTCTTGTTCTCGCTTATCACAGAAAGGTTACAGTAACTTTATCAGATCCAGCTCCGCTGGTTGGGAGAGGTTAAGCATTTACCTTCGTACCTCTCAGGCAGAGATGTAACCAAAGTTTTAATGATAAACAAGCAAGAGCGAGTTGCTCCTTTCCCAAGTAATATAAGTGGTATAATGACTGATTACTACGGAGCATATTGCATTTCTAAAACAAACACCCACAGCCAGAACATTTGGCTCTTCACAAGGACACTATATTTGAAAAAGCTTTAATAACTTGCTTTTTGTGTGACTAGAGTTAATTTATTTGGTTTAAATAAGCACTCATCTTTAGATCAGGATTAGAGATGTGGCTGCTGTGGACATGCAGCAATTTATTTATTTTTATTTTATTTATTTTTTGCCATGAGAAGAAGTAATCACTCCACTTTTTAAATTGTAAATTAACGGGTCCTTTTTTTAATTCATTTTGTATAAGCCACATGCAGGCGTAATTACTGCCAGATTTGTAGAATCAAGAAATTACTTGAATAGATCCTTCGTGACAAAATGAAGTAGTCTAAAAGATCTTAAAAGGCAACACATCGTGCCCAAGGGGAAAGAAATTTAAGAACAAATGAGAAGTATTGAAATTCTGAAAAGGGTACAAAGCCATTTCTAAGCATTTGGGACTCAATGAGCTGCTCCTGGTTATTCTTAAATCACTAGGTGTTTTTGGTGATATCCTGCATGTCTGTGAGTTAAAAAAAGAAACTGGGATGACCACAGGTGTGATGCTGTAGTCACCTGTATTTAGTAATCTGCGTTGCAAGTCTCGTAATTCTTTTCAAAACCGCAATGGAGGAAAACTTGGTGTTCTGATCCTGTTTTTTTTTTGGTTGAGGAAATGTTTCAGACTTAAATTATATATCTCACCCTCCTACTCTTCAAGGCGGAAAAGCGTTCAGAGTTTTTAGACAAGTAAATCCTGCAGCGGGATGATCGCACTCGCCTCAGCACAAGGCAGCCGATGCAGGCCAGTGACTATCTTCGTTGGGTGAGTCAGGGCTGTGACAGACTTCTAGCCCCTTGCTGCATCGATCCTTTCACAAAACAAATGGAGATGGTAAAACGTTGCCTTATGCTCAGAGTTCATGACTCAACAATACGAAGGAGACTAGACAAAAACTGCATCCGTGGGATGAAAATAGCTGCTGACCAGAAAAATCCACCAATGCCTCTCTTATTTTCATCACCAAAAAAACCCCATCTTGATTCCTGAGACTTTGGGGACGATATTCTGTGGATAAGACAACCAAATAGCATATTTTAATCAGACATGGTGGTGGCAGAGTCATGGTCTGTAGGACCTAGACGACTAGCAGATACTGATGGAAGCATAAATTCTGCTATCTAGCAGAAGGTGAATTTCCAACTATTAACATGTTCTCCCACAGTGATGGAAAACATTGATTAATGGTAATAGTTACAGCCAAGCGTGGCACAATCAGTTATTATTAGGTTTAAGGGGCAATTACCTTTTACAAAGGATCAGGATGGTTTGGGCAGCTTTTTGCCTTCCTCAGTGAAATCATTGTTTTAAAGCAGCTTTTTACTCTCAAATGATTGTTGATCGGAAACATTTGATCGTGACAACAGTTTTTAAAAAAAACAGCAAAATCAGAATTTTTTTGGGGGGTAAACAAATAATTTATTATGATATTGTATCAATAAACTTGCCCCTCACAACAAGACCCTCTCCAGAGTAAATGTAACACAGACACAAACATCCATAATGCATTATGCTGGGCAAGTGTTCATGCTGCAATGTGGGTTTGCTGTGTTGAGAACATTTTTGGCATATTACAGTGTGAATAATGACTCCCAACACATGTGCAGACAAATGTTTTGCACACGCATGCACACACACACGCGCGCACGCACGCACGCACGCACGCACACACACACACACACACACACAGCATACAATGAATCAGCCTTAGCTCAGAGCTGGCAGTTAGATGCTTTCAACAAAATACATCGGAGGACCTGTTTACCTTGTACTGAGCACGTAACAAGGGAACTATGATAATCATTATTGTGTATATTTTATGTTCTGAGCAAAGGTAATATCTACAAATTGATCACTGAGCAGTGAAACATGTTGCACCTGTCAATAACATCTGTTGACAAGAGAATGTTTACTAAGACCTTGGATGCTGCACCTGATAAAGTTACTGAGCAGCAGTGACCAAAATGTTCAAAAATAACCTGCTCCTGGATTTTGCCGACGAGCCTATAAAATATAGAAGAGTGTACAGATCTGAATTGTGGGTCGTGAATTTATGTTTGCTTTTTTTGCAGATGCATGAATGGATGGGATGCTACACTTCTGTTCTTGCTTTATTAAAAAAACACATAAATTAAAAATAGACGTTTTGAATTTTGAGTTTTTCCTTTGTGACAAGATCTCATAATCATCTTAATAATTTATGTTGAAATGATGCATTAATGGTTCTTAGGACAATAAAGGATGCTCATGTCATTTATGCAGTGACGATTGCAGTAAACACATTTTTCTTCATTCAGGCTAAAGTCTGGGAGAAGAAAAAAAATAATAACAATTCAAAAGATCCTGGGTGAGATAAAAAAATAAAGCCTGATCAAAGATTTCAGAGAATAAACATCTTGTTGGACCAAAAAAGGGACTCTATATTGAAACTAACTAGTGGGTAAAATGATTTTACATGAAGCATTGCTACCCTCTAAAAATCCAGTACAACAGACTGCCTTCAGAAGTCTACTAATTACTAAACAGAGTTTGCTTGTGTGTAATATAATCTTGGTATGGATACAGAAGTTATGTGAAGGTCTCAGAGGTTTGTTAGAGAACATCAGCCAGCATCGTGAAAATCAATGGACACAGGACATTTCAGGGATAAAGCTGAACATTGTGATGTTTGGAGGAAAATGATAGAAGCTTGTAAGCCTTAGAAAACCCAATAACACCTGAAGTACGGTGGCAGCATCACATTGTATGGGTGTTTAGCTGCAGAGTCAAGTCATACGATGGGTCAAGCAGTTCTAGTGTATGTAAACGTCTGAACTGGCTTAGCAAATAGAAATATTTTCTTGGCCACAATTACGTACAGTGTAAGCAAACGTTTGGCTTTTAACTGTGTGTCGGTGATAGTCTGGATGGGACAAACACAGCCAACAACCAGCCCCCAATTAAACAATTACAGGCTGATTAACATTGAAACATGACTGGTAATTTCCACTTCATGAGCATCCTGCAGGAAACTCAGCGCCCCTCACCGTGTCCTTGAATTGAACTTTTAGCAGCTCAGTGGGTCTGAGTTGGTCTTCTGTTGCCCCCCCCCCCTTCTCTTGCTCTCATCATCCTCTGTCTCTGATCTTACTGTGGCGTTCCATACGGACGGTGGGACAAACTACAGTGTCTGCAGACCTGTATGGATGTCCTGTGGATTGTATGTTTGTTCTTGTGGCATACTTTTCGATAATAATCAGAATTCAGCGCTGCTTTGCCACAACAGACTCGCAGTTGGACTGAGCTTCTCATGTGTTCTTTTAAAGTTTTTTTTTATTCCTTTTTCTTATTTATTTCCCCAACTAGAAGCCCATATTGCTTTGATGTGGCCAATCCCTCAGTGTCCCTCTGAAGAAAATGACAAAGCACCATGTCACAGAGGAATGCAAAACATGTTGTGGCCAGTCGCCCAGGTCAGCCTGCTGACAGCAGGCCATTTTTGTAGTTTTGTCGACTGCTGCTTTTAATGTGACAATGATCTCATTCTCTCCATCTCTCTCTGTCTGTGCTCAAGGAATTGTGTGCTCAGCCTTCTTCCAAGTGGCTGGCAGTAAGGAGGGAGAGATGGGGGTGTACATTTCATTAGCTTTCAATTCATGTTGAATTTATTAGTCCCATGCTGGTTCTGCAGGGTGGAAGGCTGCTTAAGAAGGGGAAAATATCTTCTACATAGACCCTTTTTCCTCCATCTGCTTACAACATGTGTGAAAAATGACTGGGAGAAGGACAAAGCGGGAAGGTGGGAGAGAGGCTAAATAAGGGAGGGGATAAGGAGAGCGAAGAAACCAGGAGGGCGGGAAAGAGAAGGGGAATAACAACCACCTCATAACCAGGGCTTGTGAAAACATTGCAGCGGTTAAAAGTGTGTCAGATCGTTTACCAGCGGGGATGCACGACTTAATCAGCCCTGCAGAAAGGCAGTTGTCTAGTCAGCACTGCAACAAAGGCACAGCTCTGGCTTTATTTGTGTGCCTGGAATGTTCCTGTGTGCACAGGGCCAGCACCCAAACAACTATCCTTCAGCTCTACCAAGGGAGGGAACATGGATCTGACCTCAGTCAGACCTCGCAGCAGATAGATAGGGAAATTATTGCTGCAGTTGACCTGACAGGATCCTCACACTAGTTGACAACAGGAGTGACTTAACAAAGAGCAGCTCTTTGCTTAGCCACCTCTGAATAACAGTGACCGTTATTGCTCCGAACACATTCATGTCGTAGCATACTGATTTGAGCCAGTGGCACTTTAAAGAAGAAGGTTTCCAAATTAATTCTCCTTGGTTACAGCAGGTATGGTTTCCCATCCGCTTACAGTTTCTCATTGAAGAAATCACTGTGTCACTGTCACTCATAGCATACAGATGCCAAAGCAAATTAATAATTGTGAATCGTGGTGTTTGCCGAGGATGTGTCTTTGTTCTCACAACTGCCTGCTTATGCTGTTTGCATGTTCATCAGAACAAACCTACAACCAAGAGAAAAATTCACATTACAATGCATTTACCACAAACATTTAGGGTGGGAGTGGTGGCCTACTGGTTAAAGAGCAGAGGGTTTGCATCCTGGTGAGGTTCAAAGGTCGGCGGTTAGAAACTCAGTCTCTCACTACCGATCTCTGAGCAAGACCCTTGACCAGAGATTGTTCCCTGTGTGCCACCCAGTGTTGGCAGCACACTGCTCCCTGAAGGATGAGTTAAACACAGAGACAAAGCTCCCTTCTGTGGAACTATAAAGGGAAATATTTTTATTTAAAAGAGACATTGCTTATACATAACAGTAGGGTTTAATTGCTTTTATTCAAAAACAACCACCAATTATTACACTGCTGCTGCCAAATTTTGATCATTACAGTTATATCAGGGTTGTCTAAGACATTTATTTTCTGTTACAGTGTTGCAGTGTAGCAGCTAACACTTTTGGGTTAGACGGCTGGGTTAAGGGATGGGTTAGTTATCCGGCACTCTTTTGTCTAATGCACCTGCCTCTTGACACGCAAACAGAACTGTGAATATGGCATTGTAATGGAGTATTGTAATGTAATAGAGTTCCTTTAGTTTCCCTGGCATGGCAGGAGCTGAATTTCTGTCTTGTAAACAAGAAAAACATGGGAGACTAGTAGTGTTCTAATGCTAGTGTGTGTATACTTGTATTTGCAGCTGAGTTAGAACATGTTTTGCATAATTTACTAATAAAGTAGACCTTTTTTGGTCCTCACTTATTTTTGGGCTAGGGTTTAGGACTGAGGTGTCAATTTGGTTTAGGTTAGGGTTAGGTAAACACTTGTAAAGGTTGGGTTTAGGGTTATGGTCAGACAAGGTTAGGGTTGAAAAAAGGATGTGTGTGTGTGTGTGTGTGTGTGTGTGTGTGTGTGTGTGTGTGTGTGTGTGTGTGTGTGTGTGTGTGTGTGTGTGTGTGTGTGTGTGTGTGTGTGTGTGTGTGTGTGTGTGTGTGTGTGCGTGTGTGTGTGTTTGTGTGTAAGGGTGAAACTCCACTGTGCATAATACAGAGAGTAGCAGAGAACTGGAACACACATGGCCCAGCAGATAAGGTACACAACATTAGATATTTTAGTCTGTTTAGTAAAATGACAAGGTAAAGTAATTTGTGCTCCCCTAAAGGGGTTTTGCACTTCTGGTGCTATGTGGAAAATAATGACAACTTGAACTTCAGGTTGTGGGTTTGTGGGGTACTACAGCTAACTTGACTCCGCCAGATGGATTTGCTCCGCATGTCCATCTGGAAACCTTCCGTTGAAGTAATTTTGGGAAGGGGCGAAAATACTGGTTAGCTGATTGGCCTATGTTGGAGATAGACGGGCCAAATAAACCAATCAGATCAACAAAGCATATGACGTACTAACAGAGCGACGACGAAAACACAACCACAAGCCAGGCTACTCTTGCTGCTGCAGGTAAAGGCTCGTTAGCTCAGCAAATAAGCAACATGTCGGCAAAGGATATTTGCCATTTATGTAAAGATAATTTGCGAATAAAAGGCACAATTTCAGGTGCCCGGTCCATTAGGACCTAACCGATAAAACTTGCTTGATAGCCACGCTAACGCTAGTTTCATCGGCTGAAGCCGCCATGTTCTTTAGACTGAACTGTCCCGCTTCTCGTTGCGTCACACCTCAACCCGCCTCAAAGCCAACGCTGATTGGACGTTCATTTGGTGAACTGCTCCAAATTTTCTTTAACGGAAAGTAGCCAGACTGATCTGCGAGTGAAACCTTGAAAGCTCGCGAGATCAGGATGGTCTCACAAGGCTATACTACAGCACCATCTTAATATGATGGTTTACCTTTTTCAAGTTGTGTTTCTTCAGTTGTGTTTTTCATAAGTTGTGTTCACACAACTTGTGCTTCTCCACTTAAAAGGAAAAAGTGATTTCTAACCTGCAGGCAAGGCAATCCTTTCTGGCTCATGGCTATGGTCCCTTAGAGTCTGTCAGTGGGTTTTTTTAGCTTCAGACTTCAGATACAACTCTAAGAGATCTCTCCACTCAGTGACATTACACTGCTCTGAGTTGTCATGGTCCTTAGCCCTTTCTGGTTCACATATGATGTTATGTCCAGCTGGCATATACACATATGTGTAGAAGTTGACAAACAATCAATGATTTCTCACCTTAGAAGAGAGGGTTACTTATTAATGCAGAAGAAGTTAAGAAACTAAGACACACAGAACTACAAATCATGGGGAAAAGATTAAAAAATACTTAAGAGAAAAAATTCAATAGCACAAAAGGACAGAACACCAGAATTGATTGAGAAACTAAATACAAAAGCATGAATTAATATATAAACACCTCATTGGCAGTAATAACAACAGTATATGACAGATCGCTCATAGCTGTCCCTTTACAGACAATATAGATTACTGTGCAGTTGCATCAATGTATCACATGAATGCTCTGTTGTTTACATTCTTGCACACAGTAAAATACTGTGCAATTAATTTGAATCTTCAAGTTACAGAACTGTGCAATCCATGCATGTCAAAACGGACATTTCCTAACAAACTAAAGTGTGATAATGTCATACTCCTAGGTCTGGGTGCAGGCCAGGTTTTCTTTCTCTCTCTCCTCAGCAGGGTTGGACGGGCAGGTGCACCACATCTGAGCTGATTACCGTCCTTCTTAAGGAGCTGGAACCAGGAGGAGAGCGTCAGTTCGTTAACGCTCCTGCGTGGTACAGACCAACACCTTGCCTTGTTCTTGAAACCTTGTAAACCTGACTCTAACCAAGCCTATGTTCCTTCCTTCCAGTGCCCTGGATTCATACCCAGGCCGTTTCTCAATTCACGAGTCAAGTTCGGTCTCGGCGAGAACACAGGAAGATCGGACTTGACAAGATCGCGAGCACGCAGCACGTATGGTGTATTGGAACAGAAGCGTACTTGTGACGTCATGAGACGCACAGTTCTTTAGCATTTCTTTAGCAACATTCAAAACTATTTATATACTACACCACAATAAATCTTATTGAAAAAAATTTTAAAACAACATTTTTAATTTCTAAAAAGCCTAAAAATTATCTTGCCGCGGTGCATTCTGGGAAAGCGGTCAGTCTGAAGAACGCACAAGTTTGCTCTGATGCATGCTCGATAAAGAGGGCGGGGCGAGAACAACATCCGGGGATGTGGCGCGTTCTCGCTCTGGCGTTCTCGGCAATCGGAACAGTGCTCGGGCTGAGGCTGATGACGTGTCACGAGCACACGACACCGCTCAAGAACGCATATTGAGAAACGGCCCCAGAGACGCCTTGCCAAGATCCGCAGATCCTGGACTCCAATCTGAGAACCTCTAAGCATTCAAACCCGGAACCCGAGAAGGACATCGGATCAATCCTCCGCTTAGCCCTCCTGCCTGCGCACACCTGCCTGTCCACCCTCGAACCACCAACTACAGAGAGAATACCGGACCTGCACCTTTCACTCGGACCACTGGACACAACCCTCCCAAGACCGGACCCAAGCCACCCTCTCTGTGAGTTCATCAGCCCTGCACTATTCCCAGCAATCACCTCCGTTTATTCACCAGTCTCCTCATCTTCCCAGCAGAGCCCAGAAGAACCTGACCAGGCAACACCATTTCCTGTACAGATCCACAAATAACAATAAACGCTTTAACTGAACTGCCTGCCTCCGTAGTTGCTCTCATTCAGAGTCTTCCTTCTTCAATCATGATGACAGATAATAGACATTAGTATGTGAGAGACGATGTAAATAATTCTCATTGAATCAAGAACATATGGAACCAAAAGTATGTTAGTGACATGTAACAGTCCATCAATTGGGGTGGTGGTTTAAGCCTGGTCAATGCTTGACGTATCCACGATGTCCGCGCGGCCATATTATGTCATTTTGGTTCCCACACCCCTCTGCACGGTTTCCACTCCGCGCACCTAGGAAAATTCTTAACTATGTGGACAGCCCTGTGTGAAAAAACTTGCAGAACAAGCCAGCACTCCTTCTGGCGGAGGTTCGAAAGCTTTATGATTCGGCCCATAAAGATCTCCGTGATTAACAACCTGTTTACAATTCCGAGACAGAAATCGCTGTCACTCTTGGAAGAAAGTTTTTTTTAATTATTATTATTTTACTCTTGGAACAAAGTAAGACACTTTAAAATGTTGGAAACAACAGTGTTTTCTAATGGGGCATTCCTCAAATGACTTCAAATTACTAAATTTAGAACAGGCAGTGCGCCAGTGTTGTGGCCATCTTGTGGTCGGACAAGCTGTGTAGAGTGGTGAAGCAGACAGCTCTGTCCCGAATATTACATCAGCAAACATAATGGTAACAAAGAAACACTGCTGCTTCGGTGTCTGCCGGAGTGACTCTCAATATGGCCATCGTGACCATATGAAAGCAATTTTTTTCATTCCCTTTCCTAAACCCCAAAAGAATGCCCAGAAATGCCATTGTTGGATAGGAGTGTGTAAGCGGGAGGGCTTTACAGTTCAGCTGTAACTTTATTCAGTGTTTATTTGATCACGCGTGATCTGGTTTATATGATCCATTAAAGCGGGTCTATCAAGCAACAAACAGACAGCTGTGACGGACTCAGGAAGGGGGATTTGTGGTTTCAGCAGACAGACAAGCAACAATCTAATAACACAAAGAAAATATTATTTTCATGACACATCTGCAAATGATCACAGAGCTGTTTACTTTCTGAGCACGGGTAATTGAAGGATCGATCGAGTTTAAACAGACGTGATTATTCATTAGCCAAACGTCCTCGATCAGTTCAAACAACCCCGTGCCGATGTGTTAAATCTTCAGTTTTAACCCACTAACTGAACGATAATGTAACGACCCTCTTCGTTTTCTCCGCTAACAAAAATAAAACATTGCTATTTTCCCTGCTGCATGTCCCGACACGGGGGACACAGATTCTGGTGGGGATAACTCGGAGAACCAATGCAGTGAATCCACGGAGCTGATTAAGGTGGAATTTTTAGGTTTATATTTTTGCTCGGGAGAACACTGCAAATGGCTCGGCTAGGCCTAGCTCACATAACGCTGGAACGTGTTAGCTACCACACAGCCAAACCATACTTCTAGCAAAAGAAAACCTTACCTTTCCACTAATACAGTTTCCTTTCTGCCAACTTTCAGGCCTCTACATTTCAACCAACATCTCATTTGTTTGACGCAGTGCTTCTCGATTAAAGCATATTGAAATGAAGCTCCTGGGTCCCTCATCTTCCAAAATTATTGGTGTTGCAAACGTGGCCATTTCTCAGTTTGCAGTTTGCTTGTCCAACCATCTGGGGTGTTAGAACACAACACTGCCCTCTAGTGTCTTGGAAGATAGTTTTACTTTGGAAGAAAAGCCGCACGGAGCACAAATCCTGCAGCGTTGTGTCTCGCATCTCATTTCTGCTCAGAACGTACGCGTGTCGAGCATAAACTAGCCTTTATTTGAATCTCAGCCTAGCCCTGACAGTTTTGGGTAAGAAACAGTTTTTAAGTATATTAGATTTTGTTGTAATGTTTATGAATCATTTACCTGATGGCATTGGAACAAACAGTGCATTGCCTGGGTGAGTGGCATCTGTGGCTAAATGTCTGGCCCTTTTTGGAACTCGTGCAGCATAAACCGAGTCTATATATTGTAGACGACATGACGGTGACAGTCCCATGTGTTGATTTCAACACCCGTGCTAAACCCTTCCTCTCCTGTGCGGGATGGGGATACCACACTGTCAAGCTGAGAGACACAAAATGCTTTCAATTGTAGCCCTATAAAAGTTTATTAGTCGTCCACAAACTTCACAGCCATGTTTGTCGGGTGGCTAACAGAGCAGTCGTGTGTGAAGAGGGTGAAGAGAGCAGGGCTGCTGGCTGGAACCTTGCAGGCCAGAACCAGCCATACTCTCATCATACTTACTTGGAGGACAGGACTCTAGCCTCTGCCCACACTCTTGGGTCCACTGCAAAGTCTTGCACCATTGCTTCTCCTTCTGGCCTTTTCTGCTGCAGCCTCCTGGTGCCCGGTCTTTGTTTCTTTCCTGCTGGTCGTCCTCCTCTCCTTCTTGGGGGGGGGGGGGGGGGATCCTGGCTCCTGTGCTTTTCCTCTTTCTCTTTTAAAACATAGAGCTTCTTCCTGATTGGTTAGACAGTCTACACAGGTTTTGCTCATTTTCAAAATTATTAAATTAAAAAATTAATTAATTTATAGGATTTAGTGTAGAGTAAGTATTGGCACTTCATTGAATGAATGAATCTTTATTGTCATTGTCACAAGAACAACGAAATAAAAAAAAAGTGGCATCAATCAGTGCATATGTTAATATTTACACACAATATAAGAATTTACACACAATTTGTTTGTATTATTTTAGTCTGTAAAACTCATGAGGGCTTTTTCTGATGTTTCTCAACCTATTAAAAGTTGTGTAATTACCTCAGTTGTGTAATGACATCACCCAGCAGTGACTGGTAAGTACTCTTCTAAATATTTATTATCTGATTCACCCATGATACGAGCTGTGTTTGACATGGATGAAGAATATTAAGAGTCCCAAAACGTGTCTGCTTTATTATTAGTTACTTCTTATAATGTCAGTTCTGAACATTTTTCTTGATGAAATATTCCACTTCAGGACAATGTAAAAAACAATTTCATTCGTTGGAATTTTTTCAGAATGGGCTGATTGGATTTCTGAGATATTCGAAAGGAAATTCAATGACAAAACCCAGTAGATTACAAATTGCAGTCATCTGAAACCCCATAGGGACAAAATATGCTTATGTTAATTACCCAATAAATTGTACGACACAAACATCTGAACAAAAGCGGGTCCAGCCAGGGGGACAGTGTATGTGGGAGGACATGTGCCACCTCATAAATCTGCCGTGCCCCCCAGTTTTAGACCATAGAATGAAAACACATATGTCGGTGAAGGGACACAGCTGCAAATTTATACGAGAGATTGCATTCTGTGAAGGTACATGTGCATAACTGTGTGGTTGTGGGGTGCTGGGGGCAGTTTGTGCTTCTTGCTTAGGGATTTCAGCTCCATAAACACATGATCACTTATTTATCATATTTTTAAATTTCCACATATTATTTTTGCTGAGTAACATCTGTTTATGTTAAGTAATCACTTTGTGAGTACACACTCTGATGTTTACCAAGCTTTTGCTCAAAGATATTTGTTTGTTAACAGGTTATAATAACAACAATAATAATAATAATAATAATATCATTGTTATTATTATGTTTTGAACAGGGGTGTTATGATTTTTTTATCTTTTGAGATGATGTCTCTGTTGATCAGAAAATTGTAAAAATAAGTTCTAAATATCAGTAATTTACATTTTTGGGGGATAAATTAAAAAGGTTATACATTTTTAAAAAGTATTATCTAAAGCAATTTGTATTTAACGGAGAATACCATAAGTCCCAGGATTTTTGCAGAAGTTAACCCCCTCTGGCGACAAGTTGAAATGACACTAGTGCACATGCATGGGAGAAGAGGAAAATCGTCTGCTCCTGCGACTGCACAGGTCTTTTGTTTAGAGGCATAATGTCTTCTGAGGTAAGAAAGCTATAAGTATTGAAGTTAGCCCATGTTCTCTCGCTAATGAATCGATTACGGCGGAGACTCAACAAAGTAGCCAGGTGAACGAGTGTGTGCAGCGAGTAACATCCACGCGCAGGCCCAGAGGGTTCGGGCCGAATAACTCTCTCTCGAACATACTAATCCAACCTTATAGAGGCAATGCGGTAAATAGAGGACAACTCATTTTACATGGGCAATTGTAATGGCATGTATGGGAAAGAAAATAAATAATATTTAACATCAAAACTTGCACCTTTAAGAGCTCAAGTCATTCAAATAAAAGCTGAGTAAGCAGGGTCACCGAATAAAATAAAATCAGTCGCTTTTGTAAATGAAACTAATTACTTGAATATGTTGGTCTCCATACATACAATATTTGAATCTCAGAATGTCTTCAAAAATTAAAAATATATTTGGCCAATATGATTTGAGAAACCTTGCTTTACATTTACAAACATTAAGCATTTTCTAAAAGTAGACCACAAATTATTCACAGAAATCATTATTTTATCATCAACTTCAATAAGCCATAATGTGCCACCTAAAAAATAGGTAAAGAATTAATTTCAGACCTGCTCCTTCGTGTGAAACCCATTGGATTACATATGGTGCCCATGTTGTACCAAACATATCACAAGTGGTACACCTGATAAATGATTAAATAAATAAATTACATGTGATGCCCCTAAGTTTGTTTTGTTCTTTTTTTATGTGTCTGACAGTGTAGCATTAAGAATTGTTGTCTTAATGCCAAAGAAAGCCCAACAGATTGTACTTTCACAAGTGGAGCCTTAATGCTTTCGCCATAGTGGTCTACTTGATTTATATATGCAAATAGCTTTATTAGATTTTACTCTGGGACTATTTAACATTCAATGGACACAAAAACGTGAAGGTAGAAGAGAAAAAAGGAAGATAAAAAGATGAGACAAAATGCTAAAAGGGAGAAAAGGTGACAAAAATAGAAGATAGGACAGGGAGAGAAAAAGATCACATCCTCAGAGTCTGCTTCTACACCTGCATAAAGAGATATTAAGAGAACAGCAAAACCAACTGATGAAATATTACAGTTACAAACAACCAATGCCTTGAAAACATTACTGAAGAATACGTAGTATTATTTAAAATGTCGGCACACTTGTGTATGTGAGGTTCGTCCATAAGAAAAATGCTCAGTAGTGGTTGTGAGCAGCCAAAGACCACCCCTGCCCACCCCAAGCTAGTTGTTCCTGGCCGAACTCCAGCGACTCCCTCAGGGCTTGAAATTCTTTGTATAGAACATCTACCAAGGCAAGACGGGCATCCAGGCCAGTTAGCTTCTTGTCTATGGATTCCAGGACATCAGTGTAACTTCTCTCTGGAGATGAAGTGGAAGCGCCAATGGTCGAGCTTCAACGGGAGCGTTTTGACGATGATGTGTTCGTGGTTGTAGAACATTTCAGCTTCCCCATTAAGATGTTGTCGAAACACTCGTCCAAGTAGCTCTCTGGGCTGGTTAAAGTCTCCTCAGACAACCCTTCCAGTCTCCTCGTCCAACGTGTTTTATTTGGAAATATGGCACAATTGTTAATATTTAAATGTTACAATGTTTTACTTAAATTTATTGGCTTGCTTTTACCTGAGTAGATCGGATTGTTATTACTACTATGCCGCCATTTTTACTTGCGCACAGCTCTAGCGAGATCTCAGCTGCTCATCTCCTCTGTTTCTACAAACACTCTGAGGAGCTCAGTGAGTTCCAGCATGGACGATAGGATGCCACCTGGGACCTGTGCAACCTGTCCAGTCACCAAATGTCCTCGCTATATATTCTAGTCACCAGTAAGTAAAATTATAACAAAGTCCCATCACTTCCAGAGAAAGGAACTCTGAATGCTTCAGCAGAACAAGTGATTCTGGACAACTCCATGCTCCCAACTTTGTGGGAACAGTTTTGGAGATGGCTTCTTTCTCTTCCAACATGTCTGCATCAGTGCACAAAGCAAGGTATGTAAAGACATGGATGAGCGAGTTTGGTGTGGATGACCTTGACTGGCCTACACAGAGTACCTGTAGGATGCATTAGAGTGAGGACTGACATCAGTGTCTGTCCTCACAAATGCACTTCAGGAAGAATGGTCAAAAATTCCCATAAATACTTCACAACCTTGTGGACAGCCTTCCCATAAGAGTTGAAGTCGTTATAGCTGCAAAGGGTGGACCAACGTCATAACGAACCCTATGGATTAAGAATTGGACATCACTTAAGTTCATCTATGAGTCAAGGAAAGGGAACAAATACTTTTGGCAATATAATGTATGTGATGCTCAAGTGAAATTATATGTAATAAACATGCAAAAGTCATTTTCTTACATGCCATGTCCATGGGAAACCAAATAGATCCCCTGCGAAGAACATGTGAAACACATGGCACTACATGTGATAAGCTTGTGAAATCTATGGGATCACATGTGAGGCTCAGCAAAACCCTCAAAACACATGGCGCCCACACAGAACCCTTAAAGTGCATGTGATAAACATGACAGCTATGGCATTACATGGGATGTTCATGTTAAATCAAATAAATTACATGTGGTGACCGTGCAAAACCCCTTTACATGCCACTGGAGGAGACTTGGTATTACATGCAATTTGAAATGTGGAACAAAAAAATTCTATGTGAAATTTATTAGCGTAAACTCAATGGAAACTCCTTTAAGACAAACAAACAATCTTATACTATAAGTGCAACCTCTGATAAAAACGAATCAGAACTTTTCTAAACCTGAAACTTCAGGTAAAACTGACTGAGGCTTATCCAGATACCTGTTGATGTTCTAGACGTGTGAGGATGAGCTTGGTGCTACTTCAAGATGGTGGGTCAACCATCAACATCAGAAGATAAAACCATAAAGCTGTAATACAAGCAGTCTTTGAAGGGTAAGTAGTCTGAAAAATGTTGAAACAACGGGCAATAACGTTTTTATTTTGAAAAGCAAAACTTAAACAATAAAATGTCATGAATAAGGTTTGCTAACCTGAACATCTACAGCTCACAGTAACACCCAGCAAATTGAGCTGGATCTAGGCTTATTGAATTTTACACTTAAAAATGTGGAGACTCTCGTGGTTGTGTTTTATATCAGCTTCCAATTTTCAAAACATAATTGATTGTAATTCAAGCAAGAATAAGCCTCTAGAGTTAATCTGTTCCTGATTTAAGTGGGAACGCTGACAAAAATGCTCAAAATATGCAGGACAAGGCACACAAAATATGTTTGTGTGCCTTGTCTGACCAGAATGAGAGCAGGAAAGTGAAACACACATATCTGTGTGTATTAATTTAGGAGGAAGGCTACTTCATAAGAACAAGGCACAGTTGTTAACCCTCTTAATAAGAATCACCTCCTTTGCAGAGATGAACAGTGGGACATTACCACTTAGCCTCAGTAAACACACGTTACGCTGTTGACCTCTGGTCCCCTGAATCGTCCTCCTAATTACTGGATGCCTGAGCAGCGGAGCTAAAACATCTCTTCTGTTTGGATGCTCAGCTTCATTAATTTAAGGAAACCCTTTCAAATACAGCTCAATTTCTGCGTCTGCTCCTGCGTTGACTGTTTCGCTGTGTTTAAAGATGACAGGGTCAAATTTTCCATCTAAGATTCAAATGTATTTCTGTCTAATCTGAACGCAGGCTCTCATTAAATTCAGACCATCTTCTGATTTTTTTTTTAATCCACGTTCTCATGCAGGTTTCAGTCACACAAGAGTGAGGCAAACCCTGTCTGTCCTGCAGCAGGCTAACGGGGGCTGCAAAGCATGTCCAATCAAATGCCAAAAGAGCAGTGAGCCAACCCCAAACTATCTCATAGTTTCTTTCCTCCAATATTCTTTAGTTCTGCTCCAAAATGACATAGTTGCTCTGTGGGATTTAGATAAGAGGGACCAGGAGATAAATGTGGGAAGCCCATCGACAGCTATGATAGCAATCCGGTGTCCACATTACTCACTGCACAATGACATCTGCTGCACCTTTAGATGTGTTTTTCTCTCTCTTACAGATGGTATCTTGTTCAATTGTCTTTTCATATCAAGGAACGGGGAAACACTGAATGTGAGATTATCGCCCCTTGAGGAGATTTAAGGTTTAAAACGCTGCACAGTCCTTCAGGATCAGATGAAATACTCAAAGCTGATTTTATGGGGGGGGGGGGCTTTTGAGACTGAACAGCGCAAGCAAAAGCTCCTGTCATGCATTTCTTTGGCTGCGCCTTTTGAACAGCTAGGCCAATTATCATATCAGTGCCAGATCATATCATTCAGATCAGGCCCATTTCCCATGTTTGACATGCAAGATTAAAATCCCACCGTGGCTTGGGAGAAATCTGCACGGCACGCCCGACTCAAAGAGAAGAAGAGACGGTTTGGGACAGCCAAAGGATCTCCAGGGTGAAAAACACGAATATTGCCTACATCTAAACATAAACAAATCTCTGTGGACGATGATGAAATATCTTCCCGAAAGATTCTGCACCAAAACGGTCTCCTCAAATGGTTTTCCTCAGGCAATTACACCTTAAGGACTCTATCAGCGTTTCTGGAACAGCCAGCTGTTTCTTGGCCTTGGGACATGCTATCATCACCCCTTTTACGACCTGGTTTTCCCCGTTCTCGCTGCAAGTATTCCAAATGCGCCGGTACGCCTCTCCTGGGCCTAGAGGAAGGGATCTGTTAACAGAAGTTTGTACACATCTGAGCATGTGAGCACATGTTTACATCCTATTATACAAACCTACAAAACCAGGAAAAGCCCCAATAAATGTAGCAGTTTAGAATAACAGAGACACGACGGTATAAAAAGCGAAAAAACTGTTGTGATTTGATTTGGGTTTGGGAATAGTGTTTTGCAAAAGTATCATTTATAGGACTCTTAATGCTCCTTCATGAAACACAGCCAACCAGCTGTCAAGTACTTCTGCAAAGAAATTATCTCTGAGGACAGCTTGCTCTGTATTATAATTAGGAGCAAGCCCTGGCTAAAACTATTAAATTATTCAGTTTTAATAAACCTGCTGTACTCGCACTATGAAAGCAACAAACTGGCTCAAAGTGCACCTTTGGCAAAAAAGAAAGGACATCTGTGCCGGCTGACCTACAGAGATCAACTGTCAGGCCCCTACAATGAGCAGTGCTCCCTCCTCAGCAAAGCGTTTGACCAATGCTTGCCCGACTGGCCAGGGCAGTAAAAAATACTAAATGAAATATTTTCTTTCTTGTGTCTGAACAGAGATGTAGCTGGACCAACCACAGGGGAAAAGAAACTCTGGTCTGCTTGAGGGTGATCCAAGTTTGCCTGGGTCCAAACCTTTGGCTCTGTTCACTCCATACTGCCAAGCTGGAAGCAGAGTGTAATGAGCGGACATTTCTTCCAGACATGTTGCTACACATAGGGCAGGATTTGGCATGGTACAATGCCTTAAAAATCTTTTGGACCTTTTCCACATTTTTTTGATGTCACAATAATAATCTTCTAAAGTACTTAATGCAGGAAGGCTGGACATAGCTGTGAAGGGGAAGGTATATGTGGTTTTCCCATTTTTACAAAGAGAAATCTGAAATGTGTGGCGTGCATTTTTTATACAATCCCCTTTGGTCTGACACCCCTGCATTAAATCCTGTGCGGTCGTATGCCTTCAGAAGACCCCTAAACAGCAAACAGAGCCCACCTGGTTGTAATATAATCTCCTTATTAATTCATCTGTTCTAGGAAGTCCTCAGAGGTTTGTTAGAGAACAACATCACAAAGACAAAGGAACACAACAGACAGGTCGGAGATTAAGTTGTGGATAAGTTTAAAATAGTTTTAGGTTATATTCTAAGCTTTGAACATATTCCAAAGCTAACAAGACGTGGCCACAGGCCAAGAGACTCGTGGTACCTCTGGAGGAGCTGCAGAGATCCATAGCTGAGGTGGGAGAATCAACTAACAGTTGTTAGAGTAAGCCACCAATCTGATCTTTATCAGAAAGTGGCAAAGAGAAAAAAAAGCAATTGTTGAAAGACAACCAGAAGAAGTCCTGTTTAATTTGTTCTACATTGGGGCAATTTAAACATTTGGAAGAAGATGCTCTGCTCAGATGAGTCCAGGTTTAAACTTCTAGGCCTTCATGCAAAACTCTCTACGAAGCAGAGAAGTAATGCTGCCGATCACCCTGAAGACAGCATCCCCTCAGTGGAACCTGGTAGCAGCATGATGATGCTGCGTGGAGGCTTTTCTTCAGCAGAGACCGGGACTGGGATCAGAGTTAATGGGGGAGATGTATAAAAAGGACTACAGGACAGCTGTGGAAAAAAACCTGTAAGAGACAGCAAAATACTGGAGACTTCTAAGGTTCACTTCCAGCAGAAAGACAGTTCAGATCAAAGCACACTCATGTGTTAGAATGGCCCAGTCAAAGTACAGACTTAATCCAAATGAGAACTGGCATCCATCCTGTCTGACTGAGCCTAATGTGATATGCTGTGTTGGTCTATCATATAAAATCTCAATGAGATATAGCAAAGCTTGTGGTGATAGCATGACGTAATGTCGAAAACTTCACAAAGAGTTGTGAATACCTTTGGAAGGCACTGGATATCACGATTATATTCTATACAGATATTATGTCACATTGTAGACTGATAGATAACACCGAGATGTTGCAGTCCGAGCCCAGCCTCCCAACTGTATAGGAGTTCCTCTCCCGACGCTGATCACATCTAACTTGACCACGTGTGAAACTTTGCCACAAAGTGTCTTCATCTCCTGACCAGTTATTATCATAATCAATGTCATTATGACACCAAAACCAAAAAGTTAAATAAGTCAGTAGCTATAAATATTGTTTTCTGACTCCAACATAGCATCTAGACATGACCGCACCCTTCAATGCGTGTCACTTCACACTTGCTGCTGTCTTTCCGTCTCAGCCGCCACAAAATTAATACATTTAGACAAATCAATAATGGGAACAGCACGCTCAGTTAATTTCCTGCGTGCAACGTTTTTTGTGATTTTCAAAGGTAACGACTGCTCGTATCACACACAGCCTGGAACTGTAAGTTGCCAGTATTTACGCAGCACGTTGTGGTTTAATATGTCAGCACCATAGTGAAAATATCAGGAAGTGAGGAGGTTTGATCGGGCACTCAAAAACTGCGAGCAGCAGACCTGAGACTTCATAAATAATCAACACGCTGGTTGTGCTGCCCTTGCTCTCAGGCAGTGAGAACCCAACATTTTCATGGTAAAACTGTCAATGTGAACCAGGTGAAATGACTGCCGGAAATCCACTTCTGTCTAGAACATAGTCAGTGATGAATCCAAAATTTTACGGAAAAACTACTTTCATTTAATTCTTTACTGTAATCCTCCTCCCTGGAAACAAGAAATCAATTGCAGCCTCGCTGAGGCTTTGAAATTATTGCTATGAATAATCACACTGCATCAGAGTCAGTATGAAGCCTTTTAAGTCCTCATCACTACGGGTTTAAATAGAAATTGACGTTGTTTCATTCATACCACTATTCCTTAAAACACAATGCACTGCTCACCTCTGTTACTCACACAGGTGGTGACCATGCACTTCCTCCAGAGGTTTAGAAATCTAACATTTAGTCTATTCCTCGCAGCGTTCAGGTACCTCGGTAATAAAGTCCCTGTTATAACAGTAACGGATAACAAAGGACGCATCAGGGCACAGCCTGTGCACATTTCAAATGGAAGTGCAAGATGACATACGCTAGGTGGTGCACTGTGTAAGTGAGCAAGTTCACTGTATAGGATCTGATCAGAAAAGAAAAGCAAAGAAAAAAAAATCTGTTACTCAGTAGCGCCACTTGCGCTGGCCCAGCGGCAATACCCATCAGTCTTGTGTTATTACAGCCCTCATGACCACGACCGAGTCAAGGCAGCAATACCTACACACGGAGAGCTGGGTGCGAGCTGTCAGAATAAGACCACCAGCTGCAGGATTACCTGTTACCTACAGTAGGTAACAGGTAATAACAATAACCTTTGGCTTCAGTGCCTTTCTGAACAGAGATGATAAACAAAAACAAACAAACATGTATTATTATTACATGTTACAAACGTAAAGTTATAAGTAATGATATTAACTTAAACATATAAACTACAAATTGTAATAATAAAAAAATACCACAAATTACTGGTAAAGATACAAAAGAGTAACATTAACAACAGAATGACATTATTATTATTATTATTATTAGTAGTAGTAGTAGTATTTTTGACTAAACTGAAAGTTCCTGCACTCAGAAGAGAGGAAGACAGCAATGTAGAGAACACATTTATGTAGGCTGGACTCTGAGCTCAACAGACCCCTGAGCTTTCTTAAAAAATAAATCGGCAGGCAGGAGACCGTGATTGTCTTCCCTTTTCTTTTAGTTTACGTCAAAACGTGGCCTTTGGACATTTGTGATTAAAGTATAAGTGAGAGGTGCTCGCCGGCTTTACTTTGGCGGAAATGCCGCCGCGAGCGCGAGGTGTCTCCGCGTCCGTGCCGCCAGCTTGACGGAGCTGTGAGCGCGGATGAGCCAATCGGCTGTGGAAGGCAGAGTTGTCCCTGTGGCCGCCATTAAAGAAAGGAATCCATGAATTCAAATGGAAACCAACAGGAACCGAGACTCAAATAATGATCAAAATCATCGCTGAAACGTAGGCCGGCGCCAGATTTCGTGACGTTTCGCCAGGATGTGTTTCATTTTGGGGTTAAATTTAGCGACGGAGGAGTGAGGCGAGGCGTTTTTTTATTATTTTTTTTTTAAAGCGGAGACCGTTTTAGGGCTAAGGGGGAGGGGGAGAGTTGCTTCTTTGCTCTCCTTTTCTTTTTGTTTTATGAACATTTTTGCGCTCCCTTTAACATGGTTTTCCGCTGTACTTTTGGGATGTCGGCATAGGGACGGCATTGTCTCTTTTATCCGCTTTTTCCTTTTCGCTCTGGCGGAGGAAACTGCAGCCGGAAGGTTGTTTGTTGAATTAACTCCTCCAGCCAAATGTTACAGAAAAATATTTGTCGCTGATTAGGCTTGCCCAGAAAACACACACAGCGGCTAATTGTTTTTTTTTTTTTTTAATTTCCACCTGGACGTGAAAACGATGGAGAGTTGGGTCTCGCAGTGAGGAAGGATGAGTTCTTGTTTCGTGCCGAACGGGGCCAGCTTGGAGGATTGCCATTCCAATCTATTCTGTCTGGTAAGAGATTTAAAACTAAAGGAAAGCAGCCATTTTTAACTAGCTGAACGGGGCTATGCTAACGTTAGCCACACAGGCATCAGTTGATAGTAGCTTAGCCGGGCTCAAGGCCCTGTCAAGCTGACATTATTGCACGACAGGGTGGTTGGTTTTTCTATTTTCTCTTTCTGCTTTGAACGAAACTTATTTTTAAACACTTTGTCAGCTGGCTTCGATCAGCTGGCTTTAACTTTCTGCCAGTAAACAAAACTCTTGCCCTCTCCAATGCTAACGCTTGCATCGCTACCTCTCGTTTACGTTAACGTTGACTTTGCCAGAAGTGATGGAAGAGTGTTTTCTTAGCTAATTAATTAATTAATTTTACTACTACGAGCCTGTCGGTAATGCTGTTGTCGCACTTCCCCCCCATCACTCCGGCAACCCTGTTCCTCCTGAACCTGCTGCATTAATCTGCCTCTCGCTGCGCCTCCGCCGTGTCTATCCAGCGGGGAGCCGCCGTCCAAACACTTGATGCACTCCGCTGAGCGGCTCCGGCTTGCAAGCCGCCAGACCTTTGGACGGTGGCCGCCGCCAGACGGGCCGCTGCTCTGTTTACGTTCAACGCTGACGTCTCTGTCTCTCTCCCCCCCCGCCCCGACGAGCTGGCGTGTGTCACCGCGCAGCTTGTCCGGACAAGCCTGCCTCTTTAAAGGGCTTTTTCTGTTTTTCTTTCTGTTCCTCGAAAGTTTTATTGCTTTATGTTGCTGTTGTTGTATCGCTTTTTTTGTTGTTGTTGTGTTTTTTCCCACAGTTGTTTGTGGCTTAATCTGCTTGGACTTCATATTCTGCTATCAGCACCACCTAAGGGGACAGGCTGATTATATAATCCTTGGCATTCGGACCACTGGCAGTGCAAACATGCCTCTCAAATGAAACTCGTCTCTGCCTTCCTCTGGATGCACTTCTTGGTGTGATCTGGCTGCCAGTGGTGGCCGGTATGAACATCCCCCTAAATAGCTGTGGTCAGATATTATTTAATTCCCCGTCTGAGACTAAACCGTGCTTTAAGAGCCACAGCAGCACAT
Organism: Fundulus diaphanus; assembly: GCA_037039145.1. Lineage (NCBI taxonomy): Eukaryota > Metazoa > Chordata > Actinopteri > Cyprinodontiformes > Fundulidae > Fundulus > Fundulus diaphanus. The sequence continues at coordinate 4,132,240 of CM073136.1, forward strand.
CTGGGGGGGAATTGGCGAATTGGGTTCCCCACACAGGTTCTGCCCCTCGGCTGCGGGACCGGGCCTTATAGGTGTCGAAACCGCCGAGAGTTTCCGCTGCTCAGCAGAGACGCGTCGATCGATCTCCCAGAGACTCACAAAAAAATCTGCCAGTGTTCCCTCTTAGTCTGGTTTATTTTGAGCAGGAGTGTAAAGCGACAGGGTAAAAGAAACGGGGGGGGGGGGGGGGGGGGGGGGTGTAACGGCGTCTGTAATCAACAGAGATTTTAACACTATTGGCGGCAGAGCAGCTTAATGTCGTGTCCGAGACGGGGTAGGAGGACGTAAAAACGTGTTAAATCCCACCCCAGTGCCTCTGAGTCCCAGCTGTTGATGGATCTGTCAGTACCCACCGGGCGGCTTCACCTTTTCTCTATAATGTCTAACAAAATAGGTTCATTATGAAGTGGCAAATAGTATTTTTCGCCCCTGCGTACAGTCGAATGCATACACGGCAAAACAACACACTACACATGCTTACTGAACAACAGATACAATCACATGACCTACGAATAAGTCGGGGCTTCCTCAACTAAATGGCGTTTTACTGAAATATCTTTACTTTGCTGTTACAGTTGATCGGCAGGTCAGATACAAAAAAAACTAAATTTTCCCTCCCTATTTATTAAATGCATAAAAACTAAGAGCTCCTGTCCTTTTCACTATGTAAATACTTGAAGCAAGAACCTGTTCTTCAATGTGCTTCCTCTGTTGCATAAAGATTGGGTACGGAGATGCTCTAACAATCAGAATGGGCAGGCACGACCTCTAAGAAATCTGGAGATTGAAGCCGACGACAATAAGCCCAGTCGCTGCGGTTCTCTTTTCGAGTTCTCCTCCTAACCAGATCCCTGAGTATGTTACGCAGTGACCAGAGCTGTGTGCGGCCGGGTGAGACGGACTAATTGAAGCCTTGTCCCTCCCTCAACGCCGGCTGCGCGCTGCCAATCAGCTGGCTTGCAACAGTTTTTCCCGTGCTTACCAGAGCTCCAGCGGACTGCTCGGAGGTCTGCAAACTGAAGGAGCGCTGCACGATGGTGTCGCTTTCTGCACAAGGTTAGCAGCTGAAAATGTGGCAGGTGTTCATTTCAGATTTTCCCTCTAGTCTGTGTATAGAAACCAAAACATTATCATAGGTGTACTAATTAATGCTATTTTAGCAGCAGCACGAGCAGCTTCTGCTTTTGCGTTTAAAATAAAACACATTTTGTTTGTGTTTCATATTTTCCATTGAAATGCTGTGATGCCACGGAACAGTTATATTTTTACTCAGCACTATCACGCCGTGATGAACTCATACCGGCCCATGCCTACGTTTACAGTGACCGGTCAGTTTCATTTGCCACGCATCAGGCCTCCATTGAAGGAACTTCTTTATTGGATCTGAAGTGACTAAATGCAGCGGGGGGGTGTTTTGTTTGCTTACATATCAAAAGATTGCCAATCCCTTTCTGTTGCAGTGACAGGACAGCGAACTGCACAGATCATATACATGTAGCTGTAACCAAACGGACACGCGAGTGAGCGAGCGCGGAAGTGCACCGCCGCTGATGCTGACATTAAAAGCATTATAATAATAACAACACGATGAAATCCAACCCTGCTTTTAGCGCACACCGCCACGGCTCCCGAGCTGTCCGCCCTTTTAAAGGTAACATTTCTCTGCAGAGCATTCCCACTCCCTGTCGGCACGGCCGCTGTCGGCTCCACTGTGTGCTCTGAACTCCTAATTATAATGCATCATGTAAGGCTGGTAGTTGCGGTGCTGTGCCCGTCTGGCTAGGGTTTCTCTGCACGCCGAGACTAGGCATAACACCACCGCTCCTGGGACTCGCTCGCTCCACAGAGTCCACTTTGTGGTTTTTATGGCAAAAGAATGCCAACACGCTGTGGTGGTTTATCCCCCATCCGTCCCTTCGGCGGCTAGCCCCCCCCCCTCTGGAGCACAGGAGTGTTGGATTATTGCAAGTAAGGCGATGGGAGCTGACTGTACTGTAGGACTTTTGCACGTTTAACTGCTTTTCTTCTAAATCTTGATCTTTTTTATCGAAAGCGTCCAATGTAGGGGGATCTCTGACTTCTGAAGAGTCGAACTAGACGAGAAAGACTGAATTTGCATGCTTTAAGAAAGGAAATGGAGAAACACCTGTTGGTTTCAAGTTCACTTCATGGCGGGCTTGATTAGGGCAGGAAGGTGAAAGGCAGGGAAAGAAACGTCTGTGGTGTGATTTGTTTGGGCAGCCTCACCTGTTGTCTTGCGTCTGGAAAAGGCAGAAGCGCAGCTGCTTGAACACAGTGTTCCCTATTCAGACCCGGGACCCAAAGTTGCCAGAGGGAAGGTAGGCAGCTGGCAGGAGGAGAGCTCGCAACCCCCAGCTATAAAGTATGCGTCACCTCAGGAAAACGTCTCCTCTGGACCCAGTGGCTTTGGCCTCAGGATCCCGGCTCATGCGCCAGCGTGATTCCCGGCTCCAGCGTTATGAAATCTAAAACTGCTCATGACCAACGCTGGGTGCACTGCTGGGAGACTTCCCTAGAAGTTGCTCACATACCTGAGTATTTAGTAAGAAACAAGCAGGAAGGGAAGCTGTGTTGACTCACAGGGCTGGAAATGTCTGCGCAGCACTCACACGCTGCCTGGGAAGCATGGTTGCTGGAAGGAAACACTCAGGAATCTCTGGCACTCTGCTGGCTTTTTTAACTCGCGGTCTGTTACTAATTTATTTAAAACAGTGCTAACAGTACAAGTGCAGATGGCAAAGCTATCTTTGGGAGCAGAGTTGTGCCGTGCTACCCCCCCCCCCCACCCCCCCCCCCCCCCCCCCTTATGGCCCAGGGGATACAAGGACACTTTGATCAAGAATTTATGTTCTTGTGCACAAAATCAGATTAAACCCAGCTGCAAATAACAGTTACGACCACTAAAATCATAGGTGGACTTAAGTAGAGATGCAACAATCAAAACACGGTGGTTAATTTTCCTTTCCTGCAATTTATATTAAAAAAAAAAGAGTTTGACCAAACGATACCGGTTGTAGTTTATTCTGGTGTCTCTTTGAAAGCAAAAGGTAGGTTTGGCATGATGAGTCTGTCAGCACAAAGATAAATCACTACAAGATGATTAAGTTCTGTTAGCCCAATCCTGGACGACTGACACCATCTTATTTACTCAATATTTACCGTGGAACAAATCTCATTTCTTTACAGACAATTCTAATCAAATCTGGGCGAAATGGAGAATATAAAGACCAGAATATGTCTGACCTCCATACACTTTCTGGAAAAGAAACACATTTGGGTTGTATACACCTCTTGTTTACGGTCTGGTTTTTCTTGTATTCTTGTTTGTATAAATATGTAGATATAAAAAAAAAAGAAAGTTTTAAGGCATGGGAACGTTATTCAGAATATCTTTATTGGCCTCCCTGGTTGAGTAAACATGTATGCTGGGAAAGGAGATGTCACCCCTCCCTGTCAGAGAAGAGTCACTGGAAAACAGGTTTTTATTAAGATTTCAAAACGAAAAAGATGATCAGAGTTGGCGTTTCAAAGTAGATTCGGCATCTTCCCTTGGCGATTAGTGTTGCCAGCTCTGCTAAGGTTTAAAGTAGCACTCTCTGCACGTACAGCCTACCAAATAGAGACGTTTACTTTATGTCTCGTACTTAAAAGGTCTTCCTTTGGAGCAAAGCGGAGCTGAAGTCCAACTTGGGGAATAAACCTGATTCTGATCTCTGGCGTTTCCAAAATATTCAGCTTGATCCATGATAAGTCCAGGTTGAATGCTGGAAGGGACGGCGAGCGTTTCCTTCTCACACCAGGCTGAGGGCACCGATCCAAACCCTTCTTGTGTATATTGTCACAGTGTGACGTTGTTGCTGGCTGGCCTGCTTTTTCAGACCCTTTTCCAACATGGGAAACTCAATATTATAACGTTGCGAGCAGAAGCTTTTTTAAATGTTATTTTAAGCAGGGGTTCCCCCCTCAGTCTGCACCTGTGGCTGCTGACAATAACATCGATACACCTCATGAAAGCATCGTTTTCTGAGGGTGATTGTGTAGTTGTAATAATAATATCGGTATGCGCTTATATAATGCGGGTCGGATCAGAGAGTCCTGGATCGGAGCATCTCCGCCGTCATGTGCTCAAAGCTTTGCTCTCACTTGCAAACTGGACGAGCAGCAGACGCGTCTCAGCATGCCTTAGAAAAGAGTTTCTTTTAAAGTAGCTTTTTAAGCTAATTAAAGTGCTTCCTCTGACTCGTGTAATAAAACTCTAAACGTACTTTGGCTGTCCTTCGTTCAGTAATGCGGTTCACACCAGAGTGTTGGTATCAGAACAACCTGGTGGTTTCACTGGAGCTGGAAACTCCTTGACTCGTTAGCAGCGGACCACAGGTCAGGTCAGGCTGAAAAACAGTTGGGTTCTGTTTATCGGATGATTTGTTGATGCATATTTAATGATGGATTTCTGTTCACGGCGCATCAGTAGTAAGGCTGGACCATAATTCAATAACAATATATATCGATCGACAGACTTATGTCGATAATAGAAAAAAAGGGTCAATAAAAAGTTCAATAGAATAACAGTTTTCCTTCCTTTGGAATTCTAGCCTATCATGTAGGTTATTACCACAGTCATTACATCCTCCCAACCAATCACAAATGCAGACCGAGGAACCAAGCTCCGCCCCCTTCAACAAGCTCAGAGATGTGTTTTTTTTTTCTTTTTAAAAACTTGCAGTTTTGGTAAAAAGTTGGTTGAATTCAGTGTTTGTGTGTTTTTTTATCGATAAATAGGTCGCCAAGCAACAGTACAAAATGGTCAGGGCTATACTTAAAATATATGTTTTGAATTTGTTGATAATTATCGATATCAATCACTATGGTTTCTATTTGATCAATATGCTGTTTTTCTATATCGTCCAGCCCTAATCAGTAGCAATCTGCAGTGCAAATCACCGCGTCCATGCTTGCACACAGTTAACGTTGTGATGAAGAACTCAGCGCTGCAACAACCCTTATAAAGCTGCTGTGGACGCCTGGTGGTGGGGGGAAGAAAAGATCAACTTTTAGTCTTTCCACAGTCGCACGTGGCAACGTTTGACCACCGTAGATACTTGGTGTGGTGTTTAAGTAGCTTAAAGGGAGGAGAACAGATTTCATTAAAAATGACTTTGGAGTAGCTTCGCTAATTCTTCCAGCAGGACAGGCCCTTCAAACTGAACAAAGAGTTTCCCCGACCACGACCGGATCCTGCAGGATCACTGCACGCGTACAGTCGTACGCAGTCGGATGAGACAGGGCAACCTCTGGGACGCAGCAGTAGCCACTAGCCGGTGGTTGTTGGGAGTGTCGGATCGCGTCCCGAACGTCTACCTCGCCACAGCGTCCTGTCCCGCTTCCTCCGGGTTTCCTCCTGCAGTCTCAGGAGTTTGCGGTGAAATTTGCAGATACTAAAGGGGGGGGGGGGGGGGGAGACACCTGCTGAGGTTGGTCAAGTTTGTCCAACTTTATGAAGCATGAGTTTTAGATCTAAGTACAAATAAATCACACTGCAAAAAGAGAACTAAAAGTAGGTAAGATTTTCTTGAAACGAGTGTATTTGTCCTTAATTTGTGCAGGTAAATAAGATTATCTGCCAATGGAGTGAGTGTTCTGACCCATAAAATAAGATATTTAGATATCCTGCACTTGAAATAAGATGGAGATGAGTTGTTCCTATTTTAAGTACAAAAAATCTTATACCGTTGGCAGATAATCTTATTTACCTGCTCAAATCAAAGACTAATACACTCGTTTTAAGAAGATTTTACTTTAGTTCCCTTTTTGCAGTGCAGCCCTTCCTAAGTGTCGTCTTGCTGCATCTGGCAGGGATTCATGCAGCTCTCTGATTACAGGGTGTCCAGATCGCTCCTGAACTATCAAAATGTTTAGTTTAATGTTTTCTGGGTTCGACTGTTTTGGCGCACGCTGATTCCGAACCTAAACACAACAAATCAAGTTTGTCCTGGTGATGAAAGCAATAAACGGGCCGCTTCTGGAAGCTGCTTGCGGTCTCAGTAGTTAACGCGTGTTATTTGTTTCTTTTCTTCCAAAGCGGGAACAATTTGCCGTGCGCTCAGGTGCCTTCCTCGCAGAGGAGCCGCAGGAGAGATGCGCCCGTCCTGATAGCATCAGAAACCGTCCCGGGAAGGAGGGGAAAAAATAAAGGTCACGTAATGTAAGACGAGGAGGCCAGCCTGCTGCTCCTGTTGGCTAACAGGAGCAGCAGCTGTGGCCGCGGCGCTAATCAGCATTTTAGCCGGGCCTGCGACCGCGGCGGCTAAATCCCTGCGTCGAAGCGGGTCAAACCCAGGGTGACCACAGTGTTTGATCAGTTGTCGGGTCTTTTTGACCCTTGTGTTCAGTTGCACTGCGGAGACTGGGGGTAATTACGGGCAGCTCTGTGTGCTGCTTCACAACTCTGACTGGAGCAGACGGTGAAACACTCAACCTTCTCATTGCTACCATTTAAAGATTAGTCTCGTTCATTTTGCTTTAAATAGTGGTGCCTTACCAATTGTTAACGAGTCGCCCAGCGCAAAGCATATTAAACCGGATGTGCCGGGAAAACAAAAATATTTCACGTCATTACAGTAAAGCTTAAATGTTATCTGTTTGGGGTATTGTAGGAATAAAAGTATTGTAGTTTTTTTTATATATATATATAATCATAGAGACAATTGAAGCAGCAAAGCAATCACCCCTAAGAGCCGGCGAGCAATGGCAGCAGACTAGACGGCAACAGGTGGAACTTCAACGCTGAGTTCAGATTTCAGTGTTGACGGAGCCTAATGCTCTGCAGGCCTTTTTTTGTTTGAGAGTCTTCATCTGAACTGCAAATGTCCACTTGCCTGATGTGGGTAATGGTTGAGGTGCAGCGGGGTGCAGCGGGGTGCCGTGTTTTCAGGGAATGCATTATGAGCTCCTGAACCTTTTCCTGGACGAAACGTCCCGGCCCGGTCTCTCTGCGTGCCCTGGAAGCTGATATCACTTGGTCTCATGTTGATAAACTGAGAGAGAAACTCCTGCACAGGCGGATTACCGGCCTCAGGGCGCGCCGCCGTTTGAAAAAGTAGTTCCTAAACCTCGACAGTATTTCCTTCCTCGTGTGTCCAAGGTGTGAAGTCGTTTTAATGAGACAGAGAGGAGGCGGTGGGGTGACCAGCGCTTTCTCCCGCTGTGTGGAGCACAGAGAATGGGAGGCTTGGCCCTGCTGCACGCTGCTGGTCAGCTGGCTGAGGGGAGCCCATGCACTTTTCCCCCAGTTACAAGGCAAACAAATGTTATCAAGAGAACAGAAGTCGGCGAATAATCCGTGCAAAGAGCAGTTCAGCTGCTTCAAATGTAAGACCAAAATGGTAAATGAGCGTTATCTGTAGCATTAATAGAAATAAAGTAGTAGTATTTTAGCAGCAATAGGAATAATTGTTGCGTTTATGCTAGAAATAAACAAAACCAACATTTTAGGTTTGAGTTTTTGTTGTTAAAGTTGATCGCGCAGTGGCGGCCCCATGCTAGTCCGTGTCTGGTATTGTCCTCTCCATGCCTCTGATAAACGAGGATGTATAGATTCACTTTGACACCATGGTGCCGATTTGAGTACTGACCAGCAATAGGAGGCGTTTGTGTGGGAAACCCAGTGGTTTGCCTTGCTGCTTGCAGGTTGTCGTGCAGGGAATGATGTCCATCTCAGCTGCTCTGCAGTCTGTAAGGACCCTGAGATTTAACAAATGAAATCTGGCATAGTTAGAGATCTTCTGTTTCCGTTTGAGCTTCAAATACAGAGAGGGAATCATTTCACCACTCAGCGGCACTTCTCTTTTAGCAAAACATGCAGATTTCTCCTCCTCTTCAATAAATCCGCTCTTTTCCTTCTTTTTTTTCGCTAAACCAATCATTTCCCATGAAACATTCTTTTAAGATCCCTCTTTGTTAACAACTCCTGCCGTTTAAATGCTCCACTCAAATGGTTCAAATTGAGTTTGCGGTGGATATGTACTTGGAAATGTCACTGTCTACATACAAGAACTCACAATAGGAAATAGTGTTTGTCTAGAGGGGCCTTTAATCTTCTATATAAATATGAGAAGGGCTTTTTTATTATCCTTTAATGTCAAGCAATTACCCTCTAACTGTATCCACTTCTGCTCACTGCCATTTAGATCTGACCTGTAAGAGCAACGGGGAGCTGCATCTCTCCGGCTATTCCTCTTCATCAGTGACTTGGGCGGATTTCTGCGTTTTAGACTTTGCTCATCCATGATAAGAATCGTTTGTGAGAACAATCTCAGGCACAAAGCCCACAATTGTATGGAAACAGAACAAAAACGGACGTCGTGTGCGAGGGTTTTTGGGCCATGGCTGCAACACTGAAAGGGTAACTGAAACTCTCATTTGAATGCGTGGTGTTTATTTTTTTTTAGACCGGGGTATCGGCGCTTGTTCGGTAGCTGTTCAGATTCCTCACTGAGCAGAACATACGAGTGTAAGAGCAATTTTGCCGGGAGGGGGACAGAACACACGGCGGAGGACTGGACGAGGTGAGGAGGACGACGCGGGGTGCTCGCCTTCTGATTGTCTGTCTTCACTGCTTACGGGCTGGTTTCACAGTCAACCGTCGTTTCCACCCTCCCTTTCCATTGTGTGCACAGATGTTTCCGAGCACGGCGCAGGTGCGAGGCAGTGCTTCTCACACTCCAGCAGGAAAGAGCAAGCCAACCGCGGCCCCACCTCTGTCCCTGCGCTCAGACCGAGCTGTGCTGACGGAGCCTCCCAACGCGGCGGCAGCCAGCGCGGCGTCTTTAGAACTCCCCAGGAAGTCCGATCGCTCGTCAGAGGTCGCGTTGTGATACTTGCGCTGTGCTCATTCATGGAACTAGGACGTGAAGCACTGATGAGTGGCGTCTGCTGTTGCTGGCGTTGGGTGGTAAATGAACGTTTGCCTCATGTTGTCTGATGCATAACGTAAAGCAGCTGGATCAAAGTTCTGAGGTCCTGCATGTGACCTTCAGAGTCGGTTTGTCCAGGTTGGTGTTGTGTGGACGGTGGGACTGTGTTGAGGTTTCCCCCAATAAGCCTTCCTTCTAATCAGTCGTCAGTCAGTGTTTGGTAAATGTTTTTTCTTAAAGCTTTGTAAAAAACATAAGCTAATAATAATAATACGAGATTTAACAGCCTTCCAGATACTTTATTCTTAGCTTCCCACCACCAGAGGCCATTGATTTTTTAATATTAAGAGTAGTTACGGGAATACAAGTTAATACAAGTTTTACGATTAATTCATAATGGCCAAATGATGAAAAAGTTCACATAAACTGGTTTTACCATCTTATGTTAATGGTTAGGGCTGGACAATACAGAAACAAAGCGATAAAATAGAAATCTTATTGACCCATATCGAGAATTACCCAAAAAGTCAAAACATATATAATATAAGTGCAGCCCGGACCATTTGATGCTGTTGCTTGAAGACCTATTTTTAGATAAAGAACACTGAATTCAAACTCAAGCCTTTATTCAACCAACTTTTTACCAAAACTACAAGTTTTTAAAACAGAATAAAGAACACGTGCTCTCTGAACCCTTAGAAGGGGGCGGAGCTTAGTGACGGAGCGTTCCAGGGTCTGCGTTTGTGATTGGTTGGTAGGATGTAATGACTGTAGTATTAACCTACATGATAGGCTAGAATGCAAAAGGAAGGAAAAGACCCTTTTTTTGCTATTGAACCACACTCAGTCGATATATATTATTATTGAATTATCGTCCTGTCGGCCCTATTAGTGGTTAGCGCTGTAAAACAATTTCTCTTTTTGAATTCCCTGGAACCTTTCAGCTTCTGACCACCGACTGCTAGTGAAAGAGACTGTCAGCCCCAGCTACTGCTTTAAAATACAACATCCCTACTTGGTTAGATGAACACGGAGCACACGGACTGCCTCAGCTGCCAGTATATTGCTTTTTCCTATTTGTTAGGACCGTTCTTAACTCAACATTTACAGCATAAACATGGCTGAGATTTGGTTTTTGCAGAGGATTTCAGGACTCTACAGTAGTTGTATTTTGAAAATGTAGATCCTTACATTTACTAAAGCCGGGCGTACACTGTACGAGTTTTTGCCCTATTCGGGCCGATTCTTCAGTCGTGCGGGCATTTTTTGAATCGGGCCGAATTTCAGCTTGATCGTAGAGGGGGGGAGGAGGGGGGACTGGCTTCTCACGACTACCTCCCGATCAGGAATCGGACAGTCGGTGAAAATCAAACATGTTTGAAATTCAGTCGGCTGTCGTGAGGTTTTTGTGAGCGCATCCTGCTGTTCAAGAGGAGCTACGAGGGGGCGCCCTCCCCTCCTCTCCGTCCGCGCCAGCGGAGGGAGGGAAGCGGGCGTCCCTGAAGCGACCTCCGCCCGGCCCGGGGGCGTTGGGGAGGGCGGCCGCCTGTTTCGGCACTCCTCCGCGGTCCGCGCTGGGGGGGGGGGGGGGTGCCGCGTCTCCCCTCCGTTCCCCCGACACCCGGTGCCTCCTGCAGGCCTCGCCAGAGCTGGGCTCTACCCCCTGCTCTGGGTCCCTGTCACCCACCGTCGCTCGCCTGCCTCTGCCACCACAGCGAGCGGTCCCAGAGGGGGCACGACGTACAGTGTGAGCAGTCCGGTCGCGTCCAAGCGTCGCGCCGCACAGATCGTGAGCGGTGAACTTTTTAAACCCCGCGGTTCCATCGCACAGTTTGAGATGTATATAAGTACCACGACTGAAAAACTCGTACAGTGTACGCCCGGCTTTAGGCATTCAAAAGGCTGCCATCATGTCCAAATCCAACACAGTTGAAAGCTCCGATCGATGAAACAAAGCGTTTTCTCTGCTCTGTTCGGCCTTCCTGTTACTGCTGTAAAGTCTTGCTCTCTCTCTCTCTCTCTCTCTCTCTCTCTCTCTCTCTCTCTCTCTCTCTCTCTCTCTCTCTCTCTCTCTCTCTCTCTCTCTCTCTCTCTCTCTCTCTCTCTCAGCCCAAATAAACCGACAGGTCTTAGGAAACGGATCGTCTGAACGGCCGCTTAAAGCTCTGCTTCCTCTGATATTCATTTTAAACATCAGTGGTTCACGTTGAGTCTTCTTCACTCAGTAACAGCTTCCCCACCCAGGAGTGTTGTGGTCAGTGTGGCACGGTGGTGTTTAATGATCAGAATAGATGTTTTGGGCCCACGAGTCGCAGCTCAGGGCCGCTCAAGCTGAAACCGTCTGGTTCTGATTGCTAGCTGATTGAAACCTTCTGCTTCTCGTCAGCCTTCAGCGTGCTGTCGCTGGAGATAAGACTTTCTTTCTCTTTTTATGGTTCCTTGAATTAAAAAGGGCTCATGATTAACACGAGCCTGAATCACAAAACTAGACCATGAAAGATGTCGTTATCTCTGCGTCTTCTGGGCCACCGACCTGTTCCCCTGGGCCACCCCCGGCTCCAGCTGACGACGAGCAGCGCTGCGTTGGCAGTCCCCACAGCGCCTCTGCCGCCGTTCCTTCCAACGCCACAAATCTCTCAGCTCATCCCCACTCAGGCACAAGACCACGGCCTCGCCGCGGCCTCGAGTAATCACCTCTACGCGCTCCACGCCTCTGAACCTGAGCTAAGCCATCCCCCTGAATTGCAGTGGATTAATTCAGTCGGCGTGCCCGAACGACGGCGGACTAAACGGCTGTGTGATGACCAGACCCGTGTTCTCCCAGATTAGCGTGTACGGCGGCAGGAACCAATATGTGTGCCTGAAGGCGTTGTGCTTGCTTGCTGGCATGTGTTGCCTGTGTTTAGGTAAACATGGGTAGACATTCGGCACTCGGTTGATAAGCAGCGGCCCGAAGCGCAACGTTCCTGTTTTAACACTTAATAACCCCGCTGGTAATTTACTGCCTGCGGGTGGTTTCTGCGTCTGGCTTGGCTGCATAAAAGCAGAGTCCACCAATAACACAGAACCCAGCACTGAGAACTTACCATGCTGAATTATTTAAAGGTGGGACGCTTTGAACATTTTCCTCGGTCCGGAACAGAACCAAACCCGTTTCCAGAACCCTAGAACATTTTGTCACGCTACAGTCACAAAAATTCAAGGTATTTAACCAGGATATTTACTTACTTGGCAAGCACAAATTTGTACTTAATATTGATGCTCAATTAATGTTATATATGGGCGTTCTAATTACTTCAATTAAAAATCTAAAAAGTGTGGCATGTGTTTATATCAAACCCCATTTACTCTGATACCCCTGAATTAAACGCAGTGCAACCACTTGCTTTAAGAAGTTGTCTGTCTTCCCCGGCGGCGGGGGAGCAAGCGCTGGTGTGTCATCCTCTGGGTGGTGTAGAGCAGCTCCAAGGGGGCTGTTGGTCAAGCTAATAAAAGCTAACGTTAGCTGATGTGGTTTGCTGCTGCGCGGTGACGAGCTACATTAACTTTTCTATGCTGCTCTCAAACATCCGCGTCGTACTGAGCGTAACGGTCTAATTTCAGCGTAGCTTTGACGCCTTTCGGCGTAGCGGTCCATCACGCTGAAATGCGCTGGCCAGAACTCTGGAGCATTACGTCTCATTATAAATGCAGCTCTTCCGTTTCTGGCCTCAGATGTTCCTTAGAGAACAAACAGCATCACGAAGACCAAGGAAGACAGCAGACGAGTCGGGGAGGAAGGTTTGGATAACCTTGAAGCAAGGTTAGGTAACAAAATGATACCCCGGGGTTTACTACAGAAGCAGTTGAGAGGCCCATGGGGCCTTTGGAGGAGCTGCAGAGATCCACTGCTCTGGCACGCAAAGCTGCTAGCAGGACGCCTGATAAAGCCTTTATGGAATAGTGAGAACACAAAATCCATCGTAAAAACAAAACAAAAAGCCTTAAGTCGTCAGTTTTTAACCGGGCTCAGCAAACGTGGAAGAAATCTGCTCGAAACCAACTCTGCACACGTCCTACAGCCGGCGTGTAAAACACGGTGGCAGCAGCGTCATTCTGTGGGGATGCTTTTCTTCTGCAGGGAAGCGTATCTGACCTGATGAGGAGATGCGTGCAGCTACAGTTACAAAAGGCACAAAATGCTGGAAAAGTGGAACAGGGATGAATACGTTTGAGAGCCATTTCCCCTCCCCTTTCATCGCTTCTTACATCTCTTTACAGCAGCAGTCATATGCACTCGTAGGAAGTGCTATCCCATCACGCCGACTATCTCCCTTTTCCTCCAAAAAGGGCTAAATTGCACCTGAACCAGCGAATCCTCGCTCTTACAGTGGTTTCTCGTTCCCTCCCCTCCGTTGCAGGCTGACTTGACGGGGATCAAATGGAAGAAGTTCGTGTGGCAGGGTCCCACCTCCGCTCCCATCCTCTTCCCGGTGACGGAGGAGGACCCCATCCTGTGCAGCTTCAGCCGCTGCCTTAAGGCGGACGTGCTGAGCGTGTGGCGGCGCAGCCAGCGGCAGGGCTGGAGGGAGCTCTGGCTCTTCTGGTGGGGGGACGACCCGAACTTCGCCGATCTGATTCACCACGAGCTCGCAGGTAAGGGCCCTCCGGCGTCTGCTCGTAATGCTGCTTATTTAGCTGTGCTGTTGGAGCCGCTTTATGTTTCCACTCTGCCTTTATAGAGGTTATGGAGGGATGCCCAAGGTGCTTGTAGTTTTTCTGTAATGGAGGTCAATGAAACTGGGCAGCTCGGGGGAGGAAAAGGGTCTTTAAGAGAAAATAACCTTACTCTGCTGCTACAAGAGCAAAGAACCAAAAATGGGCTGTGAATATAAAATTCCCTTTATCTGTGAAACTTTCTTAGATGCACCCAAGGTTATACAGCTATAAAGGAATGATGTCTTTAGAAAGCGTGCTGCTCAGAGCTTTTATAAAGGAAACACTTGAACATGATGTCAAGATTTGTTATTGATTACTTCGTTAAAAAGAAAAAAAAAGAAAAAGATTGGAGTGGGTGATTGTCAGGCAGGCACCAGAGGGATGCCCTGTAAGTGAGAGCAATAAGGAAGTGTTGTTGTCTGTGTAATCCAATACCGCCCTCCTGCCCCTGCCTTTACCCCTCAGCTGACTGATAATCCAGCCAGCCAGGCTGCCAGCGCCAACATCTGCAGGGCATCCCGGGTTCCTGGGAGACACCAGGCAACGTGCTGTGCACCTTTTTCCCCCCCTACATGCTTACCACAGGGTTTACAGATCTCCGGCAGCAGCTGCCCGGCGGCAGATAATGCAGCACTTTACATTTTAGACCTAGCGTCACGTGCCGCCGCTCTACAGAGGAAGCATAGGTGGGCGGTCATTACTTGAGCGAGAAGGAGAGAATGCACGGGCAGAAATGAGGCGGATGCGTGCAGTCGCCGCTTGCTTTGTTTTTTTTTTCCTTTTGCGTTAGAGCAGCATGCGTGGACGGGTTTGATGGGAAATTGGATGAAGGAAAGGCCATCTTCATGCACGTTCTCTGCCATGTAACATGCACGTGTGCTGTGTGAGCCACACACAGCCTGTCTGGGACCCTCTTTCATTATGAGACTTTGTGCCAGAAGTGGAATCAGAATGGACGCTGAAGGCTGCCATGGGCAGCTCAGTCAAGCCTAACGGGTTGCCGGTAATAACCTGAAGCGGTGGGCTCTGGCCGGTCTGATGGAGAGTGTTTCACTTCAAGCTGGGGGATGAGTAGTTATGGAGCATCTTAATTCGTAGGTTGCTGGAGATGCGGCTATGTTGAAAGGAGGTCGAGTATATCTCAAGTGTTCTGTCGATAGAAAATTGACTGTTGTAATAATCTTACATTTTCTTGGTTTTCCATCAGGAGCCACATGTGTGTTTCACGCTCCCCTGCTTCTCATGTTTCAATGTTTTGGATTAAATCATTCTCACATGGGTGGCATGTTCTTTTTGATTCTTGATTCCCTCTTGATTATACACCAGCTCTTTCTGATCCAGATTGAGCCTTTTTTTTCTCTCTCTGACACTGCAGTTGAAACACTGGTTCTGGACTGGCGCCATGTTTTGATTAATTTCTCACAAAACCGTTGAAGGCATGTTTTGGCTGATTTCCAGTCAATGGGTTTGTAAAGATCTGGCCTACCGATGCAGGATTTTAGGCAATTCCACTTTTTTCCAAGAGCTCCTAGTAGCGTTTGATTTTTGTTTGTTTGTTTTGGATTTCTGGACTTTCTGCATAATTTGAACTATTAACTTTCAAAAGTTTATGGTAAAAATCAAACAGGTATTTCTGAAAAACAGAGGAAAATGACACAGTTGACTCATCTCTGCTTCACTGAAAATCTACAGATTCAGTAGAATGTTCCACATCATTATGATAGGGAGAGAAGAATAGTATATTTCTCAATAAAACAAATTATTGCTCACTATTTTTTTTATTTATTTGTCAAATTTGGTGATTACAATATGACTTGAGATAACTGAACAAATACTCAGTGATGGGCAGTAGCGCCGCTACATGTAGCGAAGCTATTAGTTAAACTACATTTTCCAGTAGCTTGACCGTAGCGTCGCTGCTTTATGAATCAAGTAACTTTCCTGTAGTGACGTTATTTTTTTGATCAAGTAGCGACGTAGCGTCCACAAACGTTACAAAATCCAGGACATAAGAAATGAAACCAGGTTTGCTATTTTGAAACAACATGCAGAGTGAACAATCAGAGTTGTTGGTTGGACATGTTCGTGCGCGAGCTTCTACTCTGCCTCTCCTGTCTGTTATGGCAAGCCGATGAGGCCAATTATCGTCCGTACAATAACGCGCAGTTCCAACCCGTATTTTACGCGAGCGCGCGTTTCTTACGTCACCGCGCGTTTCCAGCCAGAACGCGCGGTGACGTAAAAAACGCGCGCTCGCGTAAAATACGTGCGGTGGCGTTAATAACGTTTGGTGGCGTTTTTTTGCATATTATATTATCAGGAGGTTGTCTTTTATGTGCTCAGCCACTAGATTTAAAGGTGTTTTACCCAATAAGAACACTGCAGCACCAGACACAACCAGGAGGTCCCTGATTGTTGGGGAAAGGCAGAAAGAAGATGCACCTTCCTTTCTGATCCTGTCTAAATCCTGCTTAGTTCAATAATAAAGTCTGATATTACACAAAACTCACTCTGCTTGTTCTCCCTACTTATGCCCTTGGTGCAGAAGAAAAATGAAATCTTTAACAGAAATGTTATTATTAATTCTGAAAATATCATGTGAATATAAATACAAAGCATACAGAAAATGCAGCTTTATTAAGTGACCTGGTTTTATTTTATTTTCAACATTTAGTAATGTCTACACTGTGTTAGGTCATTGGCTGATCTTTAATAAATGTTTTAACCAGTGTATCAGACTCATTTTGAATTGATCTGACGTTAGGTTGGTACAACGTTAAGTAGCTTCTGATGTAGTTAAGCTACTTTTAACACATTTGTGTAACTTAGCTTGCTATATTTCTATAGGTGGTAGCTTTTGTGTAGTGAAGCTTAATTTATTGTTGAGTAGCTGATAGCTTAGCTCACTACACTGGACAAGTAGCTTGCCCAACACTGCAAATACTTAATGTTGTTAAAGTGTTTTTGCCTTGGAGTCATTCCAAACGTGAACCCTAGATATTGGTTTGTCTGTCCAGATACTGAGAAAAATTGTTCAAATGTTTCCATCTGAACAACTTGGTGATAGTTCAAAAAGTTGCATCTGGCTACATCTGCTGTGTTATGAAAGCTTTGTTTGGTTTCCTGGGGACTTTAACTGAACATCTACATGCCCTCTTAAAGCTACAGTAGATAATGTTTGTATACATCTAGTTTTTACATATTTCTTAAAACTGTCACTATGTCCAGACAGTAAAACATGAGACAGATAATTTAGGGGAAAACAATCAACTTCTTCTGGCTCCTCCCTGTGGTCCTCCCTCCATCAGCTGAAATACAGCGCTCCCGCTCAGAAACAACCAATCAGAGCCAGGAGGAATGCCTGCCTCTGATTGGTTGTTAGCAGTGTCAGTCACCCTTGTGTGCTCGCTGCTCACACCTCCTCTCCCACACCTGTTCAGAAAACAAACACAGGTAAACATCAGAGCAGGCTCCGCAGTGAGTCCACGGTTTTCTCAAAACTCCACACTGCCGCTTTAAAACATTTAATGCTGCACTAAACGATGGTCTGGTTTGTCCGTTACAACTTGCTTCAGAACTTTACAATAAGAGGCATAAGCATATATACCGTACTCTGAGCTTAAAACTATATTTTCTAAAGTTAATTAAAACCTCTTTCTGTGTCAGAGAAAAACGTTGGATTCTTAGTGTTTTACTGGCTACTCTTTGCTGAAAAGAGATAAAATGCAAAATGAGCTCCTGGTCATCAGCTCCATGCTCAGTTTATCTCTGGTGAAAACAGCCTGTTAGCTTGGTTTGCATTTATCCCGTTCTTTTGAGCACCACTGTGCGCACACACACATCCAAACATCCAAATCTCTGTCGAGATAACCGGTCCTGGATACCCGTGCTCAAAACAGAGTATGCTTCTGTCCTGTCTCAGCGCTCTTTAATGCTTTGTACAGAACATTTTAAAAGGGTCTGGATCTCTGTTACTTTTGACTATTGAACTTCCACCAAGCGAGCTGCCAGATGGATGCACATCCACAAAGAGGTAAAAAAAATGTCTAAAAATGACAATAAGAGACTGTAGTTTAAGGACAAATTTACCACACAGGAAAAAATACTGTACAGTATTTAAAAATAGCATATTATGATTAAAGAGATATGCAACTGTGTAGGGTGATTTAAAAATGTAAAAAATGTGCAAGTATAGTTATGCTTAGAAATAACAGGTTATACACAATAAATGAAAAACAGCAGGGTCATTGAGGTTGTTGTGAGCAGCAGAGATTATAAAGTCTTAATAGCTGCTGGGAGGACAGAGCTCTGATAGCGCTCCTTTGTGCATTTAGGATGCAGCAGTCTGTCACTGAAGGAGCTCTCCCGCTCTGCAACTTCTTCGTGGATGAGGGAGAGGCACTGTGCAACATGGCTGTTATTTTTGTCAGAGTTTTTCTGTCTCCCACCACCTGCACTGGGTCGGTTGGGCATCCTTGGACAGAGCTGGCCCACCTGCTGAGCTTATCTTAACCGCTTCCTCTCAGCTGTAGATAAACTGCTGCTCCTATAAACCACACCATAGAAGATGGCTGATGCCACCACAGAGTCAGAGGAGGTCTTCAGAGCGCCCCCTGCTCTCCAGAAGACCTCAGCCTCCTCAGCAGGTAGAGTCTGCTCTGACCCTTCCTGTAAAGAGCATCATGTTGTGCCTCCAGTTCATTGTTCAGGTGAACACCCAGGTACTGATCATTGTCCATCAGTTGTCAGTGTGGTTGTTCTGCACCTGGGCAAATACACTGCTTCTAGTCCACAAAGTCCTGGGTCCACTGTAGACATTCACCCATACAGGTTTCTTTAAGGCAAAGCATGGATGTCGTGGAATATTTTGCTTTTTAATTAACAAAAAAACTAGTCCAGTAATTTTTCTAAGTCCATGCTGATCTGGGTCCTTTATCAGATTATTAGACTCAAACAGCAACGAACCTGGGTGTGAGACCGGACAATGATTTTAAACTTGATGCACGGATTAAATGTGTAATCAAGTCCAGTTTTTATCATTTGAGACAACTGGCTAAAGTTAAAGCTTTTCTTTCACGGCATCATCTTGAGATTTTATTTCAAGCTTTTATTACGACTAGTTTAGATAACTGTAACGCTCTTTATGTTGGGCTGAGCCAGTCTTTAGTTAACCGACTTCGGCTGGTTCAGAACGCTGCTGCACGTCTTTTAACTGATCCAAAGAAACGAGGACATATCACTCCTGTTTTGGCATCGCTACATTTGCTTCCAGTTCGTTTCCGAATACATTTTAAAGTTATTTTATTTGTTTTTAAGTGTTTGCATGGTCTGTCCGACCTGATTCAAGCATATGCTCCCCCATGCTCTCTCAGGTCGGCAGATCAGTCACTGTTGGTTGTCCCGAAGCCAAAGAGGAAGATGAGAGGTGAGCGAGCGTTTTCAGTCGCTGCCCTCAAACTGTGGAATAAGCTGTCTCTGCAAATTAAACAGGCTGACTCACTTACTGTTTGTAAATCTTCTCTTAAAACACATTATTTCTCCTTGGCTTTGAACTCAGTTTGAGAAGTTGTATTTTATTTTTTATTATATATTTTTTAATTATTGTTATCTATTTTTATTAGTTTTATATTTCTGTATTTTATTTGTTTATATTGGTGTACAGCACTTTGGTCAGCAGTGTTGTTTTTAAAGTGCTTTATAAATAAAGTTGTACTGCATTATAGGGTTGATATCTGATTTTTATTTTTTATTTTTTATTGTGGCCGATTCTTGAAGTCGATATTGCTTTTCTTCCTCCATTTACATGATAAAAATGACTCAATGATCGTAATGAACGTGTCACAGTGAGAAAAGAGCTTCTTTAGCTCAGTGGGGAGGAGGAGGAGAAAAAACACTGACGGTGCTGTACGTGTAGTTGGGTAATAGTAGTACCCAACTGGTAGGCAAACCGCAGCAGGTCCAACTAAAACCTGACCAGGGAGCAAAGATGGTTGAGGACCAACCTCTCCAGGGTCTTCATCAGATGCGAGGTCAGTGCTACAGTCTGGAGCTGCTGAGGTCCTTTGGATGTGTGGTCTTCGGCACGGGTGCCACTCAAGAGGTCTTCCACAGCTCTGGTACCTACCTCCAACTCCAGGCTCATGTTGAACGTGATGCCAAACATCTGTGCAGCACCTCAGGCTTTGGACCTGCAGCCCTTATCACCTTGATCTTTCGCAGCTTGTTCCTCACCCGAAGTGTTGCTTCGCTTGAGGAGTTCTAGGTTGACAAATGACCCTTAAACTTCGTCGGGATGCGTCTGAATCATGCAAGTCTGCTGAAATGTCACAACTGCAAACACCTTCCAGCTGCCACACACATGTCACCGCCTGCTTGATGGGTTTTATTTTGACTTTCCTCTTAGCCTCCCAGGAATTTCAGAGCTTTTTGTGTTTCGCAGCTTCTTTCCAGCGTTTGGGCAGTGTTGGCGGTAAACATGAAAATCCGCTCTCGTCCTTTCATTTGGGCGGCCGAAATGGGGCTCGCTCATTCCCCACCACCCTCTCTCACCCTCATTAGATTAGCAGCCTGTGAAAGTCTTTTAATTTTGAGCAAGTGCCATTTGTGCGTACCAGTGTGTCAGTAATCCCCTCTCTCCAGGGAGACGAGGGGGAGAAGGAGTGAACTGCAGAGATGGGAGTAGTGAAGGGCGGAAAACTTGAGGGATCTTTTAACGTCAGGCTCTTAATCACCATTGAAGGAACGCACGGGGAACAAACCGCCGAGCTTCGTCTCCACACTGTGGGACGACCCGCCCTGCTTGCTCTAACACTATGAGAAAACCAATTCTAATCTTCCCCCGGCCATGCACAGGAATTATCCCCAACAAGCGACTGCTGGTGCTGAATTAAACAGCTTGCCTCCCCCATCTTAACAGTTCAGTATAGGCATGTATTCTTATGCAAATCATCTCTCCACTCCCGTCTCCTGACCATTGGCATCCATCAGGAAAGATAAATAGCTGCACCCCCCTCCTCTTTACCATACAGAGATTTTTCCTTCTTTAAATTTTCTTTTCAGGCATAGAAATCAGGCCTAGATGTTCGTGGAGTGTATGTTTTTTTTATATTACCAGTCTGAGTCATATTTATCCATATTGCCTTTACTGGTTCGCCGTCCCCGCTGGTTTGTTAGATTTGGGATTGCTTGCCTCCACGCTGGAATCACTCTCTGTGTTTACCGATGAAAGTTCGAAGGCAAACATTCTACAGTTTGTAACAAATTATTGGAAGTAAGGGGGTGTTCTCATCTCTTCACTGGGTCGTACACATATGGACGCTCATGTCTGGCTTTTTATTAGGAAAGCTTAGAAATTATTGGACGTGAAGGGGAAGGTCAGAACGGTAGAGGCAGTCATCTGCTGCCTATAACATTTTATCACTGCACCATCTCCACTCTGGTCACTGGAGTCCCCACATCTCTTCATTACTGGGTGTTGCAGCCAATCTCCTGGGATTGGCGAAGGAAAATTGTGGGGGGGGGGCACTACGTTTATGTCGTCTGTCTCCTCCACTAGCTTGATGAACATTGTTTGAGGTCCCTGCATTGATGGAAGGGAAGAAAAGCTACTAATAGTTGCACTATGCAAGCTCGATTTAATGTCCTCTGGAATTGGTAGTTGTTTTTGTCAGCGGCCGCTGGAACATGGAGTCTTTGTGGCTTAGCTAAGTTCACAAGTTCTTTTTTCCCCCCTTTTTTTGTTTGTGCCATGACTTTCCTCTGTGCATTTGAATCAAGGGTGAAATAAAAGGGCCTCTGTCTTGCACCTCAGGGCGGAACATCTAGTTCCAAAGGGCATATTTCAGTAGTCTGTGCGGGGCATGTTGCCTGAAAGTTTCACTTTCTTCCAGGTTAGCCGTCTTTTTTTTCCTGGTCTTTGAAGATGTTTCAACAGAAAGTTATTGTACTGCTTTCAATGCAGCAGAAAAAACATTTGAAGCTCTGTTTGGACAATGCAGATGTTTGCTGACAGCAAATGGGGGAACATATACTGATAGGCACCAATATGTGCCTATCAGTTATCCCAGATAACAATGAAGAAAAAGCCTGAAGATAATTCAATCTTTTATTGCAGCAGTATAACCTTAAGTTGAAAAAATTACTTCCTTTTGTTCAACGGAGAAAAAAAAAAGTTTTTGTCTCAATCACAAATGGATTATTTGTTGTTGTTCCTAACAATTCCTTTAAAAATATATATAGCTGAGGCATTTTGTTCTATTTACTCTTCAGTGTTTAACTTGGTCAGAGTTTCAAATCTTTCTATTGATAATCCACGACTTTCTCTTTCCCTGGGTTACATGCAGTAACACAGAGGCTCATTTTCATGTATTTAATCCCGCCACTAGTGGAGCACCATAAATCACTAATATATCATTGTTAATACTGTAAAAGATGCTTTGGAATCCAATATTTGTCCGCTCTCAATTCGAAATGGTCAGGAAATAAAAGTTTACATGCCATTAAGGTATTGAGCCTGTTGGATGGGGTCTTCCTGCAGTAGATCTCCACACCTGACATTGGGTGATGATGCGTGAGACGCTGAAGGTCACAGAAAGCTGCTGAAGCATCTTTATGACACAAGAGAAGGAAAGAAGGGAGGAAAAGGAGGATCGCCGCTACTGATCTTGTCATCCCAATGTTTAACAATAGTATCGTCACTGCATCTTTTTTGAATACTGTGCAGAGAATATCTGCTTTTGCTGCCACCTACTGGCACGTCTGCTTCCTCAAGCCGTCGCGCTCCCAGGAGTTTCCTCTAGTGTTTGACGTGCTGGGTTTGCTTTAACTGGTCCGATAAAGCCTGTAGTCTGTGATCCCTCCGTGTGGATCCCCAGGCTTTCAACTGTAAAACAAAACCCCGCCTGTAAGCGTGAGCGCCTAGTCTTTTCACAATCTGTGTCGACTGTGAAAGTCGTGCAGTCTACCCCCAGCTTAACAATGCTCAGGTGCCGTCTACGAACAGAAGAGAGGTGGACCGTGGATTCTAGATGAGATGGTTGGAGACCCTCTCTCTGTTTAAATGGTATAGAACAATAAGAAGTCATGCCTTGCTGTCGGGGGGGTGGTTTGGGTTGTACAAAGTGTTGACAGCAGGGGTACCTTAACATTAGATTTTACTCCTTTATTGTCCCACAATGGGGAACATCAGGGAAAACAGAAATGTACTCGGATTAGGTTTTTAAGTGTGGGATAATGCTGCTGTAAAAAATGTGAGCATCTCACAGCAACTTTACCAGCCATGCCAACAGATGTGTCTGCCTCTCTAATAGTTGCGTAAGGAACACTTGAGGTGAACACGACAAGGAAGCGCCTTTGGGGACAAACATACTGGCAAGCCTCTGCTAATTTTTCACAGCTTCTGTTCCCGCATGCTCAGCAGTCGCGTTGCTAAAAGCGGCAGATGTGTTTCCGTGTATCCCATTATATGCTGAACGCGTTAAAAAGAGGCCGCTCCCACACGGACAGCTGTAATTGTAGAACGTGGGATCAATTAGAGTCTGGACACTGCGTTTGAGCGGTGGTCTCCGTCAGCTTTGAAGGCCACCGGTGCAGTAAAAACTATGGGCTAAATGTAAAGTAAAATGTCAGCGCATCTGGTTCGCAAACGGCTGACTCAGCGCCTGTGATCCCGCCACGCAGCTCGTAACGACATATGTGCTCTCTCCGAGCACTGGCAGAAGTGATGACACACGACGACTGTGATACAGACTCAGTCCTGCGGTGATGTAATAGGCGGCGTGAGCGCCGGAGTCCAGCGAGCGCCCCGGGCAAGGATTCAGGAAGGAGAAATGCCACTCACTCTTAGGAATCTCCAAGTGTTATTGAGTTGGACAACCTGTGAAAGTCGGGCAGAAATTTTAAATTCTCCACACATTGCTCAGCTGTCAACATGAACAAAGTATGTCCAGAAGCATTAAATGGAGGTTTGTTTGTCCCTTCCACGGGGCTCGCGAGGCTGAGGATGTGCATCAAAGTCAATTAGATACACTTGGTTAACCTCAACTCTGGAGTTACGCCGCTTCCTTTTTTTTTCTGCCCGCTCCTTTCAAAGATCTTCCAAACTCCAGCGTGTAAAGGCAGAGATTGATGAGTTGATAAAGCCCGAGCATCTCCTGGGAGGAAAAAGTGGCCAATGGCCATTGTGCTCAGGGATCAATTTTCAGGGCTAATCCTCCTGCCTGTGAAACCACCTTGAGCCTTCCTCTTTTCCTCCCGCTCCATCTCCTTCTCCCGGTCTCTCTGATGGATCTCCTTTGGCTGGCACAGCGCAGAGACTCTGCCATGCGTGCAGCCTTGGCCCATGGGTGTAGTCTGCCTCTGCTTTTCTCTCTCCCACTCCTCCCCCCCCTCCCATCTCTGCTGAAGAAATATTCTTTAATTAGTAATGGAGACTTTACAGAGAGGTCCCTCTCTTTTCCTGCAGATAAGCGGGGAACAGGAGGATAAAGTGAAGGGAAACAGAGTGCCTCTTGGCTAGCCTGGGTTGAATCCCCCTGAGCATCATTGATCATAAGCCATTAATCTTTCTGTTTAATGACTGACTGCTGCCCTAATTGCTTATACACAGATGGGCAACTTCAAAGAAAGACACCTGTTATTTTACCCCCCTCACAAGTTTAAAGGATTTAGCAATCGAGACAAAAACAAACCACCTCATAAAATATGTTAAATGTGTGTTCTGTAAGGGCATGGCTAATTTCTTAGTTTTTTCTCCATCCTGCAGATGTGAACGTTCTTTATTGTGCTGCTGTACTTCTGCCTAAGCGCTCTTCTAAAGGTCAGCTCATCTGGGTTGGCTTCATAGGAGGCAAAGACATGAAAGTGTCCCAAGCATCACCTGAGCCCATAAATCTTTGTCTAAATGAGGTCACTCGTCTTTGGGCCCTTGCTCTTCCCACTTCCCACAATTCACCCACCTCCCTAGCACGTGCACTCTCTCAGATGTGTAAGCAAGCCAGACTCTTCTGCGTTTAGCACAGCAGCTTTGAAAAGGATGCACCCTCGTTTGCTTTCATTTGTGCATATTGTAGAATTAAGTGCATTTCATCATTTAATTGGTTGATTTAGCCAGAACGTTAGCATAATTTATAAACCTCGTCACTATCACTTCAACAGTTTAGACTGGTTAGATATCAATATATATTTTCTTTTTAATTTTTTTTAACTGAAGAGAATAATTGACCAAAAATGTTTTGTCAAGCTTGCCCCATAAATTGCTGAATTTTAAATTAAAATTTAAAGAATTTTAAACTGACCTAATCATTTCTCTTTTAATTCTTTGTAAACATTCTTGACACAATTCTTTGAACGTACAAAGAGAACCTGTAACCTGCTTACTGGCGGGGTGTATCATTTAGAACAGGGACCTTCAATTCTGGTCCTCGAGGGTCGGTGTCCTGCAACTTTTATGTGTCCCTGGTCCAACATACCTGAGTCAAATAATCAGTTCATTAGCAGGACTCTGGAGAACCTTTTGATTCAGGTGTGTTGGTCCAGGGACACCGGACCTCGAGGACTGGAATTGAATAGGTCTGTGTTTAAAAAATCTATTTTCCAGTTATGAATCGATTCTCATATTAATTCCAAAAAATCAATTCATATAACCAAAAAAAATAAATAAATAAATTTGCTGAGTGAGCCGGCATTACTTGCGCAGACATTATCTCGTACGCGGTGAGTGCATGCGGTAAAAGAAACAGCTCTACATGCTAAACTAATCAAACATTTTACCATTCCCCCCCCCCGCTTCGTCCCGCTGGGAAAAAGTGTGGGAATTGTAGGAATTTGTCACGAAATGTTAACAGGTACGCTCGACTATGAAGGTCGAGCGTACCTGTTGAGAGTCCGCGTGGCTCACAGTCTGCGCATAGCCTGTAAAGTATGTGGGAGCTATAATATTGTGTTTTTATCAGTAAAGCACACGAGAGCTGACTTTAGCTTAACAACCGTGTTAGTCTGTTTATTAGTTCTTCTTTTGCTCTAAGACCTCATTAGAACAAAAACAACACAAAGCGCCAAGCTCCACCTAGTGGTCGGAGGCATTAACGCAACATATATCAGCAAAAAAATGCTGATCTGATTGGATCAAATTTAATCGAAAAGAATCGATTCCAAATCTTGAGAATCAGAATCGAATCGATTCTTGAAATTTGAATCCATACCCAGGCCTAGAATTGAAGACCCCTGATTTAGAACAACTTAGTGCATAGAACAAACTTTTGTGCACACTAGTCACTTCAGAGCTGTAGATTGTGCATTGCCATCAAACTTCAACTATGGTGAAAAAAACTACACCAACAATTAGGTCCCAGCCATATATAAGAGTTTATTATCCTGACTTGCTGTGAGAACATACGTATCTTGTGTTTAAGAGTCCTATTTTGAAGTAGAAGTAGTTCCTCGTTTGCGCCTTTGTGTTGAATGAGCCAACTGATAAAGAGCAGACTGGGTAGAAAAGAGAAATGGTGACAGACGAGATATGAATAGTTTCAAACCGCTGTGAATAACGCAATGATATAAAGTTGCCATATGCATTATTGCTTATCTAACAGGCCATTTCAGTTTTTAATGAGTCTGGTCAACGTTTGATGATCTTGTATGCAATATTCCAGGTGCTTGTCACTCAAACTTTTGGATGGCAAAGATATATTTGGCCAGTAAGATGGACCTTCATTGTCTTTTTTGCCCTCACCTGAGCTAGATTTTAAAGACCAATAGAATAAAGCTTTAGAGAGCGTGGTCTTATCATTTTGATGATGGAAAAGAAAAAAACGTGGGTGAGAAAGAAGAAGTGACTTAATCCCAATCGATGTCGTCATTGGAGCATTCCCCAATAAGTTAAATTTCACTCTTTCCAATATTGTCCAGCTCCACGTTAACCCTTGGTGACTATTGTCACAAATTTGCCTCAAACTGTTTCCAGTCTTAATGCAGCCAAGGTGCAGATTTTATTCCACTAATGGCAGTTGATGAATATTCCACACATACCAGGAATTGCACTTAAAGTACTTTGCTGCCACCTAGAGGATAGGAGTTATAATAACGTATCCTTATTTGCATAATACACACTCAAATAAATTTTCACTGTATGTGCTATAGACAAACAAACAACCTGGACGTAATACTCTGATTGCCATGAACAAATAATTTTGTATAACCGGGGGAAAAAAAATCAAGCATGCCAAGTTCACGCGTAGCCGGATAGCGGGAGAACGGATACATTTTTATGCAGTTAGGCATTTCATCTACACGTAAACGCCGTTTTTAAAAGAAATTATTCTAAATACTCCGGCCAAAGCGGAGATTTCTAAAAACTTTTTTTTTTTACCCTGCTACGTGTGCACAAGGCCTTAAATTGCAGAGACCCCTTCTTGTAGCCCCGTCCCTTAGTCTCTTGGCTCTTGGTGACATATTTCTAAATTGGTCTGGGGGCGGGGTTAGGCTTTTACATTGGAGTGAGTTACACTTCAAGACTTCATTTCTTATTCCATTACCTAAACGATAAAATCCACAACAAGTGGAAAATAAGTCTTTTTATACTGACTTATTTTTAGATGACGGCCTAAATGTTTAATTTACTTTCATCCCACTTGTTAAGCTTTGTGGTTTTTGAGTTGCTTATAGCTAAACACACATGTTTGAAAAAAGAAATGGCCTATTTCACAGCTTTTTTTTTAGCCTCAAGATTGTTTTAGTTCTGGATTTTAAACTGAACACAAATTTCTTTAAATGAGTTCACTTGAGATGCAAATCAAATCATTGAAGTTTTAACTTGTTGAACTGTTTTAAGGGAATATATCAGGTCTCATAAAACTATGATTTTTCAAACTATAACAGATTTGAACTGGTCTAAGTTTGTCTGGATGTCAAGAATAAAAGCTGCCACACTTCTGAATGGGAAGCCAGTTTCAGCACTCTGTTGTTTCATGGTTTGCTGGGGAGCATCAAAACCAGCGTTTCATACTAATGCCATAAAAAAACCACTGGAGTATAGAATGTTGAAACGGGAACGTTTGTAGGAGGCCTGTATTCATACAGAAATGCGGCAGCCACATTAAGTGGCTAAGTGACACCCTGCACTCTTAAAGCAACAGCGTATTCACATAGCTGTGCTTTTCTACTTATGGGAGCGAAAACTTAAGTAGCTATTTAGGCAACCCTCATGAGCTCCTGCATGTTTAGATGCTTGAAGTGGATTAACGATAATGCCAGCTAAGACTCCTGTTCTTGCTTTTTTTCTCCCAAAGAAGACTAATGGGTGTTGCTCTGGGACTTGTGCAGACAAATGCAATAAGGTCAACAAACATGTTCTGGGATTCACGCTTTAAAAGTATTTTGGAGTTGGTGTTATTCTGTTCCCATAAAACCCCAAGCTATTAAAAAGAAAAAGTCCCCTCTCTGTCCTGCAGTCCCCCTACCTGGGCATGGCTGGCTTCGTTTGCTTGCATCTTTTGCAGAAGCCTTCATACATTTATCGTCCTCTCTAATTGTGTTGTTTTGTTTACACGAGAACAAAAGCTTGCTCTGGACTGCAGCGTTGCTTGTGTCTGAAGTGGCGAATGTTGCAGCGGGCCTCGCACAGCCAACGCGAGGTCGTTAGGTGCATTTGATGTAAACCAGGCGCCTGTTTTTTTTTTTTTTTGTAGGGCTTCTTGTTGCTGCAGGGAGGGACTGAGGAGTAACAGGCGACAGGCAGGGCCACAGAAGAGGCAGATGTGGTCATAGCAGGGGAAGGAAGGGAAGGAGGGAGGGCTGCAGCAGGACTGTAGGTTTAAATGCTGGTTTGATGTCTTTCTTGTCATAGATATGAGTCATGCCGCTCTCACCGTTTCCCTGTCTGTGCACGTTATCGGTCTCACTGAGCCTGGTGAATTCTAGAACCTGGCCTATCCTCCTCTTTCGCTTTTCTTAACGCGACACAAGTGCTTCAAGGGGGGAACTTTCCTCGCTTGTTGACTTTTTGCCCTCTTGTCTGCCCTGTGTCTCAGGATGGCCACAGCAGCTGCTAAATCACTTAACTCAGACTTAGTTTAAAAAAAAAGGTCTCCACTCTCTGCACGCTCTCTTTACCTCCACTGTTCCTTGAAAGGCTTTATTCTGTTGTTATTTAGCCCGGTGCTGTGAATAATTAATAGGAAATTGCTGTTTTTCCTTCCCTTTTCCTGGCTTCGCACCGCTTTCCTACGTTCCGGATCTTATCCTTCATGATATGTTTGCACCTGATGAATTACTTTGGTTCTCTCAGAAATTGCTGTGCATGTAGCCGTCCGTTTCTTGGCATCGAGCCTGAGATTGCTTTTTCCTCTCTGGTTGTTGGTGAGGGTTTTATGGCCACTTCACGTCGCTGTGTCTACTAGAGGCACAGCTGTTAAAAAGAGCTTTAGTGGAGTTGGGATAAATGGCTCCTTTTGAAACGGCAACCTTTCTTTGCTTTTTTTGCCATCTTTAAAAAATATCTAGTAATTTTTTTTTCTTATCATGCTTTAAAAGTAACAGTTTGTTGATTTTGGACAATTTGGAAATATGTTAAAATTAGCGTAAAAGGTCCAAAGTTTTTCTGCTTGTAGGGGAAAGTTAACCCGCGGCGTTCCTGTGCAGTCTACCTTACTTTCCTTCTCACTTTCCTTCCTTGCTGTCACCTTTGTTGGTGTTGCACTTAAAGTCTGACCCTGATAAAACTATCTGCTGCAAGTTTCTGTGGTACTTTTTTTGTTTTGTTTTCATAGTTATAAAATGGCCCTTAAGCAAAGTCTGCTCAAAAGAGTCTGGAATATGGGTGTGAACATTTTGTAGGAACCCTGGATGTCTTAGATGTTGGTTTGGGGTTCTAATTGTCCCATTTAATCAGCAGGCGGCGGGTGCACGTCACAATCCTGGGAACTTGATTAAGTCACTGGTGGGCCATCTTGTTCTTTCTCAGCTCCTAGTGGAACCGCCACAAATGGCGGGTCGCTCTCTGTACTTCTGGCCAAGCTCACGCAGAGACGGCGCACTCGGAGAGATGTTTGCTGCAGACTTGACTGAAAGGAGCTTAAGTGCTGTAAGATGTGAGCAGTGGCTGTTAATGAGATTAGACCTGCATGCAGGCCAGCGCAGAATGTGATTCAGAAAGCAAGACTGATACGGGTCTAATGGCACACTTCTTTACTGGAGGCAGCAAGGCAGTGCTTGCTGTTTCCTTTTCAGCCTCCTGCACCAAATAGTAGTTTTCACATAATGCACAAGATGCAAGTTTAGTCGGAATCTTGCACTGTGTTTGCTACTGTTGGATAGCTAAACAGTACTAGTATGTTAAAAGTACTGATACCATGTGTGTGTACTCATAAATGAGCTGCAGTACCACAGGACCCAATACCAGTGTGACAAGAGCTTCGCTTTTACCGTAGCTGCCGGTATTAGTTTGCGGACAAATCCTCTGACCCAGTATGTGACCGTAATACGCCGTAAAGTGAACGCAAGCCAAAAAGATGAAGCCGTACTGTAGCTGGACAAACCACTTAACAGTGGCGTGTCTTTTAGCAGTCAAGTAGTAGAGGAGGAGCTATGTCAGGGGTTAAAGTTCTCCGTCGCTGCGACGGATTTCCGTCATTTGGAAAATGAGCGCAAAATGTTCCGTGTAGACTTTTTATTCAAGATTTTAAACAGAAGCTGCACTCAACCAATAAAATCTGGCAGAGCTAGGATATTAGCCAATCAGAAGGAGAGTAGGGCGGGTCTTTGCAAAGCGGAGATCTGCCGGTGTTATGCCAAAAAGTGCATGCTTGCCAAGATATGCATCCCCTGTCGCGGGAGCACGCCTCGCTCTGTACAAATGAATATCGACGAGGAAAACTGATTAAAATGTGACCAACGGAGGTACTCGTTCTTATATTATTGATATAAAAACGTCCCGTCTGCAGCCTCCGAAGCTTCAAAGGGAACAGCAGCAGGGTTCTGCTCTGCCTCTCTTTGTCCAAGCGATTGCTTTTGTTTTCATTTACATGGCGTCTTGTCGTAATGTCACGTTTAGGCCTCCTGTTTTGCATTTCAGGAAACGGTTTCGTTATTTTTATCAAGGTGTCCTGAACGTCATGCTCGACAGTTTGCAGGAGTTGCTTTGTTTCTCATTAGCCTATAAGGCTGGATCTGAAATGAATGCACCAGACATCCACGTGTTCTGATTTATCGCTCCGGTGTTGAACTTATTTTTGCTGTTGGAGAATGCTGATGTCTTATCGTCCCTCTTTGTAATCCACAAAAATCCACCTAAAATGTGGCTTAGGGATGGGCAGTTATTGTCTTTTTCTAGTCGTCTCAAAGTCTATTTTTTCTAGCGATTATGATGAACCCAAGCTGATGACGTTTACAACCCCCCCCCCCCCCCACCCCCCCCCCCCCCCACCCCAAACTTTTGTTGCTTTTACTGCTTCTTCCACCGGTTTCTTAAAAACCCTTTAAAGCCTGGTACAGGTAGATTTTAAAATTTCAAAATATATTGGTATTATAATTGATACGTTGGAACAAAAAAAATGTTTTTCTCATGTTTTCTGCATTTTTATATAGGGTGTGCAAAATAGATTAATTTCTATGTTTAGAAAAATACTGACTTTGTTGATGAGGTAGATAAATATTTGTTTTAAAAAACTGATACATGTGGAGTTATAGGGTTATGAGAAACAAGAAGGATCAGTCGATCTGATGATTAATGCAACGCTTGTTTGCTGTTTAGCGGTACGATCACACCACTTTACGTCAATAGTAGATTTGATTATGAGTTAACTTTATTTTGAAAGAGCCATATATCTATTAGTGGGCCTCCTGCTGTATGCGTTGACGTCTAGCAAGAGCCCTACGATCTATTGCTACGAAACTTTGCAATCATTGCTTTTATCGGCATGGCAGTAAACGACACACATTCTACACACCGGCCATCCCTACTGCAGGTTGATTAGGAGCGGATACACGGTGAGGTCAGCGCTGCGGTAGAAATGTGACGTTGGGCTCACACTAACAGTTGGCACTCCCGTAGGTCATCTCACAAACACTGATGAATGCCCTCATTAGTGGATGTGCCGTCTGCTGAGTGACAGCCCAGCACCTGACCAGTCATCCTTGCAGTTTGCCGTCTATGCTCTTAAGTAGGGCTGGACGATACAGAAAAAAAGCATATCGATAAAATAGAAATCATACTGGATCGATATCGATAATCATCGACAGGTTCAAAACATGCATTTTAAGTGCAGCCCTGTTTTTAAAAAAGAAAAAAGAACGTGTGCTCTCTGAACTCTTTGAAGTGGGCGGAGCTTGGTGACGGGGCGTTCCTGGGTCTGTGTTTGTGATTGGTTGGGAGGATGTGATGACTGTGGTATTAACCTACATGGCTAGAATGCATAAGGAAGGAAAAGGTTTATTCTATTGAACTTGTTATTGATCCTTTTTTCTTGATATACGTCTGTCGATCAATATATATGGTTATTGAATTATCGTCCAGCCCTACTCTTAAGGCAAAGCGCTGTTTGGACCGACCCAATATAGAGAAAAGCCCAAGCTTTCCTGTGGTCTCATGAGTTTTTCCACCTCTCTTTGTGTTTTCTTTGCCAGCCGAGGACGACGATCCGTCGGAGAACGGCCTCTCCTACGAGTGTCGCACCCTGCTGTTCAAAGCCATCCACAACTTGCTGGAGCGCTGCCTCATGAACCGCAGCTTCGTGCGCATCGGCAAGTGGTTCGTCAAACCCTACGAGAAGCACGAGAAGCCCATCAACAAGAGGTACGTCGGCGATTCCCCCTTGTGTGTCCCCGCGCCGCGTTAAGCATCTTATAGTGACGCGGCTACGGCGCGGCCGTAGATCATGCTAGCTGGTGGGAGACTTGCATGCAAGCTTCCTTGAGACAAATTAAAGTGAAGTTTGGAGAATGAGTCTGCTGTTTTAAAAAAAAAAAAAAACATTTCCTATTAAAAAAATGCTAGGCTGGCCTCAGTTCTGGTCGTGCAGATCTGATCCAAAATACTGAGCGCTCTACATAACCTTTGTGATATTAGTGTTTAAATATTAGCCAGAGAGGTGCTGTAGTGACCCCATTGTCTGCCTCTAACTCTTGAGCGTGCGTGCAGCTGAGCCGACCTCCGTCTCGTCGCAATCTGCTGAGCTGGATTTCTTACAGCGGCTGTCTGGCCCTATTGATAACACGCGCAGCACTTGTGTAGTGAGGAAACTGCGGCCATGGTGGCTTTTCATTCGCTTTGGGTGCACTTGCTCCCCACTTGTCCCGTCTCACAGTGTCTCCGCGCTGAAAAAGCCGCTCTCAAAGATCTCTTTAGGTGCTTGTCTTGAGAATTGGAAGCGCGGGCGAGATGCCGCAGGTTTAAAGCTCGTGGAAATGGCACGGCAGGAGAGTGTCTGATAAGGAAGCTTGATATGCGGTGTTTGAGCGAGCGGCGAGCGAGCTGCAGACTGGAACAGGGCTGTTTACTGTTCAGGGCTTATTGTTTGAATTCTTGCCGGATTTCCCTTTCGCTGGAGTGTGGACGTCATGATATTAAAAGGGTAGTATTGAGTGGCTCGTTGCAGGGAATATAGAGCAAATTGCACAACCTTTTTATTTTATTTTATTTACCTTGTTTCATAATTCGTTGTGTAGGTTTTTTATGGTTACTCAGGGTTCATATGCAGTCTGGAAAAGCATGGAATCTGATCATTTATTCAATTTTTGCTCTATCCTTTCTTATTTTCAGCTTTTTTCTTCCTTTTATACTTGCTTACGTTCCATCCTTTGGTGCATCCTTGCTTCTTTCCTTCCTTTCCTCGTTGCCTCTGCCTCCAACCTTCCTTGGTCCCCTCCCTCCTTCTCTCCACTCAGCAGTTTTTTGCAGACCTTGCCTTCCAACCGGACCTCAGTGGAAATATCAGCGTAGTGAACTTTTGTAATTAAGCCTGAGAACTAATTGCTCATTTGAGTGAGGAACCCTGTGGAACTAAGACGTGCGAAGCGTGCAGGAACCCTGTTAACTGAACGCGTGGTGGAAGGTGAAAGCCGCTCCCTCGCAGCCCGTGCCCTCTGCCGTTGCTCTGGCTGGGGCTCAGCCACCCTCGCCCAGATTCACAGTCAGTAAAATTCCATGTCAGGAAGAGTTTTGGCATATAACGACGCCCGGCGTTCGCCTCATCTGTAAACAACAATTCCTTCGTAAAGGAGATAATTCTTCATATCTGCTGAATGATTTAAGATGGGTAAATGGACAAGATAATGATGACATTTTAAATCCCTATAGCCTTTTTTTTACCTAGTCTACTGATTACAGAGGGCCCCTGTCAAGGGAAAACAAACAATGGCCTTTTCCTCTGGCTGGAATTCACAGGCCACCCTCTGTCCGTCTGCCTGTCTGCCTCTCTTCTCCCTCTGACTGGGTCGGCCCTCCTCTTCATCCCCCTCTGCTGTCACAAAGCAGACGGGGCAGGTTAGAAATAGTCGCGCAATTACCCTCAATCTGGGTTGTTGTTAAGGATGTTTTCCTCTCTCCTCTGCAGCCACCACCGCTCAGAGATTTTGACGACCACCCCCCCCCCCCCCCCCCCCCCCCCCCCACCAGCCAAAAAAAAGAGAAAAAACATAGACAAAGATATGACACACGAGTCCCTGTTTCGTTAAGGCCAAAAACGGATCAGTAAATGCTGAAGCCTACTACACATGAGGTGTTTCGAAGGTGTGGCTCAGACCAGCCGGGCTATCAGCTGAAGCCGAGCCCACCTCATCTAAAAAGTGATGCAAAACCTGTCTATGCATCTGGCTGCTCATATAAAGCTGTATTCTGTGACATTAATGGAAAGCTAAGTGGAAGAAAGATCTTAGCAACCCCCTAAAAAAAGAAGCAGCACTATGTTAATGGTTAGTTTTTACTCGTAAAAACTGAGCTTCACGCGTACCTGTCCACAGACTCCGCCTCGTGGGAGCCTAGAGACAGAAATATTTCAGGATGCCATCTGGCGCTAATTGTAATTAAATTAACCGCAAACACCTACAGACGTATAATAATTTACTGCACTCTTGGGGGGGACGGGCGATTTTGTTGGCGGGGCGGGGCGCCCCCCTTGTAGAACGGTAGGGGAAACGCTGTAGTAGTTCTAGGGGATCACACCAAAGGAGAAAAGAGAGCGTTCCTGACCTATTTAGTGCCTTTTTATTGTCCTGCTGTTTTATCAACACATATGCTCAGCCCACATGGACAGTGTGGGCTATACTGCTACAGTTGGCGCAGATACCTTCCAAGATTGCTAATGACATAAGCCTCAGAAGATCCCTCCATGCTTATGTTAACATTGGGCTACAGAGCTGCTAAATCTATAGACAGACTGCTGAGGCTAAGGACCGGTTTCTAAGTGAAGGTTCTCTCTGAAAAGCTGCTTCATTCAGCAACAAAATCCCTCCGTAGCTAACTTTCTCCTGCTCCTGGCAGTCATTAATTATCCACGACTAAAGCTTTAACTGCGTGGGTCCACGAGAGGTTGAGATGAATAGTAGCTCACTATGTTAGTTAAAGCCTAGAACATTGGAGGCAGTTTTTAAACCGACCCTTTTCAACAAGTTTTGGTCGCGATTAGCTCAGTTAGTGCAGTTAGGATCCCCAAGTGCAACAGCAGTCTTCCTGTGTAATCTCCAAACTGGAAATATTCCTACCTGGTGTGAAAGTCTTCCAACGGTTCTGTCTCCGTTATACTTCCTGGTAGATACTAATAAATACAGCATCCTCTCTGGCTTCCCCCTCGCTCCTGAAGCCCCGTGTTGCTCCTCTGTAGCGCTCCAGACTTTCGCGCGATCAGGTGAAAGGTGTCGACGCGAAACGGCGAGTTGTAGCCAATCCACAAATATCACACAACCGATTTACCGCAGACAGTATTGGCTGACCCGATGAGTCTAATCTGAGGAACACGATCTGAGGCAGATAACACGGGGATGATGAGGCACTTTAACTCTGCTTGCATTCACAGCCCTGAATACGTCTGCACGGCCTGCATGCGGACCGCACGCAGAGCTCAGCCATACATACTATTAAGAAGCCACCAAAGAAAAAAGAAAGCTGCGTGACGACATGCATTCAGTGTTTTTATGTTAAAACGCATATTTTTAGTGCTTGATTCAGAAGCGAATTAAACACTTTTAATGGCTGGCTGATTTATTTATTGCTGTCATCTTGCGGAGACTTCTTTGAAGACGCGGCTGTGGTGAATGAGAGGCCGCCTGCCTGGGATGTGAGGCTGGGGGAAGCCATGAAATGGGAATTCTGGAGAAATCCTTCTCCTGCTGTCCTTTTAAAACTCCTCTTGACGATGATGCATCCATTTAAACCCACCATGCTGTGACACTTGCTCTTCTTTAATTCAGACACGCTGCCTAACATACGAAGTTCATGATTGCTTCAGCTCCAAGCCCCTCGCTCGTCTCTCGCTGCAGGGCGGGTTAGAAACGGTTTTTGCGTCGCCTTCTTCTCTAAAGCAGCTGGCGCAGTCCTTTGAAAGGCATGTCTCTGTTGGCAGTTCAAACCACCAAACCTGAGAATTTGCTTATATAATTACATTTTTCTGAACGATGCAAAGATGTAGATGTCATAAACAAAACCCCCCGAGTTGGGGATTCCCACCAGGTTAGGAGTATTTTAGCAGAGGTGGTGGTTTTCTTTAGGGTCTAACTTCTCATTGCTGATTCATTTTAAGGACCAGAATATACAAGAGAGGAAGCTGTGCCGAAGGTCCTATGATAGCGAACAGAAAATCAAAAACTCTTAAGATTATCTCTATACATTAAAGCACATTTACCTGACGGGTATCTGATGTTGATTAGACTCAAACATGAAGGTCATGTTGAGGTTTCATGTTTATAGAGCGAATACGGTGGGAGTGCTTAGTAGTCTTGGTTTGATGCACATGATGGATAAAGGGGAAAATGCTATTTTTTTTATTATTTGCCTGTATAATCGGAAAGAGAGGAAGTCAGGGAATTAAGTTTATTCCATCAATTCCAGGCATGCATAAGCAGAAAACAAAAATTAAGAGCACTTCACATGTCTGATATTTGAAGCTTGAAAAGTAGAAATATTTGAATCCCTCAGCGTTCTCACACATCGTCAGTGTAGAAATGCCATCGTTGATCAGATACAAATAAAATTCAGAGTGGCCGATTCCACTCTCTGGCTGATTGATTGGGGCATCTATTTTCAGCTTTTGAGATGCATTATTGCTTAAATGTACATTATGTTCAGAAAAAAAGGCTGCTATGTTTTTCTCTTTTTTTGGGACTATGTGGAAAGATCAATACATTTCACTAAAGTTATAGCAGAAACACTAAATCATGGAAGGAACACCTTGAGTTATCCTAACGCAGCCCTATTGAATTGTGTGTGTGTGAATGACTGATCGTAGCTTTGGGGTCGTCGGACCTGATGAAGCGCTATACAAGTACAAGCCATTTAGTTTTATTATTATTTGTTTATTATTATTTCTATATTTGCTAACATTATTTTTACATTTCTGACAACCTTATTAGCAGTCATCAGCCTAAGTGCTCAGAACTGCTCCACACTTGTTTAGCTGCTAGGTTTGGTAGCGGCTGAAAAATGTTCCTGGGTGAGCAGCTCCGCCCGAGGCTGCAGGACGAAAACATGGGACACACCGCTGCTCGTCTGACGGCTCCTGTGCAGCGTCCAAAGTCACCAGTTGGCGGAGGCCGGAGTCCTCTGACAGCGTGGTAACCTCAGCCTGGCGAGAAGCCCTTACATCATCTCCCACACTGCTCCCCGCCAAGCCGTCTCATTTTAGCCTGATAGCTGTGGTAAGCAAACCTTTTAAGGGACTGAAGGTATTCAAATGGCTGTCATTGGAGGCAGGCTTTGCTTCTGTTTGATATGAGGAACCAGGCAGAGGATGCACCGGGAGCTTAGTTTGCTTTGGTCTGGTAGAAAAAAAAAAGTCAATATTGTTCAAAGTTGATAGTAAAGACAATGCGCCCTGCTGTAAGCCTTTGTTTTGTCATGTGAACTATACGGCAGGGTGTGTTGATGCAAGCGCAGGTAATTGTCTTTGTCTGGGCTGCAGGCGGCTGTTTCTGCTAACCTTCCTCTGCGAGGTAGACCGCCTTCAGCAGACACAGAGCGAGAACACAGGGGACGGCGAGAGTGTGGGAATGAGCGAGGGAGAGCTCCTCTCCGTTGTCATGGCAGCAGGGAAATGCACCCTGGGATCGTGCGTTTCCAAGGTGAAGCGGGATGCTCACGGTCTATTGGCCGCCTTCAGGCAGACCAACTCGTCGACTTGTTCCTAATTGGCTGCATTAGCGAAATTGAGAGCGACATTAAATCCTGTCTGCTTTGATGTTTCAGTTTGATCCAGACAAAGAGGATAGAATATGTCTTGGTCCGCTTGGCGCGCGTTTTGTATTTACCAGAGCTGTAATTTATTCCGACTGCTCTGCAATCAGGGAAGCCTCAGATTGCTGCTCCGCTCTATTTAAATATGTTTAGTCTGTTGTGCCCTTTGTTTTTGTCTAACTGGGAGCATCATTAAGGAGTCAAACTGTTACAGAACAAGGCCCCTCCGCCAGAGCTCACCACAGGGACTGATTACGGATGCATGCACACTATACGTAAGCATTCAGTCAGTGAGCGTACGTCAACACGCACGCACGTCTGCAGCAACGGGACGCTCCTGTTGCTGTGGAATGCTGGGAGGTGGAACGTGTGAGTCCTGGTGGCAGGCGGCGGACGCAGGGAGCAGCGCTCAGATAAGTAGGACAGAGCAGGATAAAGGGCCACTGCCTCCAGTCTGGGGCT
Source organism: Fundulus diaphanus (assembly GCA_037039145.1). Taxonomy (NCBI): domain Eukaryota; kingdom Metazoa; phylum Chordata; class Actinopteri; order Cyprinodontiformes; family Fundulidae; genus Fundulus; species Fundulus diaphanus. The sequence continues at coordinate 4,170,748 of CM073136.1, forward strand.
AAAGCGCTAAATTTATCCTCTCGCTGCTCCCAGCACAACACAAACACACACGGAGACGAGTCCTCTGACAGGCTTGCCCGCAATCGGCCTGCGAGCCACTCGCCATCAAGTTGGCACCGCAAGAAACGCAGTCAGTGTTTCTGGCTCCTTGTGTGCAAACGCGACATACAAGTCGCACCGACCATGTGAGCGGCTCTCCTCAGGACCTGCCGCCAAGCTCTCTGACCGGACCGGGAGGCAGGGATGTGTGACCTGGAGCTCAACTTTTGTCAGGGAGATCGTTTCTAAAACGTGAACATGACTTTTAAAGGGAATCAAAAGAGTTTTTAACATTAATATTCATTGATTAACTGCTGCCCAATGATGCACGACGTAGGTTTTATTTATCCCTTTTCTTGATTTACTGTTTTGAGTTCGTGAAGTCCTTTCCAGTGATTTAAGAGCTTTATTCAGAGGCTACAGCAGAGCGCAGGGCCAAGCGAAGGTCTGAAAAACTCAGAGTCATAGTTAATCCATCAGCTGTCACTCCCTCCCTTTCTGCCCCCCTCCCTTTTTCCTCCCTCCTTTTCTAAGGAACTGCGATTCTGACTGTAGCGTCTTTTAATCCAGAGGTTCAGACAGATGGTCACATTTAAAGCTAATCCTTTTTGTTCTCCAGACGCCCCATCTCCGCAGACTCGTGCACTGTACGAGGAATCTGGGAACTCAGGTGAATGAGTTGATCTGTTTCAAGCCAAATCTAGGTTGTAGCTTTAATTCCCAGCTTGTGAACGTGCAAAACCAACTGATGGGGTTGAGGTAAAACACAGCACAGCATCATTTCTTCTTCGCTTCCGAGCTACAAATGGCCATACCCGTAGTTCATGTAGTATTTATAACAGTAAAGTGGTATTGATTCTGTCATCAGTAACCATTTGAAAAGTGCAATAGAGGCAGATGTTGTCTCTCTGAAGCAGCACGGAGCGTCTTTGGTGCCTGCATGGCTGTACGATTACTGTTATCTGTGAGTTTGACCTGTGAAACCCCAGTTAAGCACAGATTCATGTGAACTAATTGGCAATGATTTTATACCTTTATAACTTGTGTATATCATGATGTTTCAGTGACCTGATGGCTTTTAAAGGGGACCTATTTGGCAAAATTGACTTTTTGCACTTTTTTGTCTTCTATTTTGGTCTTTACTGCATCTAAAAACTGTCCAAGCGCAATTAAAAAAAAAACACCCAGATGTTGTTGTTTTTTGGCAATAACTAAATGGTGTCTGGAAAACGAGCCGTTTCAAAAACCTCCCGATTATTACGTCACAATCGGCGGGCTCCGCCCCTCACCTAGCAACGCAACCGCTCACTTCATCCGCTGGTTTTACCGCTGTATGCGCTCTACAACGGCTGTTCGGCGTGAACATGATTTGTCATTTAGCGCAAGCTAACGCTAACAATAGGCTACTGATAGCCCTGTGTCCATTTAGAAACTGTTTCTTCATCCTTGCTGGTTGTGCAGGAGACTCCACTCCTTCTGCTTTTTTAAAGTACGTGTGTAACCGTTGAGTTGGCGGGAGCTGCCATTTATAGCTTATTTGCATAAAAGTGACGGAGCCCTAAAACAGCTCATTCTGAAAGGAGCTGAAAATAGGTGGAACTGGGGAGCTGAAATCTTATTATATGAGAGTTTTTGTGCAAAAAAATGTAATGGACATGTTTTGTAGTGCACAGACCTATCCTAAATGTTTAATAGGAAGCATATTAGGTTCCCTTTAAATAAAGACAAATACGGTTTTGATTCCGAGCACATTTTAAATCTATATTATTTTTTTTAAATCTGATTATGACGAGGTCATTTCACTTAACACTATACGTTACTGTTTTGGTGCATGTGCTACCGGCGCAATAACCAAATTCTTTCAGAAGCTGCTCTGTCAGAATTGTGATTTGGTTTCAAAATGGCTTTCTTTTAGAGAAGGAGTTGTATCTCAGACTGAGACGGGGACGCTTTGACTGACGGCAGAGGCTTCAGAGACAGCATGGTGTGTGCGCGCGTCATTTTGTGTGGCTGAAACCTGACCTGCCGGCAGGGTTATGTCAGCATCATCTTTATTCAGCTCCAGCTGTAGCTGCGTGCGCGTATGATCCGCTTGCTGCGGATCGGATTTCAGCTTTTATTTTTTTATACACACACACACACACATATATATATATATATATATATATATATATATATATATATATATATATATATATATATGGACACGCCGTTCTATCTCTTCCCATTTCTCTCTCCCTTCCAAGTCTAATCTGACATTTATAAAGTCGCTCAGCCTGCTTTCCATTTGTGGCAGAGGGAAATCAATTCAAAGTAATAGAGTTCTACATGTGGGAAAGTGCCAGGCTTAAGAGTGTTCAGCAGAGTGTTCTCTCCAGCATCCAGTCGCCTGTGTAAAGTGCAGGCTCCAGCTGTAGCTGCTCTGTGTGTTTTGGTGTCTCTCTGGCAGCAGAGTGTACTTCTGTTTCCCCGCGGTCAGGTGGCTAGACTGGAGGAAAGGCGATACCGCCCCATCCACTGCTGTTTACCATGTTTTCTGCCCTGCATCCCTCTGTTTGTGCTTTGGTTCTCATCTGTAGGATGCTGCTGCAGGGCCTGGATAAAAGTGTTCATACCGCTCGAACCTTCTGACATTTGGTCTCATTACGGCCACAAAGCTCGGCGCATTTTATGCCATTGACTCAAAGCAGTGTATGTTTGTGGAGTGGAAAGAAACTGATAGTTGGGTTTTCAAACTTCTTTTTTTTTGTCAAAGAAAAAAAAGTATGGCGGGTGTTTGTATTCCACCCCTTTACTCTGATGGCCTTGAATAAAACCCAGCACAAGAAATGGCCTTCTGAGCCAGCTGATTAGTAAATAGTGTAATGAAATATCTGTCTAAATCCAGCTGTTCTCTGTAGTACGCAGAGGTTTGTTAGAGAACGTTGGAGAGCAAACAGCACCAGGAAGGCCAAGGGACACGGCAGACGGGTCAGGGAGAACGATCCAAAGCTCAGTTCAGGGTATCTGTCTGTAATTCAGCTATTAGTTGTGGAAGAAGATGCTCTGGTCAGATGGGACCGAAACCGAACGTATATGTTTTTTTTTTAAACATGCAAAACCCGTATGTGGTTGAAAACTGTCACTGTACGCCCCCCTGAGTGCGTTTCTTCAGCCAGAGGAGAGAAGCTGGCCAGACTCGATGAGAACATGGATGGAGCCAAATACGGGAAGTTCCTGGACCAACGTCTGCCAGAGGTTGCCAGAGGCCTGAGATTGGGGCGGGAGTGGACCTTCCAGCAGGAGGACGACATGAAAGTTGTCAACTCACTTGGCTCGGTGGGGCAGAATAGGTCAATATTTCAGTGTGTAGATGTGCAAAGCTGGTGGAGAGATGCCCCGAGAAGACTTGCAGCTGTGGTTGCAGAGAAAGGTGGTTTGTAAAGAGGGCTGACTCAGGCGGCTGGGTACAAACAGACACCGCGCTATTCAGGTTTTCATTAGTCAAACCAATGTCAAGCTACTTGGTGAAGATTTATCAACTGTAAAATTCAAATAAATTGCATGGAAATACGTGGCTGTGACATGACAGGACGGGCTCTTGGAGAGGGTTGAACACCTTGGCAGGACGCTGTCTTTATATCTGATGTAAAGATTTTCCATGCTCCTAGTCAACTCTGATTAGATGTGGAGCCAATCGTGATTCTTCTGGTAGGGATGGTGTACCCGTTTAAGGAAAACGTCGTGCTGCTCCATCCAAGGAGGCGTGTGGATAACTGCGTCCCTTTAGCGTCCCGGCGAAAAGCCGTTCATCGCCGTTAAACGCTGTTTATTAATGCCTTGCCAGGATCTGTGGCCGTGCCAGCGCGTCCCGTCACTGCAGCAGCACACGATCACTCAAAACATGTTTCCACACCCCCGATCACAATAACACGCTGACACCGCTGGCAGACGCACACAAACAAGGCCGATTCGACACGGCGAGTAGATGGGAAAGTGAAAAAAAGCCAGCGGTTTAGGAGTCTTTCTTTTTTTGTCTTCCTCTTCCTCAGAGGAAGGGAGCTGAGGAAGTGTGCGTGAGCTCAACGGAAGGTCCGTTCTTAGAGCAGAGCCAGCCGAGCCCAGCAAACATCTGTGGAATGACGCCGCTCGCCCCTCCGTTCCTGCCCGCAGTACACCTCCTCGCTCGCTTTAGATCAACTTTTGGTTTACCTCTGAAAGTGTGAATGAGACAGGAAACCGGCGGTTCATGACAACTGTTGCAACCTCTACCGTCTCGACACTTTTCTATTTTCAGAAACGGAGATTAAAGCGTCTAACCTTTTTGAAGATTTTTTTTCTTCTTTTCATGAAGCCACTTTCTTTCAAGCAAACACAGCAAAGAGGAACGAAGATGACACGAAATAATGTGGGACAGCACATCGTTTTCAACTGTTGATCATCTGCGATGCATTTGATTGGGATGTGATAGACGGACATAAATTAGTGTCTGGGTGCACAGTGATAGGGAAAAAAAACAACAACAAAATGTGTTTTAAAAGCACTTTGACCTATATGCACGACTGTTTGGTGGAACGCTAACACCACACATCACCCTGAACGCAACATCCCTACAGTGAGACATGGTGGTGGCAGCACCATGCTGTGGGGATGCTTAAATACAGGCTCCACAAACACACAGACTCAGCTGCAAAGGGAGACTTGTGATTAGCCATAATCAGTAATAGATGATTAGATGTCTGCTCACATGATTCTGGTCTGCTTCAGACAGAAAAGTCTTGTTTCTCTGCACCTTTGCAGTGGCCCATTGTCAGTCTGTCAGATAGCCAAATATGTTGCAGAAATATGTGTAGCATGTCACGGAGAAGCTATGGTCAGCTTTCAAAATATGGGTCCAGTTAGTCAGCCATGGCGCGGGACTCTGGCATGCCGTCTGAAGGTGAACGGGCCCACCAGCCCCTCTTTGTCTGATGCACTGCTTCATGTTGTCACCGGATCATCCTGTTGTCTTCCTACCAAGCTAAAAGCCGCCGTTTGCGTTTAAGGGGGTGAACGGGGCGGGGGGGGGCCCTCAGTGGATGATCAGAGTGAGCGAGCGCTGCGTGCCATTGGAGAGGAGAGGAAGAGACGAGAGCAGATGAGAGAGCAGCCCCAGCCATTTGCCAGTTAACAGATGAAGAGCCGAGCAGGGAGAAGTGGGAGGAAAGGCAGCGACAGAAGAAAAAAGATGATTAAACGATCTCGCGGCTGTTTTTCATTCTCCTTTATCCTCCCTCCGAACATGACAGACGCAGAGAGATGCACATGAGAATCTGAAGAGAGTTCCCACAAATCTGGTTAACGAACATAATGTCCTGACAAGTTAGCCAGGATTGCAGACGCGGAGCAGCCTGATCTCAGCTCAAACGCTGCTCTCTGCTTCTAACGAGAGGACGAGAGGTGTCCAGGCCTCTCCGCGTCCATCTGCTCACGCTGCTGACAGGTTGCGTTTTAATTGCAGCCGTTCACAGTCTGCTGTTGCTCTCAGAACGCACCTTGGGGTTTGGCCCCTTCTTTTTCTGAAGAGCAAGCAGTATGTCGCTGCAGGGAAGAGGACATTCTGGAATCCCTGAGAACCTGCGTTCTGAGGAAGGCACAACAAAGACCGTGCGCCGGGATAAGCACCCTCCACAAATCCCTGAGGAGCGGAGACCCCGAGGCAACGCGTGAAGTTTTCACATGAGACAAGTCGACTTCTGATTGTAACTTGGACTTGGTGCAGAGGAGGTTTCTCTACTAGAAAATGAACTCTCTGCAAAGGGTGTGAGACAACGGAGCCCGAGCCGCTGGGAACGAAATTAGGGAAAATTACCTGAAAATCTGAGACGCACCAATTAAGCAGCCAGCCTGATGTCGGAAGCAGCAGATTTCCCAATGATCTGTAACAACTGGTTCCTGGTCGGGAAACGATGAAATCCACCATTTTAGCTCCATCAACATGCCAACCAAAAGCATGCACTTTGATTCTCATTTTGTCTGTGTTTAGTCAAAATCAGAAAAAGCTTATAGAAAACCCGCTTTTACGCGTCGGCGCGGACAAACTTTAAGTCCTTGCGTTGTATGTTTAATTCAAATCCCCCACAGCTTCCATGAGACCTGCACCACAAGTATTCTCTCTTCACATGTTATGGTCAGTGTAAAAGATAAGACGAGAGGTCAGGGCCTAATGCTGCAGTAAAACCTGCACATCATGTCTGGATAATCCCTTCACCTCTCCCAGGTGAACCCAGCTCAGCCTCCCTAGCACTCTGTCGTTGGTTGTTTTTGTCTCGTCTGTTTCTCACTGGGAAGCAGCCTTTTGGAGCAGGACACATGTTAAATAGAACCTGTTCCAGAATATTTACGGCCTTCCCTACTCCTCTCAGCCAAGGCAGATTTAGTTCAGTGGAGGTTCATAGCCAGCAGGCACTGTATGTATGCAACTAATCTAAACTTTTTTCCTTTGTTGTCACTGTTTAGTTCTTTGCATCAGCACATTCAAACTCTGATGACATGCAGGCACTAGATGTAAGGCAGCAAGAGATTCTCTCTGTATGATGAGCCTGCGTGTAAAGACCACAGTCTCACCATACCAGGGCGTTAACAATCAAATTCAAACCAAAAAATGTCTTATAGGATATGACTGCTTTTATTACAAGTGGAAAATAAAGAGTTATTCCTGCTGCTGCAAAAATAAATCATTTTTCAATGATCACAGTTATGAAAATTTTATTTTTCAAATAGACCAGGGCTCAATTGGCTCGTTGGACATGAGCTCCTAACAACTTTGGCTGAAAACATTATACAGGACCAACTAATGTTTTTAAAAATAGATTTCATAACAAAGGCGTGCTTTAGCTGGCGTTCATGGAATAACTGCACCGCATTTCCCCAACAGAATGACACTAAAAGCAGCAGTAATATTGTTCAGAACTTTTCTTGTCATTAGGTACAAAACTGTACTTTATTTTTGCTTTTCACTTAGGCTACGTTCACACTGCAGCCTGAAGTGACCCAATTCCGATTTTTTTGCCCATATGCGACCTGTATCTGATCTTTTCATGACAGTCTGAACGACACAGATCGGATTTTTTCAAATGCGACCCAGGTCACTTGGATATGTGGTCCTGAATCCGATACGTATCTGATCTTTTCAAATGCGACCTGTGTCTGTACGGCCAGGTCGTATTCATCCGACCTGTACGTCATTGATACATATTATTGATGCGGTAACAAGCACCTGTTGCAAGTCAATACAGCCCCACGGCAACGCGTTTACTCGCTGCTATAGCCCGCCGAAGATGTGTGTTTTTACGTAAGGAGCGCTAAAGAGATCCGTTCAGACACACATAAAGGTTATCTTTGTCATTCGAAAATTGTGAATGAAATCTGTATCAGTAAAGCCGCTCACCTCGCTATCCCACCATTCCTGGCTTCGACTCCGCAGACACACGTTTCTCTGTACGGACGTTACTGCCGCACAAAACGCCATTGCCAAAAATTTGGCTCTTTCGTTTCGATCTTCTTAAAAAGATTGCGTCTGTAATGTCTTGGCTCCGGTTGGAGAAGAACTTAAAGAACGTAAGATACGCTGCAGCATTACGAACCATGTTTACTTCCGCAAACACTGAGCACGCTTGCTATGTGTGACGTCATCGCGTCCTCTACAGCGCATGCGGGACACTTAAGTTGCATGAATTCAGTTCACACAGGAGATCACATACAAGTCGCATATATTTGGAAATGTGAACGGACACGCAAAAAAATCCGATTTCACAAAAAAATCGGAATTGAGCATCAAGGCCTGCAGTGTGAACGTAGCCAAAGATATCAGAATCCCATAGAAGAAAGCATATCAATCTTCTTTTTGTAAAGTTTTAGCTTTTTCTTTAATTAAAAACCAAACGGTAGAAATAAAATAAAATAGTGACTCTTTAAACATGAAAACAAATGTCCTACAGGAAGCAGTTATCAAAACATTCAAGGTTGTCTTTTTTTCAAAAGCTCATTTAGGATTTGTGGCCTTAAACCAGTTTTATTTAGTTGGATTGTGGGCAAAAGTGGTTCTTTGGATTGTAAAGGTTGCCGACCTTAACAAGCCTGCCGCTCATGGCATAAAGGTTAAAACGTTGTTGTCCTAATGAGTGATGAAGGGAACTCCTCCCAAACCGCTCAGTTTCTCTGTCTTTATGTAAACTCTGTGTCCCTTTTATTTTGAAGGTGGAGGCTTAGAATTTTATGGTGTAAAATATGTAAGGATTACAATTTATGTGCTTATAATGGAAGTCAATGGGAAACTGATGAGATTTCACACACACAGAAATATGACATTATATATAGCTACAACATTTTCATCTAACACACCAGGATCCTTGTTGCATTGAGCTTTTTTTATGGCCTGCATTGAAACATTGTGTAATGAAGCTCTGCTGCCCCTTGTGGTTGAAATGGGTCACTGCAAAGGACTTTAAACGATTGTGAGGTAAAACTTTGCACTTTTGAACCAGTGACTTTTTGAAGCCTTGATTCCAGTAACCGGACCAGGCCTACTAACCACTTCCACATGGGATAGCGTGACATTTTTCACAACACAGCATGTTATTTGTATCTGAAGGTGATACATTAAACTTACATGTAGGTAAGAGGAGGCTGTGTTTCTCTTTACATCTATAGCTTTTAGGGCCGCACCCTAAAAAGAAAAAACTTGGGATAGCAAGCCTTTTATTAATTAGTGCAATGACCATCAGCTTGGCCTAAATCCACCTTTCCTTACTCCTCACCGTCTCATCAGTGCCATGCAGTGAGGCTCCATCCAACAGGCTGAACACGTCACCGACGTGGAACCTCATCCTTCCCGACACCTCGCATACAACAACCAACGCATATTGCATTCCGAACTGTCTTTTGCAATATTAATATCAAGGACTGCATATTTGTCACATATATTGTGCCGCTCTGGTTGATTTGTAAATAATGACTAGACTTCACCCCCTGGCTGGTGAACTACTCATTAATCAGTGTTGCGGTTTCCCAAAATCCACGGCTGACCTTGTTCTGATCAGTGCTCCTCGGCGTTCACGCGCACTCTCCCAGCACCCTTGGCAGCTGCTTGTTGCCAGTGTGTGGGCTCCTCACATGCTGCGGCGTGTGAGCGCTCGTCTAAAGCGCCGGCAGCAGCACGCCGGGGCAGTTTGCTGAATTTGTGTTTTGCGTATTTGCGAAGAGGACGGAGAGCAGCCGCGTACGCAGACGGGCCGTCGCGTCCAGCAGGCCCGGGCTGTACTTTGTCCCGGCTCAAGCCTTTGCTCGGCTCCTCGCTCTGTCCGGGTGGGTGGGTGGTTGTCGGGGAACGAGGCAGTGAGGAGCTGCGTCAGGTGCTGCGGTCGACGATGCGCCGCTGGCCCGGCCGGCACAGAGCGCACACCTGTTGACATCTGAACCGTCCCACTGATAAACCCCTCCACGAACACGCTTCCTCACAGCTACAACGCTGTTGGCCTGCAGGACCGTCTGCAACGCCAACGGTTGAAGTCGACAAAGAGTTACGTAACATTTAGACACATTAAGGGATTTTCCTCAAGACAAGCCTAAGAAAATGTAAACATGCCCAGCTGGTGTGTGCAATAATCTTCTTATCTCTGATAAGACACCAAGGTTAAAGTGTGCACAGTTGCTTTTGTAAAGACACTGATTTCAATCTGCTATGATGGCGTGTGTGTTGGTGAGAAGCGGGCTGTACTTCTGCCTGCTGAGCCACAGATGGCAGCCCTCTCTCCTTGCTCACGGTGCAGATCTATGTGTGTGTGTGTGTGTGTGTGTGTGTGTGTGTGTGTGTGTGTGCGTGTGTGTGTGGTGTCAGGTTTGCTTTGCACGTGAGCGGAGGATGCTGTGTGTTTTTGTTGATGTGTGCAGAATACACAGGAACGTTTTATCTCCCTGTGCACACTTTCTCACCATTCTCAAGGCCATCATCCCCCCCCACACACACACACACACACACACACACACACACACACACTTTTATCCCATGCGCATATGCAGACTGTAGTGATGACCTGTGTATCAGCCACAGCAACAACCCTGCTTTAATTCATTCCTTTCTTTTAAATCTTTGTCAGTCTCACACAAAACGTCCTACCACTGTTCAGCACCTCGCCGTGCAAGCGCCTTTATCTTTCTACCCCATCCAGCTTCCCTATTTGGTGTAAAATAAAATAAAAAATAACACCCACCACTTTCCCCCTGGGCACACACTGGAGTCCAAGTAGTGTAATTTACCACTTAGGCGCCATGACACACCTAGCAAACAAAAAGCTTGTTTTCTCTTTGTGCCAGCGTGTGCCCAGCCTCCCCAGGTGTCTGTTCCCAGCCTCACCTGGCAGCGCATCAGCGCCTCTTTCTTCTGTTTGTGTTCAGCTCTCTGCTTCCCTTCAGGTGATTGCAGGTAGAGGCAGCCTGTTTGCTGCTTCTCTCACCTGTATTCTGCTGTTACATGGCTTCTCCTCCCAGGAATCCAAACCAAGCAGAATACCGCTACATTGTTTAACAGCCGTGAAAATACAGATTTATTTCCTCTAACCAATTAAATAGGATGGAATACAGAGTAGAAATCTGCACCATGCTTTCTTTTTTAATTGTAATACTAAAACATGTTACAGGATTCTCTCACAGTCTCGTTGAGTTTGGATAACCTTGGACTTGTCCCTGCTTTTTTTCTGGTCTGCAAGTTCCCCAAGGGAAAAAAAGTGTAATACTTAGAGGAGCTATAAGTAATAATGACACTTAGTGGCTAAAAGCCGAACAACACATACACAATGCCTTTCACGGAGACCCCCATTTACGCAATGGTGCATTGTTGCTGCGAATTGCACTTTGAATTTTTACTTCCACATAACAGGTATATGATGTATTCTGTTTGGGTCTGCTTCTCTTACTGGCTTGATAATGATAATACATTTAATTTACAGGCGCCTTTCTGGACAATCAAGGTCACCGTACATTGGTTAAAAACAACGCAAACAATAATAAAAAGTCACCATAAAGCAAAATATAAAGAAATCCGGTTAAAATTAGTAACTGCAAATGAAGTCCTAGGGGAAAAGCAGTTTTGAACAGGTAGGTTTTGATTGTTTGGATTTGTAGTGTGGGAGTGAAGGAATGTTTCTGAGATCCAGATGCAGACAGTTCCAAAGGCGAGGTGCGGAGCGGCTGAACGCTCTGCTCCCCACGGTGGTGGGACAGTCAGGTGGACAGAGGAGGAGGATCGGAGAGTGCGGGAGGGCGTAGCAACATGGAGGAGATTAGACTGTGAATGGACTTAAATGCTAAGAGGAGGATCTTAAGCTCAATTGAATTGGGAGCCGGTGGAGCTGTTGTAAAATGGGGGCGATGTGGTGCAAAAATAAAATACCAAATGTTGCGCTCTGTTGTGAGAACCCAGGGAACTTTCATATGATTGGCTCAGGAACCAGGAAGTGAACGCGGGCTACACACTGAACCGAAGCCGTTCCGCATCGTACATCTAGAAAAACGTGACTAAGACGTTGTTGATGGAGAGAACCGATTTTTTTTATTATAGGGAATGTTACTTGCATCCCAGGTGACAAATGAGGAGGATTTAGGTTGATTTTACAGTAAATATATTACTTATACCTCCTTTTAATGAATACAGAGGGTTCAGGTGACATTTCTTATATCAACAGATCAGTGCTGATATTAAGAACCCGTTTCTCAATGAGATGTACTTTTGTAAATAACCTTTGTCCTTAAACTGAGGCTGGTTACGATGCAAACAAAGCACTAAAACCGCTACCTTTTGGAATTTTGAGGTGGTGAAAAAAAAAAGATCTTAAGTTTAGAAATAGTCATTTAAAGAATGTGCAACACAAGTGCAGGTGAAAGTTATAGATTTTGAAAAAGCGTGACATTGTGCTATATGACACAGGAAATCGTGTGAGACAGTTGAAGAGGAATATTTTCTCCTCAAATGTCAAAAATGGTAGAAAAACATCTAGAAAATGAAGTCTGAGAAAGTGTCTAATTTTGAAATAAAATATGTGTAGTCGTGCTTACACGGGACAAGCATGCACTGCTTTGTGCCGTGTAGCCGGTGGTTGTAACGGGACAACTTGTGAAGAAGTTAATGGAGTAGCACACTTTTTTTCCCCAAGGCCTTAAATTGTTGTGGATTCCTAATTTAAATGTCCTACTTTTTTTTTTTTTTTTTTTTTTTAGAAAAATGTTGTTTTTAGATTCAGGTCATTGCTTCACGCATGCAAATATGGCAGATATCTACATGCAGCGTCTCAGCGTTCCTACTCATTCAGGCAAAAACTGCCGTCAAAGTCAATTTCAGATAGCCGTCCACTGGCCACGTTTGCCGGTTAAAGCGCTGAAGGCAACGGTGTGACAGATGCAGGCGAGAAGCGCCTGTATCTAAATGCTCTGTGCGCTTTGCTCTTTGGTAATGAGAGTGTAGAGGGTTGGTGTAATTTGCCAGCCAGGGTGTCAGAACAGCGCTCTACATCAGTGCAGCCATTTTTCCCCCTTCTTCACATTTGCACTGTAATTATTACATGCATATGCTGACAAGTTGGGTGCTGTGGAGGCTGGCTGTCACACACGAGTGCGGCGATGAACACACTCGCAAGGTTCACTTCACAAATACAGCGTGGTGCCGTATGAGAAGAAAACGGCTGGGATCAAACAATACGTGGAGATGTTGTAGAGATAATAATTATCTGCAGCTCAGCCGCAAGACGAGGGAATAAAGTAGGAACTCCAAAACTTTTAACGCGAGCACATTGTATTTGCTGCTTGACTCCCTGAGCCTTCTCACCTTTCGTCAGATTCCACATATGAACGTTTCTGTAATCGTCGTAGGGATGTTGCGTCATAGGAAGGTAAGAAACCGGGGTTAGTCCTAATAAATACAGCGGTGCAGGGTTCAGCTGTGGTACTGCAGCTGCATACTTTCCTGATAGGTTGCAGCTCTAATTTACAGTCCATTTCCCAGTTACACACTACTTTGTGTAGGCTCGTCTCATAAAGTCTGTGTTAGTTTGGGTTTGGGACTAAATGCAAGCAGGTTCAAGGGGTATGAGTATGACGCTGGATGCAACAGCTGGTGCCGAAACCTCGTCCCCTTCGCCGTCTTTGTCTTGCAGAGGGTTGTGGGAGTCGGAGGCTGCTCCGGCTAACGCTGACTGAGCCATGTGGACTGAGAGTCTTCCCTCCTCTGCGTCCACCACGCTCTCTCCCTCTGCTCCTTGTCTTTAATCCTCTGCAGAGAAGGTGTGTCAGAGCACCAGTGTCAGGGAGAAGGGACTCATATTTGCTTAGCCAAATCCACAGGGAGGCAGCCCTCCTTTATCTACTTCCAAATTCACTGCGTCCACTCTTATTCGGTCATTTGTCAGAGTGCCGTCTCCTTTCTCCATGTTTGTGTGTGTGTTTGCTCGGGTGTGTGCCGGCAGAGAGGGAAGCCCACAGACAATCCTCAGCATTTCACCCTGCTGCTCGCTTTCCTCCGTGCTCGTCCCTGCTTCCCCTCAGCAGTTTGTCTTTTTTGCCTCGCTGCTGAGGTCAGACTGGTACAGGCTGGCGGTGTTGGAGGAGGAGAGATTGTGTGTGTGTGTGTGTGTGTGTGTAAGGTGAGGTTTTGTTGCTGAGATTATTGGCTAGAATGCCCGGGTTAGTCGGGGCTTGCCCCTTTGCTTTACACACAGGGCCACACAGTAAGCAGACAGCTCCCAACACTGCTCATAAATGCCTGCGAAGCATCGCTGTATCGACGCCTGCAGTAGACCCGGCACCACTCTGGAACCGGAAAAGCCCCAGCCATGTCTGACACGTCTGACTTGATTCACGGAGATCCGAAGCAGTTCGGGGATCTCAGCGTTTCCCAGCTGCGGATAGGAATGGGGGAACATATAGAACGTGGGGAAAGATTGGGTGTTTCCAGCCTTCTGTGCCCTGTCCTGCTGCACACAGCCCTGATTACTGTAGGAATATCAGCCATGCATTCATCAGAATCACTGTGAACTTTTCATTATTTATAAAAACTAATGAGATATCAGCAAATCCAAGCCAGTATAGAAAGCAAAGGGCATGTGTAGGAGCCCTGAATTATTGTGTGGCATATCTGAAAGATGACTGAATAAGACATCTATCTGTCAGATTAAGAGGTTATACCTTCATGGATCTCTTCATCACGTTACAGCAGAATTAAATCTGATTCTCTCTGCCTTTCTTCTGTTTACTTAGTATATATTTATACTGCATTGTGTTCACTGAAAGTATATTTTCACATTGTGCTCAGTGCACTTTGAGGGAGCTGCTCTTAAATCTCATTGTGCTGTGGATAACGACAATAAAGGCTTTCTATTCTATTCCATCAGCCGTCCCCCCCCCCCCCTCTTTTTTTCCTGCAAGCGTCACGCTCCTCCTTGCCGGGGTTTACTCCCCTTCAGACGAGCATACAACGTTCCGGTAATGTGGAAAAGCCTCACACGTTCCCTGTCTGCCTCTGTTCCCTCACAGCGAGCACTTGTCCTGCGCCTTCACCTTCTTTCTGCACGGCGAGAGCAACGTGTGCACCAGCGTGGAGATCAACCAGCACCAGCCCATCTACCATCTCACCGAGGAGCACCTAGCTCAGGCCCAGCAGGCGTCCAGTCCATTTCAAGGTTGGTGTTCGACTCGCGCCGGGCAATCATAGCACGCTTTTTAATTCTGTCGGCTTGTTTGGTTGGGGATTTCGTTTTAAAACACTGCTTCTGCACATCCTCCTCATCTCTGATAAGTGATTGGAGCCACTAGACGGTTCTGGCCAGACGCATCAGTTTGCTGCGGATCAGTCAAACCTGCACCGGTGGAGTCTGGGATATTGCACGGAGAACATCCGACCTCTGACTAACCACAGGATTGGGCAAAAAACGTACCATTTGCATGTTTGTATCTGGGTCTGCGCATAGCTGGAGTGTCTAGCAAGATATTGTCGCCGTTGGCCTTGCTTTGTGATTTTAGAACATTAGGTCATCCAAAGGGAACCTGTTAATTGAACTCATTTAAATGAAATTAAAAAGTGAGGCACTAGTTTTGCATTAATCTCGTTGTGTATTTACATCTTGTTTGATTTTTAATCTCTGAAATGGGACTGTGTTTATTCAACACTGTAATCTATTCTGTCCTAAATATCATAAACGTTTGAAATATCACGTACTGTTTTTTAGAGATGCAGCAGGCAGGCTTTTCATGGCAAATACTGATTTCTGTGTTGTCGGGTTTTATTTCGTAGGTCCGATGTGTTGATGGCAATTGTGGCAGATTCAGACGTTCTTCTCTTGACTATAATGAATGAAACAGGGGAAATGTGTTTTATGGGTTCTTTAAAGAGGCAGTAGATCAGAATAGAAGGGATGTACTCCATTATTTATGCTTTACTGCAAGTGTCCTTTAACTGATCTGTAGCTTAAACAGAGGCCTTCAAAGCACATGCTGTTGTTGATCTTTTATAAACAAAGAGTGATAGCTGCTCTTAGTTTTATGCTAAATAGAAAAGAAACAATCTTATTTTCCCATAGTTTAGAAAGTGATCAGAGCCGATCAAGGGAAAACTCTGATCTCTGAACAGATTGGAGCATCTCTTGGTGTTTTCTAGTAAGGAGCTTAGTTTTGTTTCAGTCTGAAGTGTTTTTCTACTTGTTTTACCTCTAGGTCTTAAAGCCATCCATTTTGGTTATAGTACCTTTTATACATGTTTTGAATCCAACAAAACACAAAGCAGTTCACTAGAAATCCCCATGAGGAGAGGCTCATACTGGGTACTTTTTATAGTTATACTGACCAATCACTGCTTTACACTAAAGCCACAGCCAATAATATTCATGCAGTCAGTGGCACCCTGGGGTTACAGTAAGTGCTTCGCCTGGCGCGGGCATCCAGATGTGGCAGGGGGCAGCTGGAGTCAAACCTACAACCCTCTGCTTGCCAGACGACTCCCCGCTGAGGCTCAGTCGCACCACAGCCCATTTCCTTCATTGGATGAAAAATATTAACCGGCTCCATGTGCTGCGTTGGCTGCTGTTGCAGCAGATAATGCACATATAATCTTCTGTCAGGCGGATTTTCATTACTGAATGGCTCCCAGCCAGTGTGAAAGAAAGTCACTTTAGATGATGTTGTGGTGCGCTTCTAAAAACCTGCAGCTTTAATGATCCGCCATCACTCATCCCCAGCCCTGCTCTGGAAGTCAGAACTATTGCCAGCTTGCATCCTCTCATTTAGACGTCATGGAGTAATGACGGTAATTTAGATTGTGCCCTACCCTTATGAGAGGTGAGCGACAAATGGTATACTTCCTGAATTATAGTCTTTTTTTAATATACCATTATTTCATAACCCTAACTCAGCTTGGCGTTAGATCTTTGTGTCAGAGAAGACGTCGGAAGCATTCTTTCTGCTTTGCCATGTCGCAAGAATACAATGCTTTGATTTTGACTTCAGTGTGAAATGTGGAGGTGAAAATCTCAGTCTGTGTGTTTTGTAAAAGGTTTCACAATGTGAGCATGATGTTTTTGCTTGGCAGCAAGCCTACAGATTCAAAGTTCTTTTACTATGCTGTCAGATGGTTTGTAAAGTATTTAATTTAAATAAAATCAGCGTACAGGTTCATCTCCCTCTTTTTAGACGCAGTGTTCCCAGACTAGCCCTCTGGAGGCACACCACTGTGGTGCCTGGCAAGAAAGTGTGCTGCTCAGCAGTGTGATATTTGTGCTGCAAATTGGAGGCTTTCACCTTATTGGTTGTTGTTGTTGTTGTTGCCACAAAGCCTACGATGAGTTAGAAGGGCAGGGATGCATCAAGCATTATAATGCGTATTATTGTATTTCTTTTCCCTCTATATTTGTAATGAATTACTTAAGCCCTTTTTTTAGCAGCACATTGACGATGAAGATCAGATATCAACAGGAAACTGTGATGACTCAGTGAACTACTCAACCAAAAAGTTCTCCATAGCTCGATGAAGTGAGATAAAAAAGAAAGATTGTGCTTTCCTTGAGTAGCCAGGTTATTTACTGTTGACACTGGCTTTCTATTCCTGACGCAAGACCCTGTTTATTACATTTTACAAAAGACAACCCTTCCAGGATTCCTCTGCCACAGTTGTTTATATTGCAATGCATTATGGGTTGTCCTGATGTCACATTGTGTCTCTAAGCCCCACACCAATACTGGATAGATGTGACTTTGTTTTGCCCCCAACTCAGACCTTGTTTCTGCATAAGCCACAAAGGTCACATTAAAGATATTATTCAAGAGGGTCATAAAAGGCTGCATGTGGGGCATTTATAGGTCCTAAACGGAAAGAACAGCGATGCCTAGGGCTTTTACTTACCGGTACAATCAGCACTCATATTTCTGGAGATAACCGAACCCTGATCACAATCTTTGTGCTTTGCTTTTCTAGGTGCAAAACCATTTTTGCAATTTTCTGCACATAACCTGTTCCCAGCTCATAGCGATTAGAGATGCACTGACTGATCAGAAATGTGTGGCCAGTTTCCAGTGTCTGGTTTTTAACTAGCTTTGACCTTCCAGTATTGATTTCCACTAATATAATATAAGAAGATGGGAGCATTGTGTCCCTTTTTAGAAGTTAGTGCAGCTAGTATTACAAAATCAGCAGTCTCTGTATGTATATATATATATATATATATATATATATATATATATATATATATATATATATATATATATATATATATATATATATATATATATATATATCCCAGAGACAGCAGATCATTGCCTTAACATGGAGATGTAGTCTGTTTGCCTCATGAGAGACAGGTTGAAAGCTGAAAAACGATAAAACATTTCAGTTTAGTTGTTAGATGTTCAACCTTCCTATGATCTGCTGAAAATGTTGCTCTCTCACAGCGTGACGTGTCATTGAAAGCAGATTCCTTTCTAAATGACTTGTTACATCTCTGTGCTTCCTCTAATTTTTTTACACCACATTTAGGCTGAAAACATTTACCTTAGAGTCATCATCAGTAGGTAACAGTGTCTGCAACGAGGAAGGTTGTTGATTTAAAAAAAACAATGATGAGCCGTGCTGCTCATGCTCTGGTCTCCTGCTGATTTCTTGTGGCATCTCTATATATGATACATAGAGGAAAGACAAGCCACATAAAAAAAAGATAAAGGCTGGGAGTTTACATACCGGGACTCCTTGCTGTTTTTACACAAAGATCAAATTTGAACAGTTTGAAAAAGTCCTATTAATCTACATAAATAATCT
The DNA here is from genome assembly GCA_037039145.1 of Fundulus diaphanus. Lineage (NCBI taxonomy): Eukaryota > Metazoa > Chordata > Actinopteri > Cyprinodontiformes > Fundulidae > Fundulus > Fundulus diaphanus. The sequence goes on from CM073136.1 coordinate 4,189,091, forward strand.
ATAAATAAATAGGATGACACAAATCTGAGAAGTGCCTGATTTCCAGATTCAGCGATTCAGCCATCCCTCTGTAAACCCCCTCAGAATAATAACACCGGCCACTTGTTCTGTTCACTATAATCGTTCCCCTCCAGCCAGCCCTTTCACTGTCTCTAGAGCCCTCCTGAGGTGAGGCGATAATACCCCTCAGTTAAAGACTGCAGCCTCAGATTAACACAAAATGACTATTGTAACGTGACATTTAAATTCCTAGAGGGAACTTCTTGGGTCTAGCTACTCATTTCAGGTGATTTTTATTTCTCCCAAGTCACCAGTCAACAAATACTCAAATTTATTGACTGACGACGCACAATCACGCTTCTCTAAATTTGAGATAGCATCTCTTGGGTTTTATGTATTGCTCTTCTGTGTGTCATGGTGATATTTATTAGAACAAAGTTGTAATGCTGATCAGGACTCGTCGAGCCTCGTGAAGGACCGCTGAAGGACCCGAATGAAGCAGCTATGCTCTGAGTATTGAGTTTCTGTGTGCAGGTGAGAGTTTTCTCTGCCGCAGTGTCTCTCCTTCTGGCTAGCCAAGCGTAGCTTTGAGGAAGGGCTGACATCCACTCCTTTTCATCCATCAGCACCTCATACCTCCCCCTTTTGCTATTCCTCCTCACCTCTTCCAAGCTTGGTTTACTGTGCGGCAGAGCGCTCCGGCATACAGACCTCTCCAGGATGTGACCTCATAAAAGGGCGCAGAGTGAACGTAATGAACTCTCAGCCCATTACACTGATCTGAGCACATTTGACATGTCTTTAGGGAGCCCAGGATAGACTCACGGGCAGCGAAAGAGAGAGGAAGAAACAAATGGACAGAAGGGCAGGAGGAAATCTATAATAACTAAATATGCTTAGATTTTCCCAAAAACGGGCTTCAATTAGAAAGGATTTGTACTAAAGATGCAACAAGGAAATCAGCTGTAATTTTCTCCTTGACCAATTATCAAATTGAAAGTCATAAATCCAGCCATTCCTTAATCAATGACAAACAATTCATAAGCATTGCCAGATTGCACTGGGTCTATAAAATGTAAAAATGAAAGTCAGAGGAAGCACAGTGCGATATTTCTTTAGATCATTCAGTCCGCGAGATAATTAGACCTTCAGCACTTAAGAGGAAGGCTAATTGCATTAAAGCAGAATTGTTCAGGCATATATTTGTAACTTTTCCCCTCGGGTCTGTTGACAGATTTCCAAACCTTTTTGTAAATCCCAGATTTCAGGGAAGGATATACACTTTTGGCACCGTGGCCTTTTACCTATTTTGCTACATTCCAAATTGTAATTTTAATGTTTAATCTTAATCTTTGTATAATGGCTCTGAACAAAGTTGATGAAGTGACATGAGAAAAAAAATATGTATATAAGAAAACTGAAAATTGGCATGTGCACATGCCAATTTTAAGCCTTTTCTACCATTTTTCTAAATCATCCTGGTGCAGCCAGTTACTTTCAAAAGTCACGGAATTAGTCATATGAAGTTTATCTGTGCGCAGACTAACTGTCACATGGTCTGTCAGCATAAACAAAACTTTTCTGAAAGCCCCAGAGAGTTTTAAATTTGCCAAAAGCCACACGGTGACTCCCCAAATGTATGGAGGAAGGTGCTCTGGTCAGATGAGAATAAAATTTCACTTTTTGGCCACCAAAAAAACCCACTGTCTGGTGCAAATCCATCCATCACTCAAGACCATGCCTACAGTGAAACATGGTGGTGGCAGCATCATGCTGTGGGGAGGTTTTTCAGCAGCAGGGACTGGGAAACTGGTCCGAGTCAAGATAAAGATGGCTGGTGCTAAATAGATGGATGTTCTGGAGCAGAAGCTGCCAGTCTGCCAGTGATCTGATACTGGGACTGAGATTCACCTCCCAGCAGGACAATGACCCGGAGCATACCGATAGATGGAGTCGATCCAAAGCCACTGGCTGATGTAATTGTTGCAAAAGTTGGCTCTACAAAGCACTGACTTTACAGGGGGTGAACAGTTTTGCACTCTGAACTTTTGTCCTATTTATTTACACAATAAAAAAACCTAACTATATTCTTTAGAATATAAACATGGAGGTTACTCATCCTAAGCACCAAAGCAAAACGCCAAAACTTAAAAGCAGTCAGTGAAATTCTGATCAGTGCAACTTGAATTTGTACAAAACAAATACAACAAATGCAGAAATAAAAGCTAACAATAATTCAAGGTTCATATGATCCTGCGTTTGACCACAACTTGTCCTTTAGTATTTCTCTCATGCGTAGATTTCCTGGTGAACCTCTGCATTGTTCCTGCTCTGCTTGTGTGAACCTTTCCTTCCACTTCCACCAGCCAGCCTCATCTTTCATCTATCCACAGGTTTTTCATCTTCTTTAGAAAACAGAAAATGTCAGAGCATGTTTGTTCAAACTTGTAACCCTAAACATTTCACTCCTGGTCAGGTTGGAAACAAGCGGGGTAACTATGGTAACAGCTGCTCTGGTTCGATGACATACCGCCCCACTCCTTCATCGCCAACTTTGCCAACAGTGCGGCTGTCGTACATTTTCACAGCAAATAAGCTCTAAGTTCTTTTACAATTACTTGTAACCGGAGTTGTATAGTTGGCTGTCCTTAATAGGTTCCTACGTAGAATCACTGACCAGAGCAGGTGCTCCAGTTTGTTCCTCTCAGCTCCATCTGAAAACAAACCGTGATCGCTCCTGGAGAGTATGGTCCTTGTTTTGTTATCAAAACGGCCTTGACCTGTGGGGACTTGGAGTATCAGTCTCAACCAGATTTCACTGCCAGTGCAGCACACAAGACACATTGCTGTGTTCCTTCAGGCGTTTTTGACTGTTTTAAATCAATGGTGAGACTCAATGTGCTAGAAACACAATTAATAAAAGCAGGAGCGCACCACTCAGAGTTTTGTGGCCGATTTCCGATCTGGGGTTGGTGTTGAATTCTGAATTCTGAATTGCCAAAATTGCCAAAAATAATAATAGCTGACTCTTAATTGTCTTGCAGAACTTCTATGTAAAACAATTGTAAAAAAAACAACATGTATTTCTAGTATTTTTGCTGTGTGCAGGCGTTCATTGTTTGTATGACACCATGATTATGTTTGACATTTTAAACTTGTATTACAATATTAGTAGTTTGCGTAGTTAGTGGGGTCTCTGGCAACACTCCACTGTCACAAAAGTAAACAGTCTCCTTCCATGTTTTGGAATCTGATAGCAAGGTAGTTTGGACCAGCAGATTGAAATGTCATCGAATTAGCTATAACGTCAAGACCACATTTACCCCTCTAGAATAAATCCTACATCAGAGAACCAAAAATGTCTGATCAGGTAAGTGTCAAATCTGTTTTGTTTCTGTCTTCTCTAAGCCCCAGTGGGTCGAGGCAGATGAGCGTTCACACTGAGCCTGGTTCTGGTTCTGCTGGAGGTTCTCCTCCCTGTTAAAGGGGAGTTTTCCTCTCCACTGTCGCTTCATGCATGCTCAGTATGAGGGATTGCTGCAAAGCCATCAACAATGCAGACGACTGTCCACTGTGGCTCTACGCTCTTTCAGGAGGAGTGAATGCTGCTTGTCGGGACTTTGATGCAACCTGCTGGGTTTCCTTAAGCCGGGCGTACACTGTACGAGATTTTGCCCTATTCGGGCCGATTCTTCACTCGTGCGGGCATTTTTTGCATCGGGCCGAATTTCAGCTTGATCGTAGAGGGGGGGAGGAGGGGGGAATGGCTTCTCACGACTACCTCCCGATCAGGAATCGGACAGTCGGTGAAAATCAAACATGTTTGAAATTCAGTCGGCTGTCGTGAGGTTTTCGTGAGCGCATCCTGCTGTTCAAGCAGAGCTACGAGGGAGCGCCCTCCCCTCCTCTCCGTCCCCGCCAGCGGAGGGAGGGGAGCGGGCGTCCCTGAAGCGACCTCCGCCCGGCCCGCTCGCGGGGGCTTTGGGGAGGGCGGCAACGCGCTGGCCGCCTGTTTCGGCACTCCTCCGCGGTCCGCGCTGGCCGCCTGTTTCGGCACTCCTCCGCGGTCCGCCGCCTGTTTCGGCACTCCTCCGCGGTCCGCCGCCTGTTTCGGCACTCCTCCGCGGTCCGCCGCCTGTTTCGGCACTCCTCCGCGGTCCGCCGCCTGTTTCGGCACTCCTCCGCTCGCGGGGGGGTGCGGGCCGGGCGACCTGCCGTGCCGAGCGGCCGCCGGTGCGTCTCGTCCCTCCTCTCTCCCCTCCGTTCCCCCGACACCCGGTGCCTCCTGCGGGCCTCGCCAGAGCTGGGCTGGAACCCCTGCTCTGGGTCCCTGTTCACCCACCGTCGCTCGCCTGCCTCTGCCATCACAGCGAGCGGTCCCAGAGGGGGCACGGCGTACAGTGTGAGCAGTGAACTTTTTAAACCCCGTGGTTCCGTCGCACAGTTTGAGATGTATATAAGTACCACGACTGAAAAACTCGTACAGTGTACGCCCGGCTTTAGAGAGGAAACTTTCTGACCAACCTGCCTGGATGATTTTGACTTTGTAAAGTGCCTTGACATGATGTGTTGTGAAGTGCCGCTTTATAAATAAAGCTGAATAGCGTACCGCGCACGTGAAGTCACCGTCTCAAGAGCAACGCCCCTTTTGCCGCTTAGGTAGGGCAAACAGATAGAGAACGCACGTAGCAACCAGCAACAGAACCAGCGATATGACCGACTTTGCAGCCATTAAACTTTCCCAAGACGATGTCCCAGGCGCACGGTTTACTGGTTGCACTGTCGAAGAACACACCAACCTTCAGCTCAAACGATGGCTTGAGTGTCGAGGGCTAAAAAAGAACGGAAAACGGGCCGAGTTGATCGAACGGTAAGCTTTGTTTTTTTTTTTCTGCGCGGCGATCATTGTGTCGTCGGCCGTTTTTTTTGTTTGTAATCACCGTCCAGGAATCGGTATATGTTGCCAATTGGTAGCTACAAAACAACTGTTTACATCTCAGAATCTTTCCCTTAAGAGATTTAAGCTTCAATAAAACACCAAAAAAATCTTACCTGTTCACTACTTGATGTCGCTGGAATTGGGTCAGGATGTTCTTCGGTTGGGCCCTTTCCTCCAACAAAATGCTTGCTACATATGTAGGTGAATTTGGTAACTTTTTCCGGGTTGAAATGTTGTGTAGGCCGACCGCACCGGTGTACCCATTGCACACACTTCTCCTTTGCACTCTTGAATTTCGGGAAAGTAATGAAGAAAACATCCTTTATATGCGGCCGATCAGCGTACCTCGAGTCGCTGTTGCACGTTCCATAGCAACAATGTTTAATAACCATGGTCTTAGATTTTGGAAAAAGCAGTCGTTTAAACGAGTAAAACCTAGGCTAACGCACGTCTCTTTTACAGCGACACAGCGGCGGACTATGCAAGTTTGTCCTACCGCGTACCACGTGATGTGACGTCATCGTGACGTTATGTTTCTAAAAATAGCTCGCTCGCGGTACGATATTGAATTGTTGTTACGGCAGACTGAGCTCAGACTGCTGTAACCTAGAATGGGTCATGTGACCTCTAGCACCGATCGAGGTCACGTGTGTAATTGACACAACTAACACACAAGACCAAGTGATTTTGACCAAACAAATTTGCTTATAAAACATCTACCGCTACCCAGTCCTATATGAGGTTTTTAAGGCAGAATGTAGTCCATAAGTTGTAGCTCCTTTTTGTGTTAGTTGCTCATAGATCCTCGCATGTTTGAGTCCAAGATGGCTACACAGATTTGTTGTTTTAGTAGCAAACCCTGCACATTGCGTGTTTTTAATCCATCCCTCCCTTTTCTTTTCTTTTTTACAACTCGGATTAATGTTTAATTGCACGGCCATATCAGCTGGCGAGGGACATGCATCAGCTCAAAATAAGGCCTGTCCGTCTCTGTTGCATGCTCCCTGCCATTTTCCTGACTAGGACGGTTTTTTTTCCCCCTTTCCTTTAGTTGTGCCACTGGATCGATACCTGGGAACAGAGCACTTCATGTCTAGTAATGACACACCAGCAAGGCGGGGACATTAACAAATGCTCACTCTTACACCCACCCAGACAGTCCGTTCGTTGAGCCATTGTGCCCCCCTCTCCAAAGTTCTCTGCATATTCTATGCAGTGAGAGATGAAACAGTGTGTGTGGACAGCTGAAGTGTCGGTGCATTCTTTGCTCACGTTTGCATTAAGCATTGTATTTGAAGGAACAGTCTGCGTTGGCTGATGGCCGTTGGTGTGCTCTTTTTGTTTAACGACTCCAGTGTGTTCCTGAAGTCCACTGCTTGTTTATATTGCAGACAGTCAAACAATTGAAAGTCCTGCTTGCCCTGGATAGAGATGATCATGAAAGAAGGTACCTGGAAGAAAATAAAGAAATATGTGTAATATGATCATACTTTAGAGGTGGATCATAGCTGAGAAGTACGATAGGATCAATTTATTGACAGAGGATAAAAATTGGATAAAAATGGCAGGAAAGGAAGACAGTCAGAGAAATTAGATCACTGGCATGGGCGAGAGCAAAATATTCTAACTTGAGAAGGAGGAGATTGATTTAAAAGTGAATAGTTGTGTGGTCGTCGGTAATTACTAATATTGGAGAGGCTTAATAGTGAGAATTAAAGCCACCCGTATGTAGGATAAAGCTTTGACTAACCTGTGGCCTATCTCTTTTTTTTCTCCCCACTAGTCATCCTGAGTCCATTTGGCCTGAAGGGAACGCTGACCGGCCAGTCGTTTAAGATGTCAGACCCCCCCACGCAGAAGCTGATCGAGGAGTGGAACCAGTTTTATCCCATCAGTCGCAGTAACAAGGAGGGTGCGTCAGAGGACAAGCCTGAGGACATGGACTGGGAGGATGATTCTCTGGCCTCTGTAGAGGTCCTTGTTGGTCAGTTTTTTTTTCTTTTTGATGACCTGCTTCCTGATCAGGTCATCATATTATTTTTATAGTGTTTGGTTTAGTTGTTAAACATCCCATCTGCTTGTGATTGTGTAGGCGGGGTGCATATGGTCTACCCAGCCTGCCTGGTGCTGGTACCCCAGTCAGATATCCCCGTCTTGGCCCCTGTGGGGTCGTCTCACTGCACTGCCGTCTACCCGGGTGGTCACCAAGTGCCTGCTTCCCAGCGAGAGCCTGCCATGTCATTGGTGACCCTCACCCCTCCCACATCCCCCGAGGAGGCTCACACAGGTAGTGGTCAATATTCACAAGACTGTCGTTAAGCCCCGCCCCCAGCAGTTTCTTTGCTTGTGCTTCCGTGTTGTTTGTTTGTCAGTCAACCCTGAATGAACTTCCTCTCTTCAGTGGACTCTCATTCGGCCCAGAAGTGGGTTAAGATGCCATCGTCGTCTGACGCATTCAGCGTGGACAGAACCAGTCACCACGGAGGAAAGATTCCACGCAGGCTGGCCAGTCAGGTGGTGGAGCGAGTCTGGCAAGAGTGCAATATCAACAGAGCGCAGAACAAGTGAGTGTGCCTCCGTCTGAAATGTGACGCTCTGATTTACCGGACTAAATTAAAAGTGTAATAATTCCACGTTATGATGTTAGAACTTTTTCCCCTCTGGCCAATCCTGATTTATTTTTACCGTATTTTTCAGACTATAAGGCGTACTCAAAATCCTGAAATTTTCTCAAAAATTGATGGTGCGCCTTATAATCCGGCGCGCCTTTATATAAGATTACCATTGTGCTCCTGACTGATTTTATGTGGTACAATGCGCTCAAAAATCTGTTAAAATGTGTAAGTACAACTTTGGTTAGCAACAAAGCCGCTCCACTCAGTGGACATTTGGAGCGTTACGGTACACCGTAGCTGCGTCTCAATTCGCAGGCTGCGTCCTTCGAACGACCCAGCCTACACGCCTTAGGAGGACCCAGCCTTTGGTAAATGCTCCGGAGGATACTCAGCCGTTGGTAAATGGGACGGTCTAGCCTTTGGAGCACTTCCTGGTTGCGACACGACGTCATCACGTCTACCCCAAGCCCGGGAAAAACAGCGCCAGACGGATAATGGATATGGAAATTTTTATTTTTTATTTTTTTTATTTACTTCTTATTGGAGGACAGTCGGCTTAGACGGCTTCGGCGGCAGCAAAACCGGCGACAAATTTTTCTCAGGCTGGGAGAGCGCAATGGAAAGGTAACATTTACCTGCTATTATTTTCACCCACAGGGGCCTGCTAATGATCATAATATACCAGTTATTAAACAAACGCTTGTCAGCAGAGTGACAAATATGTTTAAATATAAAATTTTATATTTATTTGTAAGACTTGATATAAGCTTATGTTTGTAACTTTAGTCATTTGAATTGAATAGTTAAATGTGTACAAACCCTGTAAATAACTGACTTAAATCACTACTTTCACTATCACTAAAAAAGCGCGCAAAGCACCTCGGGAAATCTTATGGCAGGCGAGGTCACTAAGGATGGTAGCGGTGCATCCTCAGAATTCGGGGAAAAGGAGGACGCATTCGAAGGCTGCATTTTAAACATCCTCAGAATTTTTGCCAAATGGGACAGCCTCCGCGCATCGTTGTGACGTCACCGGCCTTAAAATGCGTCCTTCGAAGGACGCAGCCGCCGAATTGAGACGCAGCTTGTGTCACTACCTGATCGGACCCCTGAGCTGTCTACAAGACTGCCTGACTGTAATGTTGAAACTAGAAATGCATTCATGTAAGGCAGGCCGTGCCCGGAGTACGCACTAGCAACAATAAACCAAGTAGACACGTTAATTCACAGTGTGCCTTATAATCCGGTTCACCTTATGGTCCGAAAAATACGGTACTCTGAGCTCTGCCCAACCAGTTCAGGTTGCTTTTTTAAACAAATTATTGACAAAGATTGTACAACTGATTATTTGATAGGGGCAGTAAATTGGAATAAAACAGAAAATAAAAAATTCCCAACATAATTTTTTTGTATTCAACCTGTAAGCAAACAAACATAAAGCCCAAACAGCAGCTCTCACTTGCATTTAATGAGGAAGAGGGGCGCCCAGATGGCTCAGTTTTGGACCGGCCGATCAACAATTGGAGCAGATCCTAAAAGAAATGGCTAATCTCTAGTCGGTTGATTGAAGGATTTCTAAGAACAACTTCACGTTGCCATTGCTGACTTTTCATCAACTTTTGTCCCCAGCTGAAAACTTAATTGCACTGCATTGTGTACAAGTGTCTGATTGAACTACCCACTAAAAAAAACACCTCACCTTCTCACCGGCTATTGCTGAGCGAATATGGGTTTGTATCTGATTCTGTTGAAAGTCGACACTGACCTCCCTTCTGCACAGAGATTCTACTAAAAGGTTTTGTGTCATGGAAATTGAGGAGGCAAGCATGCAAACAAGGCAGCCATTAACCAGAACCGCTGCTTTTGCTCGTCTGTGTCGAGCTCAGTCATTGGCATTCCCCGACGATTCCTGGCTCTCTCCGCTGAATCAAGAGAATCTGTTATGAAAGGTTCACAAAGTTGTTGCTTTTACGTTGGCAGAGGCGATAATGGAGAATCTCTTGGATATTTCAGCCCCGCCCCGGTTCTCCACAGACCCCAATGTCTCATTAACTTTGCCCTTCCAGAACTGACTCTAACATTTTCTCTTCAATCCCAGGGTGGGGAGGAGATTCGTGTAAATCCACTGCTTTGTTCGTTTCCTGATGCCTTGGGAACATGTGTGGAGTTCTGGTTTTTTTTTTTAGTTTCTTTTGCTACAGGTTAAAGAAGTTTACTGAAATTTAAGCAAATATAATGATAGTGGATGGCTAAAATAAGCATGTGTGCAATTTGGTCCAATTTTGTATATTTCAGCTTCATTGATTCTGACACATTGGGCGCACCCTGGGATCCGTTACCTCTTGACCAAGCACAGAATGCCGGCTATATTTAGCTTTTGGCTTGTCAGCCAAAATACTGTGGCTCCAAGGATGGTGATGCAGCCACACAACAGAGCTTTTACCAAAAGGGGACAGAAATCCGAACAAGGACTCCCATTTTTGATCACCATTATTTCAAGCCTTATGCATAATGAAGTGTGAAAACACAATACGTATTCCTCACATGAAGTAGATAAGAAATTACTTTACAATTTGTCTTTCCTCAAAGGTGTGTTCATTTTTTTTTTCTCCCTCTACCCATAGACGCAAGTTTCCAGCTGTGCCCAACGGTACGTGTGAGGAAGAGGTGGTGGACAAAGTTGGAGCCTGGGATTTTGTGGTGCCTTCCCAGAGGTCCTACTGCAGCTGTTCCAGGTAAGAGCTTGTGTTTCAGGCTGACGTGAGCTACTTTGTAGTTATGGATTGAAAATTGACTTGTTTAACAATAAACCTAAAAATGTAGTGTGTATTTATATATTTAGCACTTTTTCTCTTATACCTCTAAAGTAAAGCAAGTGCAACCAGTTACCTTCGTGAGTTAAATCAAGACGCAACAGCGTCATAAAGACTTGGGGAAACAACTGACCAACTATCATGCGAGAATGGAAAGAGGAGGGCACAGCTGCAGACCTACCAAAACATGGCCGGCCATGTAAACTGAAGGCAAGGAGAGCAGTTGTTAGAGAAACAGCCGAGAGAGCCACGGCAGCTCTGGAGAAGCTGCAGAGAGCCACAGCTCAGGTGGGAGAATCTGTTGACAGAACAGCTAGCAGTCGTGCACAAGCACTGGGCATTATATTAAGCTTCTACAAATATCGAGATTTTTGAAAAACAGATACAAGATGAGACTGTATTGTTTATATCGAGATGGTCTACGTTGCGTTAGAATAATATTTTATGTATTCCAGTAGGTTTCACATATTTATTTATTTATAGCTGGTTGTCAAAAATTTTCCCTGTGAGAAATCTGGGATAAAGCTTTGATTCAGAGACGCCTTTTGATAATTACTTTATAAAAAGAGAAACATATCGAGATAAATATCGTATATCGCCATTGAGCCTAAAAATATCGAGATATCTTTTTAGGTCCACATCGCCCAGCCCTTCATGTAACGTTTAACACTTTAGGTGAATGCTGCCGTAACAATACATTTGCGATGATTAATCACTGAGAGTCTTTCTGTTTTGAGTTTATAGCAAACATAGACCGCCAGATAATATAAAAGTACCGTATTTTCCCGACTATAAGCCGCTACTTTTTCCCCATGCTTCGAACCATGCGGTTTATAATGTGGTGCGGCTTTTCTGTGGATTTTTCGTAACCCACCAGGGGGCGCTTCAGCAGAAAGTTAAAAAAAACGAGACGGGTGGGAAGTCAAAGTTGGAAATCAAAGAAGAAGATAGCGCTAATTTTTATTTAGCACTTGTAAGCAGCAGGCACGACGGAGAATTTTAAACCATACCCACTCATCGTGGAAACCACACGAAGAAGTTTGTATGATGCCGCTTTTAAGTTGAAGGCCATCGATCTGGCAGTACAGGAAAGAAATTGAGCTGCCGCACGTAAACTTGACGTGAAGGAATCCATGGTTCGGCGCTGGAGACGGCAGCGGAAAGAACTCATTCAGTGTAAAAAAAAATTAGAAAGGCTTTCAGAGGACATAAAAGCAGGTGGCCTGAACTTGAAAATGTTCTTGAGGACTGGGTTAACACTCAGAGAGCAGGTGGCCGAGGTGTATCCACCGTGCAAATCCGGTGTTGTGCGCAATTCTGTTCCCCCGTGAAAATCTGTTCCCCCCGTGTCGGGAGCGCGCTTTGCAGCCGTTTTCACGGCGCTTCTAATTGATTTCTCGGTAAAACAACTCCTATAATCATGTCAAGGTTGTAACATTGAGTTTAATCGGCAGCTGTTTACAAAATTGTAAAATAAAAATAAATAAATAAAATAAATCAGCGGCTTTTACCCCGGTGCGGCTTTTATATGTACTTCTCTATTTTTTTTAAAAAACTTAGTGGGTGCGGCTTATATAGAGATGAGCTCTATAGTCGGGAAAATACGGTAGTCTATCCGGCTGCTGGGAAAATATAAATAAAATACAAATGAGCATACCCATCTCATCAAGGCTTTATTTTAAAAACTTCATTTTAGTTCCTTCATGACTCGACCACCTGACCACCTCTTTAGATCCGAGCAAGCCAGAATATATGGCTTAAGTAATACGTCAATAATTAGCCAATTTCTAATGCAGTTCTTGTTCAAAGTTGAATGGGTTGAATTGCTTTTATGAAGTTGGGAATGTGAAGATATTGCTGAAACATATTTGAAAGAGGCTGGACACCAGCACAGGGGGCCACAGTCAGCAAAATAGCTGCCAGTCTACTTTTTGACAAGCATATTAGTCTTCATATTTAACAATTTATCACTGTTAAGGGCAAGTGACAGCAGTGGGGTGGGGGGGTGGGGGGGACCTTTACTAAAGAGTGTTAGTCCAGGTTTTATTCCCATACTGATAGGAATCATTTCAGGGACAACAATAGTTTGCCGTCTGATGTGTCAAATATGGTGGATTACTTGTTCTCAATGTTTTTAAACATTAGTTTGGAGCTCATCTCAACATATTAAGATTGAGATATTGAGAAAAGCCCTGTCTTTGTGGTCCAGTGTGCATCGGGGGTTTTCCCTGTACGTATACTGTTCCATCTATGTTATGTGACCCTTGTCTTTTTGCCTGCAGACACAAATCAGGAAAGCAGCGAACAGGCAGCACTCCAGGCCAAACACAGTCAACGGGTCAGCCCTCTCAGCCTCCAACCAAGCACAAAACCGGAGGGGAGAAGCCAGAAAAGGGCGACAAGCAGCAGAAGAGGCCCCAAACGCCATTCCATCACCGCAGCTTGACCAGCGACGAAACGTCCATAGAGACTGAAGCAACAGTAGGCCAGAGGCTGGCCATGAGGGGTCAGGACGGCGGACGATTTCGATCTTCGGATGTTGTTACCGCCCTCTCAAAAGCCCCCCAGCTCCACGGTGGAGCAATCGGCACTGGGCCCTCAGAACAGTCCAACTCCCCCCCACCCCCACCACTTAGCCCCCACCCCTGTGAGCGCGGCGAGGAGTCAGGGGAGGGCATAAAGAACCCTTCAACCCCCAACAGCCAACACTTTTACCAGCTACCCCCAGAGCCCTGCCTGGCTGGGGCGAAGGGTGGCGGCGAGGAGCCCGGTGGTCCTGAGAGCATGAATCAGCACTTTCACTCCCATAACCCCCACTCTCACCCAGGCACCTCTGCCTTCTCTGAGCCTCCCGAGCCCACCGTGTACACGGGCTCGGGATTCGACCTGGAGGACGACGGCTCCCACACACCATGGAGGTTATTCAACCTGCCCCGCAGGAAGGAGGCCGAGCTGCCCACGCCGCTGCTGCCTGGAGACAAGCTGAGGGACGAGGCTGCTGCATCACAGGACCTGGTGTCTGTTACAGAGTGAGTGTCGACTTTGTCAAGCTTTGCAGCCAAAACGGCAGTTTTTAAGGCTTCAGTCGATGGTATAGGCCCTCATTGTATCCATGATCCCGGGCCTTAGGTCCCCTATCTTCACCCCTACCATGCTCCGTGTAGCGCTTAGCTGCCCGCAGCATGCTAATCTCTTGCTATGTGCCCCTTTGACGTCATACACTACAAATGTGCAGGCCCAGCACTGCTCATTGATTCTTACACACAAAACACGCTCTGAGAGAGGAAGCGCAATGATGTGAAGCTGATGGAGCTCCTGGTCGTTGGCTATCAGTTCCGCCGGCGGCGGAAGAAGAAGAAGAAGAAGAAGAAGAAGCTCCTAGCAAGGAGTGGTAGCTGGAAAGAGCTGGGGTATGTCTCCAGTGGAGGAAGGCAGAGCCACCAGTAGGATGAGCGGTGGGTGTATTGGGGGGGGGGATTACTGTATCTGTGGGGTTGTGTAGTCCCAGGTGGCCAGCTGTTCGGACGGCCTTTTCTAGTGAGCTGTAATCCCTCCAGCCACAGCTCTGAATGGCCACTAATCTCCTGCTCGGGCCAGTGCACACACCACCCTACATCTGGGCTCGACAAGCATGTCGAAGCGGGAAGAGGCGCAGGGAAAGGCGGGGAAGACACATCAGCCGGCTCCGTCCCTGCCCTCCTGCCAAGTTTCTCCTGGTCTCCCTCCCTATTCCTCCCTGATCTGCGAGCAGGCCGCAATCAGAGCCGCACGCCGGCTTTAAAGAGGGATGCCACCGCAACAGGCTATAAGCTTCTGGATGTGTGAACATTCCTTATCAAGTCGCCAGGTTTTCAGAAATGCTGTAGAAATTTAATTGACAGCAAATATGCTGCATTGGTTGGGCCTCGTGGCAGCTGTCAGAACTGTTTGTAGACGCTGACATTTCTGCTACTGCATATAAACATGACAGCAACACTGACATATGCTGTAAGGTGCCATCTGTTCACAGAGAGCACTCCGCTTGCAGAATTGTCCTCCATAAACTAGCCTGTTTAGTAACCCGTGTTGAGAGATGCAGGGAGAAATCAGCTGTTGACCAGAATCGGCTGGTTTACGGCCTCGTCGACCCTGACCAGTGACCAGTCAGCTTGGAGCTCAAAACTGGCCTCTTTCCGTCCATTCGTTAAACGCATTATAAACAAGTGCTTCCAAGTTGCTCTGACAACAACACAGTTCAGTGTGAAAGCTGTGACTGGTTGAACAAGGTCAGAAGAAGCACAGAGATGCAAGAAATGGTGAGGGGAACTGTATTTTTAATGGCATGTCTCCAGGCCGTTCAGGTCTGCGAGACCTTCAGCAGATAACAGGAAGGTCTTAACGGTGCTGGTGCTGCAAAGGGCTTTGGTCTAATCCTTTTCCACTTTCGACCTCTATCAACCAATTATCCAACATGTTGAATTTAGAAAAACCTTTTGGAAATTTCAGAGTTTGGCATCTACGTTCTCTTCGTTCACAAGGAGACCGTTAATACCAGAATGCCAAATCGTTACTTCGTAATCAGAGCGACATCTGGGATTATTAAAGTATTTCTGATTCAGATAAAGGTAGAAAAATAGATCTTTTCTGGTGGGCCAGAGTTTCTAAAAACCGGAGAGAGGAATTTGGCCTCACACTTCAGTCTGGCGCATCTGTTGGCTTTTTATTGATCCCGTTACAATGGAGTTCGTGTTAGGAATGAAATCCATCTTTGCTTTCTTTTCCCCCCCAGAGTGATGTCCACATCTAAAATGCCCCTGAAGGTGTCTGAGGACCGCCTGCAGATGTATAGAGCCAGGAGAAACCAGTACTTATCTGCTGCTGTAACAGACGGGGATCACGAGCCCGAGGTGGACCCCTACGCCTTCGAGGAAGGGGACGTCAAGTTCACATTCTCCTCTAAGAAGGACAAAGGAGGAGGAGAGCGGGAGCCCGGCAAGAAACACAAGGTAGGGGACGATTTCTCACTGCGTGCAAGCTTCGTTTTGTTGTCACCCGTTGACTCATTTCATTGGTATCGGCTTATAGTACTCGCCGTCTTTAAATCTACTCTTAAAACACATCATTTCTCCTTGGCTTTTAACTCAGTTTGAGAAGTTGGTTGTCATCTTTATTTTTCTTATTATATATATCGTTATTTTTATCTATTTTTGTTTGTTTTATTAATTGGTGATAGTTTTGTTGCATTTTTTGCTTGCTAGAGCTGGCAAGAGTATTTCTGCATTTTATTTGTTTTTATTGGTGTACAGCACTTTGGTCAACGCCGTTGTTTTTAAAGTGTTTTATAATTAAAGTTGTGTTATATCTAGTAGCAGACAACAAAATAGGGCAGCGTTTCTTCAGGATCTTTTTGGTGCAAAAACTATTAAAAGGCTAAAACATATGAACCTGAAATAAGTTAATTGTTGTAACAGCTTAATGCAGAATGACGTGTAGCAGTCTGGTGGTTCTGCTTTGGATTATGGCGGTACCGTTCCTTTGAGGAACCTTGTTCCTGCAGAGGCCATGGAAATGAATGAGTCCAGAGGGCGGAGCGCCTCCCCTCACTATCCTCTGCAGGACCCTCCGGTCTTACTGGATAGCTAGTGGCTGCCTCTCAGTCCGCGCGGACAGCAGGAAGATGCTCGGTGCAGTATGTGACATTCCTACAACAATCCTTTTTTGGTGCAGACGTCACAAAAATGACACCCTACTGGCTCAGGGTGCCTGGACTGTGTGCAAGCAATCGTGATTTCTGATGATTATCAAAGGATTTTGGGTCACACTGTATGGTCAGTGAAAGCTGGGTTTCTGACTTAGGCCATGGGTCTTCCAGCTGGACAAGGACTCCAAACATACTTCATAAAGCACCCAGTAATGGATGGAAAAAAGTGCTGGAGAGTCCTGAAGTGGCCAGCAATGAGTGTGGATCCCAACGAACGCCTGTGGAGGGATCTTAAAATTGCTTGTGGGAGAAGGCAGCCTTCAAATATTAGAGAGCTGGAGCAGTTTGCAAAGGACGAGTGGTCCAGACTGCCTGTTGATGGTTATAGGAAGCGATTGATAGCAGGGGTGTGCGGCAAAATACCTATTAGAGGGTGCCAATAATTCAGTCCGCTTCATGTTTGGAGCTTTGTTTCAGCTTTTTGGTGCTCCGAAACACACAAAGGAAATAAATGTGTGTGTAACAAATGTGTGTGATTGCAATCATTCTCTTGCCGAGGAGCCCCGCAACATCCTTTACCGGCGCTAAGAACCCTTAAGGTATCCCACAATCCTTTCTGTCACATGACGTATGAGCACAGCCCCCTCACAGAAATCAATGAAAATCTCCAGAGAGAAGAGAGCACGTACTATTTAGTTACTGTTTACTATTTAGTTCATTTTTGGAAGGCGTTCCGTTACGTAATGACGTCAGAGTTAAAGGCTGTCCGAATACGGCAGAGTAGTCTGAACCTCCTTTCCCCCCATGATAGAGTTTGTACTGTTGACCCCTTGAAAAGTTACAGAACATGAGCTAGAAGCTGTTAGTAGGGGTATGTGGATAGAGCCCCTGACTGCATGCTGCTGAGCTAGCTTAGCCATTTGTTGCAGGTGTGTAGGGCAAGTGACACGTCTGAACGTTGTAGAACAGCAGCCCTCCTTACCACTCCTTCCTTCTCTTGTCTTTCTTTCCATCTCTTCTTCCTTGTCTTCCATCTTTCTGCACCCTTTCCTTTCTTTCTTTCTTGGATACTTCTGTGTGTCCTTTTATGCCCCTCCTTTCTCTCTTTTCTTCTTCCATCTTTCCTTCATTGTCTTTCCATCCTTTTTTCTGTCCTTCACACCGTGTCTTACCTCTCATCTTTTTATCTTTGTTTTTCATTGTATGCTTTCTTTGGTGTCCTACTTCCCTTTGTTCTGTACTTTTCTCCTTTGTCGTGTCCTCTGTCCTTTCTTACCTCTGTTTCCCTCCTTGCTTCCTGCTGCACTTTGAATCGTCCTGTTACTGAAAAGTGCTATAATATAAATAAACTTGCCTTGCCTTACTGAAGGTAACTTCCATCCTATTTATAGCTAAATAATCCGACAAACAGTTTTACTGAACTTTAGAGAAATAATTTCAATCTTTTCAGTGATGAACAACCAAAATGTGGGTTCTTAAACACAACGTTCTTTATGTAACATGAGAATGTGTTGACCGGACACCCTGAACTCCCTTCTTGCGTGAATGCAGCTTTGAACTGGTTTCTCTCAATGACGCGTGCTCTCAAAGGGTGTACGGGCTTCATACAAAAATAGAAACGACAGGCTTTTTGGGAGAAAGTCCAGAAAACGTGTACACATAAGCAGACGTGGCCTTGTGAACACGTTTGAGACTCTCAACGCGTGTTTTTATGGCTGTAAGTCGATATTAGCTAATAAACACGTAAGAGACTTCAGCTCTTGTCGGCGATGCTGCTGCGGTGCGTCTGTGCGCCTCAGAAAAAAAGCTGGAATCAGCGAGCCTCCAGAATTGTCCGGTGTTCACGTCCAAGGTTCACCTGTTACCTGCCCATACTTGGTGCTCAGACGTGGCCAGCAGACCTAAGCGGATGACGCCGTGTGAAGAATGCAGCCGTGGCCAATCCCTCGCTCGTTTGTCGTCAGTTTGTCAACTGATAACTTTTTTTGTTTCCGTAGTTTGTTTCTGCGGGGTGACATTTTCTTTCTGTTTGAAGAGCAACGAGTAGATAATGTCATCGAACAACCAGCTTTATTTGTTTGAGATCTGGGAGGAGGAGAGGTAGAAAATAGGCCATCGGTATCCCTAGCAGCCCGGCACTAAAAATAGCTTTGATTCTGGATGTAATTCTTCATACATCCTCTTTGACTGGCTGTGTTTTAGCTGAACAGGAAGCCATTCCTCAATCACTATTGTTACTTTTTCCCAGTGGAGCAGCGTCTAGTTCGCATATTCAGTTTCCTCCACTGTTTGATCAGCCTCCTTCCTGTCTCTCACCATACCCTGGTTCCAGCCTACCGACGGAGAACCTCTGAAACTCGGCGCGTGCGTCTGGCCTTCCCTCTTCGCAGCACAACAAGGATGCTTTAACATTTTTCTTCCATTCGGTCTGGCGAATGCCACTGCACACCCGCTGATCTGCTGGGATGAAGGCGGCTCAGTGGAGTGAACATGGAGCTACAGTCGAGCCGATTTAGGTGCTGTGGGTGTACACCCTCCCACATATGCCATTGTTTAAGCAGAAACACAGATTCGTTTTCTTTCCCAAGTTTTTACCCACAAATTAGTCTTTGCGCACTTTACTTTTGAACTCTTATTGTTTTAGGTGTGCAGACAGGGTTCCAACTCTGTCTGGATGAATCTGGAAGAGTTAGGAATTTGATTAATGTCTGCAAAAACGTATGGAGCAGGGAAAATAGTACATTAAAAAAAGAATTGTCCTTCTGTCCGTCTATTCATCTGATTGTTAAAATGTTCCTAATGCACATCCGTCCTTCTGTTTCTCCACCCGTCATCAGTCAGTCCGCTTCTTCTATCGTTCATCTATCTGACCATTCCCAAGCAATGCATTTTATTCTGCGATTTTTGTGGGTTCCGGGTTGAATGCCCGTCCGGTGTAAAAGACGTTATAAAGTCAATGCGAAGTCTTTTGTTTTTCCTTTGAAACGGGCTGAGAAGTGTATGTCAGTACTGCAATTTCATCCCTTTATGATGAAGGAGTCTTGGAGCTCAACAAACATCCCGCCTTGACTTCTTGTCAGAATATTAAAGCAACCTTCTGTGAATCATGCATGAACGTCAAGCAGCGATCAAGCAGTCCTTTGAACTGGAGAGCTATTGACTGCACTGCTGGCCATGTGACGCACGCCGTAACGGGCACATCATCTGATCACTGCGCAGAAGTGCCGCTCTTGTCGAATGAAGAACAGGATGCAAGCATGGAAACCGCTTCAGATGAGTCGAAAAGGGATTAAAATAGTCCAAATTAGGCTCTGATACGAGCACTTTTTTTTTACCCAAGGCAAACATATTGATATTGGGTTAAGGCATCATTGCTGCCTATAGATTGTGACCTTGGTGTGTATGTTGGGCCTTTAAGGGAGACAAATTAGAGCCTACGCTGGTCAGAGAAAAGCCCCAGGGCAAAATGAAATCAATGAAGAGGACATAACAGTCCTGTTCCCCTGCTAGTTCTGCTCTGCTCACTGTGTACACACACACGCTCACACACACACCCATTCACAGCGAACACACGCTCACACAGAAGGCCAGCCCTCCCAGATATTGATGTCTGGGCAGGAGACGGAGAAGCCATTCCTTGGATCATGATTTCACTGTGGTCCATGCTGGAAATCCCATTTGCCACAGTGGGAAGAAGCAGCGCCTCTCTTCCTGTTCTGTTTCAGGCCAATTTTCTCTCACTGCTCTATCATTTGATGCCCCCCCCCCCCCCAGATATTCACATTGATTGGGGAGTGGGGGGCATTTTTAGTTGGTTAGTTTCTGCTATTGCTTATTTATTTTGTTATAGATCCAATTAACGGCTGTAGTTTCTCAGGTATTAACCACATGATAGTCTTTCAGCTT
The DNA here is from genome assembly GCA_037039145.1 of Fundulus diaphanus. Lineage (NCBI taxonomy): Eukaryota > Metazoa > Chordata > Actinopteri > Cyprinodontiformes > Fundulidae > Fundulus > Fundulus diaphanus. The sequence goes on from CM073136.1 coordinate 4,209,044, forward strand.
TATCTGTGTCTGCTTTACGCTGGCTCTAAACATTTCCTCTTTGTTTTTTTGTTTTTTTCTCAGGGTGAAGATGGAGGAGCCGGTCAAATGGATGGTAAGCATTATTTCATAAAGGTTTACTTAACTGTCACTCACGTGTCATACAACGTGCTGTATTTACATGTTGTACAACCACAGACTTGTAACTTTAGCAGGATTTGAGGATGTAGACCAATGCACAGTAGACCCTGCAAGTACAAGCGGGGATCTGAAAAGTGTATCATGCATTTATACTGAACCCACTTCCCTCTAATGCCCTTATAGTGGAGTGCCACTGATTGCTTTCACAAGTCACCTAACTGATAGATAAATGAGCAAATTGACCAAGGAACACAGCAGACATGTTGGGGATAAAGTCGAGGAGACGTTTAAAGCAGGGTTAGTTCATAAGACATTATCTCTGTGATTCTAACATGAAGAGAGTATGAAATTATTGTAAACCCACCAAAACATGGCCGTCCACCTAAATTGACAGAATTACCAAGAGCTTTAAGCACGCACACACACACCAAAATGTTTTAGAAAAAGGTACTCTGTTGAGGTTGGACCAGAACTGAAGTGTTGCTGCATAAGCAGAACATCCTTTGTGGTGAAAAACTAACACCGCCCATCAGCCTGAGCACAATACCCTCACTGTGAAGCATGGTGGTGGCAGCATCATGCTCCAGGCTACATAGGACTTTACACTGGGGTGGAGGTTCTTCCAGCAGCACGACGACTCCGAACATACAGTGAGAGCTCAGCGGTGTCCAAAGTTTGACCCGGGGGGGCCCTTCAAGGCCCTCGCAGTGATCTTAACTGGAAATGAAGAACAGTAAAAAATTTGACCCACCAGCACTGGCAGCTGATGCAGATCAACAGGTTTTAAAGATTTTTAGGGTGAGAATTTAACGCAAGTGAGCAAGAACCTTTTTGTTTCACTTCTACAATTATTTACAGGTACATTTTTACAAAAAGCATGCTACTTTGCTTCATGAAAGTAAGATATTTAGAAATTATTGTTGACATTTTTTATTTTTATCATTTTTATTTTGCATGTTAATTGGTGAGAGTCGGACAGAGAACCCGATGGTACAGCCAGACATGGTGGTGTGCTTAAAGGATATATTGAACAATTAAATAAACAAAAGGTGGTACTGGCCGACTCGAGTCCAGGGTGAGCCTGACACAGGTAGTGCCGATAGCAGGCAGCACACAGCAGCCGCAGATCACTGGTTCCATTGGCTGGAGGTGAGATCAGGTCTGTGAGATGGGCTTGTGTCAAAGTGTGGGTGTCACTAGTTTAGAGCAGCTGATATTCATGTTAGAGTGGCCTAGTCAAAGTTCAGACCTAAATCTAATAGCAAATCTAAGGCTTGGAGATATGGCTGAAAAATAAAATCTCTGATTTTATTATGCCAAATCTCATTAAATTAGTTTTTTTCTCCTTTTCATTTTACAAGACGAAATTAAAGAATTTTTTTAAAAACTTGCTTTTATTTCAAACATTTCACCTGGCAGTTGACCCGAATTCAAAGAGCAACTAAATACAAGCTGTGAAACTTGCTTGTAAAACAAGATGGCGGCCCTGCCGTTGTAAACAATGAAAATGTGACAAAATGTTTGCTGATAGTGGTATTACACACTGAGCTAAGAACAGGCTGAGTAAATGAGGAAATTAATATGGTGAAAACAAGTTTCCTCTACAATATTTTTGACAATATATTTGCCTGAACATATATTGAGCATCGCATGCTTTTCACTTCATGGAAGCCCAATGAGTGCACTGGGAAAATAAAATCCCAATTTTCCCAAATTTTAATCTTAAAAAATTGTAAATTTGAATTAATCGAGGCATGCCTCTAGCTGTTGAAGGGTGGTTTTGGAAAGTATTGATAATTACTATGCTGTAAAAATGTTTAAGACCATCAATCCTTCTCCTGCAACTTCGCACCACTGGACTACTCTGTCAGTGTGTCGCATAAATCCTCCAGGTAACCTTGACATTTCTCGGTGCAAGTGGTTCAAATGTTTGTCAGGTATGAATACTGGAAGTCTGAGAAGAGCCCTTCATTTACAGCTCAACATTCAGGAAACTATTATCTTCAAGTATTTCTTCATCAATTTATGTTTCAAATTTGTTAAAAGTGTTTAGAAAATGGAACCAGGCAGATTTGACTGGAAACAGAAGTGAGTTTGTGCCGTTCTGGCTCAAAGCAAGAGGTTCGGCCCCACTGGCTTTTCAAGCAGCCCAGATATACTCCTGGGGAATGCAAGGTTCAGTCCAAAAGTATGCACTACTAACATCACGCCTGCTCCTGGGCTTCTCCCCATATGCAGATGCACAACGCGCGGCTGCTCACAATCGCATGGCCTCCACCAGCCTGATGCACGTGACGGACCTGGTGGTTTCCTTCAACGACCTCGACAACCTTTTCAACTCGGATGAGGACGATCTGACGGTGAGCGGAGGCCTCGGTTCACCCTGGCGTGCATATCTTGTTACGCAGCGCATTCTGGCAGCACCGTGTGTGTGTGTGTGTGTGAGTGTGTGTGTCTGTGTGTGTGTGTGTTTCCATCATTCGGGGCTCTTCTTCCTGTTAATCTGAACGGATGTCATGTCTTATACTTGTGGCTCCTACAGGTGTGAGAGATTAAACGGAGGGTGATTTTCATATAATGTCTCTCATTTTTCTATCCACAGCCCGGTACCAGACGACCTGTGAACGGAACAGATGAGAAATTTGGCAACAAAGATCCAAAGCCGTCCTCGCTGGACGCCGTGTCTTGCATTAGTATGTATCTCTCCTCCTCTCCCCGCTGATGACTCCCTTGCCGCTGTTCCTACACCTTCACGCACAAAGTGTCCATAATTAACGGCTATTCAAATTAACCGCTGCAAATGAATTTTATATTCTTTGTTTAACTAAATGAAACTCGAGGCTTTCGGTCTTCAGGAACAGCTGGATGCTCACGTTTGGCTTTGCCACCTAGTGGTGAAAAGTATTCTCTTGTAGCGCTTGTTTATCGTTGCCTGGGGAGACGTTTTTTTGCCACAAAGCTGTCAGGAGTCTATCTGCACAGTGGAGCAGTTGTTAGCGCCGTTGCCTTGCAGTAAGGTCCCAGGTTCAAATCCTGCCCAGGGGACTTTCTGTAAGTAGTTCTGCCTCATGTGTGGCTTTCTCCGGGTACTCCAGCCCACAACTCTTCCCGCAGTCACAAATCATGACAGGTTAATCCGTCTAAATTCGCGTTGACTTCTAATTGACTAGCACCCATTGACCGCTGGAGTAAGGCAGCTCAATATAATAATTAGTGAGTTGAATGATTTTTTTAATGACTTAAATGATTCCCTTTGGTGTTCAGTTGTGCATCCCAGTTAAGGGACTGTGTTGAATTCCTTCCAGCAGATCTATCCATTCTGTCCTCGTTTCCTCCATCCAGTATTCCTTCTCTCCATCCATTCTGTCGTCTGTCTAGCCGTTTCTCAATTCATCCACCCATCCATCCATTTGTTTCTCCATCCGTTCATCTACCAACAGTTTGGTCCCTGTTCCCTCTACCCTCCCACCAGTCTGTCTGTCCTCCTTTGCATCCATCCAGTAATCTATCCATTTACCCATCCTTCCATCCAGGCTTCTGTCTCTCACTCTATCCAGCTGCCATCCTTGTTTTCGGCCCTATTCCCAAGCTTTGCTCTTTGAATGTTTTTCGAATCCCCTGAAATCCGTCTTGCACTTTCATGCTTTACCTGTATTCTGTCTTGCACCTTTGCGCCGAAACTCTTCACCGTCAAACCTGTCATTGTGCTGTAGATAAAAGCTCTGCATAAAGGGACCATCTGTGTTCATTCGGTTTATCTTCAAAATGAACCCGACTGCTCTGGCTCAGTCTGTAAATGAACTCATAAATACATGAAAAGGAAAAGGAGGGGACTCTGCAGGAAACGCCAAGATAAATGTGTTGATGCAAATGTTTACTGAGCAATAGTTGACTTGCGTGCGCTCCGCTTTTAATCTTCATTGTTGTTTCATATTTACATGAGAAGTTTGCCTGTCTTCTTTTCCTACAGACGAACACAGCTGACATCAGCAAGTATCTCGACAGTGTGTTGAACAACAAAAATAACAAATGTGTCATTAGACACGTCTAGGCATATGCACGATTCACTATTATTATGTTAAATGGCTTGTTTCCAGATGTTTGCTTTGCGGTTTGAAAGCAGGACACCTATTGTCTGTGGCGTGACTGAAATAAAAATGGAAAGGAAAAGACTCCCTGAAACACATTACAGCGACAGGTGCTGCTAGCTTCTTGTTCTTTGCCCTCCGTCAGGTTCAGCAGACCTGCACCAGATGTTTCCCACGCCTCCCTCGCTCGAGCAGCACATTATGGGTTACTCGCCCATGAACATGTGCAACAAGGAGTACAGCATCATGGAGACCAACCCAGGCATGACCATGCTGGATGGCACCCCCACCCTGGGAGGCCACTTCAAGATTGAGGTGGAGGAGAGCTTCTGCAGCCCCAAACCTTCTGAGATCAAGGTGGGTTCGGCTGCAGAAAAGGGGAAACGTGTGACACAGCTGATAAAACCTGTCATCCATTTAGATTGGGCCTGAAATGGAAAGTAAATGTTGAGCTTATTTGTAATTTACTTCGTTACCCATCTGCAAACATCCAACTTATCAGCTAAAGACGTTTAAGAAGAGAGCATGCTCCAGGAATTTAGCAATAAAAAACTGTATGAACTCTTTCTCACATTAAAGATCATTTAATGTATTCATTTGACATAGAGATGCATTGAGAAATCAGCTGGTGACTTTTTTTCCTTTTCAGGCTGCAAGAGAGAGCAAGACTCGCATTAGCTAACGTGAAGGCTGAACACTTGCTGCGTTTGAAAATGTGTGCAGGGTTTTGAAAATCTTAGTGTGAGGTCCTGCGCAGAGGAAAGCTCTCATGCTCTTAATGAGTTATCGGAATCGGCCGAAGTAATTAGCAACGGGTCAAAATGTAAGAATTGGAAATCTGCCACAAAATTCTTCTTGCTGCATTTCTGAGCCTGAATTCCTGCTGCCCGATCCGCTCCACTGTTCACTTGGCCACAAGGACTCTATGATGTAAACTTTTTGATCTGTATGCGGCAACTGTACATGCAGACAGGAGCAATAACGCTCCCGCTCAGACAGCGGCGCCTACAATGCAGTCGATAAAGAGAATAAGCGGTCAGATCACGAGCAGAAGTTTTAGGAAAACCGCTGAGGAGAGATCAGTTGTTTTGCCTGTGTGGATAACCTATGTTGCAGGAAGCACCAGAACAAAAAAAGGCTTTTATATTTTGGTGAGACAGCACTTAATGATTTTTTTTCACTCGTTTTTTAGTATTGCATGTATTTACCACCAAGTTATCATCCCTTAAGATGCTGTAGTGAAACCTGTTTATATCTGAGTGTATGTTCAGCTGAGCTAAGATGGTATGAACCAGCGGTTCATGCAAGTCTCCTTCACTAATATGGAGACGTATGACAAGAACTCCATGGGGTCATACTACAAATAAAGAGGTTATCTTGTTTCTTTCATTTTTTTTAAACTGTGCTTGACATTCCTGAAGTTGCTGCTCGGCCTTTTTTTATATAGTTATGTCTTTTTTATTTTGCAGTCATTTAAGAAACAAAGTCATTCTCCTCATGCCTTCTTGCTCTCTTTTTTTTTTCTAGGACTATTCATTCGTGTACAAGCCAGAGCTATGTCAGGCATTTGTAGGCTGCTCCATGTTCGCCCCCCTGAAGACGTTGCCCAGCCAGTGTCTCCCACCGCTCAAACTACCGGAGGACTGCGTCTACCGGACAAGCTGGACCATGGGCAGGGAGATGCTCAATCCTGTGCCTGCGCTGGGCTTCCTAAACAAAGACGGGTAGATCCTTACCCTCCTTTGGTCTGCACGTGCAAATCCCTGTCATCTTTCTCCTCTGCTCTCTTTCTGTCCATGCACACCAACCGTTCCCTCCCCTTGACACCACCTTAGCAGCCAGCTCCATTATCCATGCATGGCTGCTTTAGGCACACCAGACAAATGAGTAAAAATATCTACCAAGTTGAGGAGCTGGATTATCAGCGCAGTGATAGAATGGGAGAGCGCTCTCAGTGGCTCCATGCCACCCTGCTGCTCATAGATCAGATTCCTGCCGCTACACAGCCTCAGCTCGGATGTTTCTGTTTCCCCTGTGAAGGGTTCTCATGAGCACATTTATGAAAAAAAAAAACGCACAATTGTTTTCTCTTGCTTAGGCGTGGTCCTGTGTGTGGTGCTGCTGGGATGATAACCGTAGGTACAAATGTCACAAACTAAACCAAAACCATATAACAAGATCAGGGTTGCTTCAATTTAAAACAAAGGCGACGATTCCTACCACTGCTGTATTATTGAAACGTGATGATTATTACAGTTGTAAATATTCTTACTATATTTTGTATTTCCATTAAGACATGAGCTGAATCGGAATAAAAGAAGGTGGCTGCTTAACAGCCTTTAGTTTTAAAGCCCTCCTCCTTTTGACAAGTAAAAGGAGGAGGGCTCCCACCAGGACTCTGTTCTCACGGCTGAAAATATTTCCAAACTGCTAAGTTTGCTGAGCGCTTGTATGCCAGGGGAAATGGTAGCTGCCTTGCTTCCCAGCTGACCATCAGTGTGCAGCTCTGGAGTGGGAGCCCTGTGTTGCTCTATGCTCCATAAAGTCAGAGAAATTTGGAGTCACTCCTCCACTTTCTCTGGAATATCATCAAAAAGAATCATAAAACTTTAGCAATTTACAACCAATAGCATATCATAATGCATACCAGTAAGTTCTGAAGTTAAAAACAAATAGTCAATGTATACACAGCAAAAAAGCCTGTTGCACGTTTCCCTCTGTCCCTGACTGGATAGTGTTTAGAGTTTGATCTAAATTGTGAACTGTAAGCATGTCCAGGCTGAACTGGGTGTGCTAACTTATTTTTAGAGCCGCACCAATCAGGCTTTTCCTGGCCGAAACCAGTTTCTGCTTTTCTGTGTTGTCTGATGTGCCGATTCCAGGTTTGACTGATTTTTAGTTTTTTCAGGGTTTCCGCGGGGCATTAAAAGTCATTAAAAGTCATTAAATGACATTTTTTAAAATTAAGGCCTTAATTAGCATTAAAAGTCATTAAATGTGATCATTGGTGGCATTATTTTTTTTTTCTAAAAAAATACGGCCATAAAAACAGTTTCGTCAGATATATTATCAGATATAACTGATTCCGCGTTGTGCGCGGAACTGCTTCCGGTTGATCGTAAAGCCGTTATGTTCGGAAAAGAAGCTCGAGGCGGAGAAAGATTTGGGAAAATGCAAATTTCAACAAAAGTGAATGGAAAACGAGGAATTCGGGACATGGCTGCAGTCTGTCAACGGTAAGGATGAGGAAGTATTTTGCCGTGTTTTAAAAAAAAAAAAAATAAGCTGTACAGAGTGTCGATGCTTCACGGTCTCACATGAAGTCGGAAAGTGTAGTCCAGGGTGTACGCGGGTATGCGGCGTATACCCGTTTATTTTCCAGTCAGCATTGCGTATACCCACTTCTGGAGCGATATTTGTGTCTTTTGTTTGAGCGCGCAGTGAGACAGGTATTCAGCGTTTAAACATCACGCGCGCGCTCAACTCTGATAAACTCTTCTCAATCCACTATGCTCGCTCGCGCTCGGTTTTTTATTTGCCGTGACCTGCTACTTCCACGGTCAATACCAGCTGTGCGCTCGCTCGGCTATTTTTCCCATGGACACAATATATAATGTCTGTGGTTTCTCCGGTCGCTCGACTGTGTGCACTGGCGACTTCAAAAACTGTCCACCTCACCAGCCAATCACAGACAGGTTTCTTTCCATCCAATCAGAGTAGGGCTTGCAAATACTACATTCAGATGGATTAAATGAAAATGCTGCAGCTTTTGGCAGAAATTACTAAACATAATGGTGGGATTGAAGGAAAAAAAACAATCAATAAACAGTTTAATATTTTTGCCTAAAATATTTAGTTTAAAATAATTCCTTGAGTTACTAAGTGAGGTTAAAAAAATCTTTTTGTCTCTTTTCTTTCCAGCTTCTGGGTGATGATGCGAAAGTTTCTTGTGATCATAATCATCATCATTGTCATCATTATTTAAAGAGCACTTTATCAGGAGGTAAAACAAAATAACATCTAATAAAATGACTTGAGTAAAGAATCAACAGTTTAAAACAACAACAATAATAATAGTAAGCTGTTCAAATCCTTAAAAACAATCAGAAGTTCTTTAAACTGAACTCTAAGATAAACAGGCAACCAGTGAAGGGAGGCCAGGATGGGCTAATGTGCTTTATTTTATGTTTTTGCATTAAAAGGTGTGCAGCAGCATTTGAACCAGCTGCAGACGTTTGAGTGAGGACTGACCGATTCAGAGATAAAGAGAATTACACTAATCCAGCCATGATGAAATGAAGGCTTAGAGTGTTTCCATGTTTTTGCCTTGAAAGAATAGGTTTTACCTTTGCTTTGTTCCTTGCATGATAAAAGTGATTTAACTGAGGTCCCTTTTTGGCTGTCAAGTTTAAAATCACCGTCCATTTTAAAATCGAGGGGCTAAACATTCATTGTCAGGGTGTCTAAATCAACAGGATCAACAGTTCTTTGGGTGTTTCAGCTGGTATATTTGACAATTCATGATTTGCAAAGACAAAGTGATTTGAGTTTGGATGTTCTCCTCATCATTAACTTTATCTCTTTCTATAGATTTTCATTCAATTTAGGACTTATGCCTTATCATCTAGGTCTATATTAAAAAACCTACAGTAAAGTAATGAAATGTTGATTCTGGATGTAGTGTAGGAATTCCTTCAATATAAACCAAAGAAATTTTTACATTACCAGCCAGAAGCTGGATAAAATCTTTTAAAAAAAGAGACAATAGTACTTTCACGCCTCACGTAGTAGCTCAAGGAAATATTTAATCTAAATGTTTTAGGCTAAAATGAGTAAACCCTAGTGATGGATTTTTGGGTAAATTAAATAGAGCAGTGTTACATGTCATTGTTTCTAAAACAGCATTTTTCTGAGCTGCGTCTAAAAGGGCAAACATTGAGAGTATACCCACTTCTCCAGGGACCACTACACCACTGCAGACAGACACAGATCAGCTGCAAGGAGCAGACAGCAGCTAACAATGTCAAGTTACTTTTCTGTAACCAATGCAGTCACGTCCGCATTAGCTACCGCAAACAGCACAGCAGCAGCTGGAGCAAAGTCTACCGCCACTAACGTCGGGAAATCAGACGGTCTGCGAACAACATTTGGAGCCAATGCCACACTGCATGCGGAGGTGCTCTGGTGTCTGAACACAGCCATCAACAAGTTTTATATATATATATATATATATACAGGGTTTCCCGCAGCGCTATCTTGGCGAGAAAAAGTGACGTTAACACGCGGTTTGTTGTTGTTGCTTTCGCGCGTGCGTGAATGGCAGGGAAAAAACACATGGATAACCCCCGCTCCGCGATTCGGTCCGCGGACAACGTGTTGTCGTCGTCCCCCCCCCCCCCCCCCCCTCCCCCCTCCACGGGCAACGTGTCGTCCAACCATATATATATATATATATGGGTACTTGTTGATGGCATTAAAAATATTTCTACAGGCATTAAAAGAGCATTAAAAAGCATTAAATTAGGGTTACTCATACCTGTATAAACCCTGTTTTTGTTTTCTTTTCCCATTGAGAGAGAATAAGTTATGCATCAAAGCATATCTCCCTAGCATTGCTCTGATTTGAATTGAATCAGAACGTATTAAGAGCTACAGTAAGCTTTCTTTGCAAACACACAAGCAGTACATCTGCTCTAAGAGGGGCACTCACAGATGTTGGATCTAGTCTTACTGGGTTTGGCAGGCCTGGAAGAAAAAGGAAGACGTGATCTCTGCACTAAATACGTCTGGCCAGAGCTCAGCGTGATAAAGATCTTAATATGTAGCGCAGGTGCTGCCTTAGTGTCTGTCCCATACTGAATGTGCTGTAGCAGGGACTTCCTGCTCATGGGTCTGTGCCAGGAGTTGTTCCCCTCGTGCAGCGAGGGACATGGTGTACTCCCTCTCTCTCCCCCCCGTGTCCCCCCTTCCCTCTTTCTCGCCATCCAAGGCCTCGCAGTTAGTTCCCAAAAATAACCCCCTTACCTCAGAGGGACACTTACCGAGGTGTTTATTGAATGCTTTTCTTTCTCCTTTTTTACTGCTACCCATTTCTCATCATTATCCCCCTCTCTCTCTCTCTCTCTCTCTCTCTCTCTCTCTCTCTCTTTGGTGTTTTTGTACAGTTGGGATTAAACTTGTGAGCAGTCAGATCACTCAGCATTTCTGCTGTCTTATCCCAAGATGTCTTATTATGCAACATATTTGAATATTCAGAGCTGCTGTTCTTAGAAACCTTACAAATAAATACAGGCATGTTTCTTTTACACAGCCTGTGTATCAGATTGCAGGGACTTGTGTGATGCATGACAAAATAATCAGAGGTGGGGTTTTTTTTAGGTTGATCTTTCAGAGAATGTCAGAAATCTGATATTTCTGTAAGCACTGAACATACCATACATACTGGTGCTGATCGTATAATTAGAATTTTTGTGTACTGCCAAGGCGTCAATGGTCGTCTTATGGACAACTGTCAAGTCAGCAGTCTTCCCCGTGATTGTGTAACCTACAGAACCAGACTGAGAGACCATTTAAAGGTTTTGAGTTAATTAGCTGATTAGAATGTGTACCAGATATTGGACATTTTCACAATATTCAAATGTTCTGAGATAAGGAATTTGTGGTTTTATTAGTTGTCAGTTCAAATCATCAAAATGAAAAGAAATAAACACTTCAAAGGTATCAGTCTGTGTGTAATGAATGAATATAATACACAAGTTTCACTTTTTGAAAATGATTTTCTAAATATGTGTACCTGTAGGTGCTACTGGGTCCCACTTACAATAACACCTTGTTGTCAACATTGTTAGTGCTAAGCGAAAGCTCCAAGTGAGTCACTTTCACTGTTGGTGATGTGTTTAGAAGAAAGGCAGAGAAGCAGAAGGTTGTTGGGAACTATTTAATGACATGTTCTACGATTCCTTCAGCCTGCAACAGATTGAGACGTTTAGCGCATCATCTTGTCTGTGCTGGATCTGGACATCTTGGCAGCGGTTTGACAATCTCATCGTTAAAGACCTAGATTCTCTAGGGAACACACTGTGAGACTACTGTTCACAGCTAGTAATGCTAACTGGATTAGCTGCTAGTATAGGATGCTAAAGGCTGTTGCAGTGTCAGCTGTTTTCATTTTGTCATTGTTTCCTGTACTGAAACCCTGTTGCACACCTACTGTTCTCACATAAGATATGACGGGCCCTCTGCTCTCTTGTATAAACTGAAAATGACCGCTCACAGCAGGATAGCTGGACACATATTCAACTAAAATTAGAGTTTGGGCAACAGTCTAATCTTTGCATCTCTGTTCTCATTATCAGAAAAGAATTGGCTTGTTTTTTAGAGACTAGAGTAGGGTTGCCTTCTTGGCACTAACGCCTGTGCTTCAATCTGTCTCCCATCAGTAATATTCCCAGTGTGGGCAGTGCCATGGACCAGGACTACACCCAGACCTACACCCCCCAGACCCACACTCCCTTCATGTCCAACAGCGCTCCCCCCAGTAACAGCGGCACTGGCATCCTGCCTTCCCCCGCCACCCCACGTTTCTCGGCTCCCACCCCACGTACACCTCGGACCCCACGCACGCCCCGGGGCCCCTCCAGCGTCCAGGGTTCTGTAAAGTATGAGAACTCGGACCTGTACTCTCCAGCGTCTACTCCTTCTACGTGCCGACCTCTGAACTCGGTGGAGCCGGCCACGGTCCCCTCCATCCCCGAAGCCCACAGCCTCTACGTCACGCTAATCCTCTCGGAGTCGGTCATGAACCTCTTCAAGGACTGCAACTTCGACAGCTGCTGCATCTGCGTGTGCAACATGAACATCAAAGGAGCCGACGCGGGGGTGTACCTGAGCGGCGCTGATGGTGAAGATCAAGACCCCTGCAGCTGCGGCTTCAGCGCCGTTGTGAACCGGCGGTACGGAAACGGCTCCGGCCTCTTCCTGGAAGACGAGCTGGACATCATCGGCCGGGGTTCGGACATCAGCAAGGAGGCAGAAAAGAGCTTCGAGGAGCTGCGGCTCTCCTCGTTGGAGAGGACGGGGGTTGGACGAGGGGACCGCGTTCCAGATGAGCTCATTGTGCTCCTGCAGGACCAGTGCACAAACCCATTTTCGCCCATTTCAGTCATGGAGCATGAGGCAGCGACCAGGGGGCCAAGCGGGGCCCCTGTGCCGCCCTGTGTACGGGTGGAGGAGAGAGACTACCGTAGTGACTGCTACATGGCTCTGGAACACGGCAGGCAGTTCATGGACAACATGTCAGGCGGAAAAGTGGACGAGGCGCTGGTGAAGAGCACCTGCCTGCACCACTGGGCCAAACAAAATGGTATGTTCCCATCACAGACGTTGAGTTTTCTACATCACGTAGCATCATGTGAATATATATATTTACCAGTAAAGTAGAAAAGGAAATGGTGCTTGTTGTGAGACAGCATGTTAATATTATAAACTGGCAAACATAGTTTAGTCTTCCCAGAGCGTTGTTCTCCTTTGTTTACATCAGTCTGTCATCTGTTCCCTTGATCCGCAGCAGTGGACGTGAGTTCCCTTTGCTCTCAGGATGTGCTGCGGGTGCTGATGTCGCTCCAGCCTGTTCTCCAGGACGCCATTCAGAAGAAGAGGACGGTTCGGTCGTGGGGGGTTCAGGGCCCCCTCACCTGGCAGCAGTTCCACAAGATGGCTGGACGAGGCTCCTATGGTAAAGTTAGACCTCAGATCACTGCAGGCTGGTCTATTTGGTGATTTCCAGATGGCAGAACTTTGAGCTCGGCTTAGATATCGTTTCTGATCCGGCATTCTGTTGCACTGTAGAGGAAAAGGCAAGCTGTCTTTAATTTTAGTCTTTTTTTTTGTGTGAAAACAGAAACGTTTTGTTGCGTTTGATTTATTTATTTACATTTTCAGGACGGAACAAGAATAAAATAATCGGGTCTGACTGAGTGCTGTTTTTCAGCGGGTTCCTGCTCTGCAGCACATGAAAAAACACGAACATGCTTCGCCATTGTAACATCAGCTAACACAGGACAACACAGTCACACATATATACTCAGTTGTTCATCTACTCCCCAACGACGCACATTTTCTCTGACGACGGCACGATTTGAAAACGGGTTCCAGAGAGGAACCCGTCTCCGTTGTCGCGTCCACAGGAAAAACTAAATCCTCCTCTGGCACATGCACAGTGGGGCTGCAATCATTAGAAACTAAGCAAAGTGTGTTTGTAGACATGAGCGTGTTGTTGACTGTCAAAGAACGTACCGCCCACTACTGGCGTGGCAGGGTAATTACACCGCTTTTTAACGTTTCTACTAGTTTTTTGTGCACAGGGATCAAGCAGATGCGTTAACAGAAAAAGGAAGACAATCCCGTTTTTAATGTTGCGTAAACAGGTTCTGTTCTTTCTCCCCTCCACAGGCACAGATGAGTCTCCAGAGCCTCTGCCCATCCCCACCTTCCTGGTGGGTTATGAGTATGACTTTGTGGTGCTGTCTCCGTTTGGTTTGCCATACTGGGAGAAGCTTCTGCTGGACCCTTACGGCTCTCAGCGGGACATCGGGTACCTAGTAGTTTGTCCCGACAGCGAAGCCATGCTCAGCGGCGCCAAAAGCTTCTTCCGAGACCTCACAGCTGTTTACGAGGTAAAAAATGGCAATGCAAGTCATGCGCTGTTAACAAGTGTTAGACACACCAAGGTATTGTTATGGGGCTTTTTTGTGGTAAACCAAGAAGAAGTAGTGCACAGGTGAGAAGTGGAAGGCAGAAAATGCATGGTTCATCGCTGTTTTTAGAACTAAAAATCTAAGAAAGGCAGCATACAGTTGGCTCTCGCCTGTTCATCTCTGCAGAATGGGTGCATAAGGTTCAGTCAGACCGGGCGCAGAGCATCTCCCCTCAGGGTTTAGGTTTAGGCCCTAACCCTGCTGTGTCCAGTGGTCGTCATGCTGCTGTCTGTCCAGTAATGGTCCCTGACAACCTTCTGCGGCCGTCACAGAACAGCTGCCTTTCTGCTCAGAGTACTTAACACACAGGTGGACTATTTGGTAACACTGACCAACAAAGACAGTGTTTCACTGGATTTCAGTTAAGAGTATCGGAGTCAAAGGATCTGAGTATGACGGCATGCCACACTTTTCAGATTTACATTTGTGATAACATTTGAAAACCATGTGTTTTTGTTCTTGCACAGTTGTTTTTATTATCTCTAAAATATGTTTTACATTGGTGTGAATACTTTTCCAAGGCACTGTATCAAAGCTGACTAACGATCTGAAACTTTTCTGTGATAGAAGGAGGCCTGGCTTTAAATAAAGCATATTGTTTGTGCTCTCAACCGCTACACTTGAAGTTCAAGACGTTTTGTAAGCAAATTTCTCTACAGTAACTCTTGTGAAAATATTAATTTTGCTCCTGTCTCCGTTTATTTGTTTCTGTCTCAGTCCTGTCGCCTGGGCCAGCACCGACCTATTTCAAGGAGTTACCCTGACGGCATTGTAGTTGTTGGCGGCAGCGGAGCCAAAAGCGTTATGGATCAGCCCGTCAGTGACTGGTTCCTCAAGGCTGCCAGCAGCAACAGCGACGCCTTCACCAAGCTCAAGCTCTATGCACAAGTGTGCCGACACAACCTCGGTACGTGTCAGGCACACACCGTTTCTCTATTCTACACAGCCCATGGCTCTTGTGCACTTAATGCAATATTTAGTCGCCTTTTCTTCTCGGTTTCCACCTTCAACGTGTCTTTGGTTTAGTTATTATCCAAGTTTGATTTTAAAAAGCCTAGGCAGGGAACCTTGAAAGTCTAAAAGAGAGCAGTGCTTTGAAATGCCAAGAAGTGAGATCAGTGTAGGAGGATGTTGAAATGGAGTAAAGTAAGTGTTTTTTTTTTCTTTTTTTTGTTCCTCCCATCAGACAGCTGGAGATAGAAGCATTAAACCCCCTAGTGGTCTCTCTCTCTGCTACATCTTGAACAATTAACGTTCATTCATTTAGACTGAAGGATGAGGTTATAAGAATTTGGTTGCCAACTAAAACTGTGGGATCAATTATGTCATCAAGCTAATATTGACAGTCTAAAGCAGGCTGCTAAAATCTTGGTATTCCCTTTGCTGCAGTGACAGATCCTAACTGTGGGCACCCGTCGGGTGCACAGTGTGCTTTAAGTAGTCGGCAGAGATTCTTCTGTTCCTGTTTTTGTGCTTTGTCATTGATGAATTCTGACGGCGTATCCTTGTCTCCCCCTCTAGCTCCTTACCTCGCTTCACAAACATTAGACAGCTCACTCCTCACGCAGCCTAGTGCCTCTTCTTCATCCAGCCAGACATCACCCACTCAACAACCTAGCTCCACCTCCAACACAGCCAGCCAGATGGGCTCCTCTGTTCCCAACAACAGCAGCAGCAGCAGCAACGGAAACGGCTCTGGAAACGCCTCCGCGTCATCCAACGGCCTTGCAGCATCCTCGGGCCAGCCTGGCAGCACAATGCCGTCTGGCAAGCCCAGCTCTTTCCCACCGTTTGGAAACATGAACAGCCAGGGTTCCCAGAGTGGACAGCTGGGACAGCAGGCTGGCACCCAGAATGCTCCCACCTCAGGGGACAACTCCAGCAGCCAGTTCCAGGGGCCCACAGACCCCCCTGAAAGGTGCAGCACAGCTTCAGTTTTCATTCAAGAACAGTTTTTGTTGCTTCATGTGTGCGGTGGTTTGCTTTTCAGAAGGATTAGACAACACTTTAGTTTTACTTTAGTATTTTCATACTGACAGTGAGCGTTTTGTTGTTTTTTTCTTCCACGCAGCACTTTGGAGCGGGAGAAAATAGGCGTGCCTACAGACGGGGAGTCCCACGCTGTAACCTATCCTCCTGCCATCGTTGTTTACATCGTGGATCCCTTTAGCTACGAGGAGGCCGACGGAGGCTCGGGACCAGTGCCTACCCATTCCAGCGTGTGGACGCTGGGTTTGCTCCGCTGCTACCTAGAGATGCTGCAGTTTCTGCCTCCACACATTCGCAACTCTATTTCCGTACAGGTGAATAGACTTACACACAACTGGCTATCCTGGCACCCCTAATCTCAGTTTTATCCTGGTAACCAAGTAAAGCTGAACGGGATCATTTTATACTGAAAGTGGACATTTTTGTCGTTCTGCTCAGTGCTTAGTTTGTTCCCAGTGGCCTCATTGCTGACATGTCCGTCATCATCATCACAGGCAGTAAATTGTTAATGATTTTTAAACGCCGGAAAGCTGAATTGTTAATGTCACCACGCTAAACTAAGCTAGGTAGAGTATTTGGGATTTCTTTGGGAGGAAATCTTTGATTTTCACAGTTTGTGGCTAACCAAAACACCCGCACTGAACTTCTCACGCTGGACAGAGGCTTCCATGCACTTTGAGTCATGCATTTAAACCGTGCTTTGTTCAACGTACACTAATGATGCAACATACAACATAAATGTGTTTAAAAAACAATATAGGTGCACAAGTTTAAATGTAATGCAAATATTCTGTAATCCGCACATGTTCAAAGTTGCACGTCTTGATTAAAATATGGAGACTGCTGCTCCATTACCACCTTTTGTGTCCATCCACAGATTGTCCCCTGTCAGTATTTACTCCAGCAAGTCAGAGGAGAAGACCGTCATATCTACGCCCAGCACCTCAAATCTCTGGCCTTCTCCGTCTTTGCTCAGTGCAGACGGCCTCTGCCCACCTCCACCAACGTCAAGTCACTGACCGGCTTCGGCCCTGGCTTAGCCATTGACAACTCGCTGAAGAGCCCGGAGGTAAATGCAACGTGCAGCCAAGATGTCGCACGCATGCACCACAACTGCTCAGAAAGGATTTATGCATCATTTTTAATCTGATCTGTTTGTAAGCAAAGAAGACCCTCTGCGTGGTAGCAGAGGTAACGTTTACCAGCGGACAGCTTTCTAGACGGCCATTAATCTAAATCTGTATTTAGTCCATCACTGAACAGACGGAATTAGTTTTTAGGGCTTTACAGCTGTTTATGATGTTGGAACACAACCAGAGGAACCTCTGTTCCTTTAGAGTTTACTTTTTTTATTATCTGCTTGGCTAGCTCCCTGAAACATTCATAATGGGCTTTCTAATGCCCGTTTAAACAAAGGGGGACCTTAGATCAGGATCTGATTAAGTCAGCTTCCTTCCTTGCAGAAAAGGTTTACTTGTCCTCTCACTGACACACTTTAAGGTCCCTCTTAGAATAAAGGTGGTCCAGTTGGTCTACTTGAAGCTTATGAACAGAGTCTTATAGTCTTGTAGTGATAAATATCTCCATGTTTAAAAATATTTTATACCCTTCCTGTTGCAGAGGCCGGAGTGTTTGCGTCTTTACACGCCTCCCTTCATCTTGGCGCCAGTAAAGGACAAGCAGACGGAGCTGGGCGAGACGTTTGGTGAAGCGTCCCAAAAATACAATGTGCTGTTTGTGGGCTACTGTCTGTCCCACGACCAGCGGTGGCTTCTGGCTACGTGCACTGACCTGTATGGGGAGCTCTTGGAGACCAGCATCATCAACATCGACGTGCCCAACAGGTAGGACAGGTTGTGTGGACCTAAAAAAGGTTGTTTAGATTATTTTCAATGGCAATACAACAAAATCAATTAGAAACTGAGGGATGTTTAAATCGGGGCGGTACATCTAATGCAGTGTCCTTGTGTTGCGCAGGGCCCGGAGGAAAAAAGGCTCCGTACGTCGACTGGGCCTCCAAAAGCTGTGGGATTGGTGCTTGGGACTAGTGCAGATGACATCTGTTCCCTGGAGAGTGGTGATTGGCCGCCTAGGCAGGATGGGGCATGGAGAGTTAAAAGGTGATAAAAACTGTTAAAACATGTGTTTCTTTTTATAGAAAAACGTAAATCTACATCAATTGGGCTGATTTCAAGGAACAGATCATTCACGTCTTTGACAATATACAGTTCCAACGAAAAACAGCACATGACTGAGGGAAGGGAAGAAATGAAACATGTTTTTATAACCTTAAAAAGAAAAGCAGTGCATCGCTGGTTCATTAAACCCTGCATCTCTCCTTTCTTCGTGTCTCAGACTGGAGCATTTTATTGAGCCGGAGGAACCTGCAATCACTCAGTCGACGTCTGAAGGAAATGTGTCGAATGTGTGGAATCTCCGCCTCCGACACTCCCAGCATCCTCAGTGTGTGCTTGGTCGCCATGGAGCCGCAGGGATCCTTCATCATCATGCCAGGTGCGGTGCCTGCACATGATCATGTGGATGATGATTACAGATGCAACTTTTGCGTTTGAGTTTCAATGTGCAGCTCTTATGTGGGGGCTGAAAAGAAGCAGTGGGCTGTTGGTGTGTCCGTGTGTGTGGCATGATGGATGGCAGCCACATATCACATACCTACCCGCCTCCTTGTCCAGAGCAGATTGATGACGGAGACGTCGGTGTACCTTTCTCTCATGAAGCACTACCTCTCAGATGCCCATCGATCTCGTTCCAGAGTGATGAAAAGCCAGATCAATGGGTTTATTTGGGGACTCGAGCCGGGGAAGTGTCAGTCATCATAGCAGGATTATGTAGAGCTATGCTCGGCAGAGAACATCTCCTGTTTGAAAAGCTCTCAGACTGAAAGCTCGCATTATCTTCAGATAAGAAAGACATGTTTGGGACTAAACAGGACAGCTGCTGTGGCTGTGTTTTTTACATAATCTGTATACAGTAAACTTTCAGCGCATCGAGAAACATTTCAGAGCCATTCCAGTCGTCCAGTCTGTTCTTTCTTTAAATACTTCACATAATCAGATAAATTCTAATATCAGAGGAAGATAACTTGAGTACATACCCCCTAAACCTAAACTTTGCAGCATCATCTACCATCAACTATCAGCAAGTCTTCTACAGCCGCGTACAGAATTTTGGCCCAGTGTGCTTCACACAATTTGTCAATCTCGAATTGTCTGTTTACGGTCAGGCAACAGCATTTAAATTAGATTTAACATTCAGATTTAAGTCTAGACTTTGACTTGGGCCTCTTTAAAGCTTTTTTTAAAGCCAGTTTGAAGATGATTTGCTGGTGTGCTTTGGCTCCGAATAACTTGAGTGCTCTTGAGCGTAAAGTCACAAACTGATTGTCAGAAATGATGAGTTACTTTTTAAGATCTCTTAGCCTACTTCATGTTGTTAGACATGTTCTATTTAGCTGATTTATTGATTGTATAGGGCGTGCAGTAATCTTGCCTGGTTGTCTAGTAAAATTCAACCCAAAAAAGCTCAGTAAAATTGTTTGTTATATAAATGTGACAAAAAAGCTAAAGAAATATCTAGGCAGGGAGAAACGTTCCCACAGCCTTTTTATGTTAAAGTTGTGTGTTAAAGAAACATACCAGTGCTTATTCTCTTACTTTAATCATTTAAACTGACTATTAATAGAGAATTGTACTTGTATAATCCTAACAAAGTGGAAGAGGTGAATAAAGGGATTGTGTGAGGCTGGGTTTTGTTCTTCCTCGCTGCGCTGTGTTTGTTGACTCTCTGTCTTCTCCCTCTCAGACTCTGTGTCAACAGGCTCCGTGTTTGGCCGGAGCACCACCTTAAACATGCAGACCTCGCAGCTCAGCACCCCACAGGACACCTCCTGCACCCACATCTTGGTGTTTCCCACCTCCGCCTCTCTCCAAGTGGCCAGCTCCAATTACCCTAACATCGACACCAACATCGACATTCTCAACCCCACCACCGGTCAGTGGCGCTTCCTTGTCTGTCTCGCTCTCGTTCCCGGGGATCTTGTTTTTTTCTTTATTTATTTTATTCGTTTTAGCTACTTTTTAGTTTTTTGTCTTTCTCCCAATTTCTAAATTCTGTTGGTTCACAATATGAACTCATTGTATTTGAACCTGGATAATGGAATAGAAAAATGTTTCTCCTAGCGTTTCGGCACCTTTCACTGCAAAAAGGGAACTAAACGCAAAATGAAATGAGTGTATTAGTCCTTGATTTGAGCAGGCAAGTTAAATGATCTGCCAATGGAATAAGATTTAAAATAGGAACAACTCATCTCTATCATCTTATTTCAAGTGCAGTATTGCTAATTATCTTATTTTAGGGATCAAAATAGCCATTCCATTTGCAGATAGTCTTGTTTACCGGCTCACAAATCAAGGACAAATACACTCGTTTCAAGAAAATTGTACTTACTTTTGGTTCCCTTTTTACAGTGTTTTTACATGAAAAAGTTGTTCATTAAAAAAACTAAGTTGTTTTCCCATTTGGCCTAGATGGGTCTGATATTGGGATCTATTGGGACCTGCTGGACCAGGAGAATGAGTTGGACCCAGACATCATTAACATCTTACCCACCACTTCACCAGTACACTCCCCCAGTCCTCATTACCACCACGGAGTGGATGGCAGTAAGGTGAGACAGCGCGCACATCCCCAAGGAAAATTCCTGTGATACATGCTAACATGGCTAATGTCCAGTTTTCACCTGTTCTGCAGGGTCAGAGCACAGACCGGATGGAGTCTCATGAAGAGGTTCCCAACCTCCTGCAGCAACCCCTGGCACTTGGCTACCTTGTCTCCACTGCGAAGGCCGGTCCACTGCCTGACTGGTTCTGGTCGGCTTGTCCGCAGGCTCAGAACCAGTGTCCGCTCTTCCTCAAGGTAGCTTACTCAGACTTTATGATATCTTAAGTATTGCCTTCGGACACAGCGTCATTTGGTCAAAATAAAATTACAATCCAGGTGTTGTGCCATTACGCATGGTTAAGTTTCAGTGAATATCAGCCCAAACAGCTGATATTAGGTTGAAAGTTGAAAGGGTGATTAGAGCGCTGACGTTTTTTTAACAGCAAAATCTGCACACATATAGAATAAGGAGTGACAACTGCTCTTCAAGTTCAAGAATTTATTAACAGAAATAAAATGAACATCCAGAGAACACCACTATATAATGCTGTTTATCTGCATTAACACTATATTTCAATCAACAAATTCAATTCAATTAAATTTTATTTATATAGCTCCAATTCATGAAACATGTCATCTCAAGGCAATTTACAAAGTCAAGTTCAATCATATTATACAGATTGGTCAAAAATTTCCTATATAAGGGAACCAGTTGATTGCATCAAAGTCTCGACAAGCAGCATTCACTCCTGGAGAAGCGTAGAGCTACAGGGAGAGTCGTCTGCATTGTCCATGGCTTTGCAGCAATCCCTCATACTGAGCAAGCATGAAGCGACAGTGGAAAGAAAAAACACCCGTTAGCGGGAAGGAAAAACCTCTAGCAGAACCGGGCTCAGTATGAACGGTCATCTGCCTCGACCGACTGGGGGTTACAGAAGACAGAGCAGAGACACAACAAGAGAGACAAAAAAGCACAGAAGCAAACATTGATCTAGTAATCTGTTCTACATTAGATGGTAGTAACGGGTGAGCCGTCTTCTCTGGATGATGTCAAAGTTAACAGAACGCCAGACCAGGTGTACCTACTATGAAGAAAAAAAAGAGAGAGAACAGAAAGTTAAATCAGAAATGACAACACGTAATGCATAATTGAAGAACAGTAGAACTCTATAGAGTGAGAAAATTAGATCCTGATGTCCTCCAGCAGCCTAAGCCTATAGCAGTAAAACTATAGAGGTAGCTCAGAGTAACATGAGCCACTCTAACTATAAGCTTTGTCACAAAGGAAAGTTTTAAGATTAGTCTTAAAAGTAGACCTCTCTACCAGGCTAGACAAACTTAACTAAACTACTAAGCAAAATGAAGATAAAAGAAGCTAAGGAACTATGTACACACAAAAGAAACAGAAGGACAAATAAAACCATCAGAATGATTCAGTGAATCCTGGTTCACTGCAGATCTAAGTTAAAGAACCAAAGCTTAAAGAATGTGGAATGAGATCAAATTAGCTCGACTAATTTAGAACAATTTTTGATGCGTTTCAACCCATTCACAATGCAAATCCAGGCTGTGTGTGAATCACTTTCTGGGAATTACAGTTCAGAGAAAAAAAAGAGACTATATTAAAAACTATGTTTGCACTATATTTATGTTCCGCTTTGTAACCCAAGGCAGAATCACTGGCAACTCTGCACACACATTATACATTTGCAATGTGAAAACAGAGTGGTGTGGATCTCCACCCTGTTTTCAGGACGAGACTGCTGCAGCTACCTGTGTGTGTGAGAGGCATCACTTGGGGAAGGGGGGAGGGACTCACGGCAGCACTCGCTGCTGCCTCAAGACAGTAATGGTAGAATGATTGCTGCTTTCACGGGAAGTCGCTAAAGTCGCAAAAACACAGAGAAAAGTAGCTTTGTAGTTAGTCGCTTTTTGGGGAAAATAAGTCACTAACTATAGCGACAAAGTTAAGTTTGCAACACTGGACAGAAATCTGTGAACTGTTTCTCAAGCAATTACCTTTGGATGCTTTCTCTTGTGCAGAGTGCAAGTGATTTCCTGCCAGGTAACAATTAAACCTGCAGTCTTCCCCATGATTGCACAGGCCATCACACCACCTTTCATGATAAAATAATCTTTATTTGCCTGATATTTTGTAATATTTTAGTTTTGTAAGAAATTGAATTTAAGAATTTTATTTTTTGTAAGCAAATCAAAATTAATCAAAAAAAAGCTATGTGAAATATTTAACTCAGGGTTTCCGCGGGGCATTAAAAGCCATTAAATGAAATTTTTTTATATTAAGGCCTTAATTGGCATTAAAAGTCATTAAATTTGATTATCTGTGGCATTAAAAATGCCTTATTTCATTAAAAAAAAAAAAAAAAAAAAATATATATATATATATATATATATATATATATATATATACTTGTTGATGGCATTGAATTTATTTCTACGAGCATTAAAAGAGCATTAAAAAGCATTAAATTAGGGTTACTCATTTCTGTATAAACCCTGTAACTGTCATTAGTGTGTGGCGTTGATTTTTTGAATTGATTCACTGAAATAAATGAACTTTTCAACTATACTAATTTATATACTTTCACCTGTATACTTTAAAAAAATGAAAGAAAGAATTGCATGTTAAAAACAAAATGACCTTATTACAAATAATCTGAGATTGGAATAATAATATCACATGGGGGTTTCTACTAATTGTCAGAATGTCCGATCTGCTGTCCAGCGTGCAACACTCCATAAACCTTCAACTGCGTTTGTCAACACTGTAAAGATAACATTGTGAAGTGCAAATGGCTTGTGCATCATTTAGTGCTTTGTGTGCCCGTATTCATGCAAGTCCAAGCTTGTATGTTTGCACAGTGATTTGCCAGTGATATTTATTGCCTCTGGAATTGGTTCCACACGCTCCTTGGCTATCCCGCTGCAGCGAAAATATCAATAATTATTCTGATGAGATGAAATGAAAGGTTCAAGCGTCAGTAGAATGCCTTTGACACCGTCTCTCTCCCTTTGCTCCCTCTCTCAGGCCTCTTTGCACCTCCACGTGTCTTCTGTGCAATCAGACGAACTACTGCATAGCAAGCACTCCCACCCCCTCGACTCCAATCAGACCTCAGATGTACTCAGGTAAACAACTCCACAACACACTCCACCTGGAGTCAAGTGCACAGATTACTATCGCCAGCCCTCGTGGCTGTCGGCAAGCCGCGTTTCCATTTATAGAGCGAATTACCAATTAAACTCCACGGCTTTCCGGCAAAGTCAGAATAACTGCTGGTTAATCTCCACGTTGATTTATGTAACCATCTTGAGGTTGACTCTAAATGAGAACGTGACTGTGAGTTTTGTGTGTGTGAACAGATTCGTGCTGGAGCAGTACAACGCTCTCTCCTGGCTAACATGTGACCCAGCAACACAGGACCGAAGATCATGTCTGCCCATTCACTTTGTGGTGCTCAACCAGATGTACAACTTCATCATGACCATGTTGTAACCAGCAGCCTGTTACGGGAGGGGTGTAGGAAGGAGGAGCGAAGCAACCAGTCCTATCGTGTGAGGAGGGCGCCAGAGTACAGAGCTGGATCCTGTACCCAGATGGAGTACCTGCTCCCAGCGCCTGGGGCTCTTACAGGCCCACAGTCCTGCCCCGCCATAATGAAGACTCAGTGGCAACAAGGGGGGAAGAGGAGCTGGAAAGCCACAATCTCAGTTGCGATTAATGAACGTGCGAGAATGACAGATTTATTGTCATGGTATGTAGCGTGGCAGCAGAGTCACTGGCCAGTCTGTATTAGAGAGTCTATCTGTAACGTTATTGGAACAAAAGGGACATATTTGATCTAGGAAAAACTCAAAAATGGATCTCTGGTTTTAATACAAGAAATTCCTTTTTAAGGCTTTAGATGAAATAGTATCCAAATGAAATGCCTGCATCTATCTTATTTATTGTAAGTTTTTAAATGTATAAATTGTCATATTTCTTACCTTCTTTTATATATAAAATGAAGGTTTATATCACCTTCCTGCTTTAAAGCAATTGGTCTCAGATATATGTAATCGTCTTAATAAGAGAAACCGGAAAATATCCCATAAAAATTAAATAAAGTCCCAGTAGATTGCTTTTAGAGTATTATTTTTTGTAATGGAGACAGAATATTTGTATTGTCACAATGTACAGAAGAATAAGAGTGAAGAATTATGTTCCATGCTGTTGAGCATGAAGGACTTACAGCAAAGCTGTAGCTACAGAGGACTTGTACAGCAATGAACTTCACTGTGTTCAAATAGAGGTACATTGTTGTATATAATATTTTATACCACACATTTAGACACAAAAACCAAACGGCTATATATATATATATATATATATATATATATATATATATATATATATATATATATATATATATATACACCACGCCTGCTGTTGGTGGTGTGGCTTCTGTTTTAGGAATAAAGTGTGTCAACTTATCTTCCTGTGCTTGTGTTCATTACTTTGGGTGGGAGTGGGTGAGGGGGGTGTTACTGTGATGTGGAATCAGACGAGTGAACCTGTTTCATATTTTATAACAGTGCCTTGCAAAAGTGTTCACACACCCCTTGGAGTTTGCACTATTATAATTACAGAACAGGCCTGCGACTTTAAAGAAGTATTTTTTTCTTTCATTGTCAAGCAAACAACAAATAGGACAAAATAACGGAAAACGTCAGCTTGCATAACTTCACCCCAGCGCCTGAAGTCAGTACTTTGCAGAGCCACCTTTTGCAGCAATTCCAGTTCTAAGTGGCTTTGGGTAAGCGTCTATGAGCTCGCCGCATCTTCCTTCTGGGATTTCTACCTATTCCTCTAGACATAGACAGAAGTCATTAACATTCGACTGCACATTCACAATGTACATTTGAGTAAAATTCAGTTGCAAGGCTCCAAGTAAAAACATAAGCCAAAAGAGAAACATTATAAATATAAATGTTTGTCAGGAATGTAGCAGTAAACCAAAATAGACATTTTACATGTACAGAAAAGTTACGTGTAAGATCATATGAAGTAGTGCAGGTGTAGCAGCACGATGCATTACAGCAATGAACCGGACATATGATAATGCAGACAGTACAGTTATTCAGTGCAATAGAGTTCACAGTGACCATGTAAAGTGACTAGTTTTGTGTGTATTTGGGGAGGCTATTGGGAGTTAGGCATTTTTATGACGAGGAATGAAGCTGTTGTGAAATCTGGTTATTTGAAGCTTCTGACCCTCTTGCCAGAGGGCCACAGGGTAAACTGTTCGTGATGGGGTGTGGTAGGGGTCTTTTATGGTTGTCTGAGCCTTGTGCAGGCAGCGTCTGTGAGCAATGTCATGGATCGCGGGAAGCCCTGTCCCCATAATTCCCTCCTCTGTCTTCACTGCTCTCTCTACACATTTTCAGTCTGAGACATTGCAGGCCCCACATCAGTCAACTATGTAGCGGGTCAGTACGCTCTCTTGTCCCTCTTTAGAAAGTAGTGAGGATGGGAGGTTAGCTCTTCTCACCCGACGCAGAAAGTGCAGACGCTGCTGGGTGCTCTCTTCACAAGAGCAGAGGTGTCGGTGAATAAGTATTGAAAATACAGAAATATATTAAACATTTGAGAGAAACGCCTTTTTTTGCTAATGAAAACTTCAAGAAGGGTCCTGGTTGGAGATCTATTCTTCCACACAACTCTCTTCAAACATGTTCTTTCTACAGGCTTTGCTTTTGATACAAGTCAGGCGATTAACGGGGTCCTTTTTACAGCGTTACTTTCTTTCTCTGCAACAACTTAATACCACTTTTCTTGACTGTATTGGTCTTTTTCCATCTTCAGATCTTCATCGAGAATGTTTCAATTCATCCTTGCTTTAGTTATGTCTGTTTATACCATATGCTGTACGCCAGCCAATGCCATGTCCAGAAATGGCCCTTTTGCAATGCTCTGGGAAAGAGAAGTCTGTTTATAGGTCATCAGTTAATATTAAATAAGCTCATATCGAATACAACAGAAACTGTCGCTCAGTGGCGTACCACCAGGAAAGTGACAGGCAAGTCGAAGCAAGCAGATTCACTCAAAGGTGAACATATAAAAACAAAACAAAGAGATTGTATAGTGAGGGCAAATAGACTAAGATTTATATCGATGGCATTCCCATTGCTATGTATTTTACTATTTATCCTTTTACGATAATTATGAGTTGATTAATTCTGTATGAATAGATATGAGATAGGCTTTATTGATCTCACATTGGAGAAATTCACTTTCTACATCGGCTCATTAGTCAATAATCAAAAGAAGGTGCAAAAGTAGGAAAGGTGCATCAGTTATATACAGTGTATCTTCATATATACAGTGGATCAAAGAAAAAGAGAAAAATAAGAATAAAAATTCAAAAGAAATCGGAGTAGGCAGATGTCATGTACATTCACGGTTATGCAGACGACAGCATAGAGGAGGGCTGAGGCCACCACAGAGTCATAGAAAGTTTTTAGCAGAGGCCTGCTCACTCCAAAGGACCTCAGCCTCCTGAGGAGGTGGAGGCGGCTCTGGCCCTTCTTATACAGAGCGTCTGTGTCCAGTCCAGCTTATTGTTGACGTGAACACCCAGGTATTTGAAACTCTCCACAGTTTCTATGTCCTGCCCCTGGATGTTCACAGGTGAGTGAGGTGGGGGTCTTCTCCTGAAGTCCATCACCATCTCCTTGGTCTTACTGGTGTTTAAGCACAGATGGTTTTTCTCACACCAGTCCACAAAGTCCATGATGACCGACCGGTACTCCAGCTCGTTCCCCTCAGACACACAGCCCACAATGGCCGAGTCATCAGAGAACTTCTGAAGGTGGCAGCTGTCCGTGTTGTAGGTGAAGTCCGAGGTGTAGAGGGAGAAGAGAAATGGAGACAGGACAGTACCCTGGGGGGCCCCGGTGCTGCAGAGTGCCACCTCTGACTGACAGCCGTGCAGCCGCACGTGCTGAGGGCGGTTAGTGAGGTAGTCCATGGTCCAGTCAGCCAGATGTTTGTCCACTCCAGCGTCCTCCAGCTTCTCCCTCAGCAGCACCGGTCTGATGGTGCTGGAGAAGTCAAAGAACATGACTCTCACAGTGGTCTCCAGGTGGGTGAGCGCCCGCTGCAGCAGGTAGATGATGGCGTCCTCTACTCCGATGTTGGGCCGGTAGGCAAACTGCAGCGGGTCCAGGGTGGGGCTCACCACTGTGCGTAGGTTTGCTAAGACGAGGTGCTCCATGGTCTTCATCAGGTGGGAGGTCAGGGTGACTGGTCTGAAGTAGGCCAGTTCCCTGGCGTGCAGTGTTTTGGGAACCGGTACCACACAGGAGGTCTTCCACAGGGGGGGTGACCCCTGAGCGGGGGGCTAATAGATAGATATTAATAGAATTTAATTGACAGCTATTACATTTGTGGCACTTTATGCTTCTCAGGCCCTTACTTTATTGTGCCTCTTTATGCTCCATGTGATTGGCTAACACCTGGATAATCCAGTACATTTGACCAATCTACTTTAGCGTGAATAAACTTAAAGCAACTTTGTATCCAATCATTGAATACACAGATTTTATATACAGAGAAAGATGTGTTTGCATTTCACATTGATTGAATGGAAACCACTTGACATTGCTCTTTACCTAGCATTGTTTCCTTGGTGGTTTGGTCGTTGATATCCATTTGATTTGATGAGTGTAAATGACAAGAGTCATTATTTAATTTACTAATTTACTATGCCCTGTTTTCTTCTTGAAAATGTTTATTTTCTGGCTGAGACAAATTGTTCCTCGTTTGGAGGCGGTCCTCACATTCATGCAGTTTATCCTCTAGTGGGAACTGCATTGACATTACCCTCCATAAAATTTCCCTCAGAATTAGGTAGATCATTAAGGAGAACATTATTTTGAGAAATTATCTCTGGAGAATATGTGTGTCTGTTATCCAAAAGGTTTGTTCAGTTTGTTTTTAATCCTATTGGATAAATTGGGAAACATCTTCAAAAAACAAGGCAAGTCCAGTTGTCTTCCAGGTGTCCTTGTGATTGCCAGGTCCTGGTTGACTTAAAATCTACACCAGCATATGGTCACACATTGCTGTGGGAAGCCCTTTTATTCTTTAACCAGCATTAGTCAGTGGTGAGGGTTGTCTTGGTCACTGTGGAATGAACCGCACACCTTAGAAAGCCTACGACGTGATGCTGCCTGTCAAACCGAAGTCGTCACCTAAAAGGAGCCTAGAAAGATGCAAAAGACAACAGTGATCAACAGGGAACTATCGCATGTTTGCACGAAGGTAACTCAATTCATGTATGTAATAAAATTGTTAGTGTATGGAGCTAGAAGTGTCTCAATATTTGCAAATACACATATGTGATTCATATAGAGACACATATGTGTATTACTAGCTCCATATTAAACAGCAGAACTAGCGTCAAGCTTTAATTTAACCATTAAGCATACAATGTACACTTCCGCGATCCTATGGTTGGCATCATGTCAGTTCTTCAGAAGAATTGAGGTGAGGACTGTAGGCAGGTCATTCCCAAATTCTTGAGGTAGTCCCCGACAATGCCCTGAGAGCAAGGTTGGACGGCCTGGAGGAGAGTTTGGGCACCAAGATGGAAAATGTAGATTTTTTTTATTTTTGAGGGTTTATATCCTGATCTTTATATTTGTGTGTTGAGGTTGCATCAATTATGACGAGCTGTGTTATTCCATGATAACTGCCTCCACCAAAAGCTGCTTGACAAGGCAACGCTTAGTTACAAATGTGAAACTATTAAAGAGGAAATAAACAGGCTTTTCAATGGCATGTGATTTACTGGTGAAAAAAATATGGATTAAACACAAATATCGTTCCTTTTTGTGCAGATATAAATTTTCAGATATGCAAATGTATCAAAACCAGCTCATAATAAATGATCATCGGCCATATATCCAAACATACTTTTTAACCACAAACCCGAATTCTGACTTTAATCTCAGAATGCTGAGAAAAAAAGTCAGAATTCTGAGATTAAAGTCAGAATTGAATAGACTTTTATTTAATTTTTTGAATGGCCTGATCCTCTTCCGTATTTTAAATTGAACCAGATCATTTTATTGTGCTGACGCTGGGCTCTTGAGACGCCGCAGTCAGTTTGATGCTACAACGAAGCCGCACAGCAATCAGTGAGACCTCAGACGGAGTTGAATACCAGCATCGCTGCCTGGCTGCTGGAGCCCAGACAGACTCCAGGCTTCTTCCAGTCAGAGCTGCCTCATTGCGCCACTGACAGCATCGGTACTCTCACTTTTAACGCCGTGTTAAAAGTACAGGAGTTAACTGCAGATAGTGAATATGAATAACAGAGACGGTTAAGATATTTCCTTAAAAAACAACCGCCGCACAGGACGAACTTCTCTGTCCCGGTCCTCCGGGAGAACGGCAACCGGCTTGTGACGTTAGGCTGTGCGGCTGACTGGATGCAACACAGTCCGAGGTCTCAAGGCCTCGATGGTTTGATCTCTCTCAGAAGTTACTGCATCAGTTCAGTAAGTGGGGTAAGCTACGTTTTGTTTAAATAGAAGCATTTTTAGCCACAGTTTAATTCAGCGAAGACAAAGGCGAAAGGGAATGCTCTCTGTCAAACCTAGCATTAGCATGCTAAGAGCCGCACCAAAGTCACTGGGAAGCAGCGACGCTTTCTTTAGCCGCTAGCAGCTGCTAGCCTCACAGAACGATAAACCCAGGAGCTCCGGGCAGTATTATGAGCTTTTCAGCACCCTTGTTAAACATTTCCAACCTCCTTGCTGATACAATATATAGTCTTCTGACAAAAAAGTTCCGAATCAATAGTTTACAATAATGAATCAGTAGAGGAAACAACTAGCCTTACATTGTTGTGTTGGTAACTAGAATGAACAATTTTGTTTGGTTGCATGTGAGTGATCAAACATGCAACGAGATTTATGAATGACATTATCATAAGTCAAATGTTACCCAGGCACAGCGTTAGCCACGATGGAGCAGTCATTTAATGGTATTGCTACAAAATACATAACTAACAGCTGTTAGCTTATACATGTCATTTCAGACGCGTTATCGCTGGCTCTGTGCGGCTTTAAAACATCATAAATCATTATTTGAATAAGCACTAAGCCATTGTATTGCAGACCACGTGATTTGCTTTCAACTTTTCTCAGAATATACAGTAAAGGGCCCCTTACCCATATATTTATTTTTGTATCACACCATAATGTTTCGGATCATAAAACAAATTTCAGTAGCCTAATAGTCAAAGATAATCTGAGTTAAAAAAAAACAATAACAACCACAGTACCACCCGTGCCTGATTACTGTAGAATCGAGCACTCCCTAAAAACTGGACATGTCTCACAACACGAAGCAGGCCACATTATGTAAAGAAGCAACACCTAATGGTTACAGGGTGATTTCTAAGAACCCCTAGTGAACCACATTGACTGTTATGGGGAAAAGCAAGGCACAGTGCTAAACCTTCCCAGAAGTGGCTGTGCCTCCAGAGAACCCAGGACAACATCTAAGGCTCCTCGGGCCTTACTTACCGGTACCTCTGTTAGGGTCAGTTTTCATGACTCAGCGAAAAGAAAGAGACCAGGCAAAAATGACATTGTTGGAAGAGTTTCAAGGTAAAATCTACTGCTGACCAAAACGAAAACAACGGTCTTTCTCACAATTGCTAAAAAAATATCTTCATGATCCTGAGACGTGTGTGTTCTGGGACATCTGGGTTAAAACGAATTAATTTCAGAAAATTAACATCATACCAGCAATCAAACACAATGGAGCTAGTTTGATGCTCTGATATAGATAGCTTTCTGTAATTGATGGAGTTAGGAATCCTGCTCTTTACTTGAAAACCCTAATGGAGAGGGTCTGGCACATTTGGGTTATGCTGCAGGATAACGTTCCAAACGGGTCTATTATCCTGTGATAGCATTTTCCCATAATAAATGAAATTACCGTTTAAAAAGATTTGTTTCTGTGTGCTTAGGTTATCCTGATGATCCATAACATTTAGGTGTGGGAAAAAAAGCCTAAATAGAATAAATCTTTCACTTTATTCACAGCGCTGCTATCTCTTTTACACCTGATTCCAACAGGGATTAGGTGAGCAGGCATGGCCGAAAGCGCAGGGCTTCAGTTTGTCAGCTCCTATGCCTTTGAAGCCATGCAGAAAGTCGACGTGGTACGTCTTGCCGCCCTGAGCGACCCAGAGCTGAGGCTGCTGCTTCCCTGTCTGGTGAGGATGGCTTTATGTGCTCCTGCAGATCAGAGCCAGTCATGGGCGCAGGACAAGAAGCTCATCCTGCGCCTGCTGTCGGGAGTGGAGGCTGTCAACTCCATCGTGGCGCTTCTGTCTGTGGACTTTCACGCGCTGGAGCAGGACGCGCGGAAGGAACAGCAGCTAAGGTATCGCGGGCGTTTTTTGTGACGATGGCTGATGAGGCATATTTCTGCACGGCTGTTGCATCCATCCATCCATTCAGTCAATGTCATGTGTTCATTGGAGCCACGTTCAGTGTTTTGTGCTTCCTACCAGACACAAGGCAGGCGGCTCCAATGGAGAGAGCATCCTGGTGACGCAGCTGCAGCATGGACTCACCCTGGAGTTTGAACACAGCGATCCTCTGCGGAGGCTCCGTTTGACCCTCAGCGAGTTGCTGTCCATCATGAATAAGGTTCTCACAGGCCGGCGGCCATGCCGTGTTCTGCGCCTTTGACTGAAACTTTGTTTATAGATGCTCTTGATTGTGCTGTCTTAAGCTACGTTTACATGGACAAAAGTAATCGAAGTAAAGGGCCGGTCGGAATAAAAATGCGTCATGCAAACGAGCCGGTCGCAATGTTGTGATCGGAGTAAACTCGGTGAGAATGAAATTGTTTTCCCACTGAGAGGGGTGGTTTATGCCAATTGATAATTCAGTTCAATTCAATTTTATTTATATAGCGCCAATTCATGAAACATGTCATCTCGAGGCACTTTACAAAGTCAAATTCAATCAGATTATACAGATTGGTCAAAAATTTCCTATATAAGGGAACCAGTTGATTGCATCAAAGTCCCGATAATCCGATCAGCGTGTATGTAAATGCTGGTCAGGGTCAAAATATTCCGAATGTGGCAAACTGACCCAAGTGCGTATGTGTGTCTGACGTAACGTGACGTATTTCCGCGCTGTTGAGTGACGGAAATACGTCGGGAAGCAAAACTGTCGGGGCTCCCGATACAACCTTTCTATTCGAAATATTAAAAGAGCTCAAAATTGTTATTTATTCAGTAACGATTCAACCGTAATTACAATGTGGTGCAAGTCTAGCCTGGGCACACAGAAGAAAAGCTTTTACAGTATTTCTTTGTTTACTATTTTTTGTTGTTCAACAAGACGGAGTTCTTCCTCTGTGTTTTTTTTTTTTTTTTTTAAGGGAAATTTGCTAAGTGCGCATGTCAGCGTGGTTCTATTCTGAGTAAGGCCAGGTGCATATGCACCCAATTTATGGTCAGATTAATTGATTGTGTCCCCATATAAATGGTACAATCCGATTATATTCTTTATTTATTTATTTATTTTTAATCTGAATACATTTCAATCCGATCGGGAAACATGGAAACGTCATGGAGTAATGCCAAAAACCTAACCCCGAGTGTCTGGCTGGTGAATAAAATTCTGTGCGCCGATCATCTTACGCATGTTTTAATTAGTTGCAAACGTGCTGATGTAAACCCAACTAAAACCAGGAATAAATAGAAATAGAAATTGTTATTATTGTGTGTTACAGGTGGACCTTCGTTGAGTATTTGTCCAAGATGGTGTTAGAAATGCATTTCTGGCTGAATCTGGATCTTTCTCAGTTAATTTCTGGTGTTTCTTAGGTGGCAGACTCCAATGGAGAGTTTTTCTTAAAGTCCTCTGAGCTCTTCGAGAGCCCCGTGTATCTGGAAGAGGTGGCTGATGTCCTCTGCATTCTGCAAGCGGGTAACAATTTCACCTTTTAATTACCTTTTTTTTTTTGTCTTTTCAGAGATTATTAACATGTGGCAGTGTCCTTGGGCATGGCAATACATCATCCCTTATTTGTGGGATTTAATCTTAGGTTCTTAATCGGTGCCTTTGTAACCCAAAATACTAATAGATAATTCATTTAGAAATTGGAGTGAATGGGAAATTTGATATAATTTTATTGATTTTAAAAAAAGGTTAGGTGCACAGGTGAGAAATTACTGTGAATTTCTTCTAGTTCCTACAGGCTTACAGGCTAGAATTGAGACGCATACACCTCTACCAATATTTGGATGAATGTCCTGGCATTATTCTGACTTTTCTAACCACACTTCTCATCACAGTTTATCTAAATAGCTTTGTTTCCTGACCCAAAGCCACCTTTTAAACCTAGTCTGTCATTCTTTTTATGGGTTGATGTCCAGAAGGTCAATATTAGCCTGCTGTATCTGTTTCAAAACCAGTTTTGATGTTTGTTTGGTACCATTGTCCTGTTGAAGTACTCAACTGGGTCCAAGTTTCAACCGTCTGTCCCAAGCCGTCGCTAGTAGATGATAGGAAAAAGGCGCAAGCCTCTCAGACACTGGGAATTGCTGTGGCTGTCCACAGTGAAAAGAGGTGTGTTATATTTCCTAAAGTATTCAGTCCAGTTTTCACACACGGACCTGAGTGACGTCCCATTCTTAATTTTTGATATGATGTTGGGTAGGCCGGCACGTTATTTTGGAACTTTCTTGTTACTGCAGGAACAGGGTAAGCAGTTTACATGTCACAAAGAAATGCTCTGACTGCATTAAATGGCACCAAGCGTTTGGGTTCTCCACGCCTGTGATTTATTCAGTGACACTTGTTGTTAAATGCAGCATAGCAGGTTTTTAAGGCAGGTCTGCAACCTGTGTCTCTGGAGCCACATGTGGCTCTT
Source organism: Fundulus diaphanus (assembly GCA_037039145.1). Lineage (NCBI taxonomy): Eukaryota > Metazoa > Chordata > Actinopteri > Cyprinodontiformes > Fundulidae > Fundulus > Fundulus diaphanus. The sequence continues at coordinate 4,243,654 of CM073136.1, forward strand.
CATAAGTTTGGCCAGAAATATTAAAGAATTGAGAAATGGAGCTAGTGTTAGCTTTTTCTGTCTCTTTTCCATCTATGTTTGCATGGAGTTTACACAACTGAATGACAATGTTGCAAAGAATAATTTGGTGTGTAGTAAGTTGTTGTTGTCATTGGGCTGCAAAATGTTTACCCCCCCCCATAAATATATCTTTGTTCTAAAGCCTAAACTTAGATACTTTTTTTATCTGTTCTTTAACAATTAACAATAAAAACATAAACATTTGTACAACAATAGCTGTTCATAAACATAAAAAGGTCATGTAGGTTTTCTAGTTCTTGATTGAAATTTTGATTCTTGATTTATGGCTCTAATTTGGGTTCTGGGATGAATATACCAAGTTAACGTTAAACATCTGGATTTACTCCAACGCCAACTAATGAGAATGTGTGAGCTCCTTGGTACAGAGGCAGGTAATTTTAACAAGCTAGGGCAGTAAAATATCCTGCCAGAACCACGCCAAACCTTTGTGGAAGGCAATAAAGGCATCTGGTTGAGATGCAACTAGCTGTGTGGCCTTTTCCAAAAATCTTATTTGGTTGCATGAAGGGTTGGGTGATGAATACATTTTATCGATTAATTCAAATTTGTAATTCATAAAGATTAGATTTTTGGAAAATCAAGCTTTTTTTGTTGCCAACGCACTCCTTGGTCTTCCATGAAACATTGCACTGTATTAATCCTGAAAAGGGAAATAGTTTATGCAATGTTAAATATATGTTTAAGAAAATATACTGTCAAAATACTCTAATGGAAACTTTTGACCCTAGGACAAGGCGCTGTAATTTTTTTAATTAATTAATTTTTTTAGTTAGTTTAAAGGTAAACAAGTGAAGTGAAGCCTGTTCTTAGATGTAGAGTCAAAACTAGCTCACTGTGTAAAGCACATGTTTCAAAGCTTGTATGAAATTGTAATTTGAATTCAGGTCAACTCCCAGACAAGATGATTGAAATAAAAATAAAAAAGTTTTTAAAAATAATTTCATAATTTGTTTTATTAAATGAAAGGGAGAAAAAATAGATTAATCATATTTGATATAGTAAAAATCTGAGATTTTATTTTCAAGCCCTGGTTGTATGTATTTATGTATATATGTGTGCATCTATGTATAATATTGACCTTGTGTGGTGTAGAGCAAAAACGAATGAATTCAAACTTTCACACTCAATTCTTGCTTTCAAACGTTACTGAAGCTGTATATTGTTAACCTGACCCTAGCCAGATTGATATCGCTCCGCCTAGCTTCACTCACATCCATCTGGGACCTCTCCCATAGAGAGTGATTTCTCCAACCAATTTTATTGTCCAGCCAATCAGGACGCAGGGCTGGAGTTTCATAGATGTGACGTAGTGGAGAAGCGACCGTGAGACTGTTTTGATTCAGACAATGGCGGCTCGCATCGAGGAAGCAAGCGTTAGCATTGATGCTGCTATTTCTTCCGTCTTGTCCAATCTACCTAATATTGTTTCATTAAAAGAGCATCAGAGAACGCCTCTGAAGGCTTTTGTTGGTGGAAACGATGTTTTCGCCCTTCTCCTGACCGGATTTGGCAAGTTTTGTTTTCCGGGGCGCGCCCGCGGCGGAGCGGTTAGCGGTTAGCGTGAACCATATTAGGAGGCCTTTAGTCCTCAACGCGGTCGGCCCGGGATCGACTCCGACCCGCGGCGCTTTGCCGCCTGTCTTCCCCCCTCTTCCTGTCAGCTCACTGTCAATAAAACGCGTGCCACTAGAGCCGCAAACACATTTAAAAAAAAAAAGTTTTGTCTTTTCCTGCGTCGCTCTCACAGCGTCACGGGTTAGCTTCGGTGTGAGTGGTTGAAATAGCACGTCGATAAAGATGACAGACAAGTGGCTTATCCAATCATATGCAAGGATTTTTGATAAGGCCCAGCCTTCTGTAAAGGCAATTCCTATGGAGGTGTCCCAGATGGATGAGTGGAGCTAGGCGGAGCGACATACATCTGGCTAGGGTCAGGTTAGTATATTGTATCATCGATCCCCCTTTTTTTGTTTTTTTGGGAGATTTTTGTGGCTCTAGTGGCTCGCTTTTTAAACACAGTAGGCTGACAGGAAGGGGGGTGGAAGAGGGGGAGAGACATGCGGCAAAGCACCGCGGGTCGGAGTCGAACCCGGGTTAAAATGGCATAGTGGCAATTAAAAATGAATGCTGGTATATCTGGTAAATAAGTGCTTATAAAACATTATTCCAGACTCATCTGGCTTAGTAAGAATTAAAAAACAGTCTGTAAAATTCGCAGCTTGTATATATTTGTGTGTTAATGCAACCTGTGTGTTTTCTGTCCCTCTCCTAGAGCTGCCTTCTCTGCTGCCCATTGTGGATGTAGCAGAGGCCTTGCTTCATGTCCGCAACGGCGACTGGTTTATGTGCCTGTTGGTTGCTAACGTGCCAGACAGCTTCAGTGAAGGCAAGTCATCGGTCTGGGAGGACTGCACAGATTGCCGGCAGATAAAAGCGGCAGGATAATTGGCTGTGCTAATGTCATCAGTACTGGCTGGTGCAGAGCACAGATATGAGTCAAAGTTAGCTCAGAAACCTCTCATCAATTTAATATATTTTTGAGTCAAATTTTACTTTATACTTCTAGCCTTTTTTCATCACTTCAGCCATTTCCCCTCTTAATTATAGCCATGCCACCATCCTCAAGGGGGTATGCATTTGTCTTTGACGATAAACATGAAATTCCCCGGCTTACAGAGAGAGAGAGAGACGCGTGTGCTTTAAGAAACAAATTAAAGGAGATCTTCTGTTGTCTCCAGTGCCTCCTTATCACACACGGGGTCGGGGCTAAGTCGATGGAGTATTTGTGCGTTACAGACCAGTTAACATCAAGAAATCCGCTCAGCATCATGACTAGAAAGACTTTGTTAGAATAAAGCAAGAGCCAAAGTGTAAGAAATGGCACGTCTAGAGGCATCGAGAGCAGCTTTTTTTTTTGAACATCAGCTGATAAGTGTTCTGAACTTTGTATGAAAAAGATGTTGAAAGAAACCGATCTGATTTGAGAACATACCACAGTCTTATTCAGTCACAACATTTTACTTTATAAGCTGTCTGCTGTGGGGGAACTAGAGGGAAAATGAGATGATGCCTCCCTGATGAGATTAGAATTGTGTTCCCCCGACGGCAGATGAGTCATGACTCGGTGGTGTACGGTACTAATGAAAGGCAAGACCGGGCCATAGCAACAGAGAAACGGTAGCCTCACAGGCGCATATTTGGTAAAACGTCTGATGGAAATTCTTACACTGGTAAGATCCAACTGAATGCCTTCAGGTTGCTAAGATGTGGCTGTGTTCGCTTTCAGTTTGCAGAGGGCTGATCAAGAACGGAGAACGTCAGGATGAGGAGAGTGTGGGAGGTCGACGCAGGACCGAAGCCCTCAGGCAGCTCTGTCAGATGAACCCCTCACAAGCCCTCAACATCAGAGCCATGGTGGTTAGTCGCACTGTTGATATAATCACAAGACTCCAAACAGCGCCTTTGGACTGCGAAACCTTTTCCATGAACTGGGGTGGTTTTCTGGGGTCATTCTTTACCCTCCTTAGTTTCGTATGCATCTGCCTGGATGAAAACTATTATTTTACACCGTTTAGTGACGACAAGGATGCAAAATGTTCCTGTTCCGTGGACTGACGAGACAAAAAGTGGAATGTTTTGGAAGGTGTGGATCCCGTTACATCTGACGTAAAACATCTTACCGGCGGTTAAACGTGGTGGTGGTAGTGTGATGATCTGGGATGCTTTGCTGTTTTAAGTCTTTAACAATTTACAGTAATTGAGAGAACCATGAACTCTGATCCCTACCAGAAAATTCTGTATGGGATTGTCCAGCCATCACCTCAGAGCCACGCCTATTTTATCACGCTTCAAAAGCAGGTTAGAAGCGGTTGCGTTTTTGTCTTTCCTAAATACCTTTAATGTTTATAAAACAAATCCATTTATTTCACAAATTCTTTCGCTTTTACAGCATTTTAAACACAAAATGCCATTTAACTGTCTAATCTTAATTGTGTTTCATAGTTAACCTCCTGTGAAAAGTTTTCAAAAATAAATATCTGTGGCTTTAAAGCCCCAAATGATAATTCAATTTGGAGTTCCCATTCATCCATCCCTCCTCTACCAAATATAGTAAAGGTTGAAGTTGGGGATGGGAATCGAAAACCGGTTCCTGTTCAGAACCGGTTCCGTGTTTTCCAATTCCATGGCACCGTTTGACAGCTCACTTAACGATTCTCTTTTCGATTCCGTCGTGCCGTGTCTCTGAGCAGCACAACGGTAGCACAACGTTTTATACGCAAGTTACGCACACGGCATTCAGTAAGCACATGTGCTTAAGTTGCGCATGACGTGACCAGGCTTAAAGCAAAACAAAAAAAAAAGTGGCGCCCCATCGGGGGAAGCGGTCGAAAGTTTGGCTTCATTTTAAGGAAGAGAAAGATGGCAACAAGGCGCTTTGGAATCATTGCAAAATGGCAATTATATCCGCGGGAGGAAATGCATCCAACAGGTAGAAACACCTGCGCACACAACATGGCATACAATTTAACGAATGCCGTGTTTTTGATTCTTACCGGACAGAAGCTAAAGTTACGACCAGCATGGAAGGCAACTCTGGTGGTAAGTAGCTAGTTTTACATCACTGGCTGGTTCCTAGTAAATCATATGCCATCTCTGGAAATAAACCAGTTTCCTACCTCTCTTTGGGGTTATTAAGGGAGTGTGCCTTTCTCGTTAATCCAGCCCTTCATTGGTAGCATGTTTAATTAGAACTACTGGTATCTGGAATTATTACATGATTCTAGCTACTGCAGTGGATGTAACGAAACATGCTACGAAGTTGCTCCGCAGTTCAGGGAGCGAGAGAACGGTGACGCTCGTTTACTATAAATTAAGTGGAGATGAGTTTATTTCCCAAAATTGTACAGTAATGCTTTTTCATTAAACGGATGGCTTCTCTGTTAGATTTAGATGACTGAGGTTATCTAAAGAGAGATTAATAAGCAACTGTCACAACAAACTTACATTTTCTTGTATTCTAAACAACTCATCTACTGTATTTAAGTTTGTTCTTATATTCCTTTTTTTATTTAACCAAATATAAATGTTACTCCAGTTGCACATTTGCTGTGGACATCTTGACCTTGTTAGTTTGTAAGGTCGTGTGATAGTTAAGTAAACAAAGTTGATGCTCATCATCAAACTGTTTGTTATCCTTTTTTCCCCAAATTGGAATCGAAAAGAGAATCGAAAAGGAATCGAATCGTTTCACAGAATCGATAAGGGAATCGGAATCGTGAAAATCTTTTCAATTCCCAACCCTAGTTGAAGTCTACTTCTCTGAATTTAATCTAAAACTTAGTTTTGTGCAAAGTTTACCGTAGCTTTTCTTAAAGTTATAGTTAGTACACCTGGTCAGAAACACTTTTTATTATACTGGGTAAAATCGTCATATTGAAAGTAGTAAATATCAGAAATCCCAGAGGGAAATTGCTGTTTCAGTACAACCGCCATCACAAACATCACACACATTTCATTACCTATTCATCAAAAGGATGTTAAAAAATCGATCTCTGTGGAAGCTGGATGCCTGTAAAAACTGACCAATCCCTGCCGTTGTGTCCGATGGCCAGGGATTGGTCAGAAGATTGGTCCTGCCCTCACCCACCTCTGTTCCTCAAGTTCCTTATCTATTGGTTGTCCCCCATGCCAATCATTGTGACGCGCTGGCATAGCGCCAGTGTGCCACTTGCTGGCTGCGCATGCACACCTCGTGTTTATGTATCCGTTTAGCTCAGCGGTTAGCTCAGCGGTTAGCTTCGCTGTTAGCCGTTAATAGTAGCTACCGTGGCTAAATCCAACAAGAGCAGTTAAGCTAGTTTCTCAAGTCTTAAATAAACAGCAGAGCTAACTAGCAGTAGCATGATAGGCCAAATTGACTGAAGGGGAACATTGTCTGTACAACTGACAATGTTTTACAGGCATTTCTTTGTTTTGTGTTTTAATGTGTATTTTAATTGGTGTTTTATATCATTTCTTCTTTTTTTTCTGTTTTTGATTGCTGTTGCTGTGCGAAACAGCAATCCTCATGCAGTCAGTGGTTCTAAGAGAAGTAGACCCTCAGAATAAGTGGACATAATTTACATTAACATCACATTTTATGAAAATGTTCTATATGGCAGTAGAGACATAAAACAAAAAGCTCAGGAATTTTCTCGGGGGGTAGAGGCATATTACTTTTCTGCATTATCATTCGTGGCAAAACTAAAATAAATGCTTATTAGCACATTTTTGTGCATTTTTTCTTGGGCAATGCTTGTGGGAGGACACAAGTGTTTTTTTTGTTTGTAGAAACATTGTTGAAATGAACACTGAGTGTGATCTCAACATGACACACATCCTTAGTGGTTTAGCAGATTTCCTAGTAACGTCTTAGTTTACAACAGACTTAGTGTCTGCATTTCTGCTCTGTTAAGGAATGAAGCTTTGCACAGGGATTGGAAGAAAAAACCCCACCTGATCTCAGAAGTAATATCTGTTTGTCTGCTATATGTTAAATCTGAAAGCTTAACTTGTTGTGTAATTGGCTCTGTTGTGCTGTCAATGTTTTTCTCTAGCAAGATGGACTCACATGGTAGAGGTTAGTAAAAGAGATTTGTCTCTTCACTGATTTATGTGGTGCTGCCCTCTGCGGTGCTAACCCTGAGGGGAGAAATTTGTCTTCTCGCTTCCCTCCTCCTCTGGAGGAGGTTACAGCGTTAGGTCAGTTATTGAACAAGGCCCCAGGAGGTTGTGAAAATTCATTGCTCCTCAGAATGATGCCTCAGCACGACTTGTCTCCTGCAAAGTATTTTTAGTTTACTGACTGTTTCATGGTCTGATCACCAAATGGTCTGATCATCAAAAGTCTGGAAAAATGTGGACTTAGTTTAAGGTGTTTCTAGGTCTTGATATGTATTGGTTGGGGGGGGGGGGGTTGCATATAGAAAAAGATATTGGAATTTACACACCTTTTTTCCCTGTCCTATCATCTCTATGTTTTATTAATCTGTCCATCTGTCTGTTTACCCATCCATTTATTTATCTGTTTATTCTCCACCTATACATCCATCATTCCTATTTGGCCACTCATTCATTCCTTTGTCCATTAAGAGACCCAGCATTCAAGTTTGTATTCCAAAAAGAAGGCATTTTAAAGGCACAACAGAGTTTACCCTGTGTGCCCAGGTGGAGGAGTGCCACCTGCCTGGTCTTGGCGTGGCTCTTACTTTGGACTACAAACCAGATACGCCGGATGAGGCAGTCAGCCCACTTGTGTCCTACGTCAGCGGTCTGCTGCTGGGAACCAACAGCAAAGTCCGAACCTGGTTCAGCATGTTCATCCGCAACGGACAACAGGTAAGCAGGAAGCGCTTGACCTGGTAGGTTCACAAATCTTCTGGAAGTACTGCCTCCTCCACCACCTTCTTACTCCGGTTAGATGTTAAAACAAACAAAAAAGTGGAACAGGACCTAGTTGCTTCTATTAAAAATGGAAATGCAACAATTATTCCAACTACCCCAAAAATATTGTAACGTGTTGGTTATTACATTTATATTATTTATCTAATGTATTCATTATGTTGATTTTGATATTTTAAGAAAATAAAGTGTAGGCTAAGGATTGAATAAACACAAAATTAAGTAGTGCTTATTGTGCTAATACATTTTTGCTGTTCTGCTCTTTGCAGAGTAACATAGTGAGTAACAAGCAGATATTAGCTGGTTACTTAGTGGTAGCCATCCTGCAATCAGATGATTAGAGGCAAATTTCTCCTTCTTGTAAGCAAGGAAAATGCACGGTAGCCTCTTTTTAACCAGCTGACCAACCGGGGTGCAGCAATAGCTGGGGGAGGAAACATTTCTTCAGTAATTTGGTTTCTTCTATGCAGATCTTACTGACTTATATTATTGCTGTTGGGAAATTAAGCTTTCCTTAAACTGGAAGGAAAGGTTTCTCTGCAACATCCTGGGATGTCCCAGGATGCTCCATTCATAATTAGAGTTGTCCATATTTCAACAATGTTTCCAGTAATATATTTCATGGAATAATAGTTGTTGAAGAAAGAGCAGTGAAAGTTGTAGTATAGTTTAGTTTGAGTCGTTATTTTATTTTTATCGTTATTATTATTTAATTTAAAAGAAAGCTAACAGAGCTCGGCATTTGGCTCAGAGGTTGTCCCCTTCTTTACTCTGTGCTGGCAGCGGAAGAGGGAAAGCAGCTCGGTGCTGTGGCAGATGCGCAGACAGCTGCTGCTGGAGCTGGTGGCTATCCTGCCACGCTCCCGCAGCACACACGTGCCCAATGACGCCAACATGGAGGACGGGGGTGGTTCGGGTTACTCTGGTCTCAGGGAGGAGCATGTGGTGAAGGCCAGCGCTCTGCTCCGACTCTACTGTGCCCTCATGGGCATCGCAGGTCTCAGGTGAGAAGCATTGTGTAACCCCTGTAACTCTTTTCTCTTGTGGGGGCATTATTTCCACTTGAGTCTGATATCAAAGTAAGCTTTTATCTTCTTACAGAGGCCACAGATGTCTGAAATGAAAACATCATGTAGTTAATTTGACTTGTCTTTAGACCTACAGATGAAGAAGCGGAGCAGCTGCTGCAGCTGATGACCAGCCGACCTCCAGCCACTCCTGCCGGTGTTCGCTTTGTCTCGCTGTCCTTCTGCAAGCTGCTGGCCTTCCCCACCCTGGTCAGGTACGGGAAGCTTTTTTTTTTTTTTTTTTTTTTTTGGTCTTTGTTTCAATTCAATTCAAAATACTTTTTTAAAGCTGCAGTACGTACCTTTAGTAAAATTTAGTTTTTTTACATATTTGTTAAAACTGTCACAGTAGAAAATGAGACGGATAATCTGTGAAATAATCAAGCTCCTCTGGCTCCTCCCTGTGGTCCTGCTGCCATTTACAGAAATACACCGCTCCCGGTCACAAACAACCAATCAGAGGCAGGAGTCGTGCCTTAGCCTTCTCAATCACACTCATGTATGCGCTGCTCACACCCCTCCCCCGCTCAGCATTACTCATTCATGCTCAAGGTTTCGTGTGGACTGTAGCTGTGTGGAGAAATGACCTCCTTTACAGGAGAACTCCCAAGTTGTCGAGTGCTCAGAGAACAGACTGGCTAACAAAAAAGAGCGATGACGAAAAGCAAGCCCTGGAAGACCCACCCCAGTGCCCGCTGCTGTTTACGCAGGAAAAATGACATTTGCCTGCTGGAGAAAGCCCTGGTACATGTGCTGGATGACTTCAATCTGTAGAAATTAAGCAGGGAGTGTTTCTAGCATGTCGATTAGTGTGTGGTGCACGGAGATCACAATTAAAACATTGCCAGGGAGACGTGTTAACAAAACGGGGAAAAAGAGTCCCGTTTTTAATGAGTCATTGTTGTGTAAATGGATTTCAGATTTCCTGTCTGTAAATAATTTCACTTTATTACCCTCATTTTAGTTTATGTGATTATTGTTTTAAATATTATTAAACAATATTAAGATATTGTTTTAATTATAATTAAATGTTCTAAGTGTTGTTTTTATCTCTTATTTTTTCTTCAAGCTTATTACAGTTCTTCTCATCCATGTGTTTTTAGCACTCCAGAGCAAGAACAGCTTATGGTCATGTGGTTAAGTTGGATGATCAAAGAGGAGGAATATTTTGAGAGGTAAGGCCTGTGGTCATGGTGATGAATAACTGAGAAAAGAAAAAGTAGCCAGCTACACAAATTACTGGACTTCTTCCAAATCTGCCTTTCATATCTGCTTTTATTTGATGCTTATCAAAAGCTCTTTAATTGGCTTGTGTCAATTATTAAAGCTCTATGTCTGAGCATATAAACGTGGATTTTTCTGGGATATTTAAAGAAAAGCCTTATTGAATGGGTAAAGCTTCAGTTTGACCCTTAAGCTGTCTATGATACTGAAGACTCTGACCTTCATCTAACATGGCTATTCATTTAAATGAGAAATCTTGATTCAGGGTACACCCCTTAGGTCTGTTGTATTTGTTCCTTGTATAAATCATACATATATTGATGTTCATGACTGGACAAACTGTAGTTTTACCCGTGAATGTAGAAATCACAGGCTAACATAGTCCTAAAGCTTTAATATTTGTTTTTCTTCAAATTAATGATGTTTGTATTTATTTCTAAGTGGGTCTTTTTTTATTTAACCTTTATTTAACCAGGAAAAAATCCCATTGAGATTAAAAACCTCTTTTTCAAGGGAGTCCTGGCCAAGAGGCAGCAAAGTTACATATTGGACAGAGATACATAAATATGCGGTCTAATGTGGCAATGAGTGATTCTTAGATTTAATGTATATTAAAGGAGAAGTCCGGTCAAAATCAGAATTCAAACTGCTGAAAGTACTTTAAATATAAAACTACTACATACTGTGCAAAAAATTATAAGTTTTTTTAATTAATAATAATTCTCATTTAATCATGTTTATGTGGAGGAATCCATCTTGGTCAAGAATAGTACTGTCACCTCCCATTTTTTGACGTCACTCGACGGACCCGCTGTTGAGCAAGTTTCAACGCTCTGTTTGTCACGGCGCACTATTTATATCTATACACGCGTGTGTGTGTGTGTGTGTGTGTGTGTGCGCTCCGCGCAGCACGGCTTTGCCGACGCTGCAGCAGAGCGCGCGCACACACACACAGACACACACACACACACACACACACACACACACAGCGGAGGAGAGATCGCTGAAGTGACTGTGTTGAAATAAGCAATGTTTTTTCCTCTTTTACCAGTTGTGTTGGAACATCCGATGGCCATGCACGTGGGCATTGTTGCTTCAGCAATAGCTCTTGGGAATGTCAGCAGTGAAGTCCTCTGGAAATCCGAAATAATTATTGATGATCGCAGCTGTGTAGAACGGCTCCTATTGACTTTGCATGGAAAGCGGAGAGAAATGCTGTCGCCGCTTCCGCTCTTCCACGTCGCAGGATGTGATGTCAAACGCCCCTTACTGCCCATATTTGGGCAGTCATGTCAGCCCCCATACACAGTGATTCAGACGACAATTTATGTTTTTATTTTCTTATTGATTAAAGATAAGTTCATTAAATAACCACAAATGTATTAGTTTTAGTTATAGCTAATGATACCCTGATTTTTCCTTGTTGACCGGACTTCCCCTTTAAAAAGGATCCAAGACATTCCCTCGCCAGAATAAATTGTACTTAAAATATTGGACACATTTTTTTTAACCTTTCAAAAGGTTAAAAAGATTTTAACCTTTTCAATTAACATCTGTTTAAAAACTACAGCAAACCCTAGGGCACATGGGGATTGTTTTTTTACTTTGCGCTCCCTCGCAATAACCTAGTAGACGGTTCATGCGGCATATTGAATACTGAAAGTCTTCCTGCTACGATATAACATTTGTTCATGTATGTTAATATCTAGTTAGTGAGATATCTGAAGTTTTATATCATTTCTTTAGGTAACAAGTGTACCACAACCATGTGTGCAAATTGCAAAAAGCAAAACAGGGCAAACATGGGCTTTCTATCTCTCTCCATCCCTTCTAAGACAAACATAAACTTTCCATAATAAGTAAAGAAAGGAAAAGCTACATTCAAACTATTTGGACTATTTTTGAGTTATTTTCGCTGGGTAATGAAGTCACCTGACAGTTTTGATTTTTTTGTGTGTGTTGGTAGTCTCTGTGTAAGGTTGAGATTGGACTGCACATGAAAACAGCCCTTTATTAGCCAAACATGAACAGGGAGTTAATGGATCGATTTTCAATCAGATTTTTGCACCAAAGACTTAACAATGTATAAACACGTTTTGACTGAGGCTCGTTAAAGGTATTTGCAATTTTAAATTGGCATTTGTTAACACTGTGACTGTATAAACCAAGGGTGTATTTGTAAATTTACTGCGAGGTAACGCAAAATAAAAACAAAAGATTCCCCATGTCCCATGTAGGGGGCTCTGTAAAAACACCCCATCACAGCGGTCACGATGGGATGGTCTTACTCGTACATTTATCAGTTATAGCAGCAATGTTAGCTCGTAAGTCAAAGCATTTTTGATAAATTCACCCATTTGTAAATCTGATGTGAAATCTTAACTGCCCACATCCATAAAATGCTTTGACTCTTTAAAAAGTGCCAACCTATATCTAATGTATTACCAACTTATTTGCAGCTATTGTTTGTTTGTTATTGGTTTCAAGTATTTTATATGACAGCCTTCTAAGCTGCTGTTTGATGTTGTTCTCGGTGAATGATTTCACGTCATCGCGGTCGACTTATGCGTTTGCTGTGCTCAGCATAACTCTGGAGGGTTGTTGCTCTGGTGCCTCAGGAGAGGACTTCAGCCTTAATTTGTTGTGGCAGGATTGAGGAAAACGGTACTGGAGAAATAAGATGCATTAGAGGTTAAGTATGTATCTCCTATGGCTGCAGACATTCTTGGTAATGGATACTGTTTTTTGCAGCGTTCAAAAGTTAGATTTAGAAGTTAATTCTTTTAATTTTCATAATGATTATGAGCAAACTGTGCACATGTTTTTTTGTCTGTCACAGAGACTTTACACATCCCTGTTTAGACTGGGGCATATAAATGTTCTCAGCTGGAGTGTGAGCTCTACTTACAGGCTCCGCCCTGATGCGGTGTGTGACATGGAAGGTTATGGAGGAGGATCAGTCTTCTTTAAAATTCGGTCCAATACGACCCTGGATTATGTCCTGATGCCTATCCTCAGTCGCCTCTCATGCATATCTGTGCGTGTGTTCTTCCTTGCAGTGCTGCAGGCGTATCTGCTTCTTTTGGAGAGATGCTATTACTGGTTGCCATGTATTTCCATAGCAACCAGCTCAGCTCCATTATTGAGTTGGTGTGCTCTACTTTGGGGATGAAGGTAAGGTGGGAGGGAGACTTGAATCAATAAATCTGTCTGACTGACCAGGTACTGGCCCTGCTTCCCCCTCCCATCTGCAGCAGCAGTGCATACAGACTATAACACTAATGAAACATTTGCAGCATACATGCGTCAAGGAAGATGCATCATACCCCGTGGCCAATTTGCCATTTTATTACTTATTAAGTGCACTATTGTTTCCTCCCTGTGTCCTAAGTAGTTTTCCTGTCTCAGTGTGTTTTCCACTAAGATGTGTAATGTAATTGGATTTAGAGCCTGTTTGTTTCCACCCCCAGGGCATTCCTTTCAATTCAGCGCTCTGCCTGCCATGTAGAATTTTCTTATGAAAAATGAAAGGAGGGAATTACAAAATACTAGCGCTGCTGCCTGCAGGTTGTTTCCACTCACATCGGGCCTAACGCTGTCGACGTTTCTCATTGTGTTTTTGTCGACGTTGTTGTTGTCTTGGGGGGTGTTTATCTTTTCCCAGATTGCCATCAAGCCGAGCTCTCTAAGCAAAATGAAAACCATCTTCACTCAGGAGATTTTCACCGAACAGGTATTTATACTGGCCACCCATCCCACGGTACATTTTCCTCTCAGTTATTAAGCAGCCTTCGTTCCACAGAGATGCGGAGAAAGTGATTTCCCTGAAATATTTGGACATGATGTTTAATGTCAGTTTTAGAAGCACGGAACTTGAAAGTGCGTGCTTGTAAACTTAGAGAGAGAGAGGGCGCTAGTTGAACCTCCCTGGGAGGTGTGCAAGGAGGAGTTCTTTGTTCGTAAAGTTTGAGAAGAGAATGTAAATTATTACATTACTTGCGTTCCAGGCAAGTATCGTCATGCCAGCTGCGAAGCATGGAGGTGGGAATGTCATAGTTTGGGGATGATTTGCTGCAGCAGGGCCTGGCCAGCTTACCATCATAGAGTCCATCATGAACTCGACCTTGTATCAGAAAATGTGAGACCATCTGTGTAGAGATTAATTAAAGCTAAACTGGATCCGGCCCCATGACGAGCACCCAAAGATAAACCAGGAAATCCACAAAGGACTGGCTCACATCTTTCACGGCTGAAAGTGAGAATTGAACAAATTGTCCTCAGATCCACGTCAGAGAGGTAGATGGAGATGTGACCAACCAGCGTTATAAAATGCTTTTCTTTTCTTCTTTTTTTTTGATAACTCAAGATTAATAGTTGTTTGTCTGTCATTAAATCTTCCTTTGCAGAGATAAAAAAGATGAAATATGGATTATAGGTACATTTCATTTGAAAGAGCTACATCAAGGGGTTGTCCTCATTTTTTCACTGCATGAAGTTGTAACAGTTAGAATTGGTCTTTATGTGATGGAAACATCACTAAATGTTTGGTAGCAATTGATAGATACAATTATGATGTGCTTAAACTGAATAAGACTATAAATAAATGAATGAAAATAATTAAGATTTATTTTATATGTAATAACCAAAAGTCTTAAAGACGATCCAAACTGTCATGAGACACTTGATGTCATGACTAAATGGTTGCAGGTATGCTTTAAAATGTTCCCGTAATAGTTGCAGGAAAATGCTGATATTGCTAATATTGGTTAGTCAGAGATGAAATGAAGTGTTGCATTTAAATGTTTTGGTTTTCTGTGTAGGTGGTTACGGCCCATGCTGTGAGGGTCGCAGTGACGAACAACCTCAGCGCCAACATCACAGGATTTCTTCCCATTCACTGCATCTACCAGCTGCTTCGGAGCAGGGCCTTCACCAAGCACAAAGTCTCCATTAAGGTAGAGCCTCTGCTAAAGGTTTGATGACGTGCAGCCAAGACTAGAGGCGGCAACAAAACTTTATTGCCTTTCCTCTCTTGCCAACCGCTGCAGACGCAGGAGAATCAGAATACAAACCTAGTTTATTTTACTGCAGTACCATATTCTCACAAATATCAAGAAAAAGTATATATTTTTAATAAAATCCCAGTTGGCGCAGTTATTTGTAATCTCAATAATTCCTAAAACGAAAGAAATGAAAGCATGTTTCACATTCAAACTGTACTTTGAATTGATTAGAGTTTCAAGGAACGTCTAATTAGCAATGAGTTTTTGTGTCCCCAAATATGATAAAAAGCAGTGTTTTAGACACTGATCACATTTATATTTAGCCACAGTAAGCACAGTGGCTACAAAACCTCTCCAAAGCTTACTGTTGGAGAACTGTAGTAAGGAGTGGGATCTTGGGGTCTAATTAGACACTTAAATGCCAACTGGTGGTCAGGAAGCAAGCCTGACTGCAGCCCCAGACCGAAATCCTAGAGGTGTACATTTTAAATAACCTTGTGGTGCTGACTGTGTGTGAACCTTCCAGGACTGGATCTATCGTCAGCTCTGTGAAACAACCACGCCCATCCACACCCAGCTGATTCCTCTAATCGATGCCTACATCAACTCCATCCTCACTCCAGCATCCAAGGCCAACCCCGAGGCTACCAATCAGCCAATTACCGAGCAGGAGATCCTCAATGTCTTTCAGAGCTCTGCTGGGGTGAGTTATTGCTCACCAGTACCACCAACAAGACTGCAGCAATCTAATCTATCTAATCTAATTCTGCATCTTAGAACTTTAACAGCGGCAAGCATTGCATTGTCTTTTCTTCACAATTTCTTTGAATTCACGTGTGTATTGGATTTATTTGAATCCATTACATATTATCTATTGACCTCAGCAGGATGTGAAATGCAACAAAACATTTTAACTGTTGTTTGCGTTTACCTTTTTTAAAGTTGGATTTCAGAAACAAATAAAATCTGGATTTATTCTAGTTTATCCTAAAAATGTAAGAGTTTCCAGGCCATATAGAATAATAGAATACACATTTACCACAGCACCTAAATCATAAAACCACAATCTTTCATATATTCTGGTGACGGTTTAAGCCATACACCAACACAAAGGTAAGCATAATTGGGAAATGAAAGGAAACTGGTAAATGGCTTTAAAACATTTGAAAAAGGTTTATAATAATAATTACAAATGATTTGAGTCCGACCCCTGAGTCAGGATCAGGTTTCTCTGCAGCTGCTAGCAGTGTTGCCAAGTCTGCCTATTCTAAGCAACTTTTGCCTTGTTTTCTTTAAAGTCGTTTTCTTTGGCTTGTTTTTGAACGTTAAGTCGCTTATTTGGGTTTGGGTTTTCCTGGTCAATAAATGCTATTAAATGACCGGCATATAGAATATCTGTCAGCACCCACCACTGGCAAAACATTTTATGACCAGGAGATATCCTGGTGTACCATACTCTGTATTACAGTGTGCTGGGTTGCTTGTTGGGCTTCTTTTGGGCTTGTGTTCATAGAGCTGGTCGCTTGTTTCTCTCGCAAAATCTGGCAACTCCGGCTGCAAGCCTTTTAGGGTATGTCTCTGCCAGCTTTGCACATCTGGAGACTGAGATTTGTAAAAACTCAGTAAGATTAGATTATGGGAGTCTGAACGTTTCCTTGCCACAGACTCACTATTCGATTTGGGTCTGGACTTTAACTAGGCCATTCTAGCGTAGTTATGATCTCTTTTCATGAAGTTAAATGCAGCCCATTTATCATGTAAATATGCTTTAAGGACAAATGGACTGAATTTATAAAGCACCTTTCCAGTCCTGCTGACATCTCAGAGATTCACACTAGACCCACATATACCCAGTCGCACTCACTAAGGCGAGCACATTCATGCACTGACACGCAGATCATAGGCAACTTGGGGTTGAGTGCCCTGCCCAGGGGTACATCAGCATGTGACAGGAGGAAGCTGGATTGAACCCACAACTGTGAGACTTAACACAACTACTCTACAATAGAATGGTTTAATATGGTTGTATGTTCAACTCACGGATTCAAACGTCTCTTAAGATTTGGCACAAGTGGTCAGGAGGAAGGGAGCGTGTAGAAGGGGACAGTGGGTGGCGCACCATCCTGAATTCATCCCAAATAGCAGTGACAGCCGATCTAAAGAACGGAAAGATGTGTGTTAGGGTGAAGAAATCAGGACGTCTGCAAAGTCTTACAAATTAGACATTAAGTAAAAAGCATATTTAGAAAGAAAGACTTCAATGGAGCCATGTCAGGTGTTTTGAAGGGTTTTCTTTTCTTCTTTCCTAACCTGGAGGCGTTTGGATGGAAGAAACGGGGGAGTTGTTGAGTTGCAATTTTCCTACACCGCCAATTGTCTTGTTGGAGACCTTGTGGCGAAAAAAGGCAAGCCACCTCCATATTCTCTGGTCTTACCCATGGACTAACCAACTTTGGACAGACGTATTCAAGATATCAGAAAAAAACATCTAAAGTAGCAATGCCATTCATATTCCAAACCTCATATCCCCTGCAGGGTCAGGAGAAAAACTTTTCATAACTGTACAAATTCTCACTTCTCCAGGTCATCGCGACAGCAAACGGGCTGAAATGGGAGGCAGCCGGACTTTGGCTCAGTTTTTCTGAAAACGTTTCGACCCCTATCCAGGAGTCTTTGTCAGTTCTGGTGGCTCGCTCCAGTCCGGTTGCCTCCGATTTAAGCCTGTTTGCTGTTTTTGTTCATTTTGTTGATAGCCAATAAGAAAGCTGTTAGATTGTGTAGCGTTTTCTAGAAATGAAGGCCAAAACATTATATTTCCACTTCCACACAGTTATGTGAAACGCTGCGTTGGGCACATAACATCCTAACAACACCGAGGCTTATTGAACATGGAAAAATGTGGAAAGCTTCGAGGAGCATGCGCAGTGTTCGGAGCCACTGCATATTGTGCTGTTCCTCTACGCCCAGCTTGTGTGGCCCGAACTGCACTCATTATTTCTTTATTTATCTGTCGTTTAGCAGGGCGATGGCAGTCGAGGAGGACGACAGCGCCATTCCATCACCACGCAGCTGCTCATCCTGTACTACATCCTGTCTTTTGAGGAGAACCTGCTGGCGAGCACTAAACAGCTGGGTGAGACGACGTGTGTGTGTGTGTGTGTGTGTGTGTGTGTGTGTGTGTGTGTGTGTGTGTGTGTGTCCCAAAAACAAAAAACCGCAGCCCCCCCGCCGTGACGTCGGCTCACTCTCCGTGTGCGATGGCTCGCGCCTGTCTGTATAGCATCAGCTGTCACGTCCTCCACTGAGCCACGTTGTTTGTGCTAGTTTGAGGGAATTTGTCGGGGATCAAGAGGAGGAAGGGCGCTTTTTGTCCTCTTTAATGCTGTAGAAGACACTTTCACCGTGGATGAGCAGTCATTCATCTTTCTCACTCTTGGCACGAGGTGTTGGCGTTGGCGGCTCCATCCAGAGTAAATGGAGGGCTGACAAACGGCCAAGTCCAGTGGCTGTGGGATCACAGCTAACTAGGACACGCATAGGCTGGATTAAGCCACCTAGTCTGTGTTTATTCTCCCACATGACAGGCTCTCCTCTCGCCCTTCATTAGGCCAGATTTATGGGAGAGTTTATGCCCATCTCTTTAATTGCTGTGCTTACCCTAGTGCTCCCACAGCCTCCAAGAAGGGAGTAATGAAGCCCATCAGAGTGGTAATGAACCCACGTCAAAGAAAAATCACTTCGGAATTTCTTTCCCTCATCAGCGCCGTGGCTTCAGCGCCTTTATGCAAACCAAATGAAATCTCTGTCCTTCCTCTGTGTGTACGCTCTCACTCTGTGTTCCCTGTTTTCTGTTTTTAAGCACTGATGCAGAGGAAGCCTAAGTCTTATTCTGCCGCCTTAATGGACCAGATCCCCATTAAGTACTTGGTTACCCAGGCCCAGGGGCTGCAGCAGGAGCTGGGGGGTGAGTCTCATACTTGACATCCACATTCATTAGCCTAAATGGGTGATTAAAAGCTAGAGGTGCAGTGATTAGAAGTTTCCTTCCAATTTCTGATCTCTGGACCTTTTTAAAGTTTTGACCCGCCAGAAAAGATTTTAGCCAAATCCGATTTCTCTTTAAGAACCATAATATAAAAGGATACAAAGTCGGCATTCAAAATGTTTTCGCCTAACCTTCTAGCCTATGTGTTTAGTTTTTTTAATTTGAAAATATTAGCTTATTAAGACCTCTGTCTTTAACAAGCAGCTAGATTGTCATCTTTCTTCTAACAAATTGATTAAACACCTCACTCAATCTAAAAAAGCGAACTTTGAGTCTGTTTCACTCAGTATCAACGTCCACACCAAAGAGTGTTGTTGGTGCAAACTGGTAGCTCTTTGGTATGGGGGGGTTATAGATGGAGAAAGATTGTCTTTCCATCGTTGAAAAAAAATTGGTTCCTTGTTTTTCCAATCTACCCCAGCTGATAAATCATCAGAGTCTGTAATAAAACATTTTTGTTTGTCAAAAATATTGAATATGCTTTCTAAAAAGTGAGATACCTTGTGGCTGATTGCAGGTCTGCACTCTGCACTGTTGCGACTCCTTGCCACCAACTACCCCCACTTGTGTTTAGTGGAGGACTGGGTGTGTGAGGAGGAGGTGACAGGCACTCTGCCCCTCCTGAGGAGGATGATGCTTCCCAGCAATACATGCAGATACAGCCAGAGCCAGCTGCACCAAGGTCAGATTAATGAAGACGGAGCACAAGCTTAACCAAGTCATTTTTTTATCATTATTATTCAAGCTCCCGTACCTTTCCGGTACCCAGTAAGCTAAAGTGAAATGGTCTTGTAAAAGTATCAGCCTTATCTTTTCAAAGATGCCAGGAAGCTGGAGGATTTATGCAGCCTTTTTTTATCTGTATGTTTTTCTCCAGCTTTCCAGAAGTTGCCCTCCAGCAGTCCCAGGCTCATGCGGATCCTGGAGCATTTAACTCTGCTTTCACCTGGAGACCTGATCCCTTACGCAGAGGCCCTCACAGCCAGCATGGCTCTGCTGCTGGAGCCCGGCGTGCCTCGACGCTTGCTGCAGACCCTCAACAAGCTCTGGATGGGCCTCAACACTGTGATGCCCCGCAGGTGCTTGCTCTGCTCACAGGCGCATCGGCTTAAAAGAGCACCGGCCCGGCGTGATAAAGCCTGAAAAATGCACAAAAAGACCTGGTGTATTATATTAATAATAGAACTTCTATATTGAGCCATTTCTTTCTGAAAGAGAGAACGGCATCACTTAGATACTGGGGCTTGAAATGCTTTGACTCCAAATTTACATCTTTCTAGGGATTAAAAGTTTTTTGCTAAATTCTGTCTCTTGTGAGAGGTTAAAGATTGATGAGGACTTGATTTTCTGCCTCTATGAAATGCGAAAGGCGGACTCAGCCAAGGGTTAAAGTAAGAAGCTGCAGGGCAGAAGTTGTTGCTCTTAAGTCGGGGCCTCCTGCTCACTGTTTGTGTGAATAGATCGGTATTGAGCAAAGCAACTCTGTCAGTGTGGGTGGACTTGCTTGCTTACACGAGGGTCACCCTCAGCGCGCCCCAGGGCTCTTAGAGCGCAGTTACCTAAGCTCTGAGCAGACCTATCGATCCGAAGGAGGCCTGGAACAAGAAGAGCTCAGGGCAGGAAAACTCTCCATGAAGGAGATGTGAGGGATTGTTGCCTCCCCTCCGACTTTAGTCTCTTCCCTGCTCCCTGTGATGTGGAGTGTTTCAGAGGTAGAGGAGCGGGCTCCTGGTGAAGCTTGGAGGAGGGCAGCGGTGTCAGCGTTCCCGCAGATGCATTGATTGATGGGAGTGTGTGAGACGCCTGAAGGCTTAGAGCTCCAGGACTACCTGCTGTTCAGAGATCAACATCGGTTTCGCCCTAACCGGGGGGGGGGGCGTCTTACTTGAGCCAATCTTAGTAGATTAGGAAATGAATCCCATACGAAGATGTGCCTGTGTTCTGCTGTACGCCACTGTTTAATACAACAGACAGTTCAGTTTCCTGGTTGCCTTTAAGCCAAACTATACAGCGCCCTGTAAGAGTACTCACACCCTCTGACTTCTTCCCATTTTACAACAACACAATTAATCAGAGAAGCAGAAAGGAGGCCTGAAGAAACTCTGGAGGACCTGCAGAGGTCTACAGCTCAGGTGGGAGCTTCTGTTGACGGGACAACTATTTGCCTCATGCTCCATACGCAGTAAACATGCGGAGGGCCTGTATTCAGAAAGACTTGGTGGAGTAATGCCAACACCATACACCATCCTGAACAAAGCATCCCTAAGGTGAAACATAGTTCATGGCATCATACTGTGGGCCTTCGTGGCTGGATGCGTTACCACGGCAACAAGGAAGGTGGTCAGAGTTGAGAAGGTTGATGGATCTGAATACAGGACACCCTCTAAGGAAAGCTGTGACGGGCCAGGTTTGGCTCCTCAGCTTCCAGCAGGACACCGACTCTTAACATTCAGCCTCAATATAGAGCTTCAATGCAATATATCAGATCACAACGTGTTCATCTTCTAGAATGGCCTAGTCAAAGTACGGGCCCCCATCCTATTAAGAATCTTGGGCAGGATTTAAGAATTGGTGTTCACAAACACTCTGCGTCCGGTCAGATTTAGCTATCTTACAATAAAGGGTGGGCAAAGCTGGCAGCCTGATTGTGAACTGATTCATTTCTCTCCCTGTCTCAGGCTGTGGGTGATGACTGTGAACGCCCTGCAGCCTTCAGCTAAGCTGCTCCGCCAGCAGACGTACACTCAGAACGACCTGATGGTTGATCCTCTGATTGTGCTGCGCTGTGATCAGAGGGTGTACAGGTGAACGCTGCTCTTCGGCATATTTCAGAAAGGCTGGCGAATATAACAGATTTACAGACCGTTGTCTCACATCAGCCCACCGATGCATAAGCGGAGTTTGTTAATTGGATGAATGCGGATACATTTCCCCCAGGTGTCCTCCTCTGATGGACATCGTCCTGCACATGCTGAACGGGTACCTGCTGGCCTCGAAGGCCTACCTGCAGTGTCACCTGAAGGAGACGGCCGACTTCGATCGGCAGAACCAGATCGTGTCAAACGTGGCGGTTCCTGGTCAGCCTGATACGCCCGAGGTCACCAGAGAGGAGCTGAAGAACGCCCTTCTAGCTGCGCAGGTGTTTTTAAAACACATCGCTTCCTATCAAAGAGCGGGTGAAGTGTGGCCGCTTTAGACGCGCAGCGCGATAACCGCTCGTCTCCATGTGGCCGCAGGACAGCGCCGCCGTCCAGATTCTCCTGGAGATTTGTCTGCCAACCTCTGAAGAGCAGCTGTTGGGGGCCACCACAGAGAGCCTTTTGAGGAGCAACCAGGGCCCCGTTCCAGGGAAGTCAAGACAAGGAAGCCTGCCGCCGAGCGCCAGAGGGAGGGTGGAAGACGGCGAGCCAGAGGGGGGGCTGCTGAGTGACCTGAGGGAGGTGCAGTGCCTCATCTGCTGCCTGCTGCATCAGATGTTCATCGCCGACCCAAACATCGCTAAGCTGGTTCACTTTCAGGTAAATACAGCAGGCGTTAGGAGTCATATTGTTTTATCCTGCTCCCCCCCAGCAGCTTTGGGGTTTTAATGACGGGCCAGATCACGCTGACCGCATTAGTCAGCACCTTGTGCCACGGCTTGGCTAATAAACGGCTGCAGCTGTCCCACACGTCTCAGACAGCCATACGGTGGGCTCCATCAAAGTGAATCCACCTCCGTCTGCAACTCTGTTCCAAGCCCCGACTGCTTGACCGGGTCGGCCACATGCTCCCTAGTTTTTAAGGGGTAGCTCTAAGTTGAATGTTGTCTTTTCCCTCCCTTTGTGTCAGGGTTACCCTCAGGCTCTTCTGCCTCTGACTGTGGCAGGCATCCCCTCCATCCATATCTGTTTGGACTTCATCCCAGAGCTGCTGGCCCAGCCCCAGCTGGAAAAGCAGGTGAGGCCCTCCCTCCTGGTTCCGGGCTTTAAAGCCCTGAACTGGCCGTGGGCCGGCGCCAGGGCCCCTGTGATAGACTTGTGCTTTCCAAAGGCAGCTCCTCTGGGCTGATCTCTGCTGTATGTTGTGTGTTTACCCACAGATCTTTGCCATTCAGCTGCTCTCCTACCTGTGTACGCAGTACGCCTTACCCAAATCCCTGAGCGTGGCCAGGTTGGCCATCAGTGTGATGGGCACCTTGCTAACAGGTCAGCTGCATCTTCTACTAAAGATTTAGATTATTGGCTCCTTTTTATTTGAGGTTTTTATTCCACTTCTGGCTGCCTTCAGCACACATGGCGTTTTAATATGTGTCCCTGTAGATGGCTGCCACCGTCTGGCCACTAGCTGTTACTGCTGCATCCCGTCTTTATCACAGGGTGCTCTACTTACGACGGCTCGGTGTCGGCCCAGCTGCTCTTTCTACTCATAAGAGTGTGTTGTGCTTTGCAGTGCTGAATCGAGCCAAGCGCTTCTCCTTCTTCATGCCCACCCTGCCCTGCCTGGTGGCTTTCTGCCAGGCCTTCCCTCCTCTCTACGACGACGTGGCAGCTTTGCTGGTACAAGTGGGCCAGGTCTGTGCCTCCGATGTGGCCACCAGAGTCAGGGACATTGACCCCTTCATTGCCCGTGAGTATAACAGCCTACTTGGGACGGACAACCCTTGGATAGGCAGTCGTTTTCTGCTGTTTTAAATCATTGCCTTACGCCTAACGCGGTTTATTTTCATTGTGTGGGTTACCTCTAGCAGAGGAAATACTTTTCTTTTTATTATCATTATTTTGGATGTTAAATATTACCAACATTCTTTAAAAAGTAGTAAAATATAGTAGTTAATTGATATTCAGCCAACGTGAGCATGTTTACCATGACTTGTTAATATTGTGGCTCACATCATACACACGTTGTTAAAAGTATTCCCTGACCCATCCAAAGGGTTCATGTCCCCCATGGATTAAAAATAAAGTCTCAGTTTATTCTGGCGGCTGACAAATACCTCTGATAATCTGGTGTATTTTAATGCAGGTTCTTGCTTATGACTGATTTAGTAGATCCAAGAAATCAAGGAGAAAGTCCCCATTTATGAGCTGGATTTGTCATCTGTAGCACATTCAACATGTCTTATTGAAATTCTAGGGGGAAAAAAACCTCTATCAACCTTCAAGACTGACCTGATGGCTTTATCTAGAGCGTCTTCCTACTGAGGCATCATCTAGTCTTCAACATCTGTAGTTTCAGTGGAGAAAACATCTGTCCGGGCGTCGCATGCCCCGTTTCCCTGAGACTTGTTCTAACCAGAAATAGAAACAGAACCATAAATGCACAAAGGCTCAGGATATCTGCTGAACGTTTTCAGGGTGTAACACTAGGACCCTGTCCGGCCCACCCCACAGGAAAGAGCTCCTGATAGATAAACGGGAACCACCAGGGGGCAGTAAACGTTCATTAAATAAGTCCTCAAAAACTCATACATAAATTATTTCCAACCATCCATCGTCTATACCTGCTTATCCATGCCGTGTCGCAGGGTGGAGTACTGATGCTCCAGGGTACACCCTAAACGGGTCACCGGTCCATTACAGCGTAAGTTAATTATTATGCAATTTAAACTTAGGCTTTAGAGTTTAAACATGTGTTCTGGCTGTACAGTTGAATTCTGTATCCTTATGCGTAAAGCAAACGGTCATATCATCTGTTGGTTCTGGTCCACTGGGTTTTCTGAAGTCCACAGTTAACCCAGCCATCTAGCAGCAGATCCTTCTGCTGCCTTTATTTTTCAGCAGGACCTGGTACCGACCCACACTGCCAAAAGTACCAAAAGTGGCTCTGCAGGCGGCTATCAGAACTTTTTCATGATATTCACATTTTTAGATGTACCTTTATGTAAGCCATCTCCTGCCCGCCCCACTCTACCTTAGACAGCAAATAAAGGCTTATGGGTCAGTTTCAAAACGTATGGAGCATTTTCAGAGCACAAGTACTAAAGTGGATAAAGATTACATTTAAAACACTGATGTTGCTCAGGTAGAACCAAAAGCTTTTTTCCTCCCCAGGCCTGCAGAGTCTGAGAGAGAAACCCCAGGAAGCTGCAGCTTTGGGAGGAGGCGCCTCCAAGCTCACTCTACCCCAGAAGGCGGCCGAGGAACTGGGCGGCGCAGACCCAGATGTGCAGCTCTGCTACTGCATCGAAGCCACCTTCATGGACATCATCAGCTCCACGCTTCATGGACTATAGAGTGAACCGGCAGCTAACCTGCTGCGTGTGGGGAAAACGCCGTCTAACACTCCTAAGAGGGCTGCTCTCACTCTCTGCACACAGTCACACCAAACGGTATTAGCTGCAGACATTCAGAAGGGTCGGCTGTCATCCAGCTTTGTGGGGAAACTACATTTCTACGAAGCATTTCTACATTTCTATTGTGATTAGAGGATACGTGTGCGTTCACGTCAACAGTTGTTGGAAATATTGAAACAGACTGTTTGAGTTTTAATTGGCAGTGAAAATGTAAATGTTGCCATGAACTGTGCAGAGCTTTTTGTAGGCTTTGTAATAAAAGAATAAAAAATAATAATCTGAGTGCAGCCTAAAAACATTTTTTCTTTCTTTAGAAATGACATCCAGAGTCACATTTGAGTGAGAGGACTCTCTCTGTTCCATAAAACCTCTTCCAGAAATCCACATTCAGCTGCACACACGAGGAGTCGTCCGGACTTTTAACTTCTTGACTTTTAAGTCTTGCCTTGTAAGTGCATGTCCTCCATGTAGGTCTGGGTAATTAATTGGAGCTTATTTAATGTTAAAGACCATCACGCAAAGCCAAGAGCTACGCCAGAACAAGGAAGCTGATAAAAGCTCCTCTGTGGTGTTACAGAACTCCTAAACTCCCTTAATCCACGGCTTCTAAACTCATCAGTGGGAACGTGCTCCACTGGTTAGTGCATCGCTTTTGAAATCATCTGCTCAAGATGCAGCGTGCAGCAAAAACCCTCCATGTGTCACATAGTCGCCAGCATTTATCAGTTCAGCTTATATAACTAGTCAACAATAGAAGCGCATAGAAAATAAACAGCTGAGGCAAAAGCAAACAGGAAAATTAGTGATGGCTGTTCAGAGTAAACTCAGTGAAATCTTCCAGACCGAAATCTTCATTATTGTGGAAAAATTAGGGTATCCTATTAATTTTTTTATCCTTTATTAAGAAGTGTTCACATATTGATGTTGAATCTTATTTTTTAGGTGTCCTTGGGATAAACTTTGCTGCCCCTAAACACCAAAATGCTCTTTGTTTTGCTCATTAAACAAATCAAAAAAGGCTTTTCTAGCTGAGGAAAATTACAGACCTTGGTGGGCTTACTTATATGTTTTGGATTGTCCTCTTGCAGGCTCCAGCTCTGCTTCAGCTTATCTTATTTTTTCAAAGATGGCCTCAGATTTTTCTGATGGCCGGTGGAAAACATGGTGGACACTGACGGTGAGCTGGTCAGGTCCTGCTGCGCCAAAGCGTCCCCAAACCATGGCGCTTCCACCTCCGTGCTTCGCAGATGGTCTGAGGTTCTTTTCCTGGAAGGATTTGGGGATTTGGGAGCAGAACTGGGCATGCTGGCAGGTGCTGTGAATGTCCTCCAGCTCTGGACCGGTTTCTCTACAGTAGTATTGCTGATTTAAAATAATTTTCAGACAGATTTAAATCCCCTCCTAGACTCATACACTGCAGCAGTCTTCTTTCTGAAGGCCTCTTCCAGGCCCACCGTGGTGTTCACCCTCACAGCAACAGTCTGGAGCACCGAACTAAATGTTGAACTGAGGTTTAAACGGCCCCAACCTCCGTCAGAAAAATGGAGCAATGATGTCCCTTCTGTGGCATCTTAGTATACATTTATTTCAACATCAAATGGCTGATTTTAAATAGTGTTTTATCATATTACAAAAAGTTTTAAAATGCCTTCTTCAGGTTTAATTGTAATAATGTTTCAGTATCGTCCAGGGACATGTCTAAATATGCACAAGCCTCCAGAAGGTGTCCTCATTTTTCAGAGGACTCTGTTCCCCTAAAACCATTAGCAATCAGACATCCTGCGTGGCCCAATGTAAAGCAAACATTGCAAGAGCTGAGCTCGGGAAACATGAGCACATTGCACCTACTTGTTAATAAATCAGTGACTAACCTTTTCTGTGGTTGCCTGAGAATGCAGGAATCAATGTGGATTCTTGTGGTTGGAAGCTTTTACAGCACAGAGCTGCATTTAAATTTGATTGATATTCAGTTTCAACTCCAGGTCAGAATAGCTTGAAAATGTTTACTATGTAACCATTCTGAAATTAAACAACCATAAAACCCTGATAGTCAAATGGATGAGATAATTTTATGAATCTAAACCTGTTACTTAAAATAAAGAAAAATGATTCACAAAAATGGAACAGAATACAATTTGCTTCAACCAAAATCAAACCGAATGCGTCATACCTGTTGATTATTAAAACTTAGCCGGCTAATTGAGACCTGCTTGGTCTAAAGATGGAGCTCTGAGGTCAGATTCTTTACATTTGGTCTTATTTTAATTCTAGTCAAACTGTTTTTATGTCCTACAGAGGGTAAATTTGCTTTGTTCTTCACATAAGGATAAAAAACATGCAGGTCAGGTGACATTTTAAACTACCACAAAGCCTTTGGACTTTCCTCTCCTGATCTGTTGGACGTTCTCTAAAGATCCGCCAGAGGGCAGTGTTGCCACACGAAAAAAAAAGAAAAAGAAAAAAAAAAAGAATACCCCAGCAAACCCACCCTGTTGGTCTTCAGTTATTAATGAAAGAACTAAAGGTTAGGAGAAAGGATGTTGTATTTAAAAATGATGAAAAGATTAGATTTTAAGGGCCCAGCATGGCGCTGTTAATTTACATACAACTAGTGCTGTTTGTTCCCCTTTTCCATCAACATTAAAGGTGCCTTCATACACACAGACAATATCATTTCCTCACAAGTACTCAGAACAAACATGAGCATCAGGAATTAATGGGTATTTTAATCCTTACCGACATACCAGGGGAGAGAAAGACAAATGGAACAGAGTCTTTGTTGTAAAGAGACTGGACTGACTTCTACACAGAGCTGTTTTTCTTCTCTCTGTACAGCCAGGCCCATATGAAATGCACTTGAACAATTTGTTGATCTGCTTGCAGTTTTCCCGTTGCTGTGAGAGATGCCTCGAGCAAGTGAAGCTGAAATCACAGAACAGTTTTGTTTTCACTGACGCTGCCTCGGCGCCTCCAACACCCAGCATCTTTAAAGACAACTTCTTGTGAGGAGGAATAAAAAGCTTCGGGGGAGAGAAAGTACATCTACAGCGCACAGTTTGGAGAAAGACCAAAAAAAGCTCCTTTGGGGGGTTTACCTGCAAAACCCAAACATGTTAGAGCTTTCTGTCTAAAGCTGCAAATTTTATGGAAATAAGCTATGAATGCATCCATGTGGCAATTTAACAATTTAACTGTACAGTTAATGAAAATAACACAATTAAGAAATTAAAGAGGTGTGCAACTGATTATGGTTGATTTAAAAAGTGCAAAAAGTATATGTTTTAATGTACAAAAAACACCAACACACTATTTAAAGGAATGAAAAAAAAAAATTTCTTACAGTCCTTCGGCCTCCAGCCACCTTTACTGGGTTCAGGGGCCACCCTGAAACAAACATAGCCCTCCTGATGAGCTTACCTGACTGCTTCCTCAGCTGTAGATAAGCTGCTGCTCCTACAAACCACACCATAGAAGATGGCTGATACCACCACAGAGTCAGAGAAGGTCTTCAGAGCACCCCCTGCTCTCCAGAATACTTCAGCCTCCTCAGCAGGAAGAGTCTGCTCTGACCCTTCCTGTAAAGAGCATCATGTTGTGACTCCAGTCCAGCTTATTGTTCAGATGAACACCCAGGTACTTAGAAGAGTCCACTATCTCAACATCAGTTCACTGGATGTTCACCTGTGTCTGTGTGGTGGGTCTGTGCCTGTGGAAATTTCCCACCAGCTCCTCAGTTTTCCTTGAGTTGATCGAGTTTCTCACACAGCAGAGGGTGAACAGGAACGAGACAATTTCTGTGAGATCAGCACAGCTTTTTACTGGAAGCTGGTGAACTACTCAGAAACGGCATGCTTGGCCAGCTCAACAGGAAGCTGGTCTGGATCTTGGAGGTGATGGTGAGCCAGACGGGAGGCTCGGAGGCGACGCGCTCAAAGATTGCATTGGAGGAGTTCATGATGTTCATGACCTTTGAGGAGATCCTGCATGTAGATGCCGTAGTTCTCCTTCCTGGTCATTCTCTTCTTCTATGTTCTTTTGCCGGTGGTCTTGTTGCTGGTTTCTTAGAGCTCTTCTTGGGCGCAGACTTGGTGAATTCAGGCATGTTGGCTTTCCAACTTTGCAGGAAATGATTTACGGCGGCACACTGGGGAGAATGGACAGGGATACTTGATTAAAATCCCTGGAGATCAGAAAAGGGGCCTGGGGGATGCTGTTTTGGGAGTCTGTTAGTAATACTGTGGAAGATATTGCATGGACACCGATATCGTGAAGACTCTAGATAATGGGGCTTCGTGCTAACAGCTTGAAGTTCAGTGTTCTCCCCGCAGAGCTTCTCTTTGATAGTTAAATGCCCAGAGTTGCAACATTTATCGCTTCTCAACGCAACACGTGCATGTTTGTGTCCCTTCTTGTACTCGTGGCTGAGTGAGAACAATTTTTGCTCATTTTACTAGTAAAGTGATGACCGCAAAAAGGTCCTCACTTTTTTTAGGTTTAGGACTAAGGTGTCAATTAGGTTTAGGTGAGAGTTAGGATTATAAACTGGTAAAGGTTAGGGTCAGGGTTAGGCCATAAAAAGGTTCAAAGATGAGTGGAAGTCAAGGCACGGTCCTCACTATGTGCATTAAACAAGGATGTGTGTGTGTGTGTTTAAGACTACCAAGCAGATTTCCCAATTGTGTTCTTATGCTGTGTACATTTGTCAGGGGAAAAATAAACCATTGGATAGCGTCTGAAAAAAGTTCCCAACATTGTCTTTAAAACATCTGGTCGGGCGGAGCCTACCACAACACTCCAGCTTGTTTCAGTTCACTTTACAACTCTATTTACTTGTTAGTGACAAAAACAAACCTTGAAGTGGTAACAAAAAAAAAAAAGCTAAGCATAAACTTTTTTCTAAAAATCTAGCTCGGCTCTTTTACAAGAGTCTGTGAGTTAGCATCCTAATGACCCTTACCAGGAATGGAATGACAAATATATCATAGTAACACTCTGATAGCCTAATGTGATGACTAAGCCCTCCATGCAAAACAGGGAGGTTGTTTATCCAAACCTGCCTGTTGAATCAATAGAAGGATGACTAAAAATAGCAGCTGCAGCACTGCAGCTCAGACCGCATGGAGGCTGAGAGCATCTCTATCAAGGTCAGGGAGAAGTGATCTGTCTGTCTTGTAAGCGTCTGAGAAAAAACAGACCCAGTTGAGCATAGATTTTTTTTCATTTAAGCAGGAAGTAAAGTTTCATTCTACATTGCATTTAAAGCTCCTGTTGCTCACCTGCTTTACTTAACGTAACCCATGTGTTGCTGAATTACATGGCAACTCAACTCATCGTTGACTTTACAGATGCAGTAAAGAACCTGAGATGTTTAATTAATCAAATTTGTCTTTAGAAAAAAGTTAACTCACTTCAACCTAATTCATGCTGCCGTCTCTCTGACTTCTGTGGCAATTCAGACAGCCTGCGATTGATCACTGCACTTTATCCTGTACTGTAATTCACTGCAAGGTATCCTGTAGAGTTACTGCAATATTTCTGAGCTGTGTGAAAACGAAATTTCGTTCTGTATGCACTCTGTGTATACAAAATGACAATAAAGAAAGTCTAAGTCTAAGTCTATAACTCCGACATCATGACGTGACAGAAACGCTCATGGATGATGCGAGTCAAATCCGGGCCTATGGCCTTCTGAAAATGAACTACAAAGTGAGCTCTGTCTTCTCTGTGGACATTTTTGTTGATTTCTGTGAGGGGGGTGTGCTGATACGTCATGTCACGCAAAGGATTGTGGGATACCTTAAGGCATCTTAGCGCCGGTAAGGGACGTCACGGGGTTCCAAGGCAAAACTAGCAGCTGGAGGGAGCATACAGGCTTCTTTTCCTACCTCCTTCCTTACTGCCTGCACTATTCGGACAGCGCTGATCATGGCGACCACTGACACACTTTGGCTAAAGAGTCCTTATTTGGATATTCGGGTATTCGTATTGAGCCCTATTGGCAGCCATTGAAT